>OU898279.1:78865290-79486064 GCA_918026665.1 Diabrotica balteata
CTAATATCCGAAGATAAGTAGCTAGAGAACGAAAGAAACAAAGTCTAGATTGGTAACATCAACTCCACGCATACCAGCCCATTTTATGACTAGAATCGAAGAAAAAACTGGCCAGATCAACACATCTGCAGGATATACAAAAAAAAGTATGCTGTTCCTCGACATCTGAACCCTCGAAAGAAACTTCCTGATGGTAGTTATCTTCCTTAAATCTGCCAGGAGGACTCCGGTTAACCTATGTGAATGTGGGGCGGTACAAGATTCATCACACTTTCTTAGTTGACTTTATCATCCAAATCGGTCTTTTCTGAAGGAAAAGGTTAATTTATTTGAACTAAACATGTAAAGTACAGTCAGTAAGCTATTACTTATAAAGTAAAGATTATTGCAAATTTGACACTACCTCCACTTATATTGATTACATATTACCCCTAAATACTAGATAAAATATTCAGAAATATGTAATGATCGTAAAGTGATATAATTCTTGTTAGATAAATTAAGCATTCTTCCCTTTTTAGTGCACTACTACCCATTTTTACACAAAAATATCTATTTTAGCACTATATTTCGAGATAACCGTCTATCCAGAATTATATGTAATACACAGATACAACTAGAAATAAAATAATAAAAAAGCTGTATACAAGATATCATAAAACAAGAGATGAAATAAAAGAAGTTTTTATTAAGAGGGTTCTTAAATAAAACGTATAAAGACATACTCACGTTAACAAAATACATTAGGAAATTTCCGCATATGAAACAAAATCCAATTTGGTAATGAAATCCTTTTGTATCTATAAAGCTATTTTTAGAGAAGCACGTACCTACCAAAAACAGGTAGTTATTAGTATACATATCTGTTACACACTGTAATGCGTATGAATGATAACAAAAATAAGAAATCCATATAAACATACTTTATTGAAAGAGGTAAAAGTACACTGCTAAGAAAGTACATTGTATTTCTTATACTTTCATTTTAATCCTCTCCAATCAAGATTTTAAAGCAGCTTCACTCCATTAGTCCATGTTTGTTGCTTTTTGTCACTGTTTCTCCTTTGTCTTTATCACTATCATAACGTAGCGCTACAACACTGGGTGGGTCTTCGCTAACTACAAATTTTCTCCAAGTTGATCGATTTTCCACGAATCTGTAATCAACTGAAATGTTATTTTTTTAGATATGGCATTTTCTGTGCTAACTTCCTTCCATACCAGTTTTATAAGTTTGACATCTTGGCGTCTATGCATGTGTCCGATCTACCTTAAGGGATTTATTTTCCGGAACAATATCGTTATAAGAGCTTTCTTTATTTAGTATGTGTTCTTATTCTATGCAGATTTGTAGCGATATGATAATGAGGTTAAAAAATGTTTATTATTTTTCTTTCAAATATTCGTAATTCTTCCTTACTTGTTTTACTCATTGTCCATGATTCGCATCCATGTATTAAAATAGGTCTAAAGTTTGAATTATTCTCTGTATTTTTTAGTGGCATTATTATTAACCGTGATAATTTATCTTATAAGATATTTAAAGTGTTCCATATTTTGGAAATTGTGATTGTTAACTTTAATATTTTATCTAGATTTATTGAATTGGTCTCTTTTGTTGATTCGCTTGTATCTGGTTTTCATTTCGTTGATTTTAAGTGAATAATTTTTCGTGCTCTCTTCACTTTATTGAAGATGTTTGCGGACGAGAGAGTTTCTTATGAGATCTATATCATTAGCAGGAGTGCTTTGTACCTTGGGCCCTTAATGGATTACGTCTTAAATAGGCGATATTTCTATTTTAGTAGGCTGTTTATTAATTTTTTGACTATTTGAAACGGTCCTGCAAGTGACAACAGTAGGTTCATTTAATTTCGCTTCGTAATAAACTTAAAATTATTCGGGAATTACAAGTTAGAAAATTCAACCGAGTTCAAAAATAAGTATCAAAAGTTAAGTGCATACAGGTGATAGTAGTTAATAAAGAAAATACCATCAGACAAGTAAGATAGAACTATTTTAATAATTTTAACAAGTCTTAAGTAAATGAATAATTGAGTGAAAGATTAAAAAAGTGGTTTTGGCGAATGTTCGAAGGGTCGACCTGCTTAGGCATTCCTACGCGTTTTTTGTTTTTTTTTTTGGCAGATAAGAAAGTAATAATTAGTGCTGACAAGAAATTAATGATCAAAATAAAAGCCACATAATTTTATTACAAAAATCCAGATCTGGCCTTAAAATAGATTTGATTAAAGTTGGGATTAGAATTAAATTAAATTAAAATAATAAATTAAAAGTAAATGTAATACAATAACTAAATCAAATGAACAGCAAAAGAAATAAGCCAGAACACGATAACTCATTCGACGAGGAGGAAGCCATCAAAAGAAGCAAAGCCACGTTAAGAACATCTCCAAAGGATAACATAAAAAATCGCGAAATGGAAGAACTAAAGAAACTACAAGAAGAAATAAATAAGGAGATTAAAACGGAAATAAAAGAGCTGAAAACAGAAATGAAGGAAGAAAATAAGGAGATGAGAAGATATATAAATGGAGTTAAAGAAGAGATAAAACAAAATAACGAAGAAATAAAAAGCATAAAAGTGGAAATAGAAAGGGTGAAGGAAGAATGGACAAAAGAGAAAGAAGAACTGAAAATAGAAAACGAACTAACCAAAACCGATAACAAAAAGATAACGGAAGAATTAAATGATCTAAAACGCTCATTAGAAAGTTTAGACAAAGAAAAAAGAATATAATCATCAGTGGATCAAAAATAGACTCTGAAGACCCAAAAACATTGAAAGAGGGAATGACTACTATATTAGAAAATCATCTTGGAGTCAAAACCAATATTAAAAGAGCACAAAAAATAGAAACAAAAACATGCTTAATTGAACTTGAAAGCAAAGAAGAAAAAACAACAATCTTAAGAAACAAATACAAACTTAAGAATGTGAAGATCGAAAAAATATGGATTACAGAGGATCTCACAAAAGGAGAGAGAGAGAAAATGGAAGCTTTAAGAGATAAAGCAAGAGAAATGAGAGAAAATGGAAAAATGGTCAAAATAGGATACAATAAAATCACAGTGGACGGCAAGGAATGGAGATGGTGCTATAAAGAAGAAAAGGTGTTGGAAATAGCGTGTTCAAAAAACTACCAGAGCAACATAAAAAGAACCAAGGAGAGGCCAAGCAACGAGTAGAGAAAGAAGAATTACTAAATAGAAATTAGAAATAATAAAAATAGATTATAAATCAATTTTAAGCCAAACCCCGGAAATGTCCCTAATAGAGACGCTTTCACAAATCTGAAGATATACCTGAACCAATAGTGTCATGAAATCCTTAAACTCTGGACTTGCTATAAATACCTTGAAGATAGTTTCTATCACAGAACTTTGTTTAAAACCAAATGGCAACCTAGAACCAGAAAAATAATATTCTCCGCAAACTTGTCAGCTCAAAATAGGAAGCACATTCTTCCACCCTTAAAACGTAGACTTAAACTCTATGCTTATGCTGTCATATATACCTTGCTAGTATGGGTGATAAAAGTATATTTAGCTATAAATTAGTCAGTGATCAGATCATCACATCTGCAAGATATACAAAAAAAATATTAGCTGCTCCTCGCCAACCGAACCCTCGAAAGGAACTTCCTTATGGTTGTTATCTTCCTTAAATTTGCCTGGAGGACTCTTGCCTGCAAACACCGGTTAACCTGTGTCAATGTGGGGTGGTATAAGATTCATCACACTTTCTTAGTTGACTTTTCCATTCAAATCGCTCTTTTCTGAAGGGACAAGGTTTATTTATTTGAACTAAACATGTTAAGTATAGCCAGTAAGCTTTTACTTATAAAGATCATTGCAAATTTGAAACTAACTCCACTTGTATTGATAACATATTACCTCTAAATAGAAAATAAAACATTCAGAAGTATGTAATATTGGAGAAGTGGTATAATGCTTGTTAGATAAATTCTTTCTTTTTTTGTGCACCACTACCCATTTTTACACAAAAATATCTATTTTAGCACTTAAATATTTATTTTAAGATAACCTTTTATCCAAACTTATATGTAGTACATAGATAAAACCAGAAATAAAATAATAAAAAAGCTGTATACAAGATATCATAAAACCATGGATGAAATAAAAGAAGTTCTTATTCATCGGATTCTTAAATAAAACTTATGAAGACATATTCACGTTAACAAAATACATTAGGAAATTTCCGCATATGAAACAAAATCCAATTTGGTAATGAAATCCTTTTGTATCTATAAAGCTATTTTTAGAGAACTCGTACCTACCAAAAACAGGTAGTTAATAGTATACATATCTGTTACACACTGTGATGCGTATGAATGATAACAAAACTAAGGAGTCCATATAAACCGTCCAGACTTTACGCGAGAATTATACATCTTATAGCAGAGTTGCCAAACTATCAGAGCTTACTTAAACCGATATACATATGGTTCCAATATACAGTGAAAAAGATCTGAACGACCCCTATAATATATACACGTGAACTAAGCGATATACATTTATGATACAGGGATAATTATGGGCTCCAAAATTTTTTTAAAAAATTATGAAACTATACATGTTGACGAATCGACAGAGCCAATATTATGGAATGGTCAAGTGAGCTCCGTATATCGGTGTCCACTTGACCACGGAGCTCACCTGAACCTGAATTTTAACATGGGCGGAGTTTACTTTATGCCGTAAATATATATATATATATATATATATATATAAATATATATATATATATATATATATATATTGGATTGACGGTCGTACTCCTTTTTCCGATATATATATATATATATATATATATATATATATATATATATATATATATATATATATATATATATATACGTAAGAAATACTGGATATTAGTGACTGTCGATATAAACAAATAACACAGTTTATTAGGGTTGCAGTCAGAAAATTGGCCGGGATGTTAAAAAAAACACTCTTTTGACTTTTTTGTCGAGCTTTCGGAATGGTTTTATTCCTTTTTCAAGACACTTCTTCTTCTTTGGGTGCCGTCTTCAATGAAGGTTGGCGATAACCTTAGCAAAATCATTTCTGTCCCTGGCTTTTCTTATTAAAGATTGAGAATCCAAACCAGTCCACTCACGAATGTTCTTCAACCAGGACGCCTGCCGTCTACCAGGACCACGTTTTCCTTCTACCTTCCCCTCTATAAGAAGCTGCAGTAGCTGGTATTTCTCATTTCTGTATATGTGTCCCAAATATGAGGTTTTCCGTGTTTTCATTATTTTTAAGAGTTCTCTGTCGGTACCCATCTTGTGTAGGACCTGCTCGTTGGTCATATGCGCTGTCCAGGGGACTTTCAGCATCCTTCGAAATAACCACATTTCAAAACTTTCCAAACGCCTTAGTGAGTTGATTTTGAAGGTCCAGGCCTCCATTCCATATAATAAGGTGCTGTAAACGTAACATTTCAGCATTCGGTATCGGATTTTGAGATTTAGTGTTTGTGACGTAAACATTTGTTTCATTTTTAAAAAGACATTTCTTGCTTGTTCAATTCGCGATTTTATTTCTATGTCTGGATCTATATCTTTCGTTATCCAGCACCCTAGATATCGAAATTTCTCGACATTTTCGATAATGTTACCATTCACGTTTAAAGCCATGGGTGGATGGATGGATGTTTTGGAGACAATCATTGTTTTTGTTTTCTTGACGTTAATGCTGAGGCCATATTGTTCTCCAGTCGATCTGACGCGATCTAAGAGTGTCTGGAGATCCTGTGCGCTCTCTGCAATTAGGACCGTGTCGTCGGCGTATCGTACATTATTTAGAACTCTGCCGTTAATTTTAACACCTTCTCTTGATTGCTCTAGTGCTCGTGCAAAGATTTCTTCCGAATATATATTAAAAAGTAGTGGTGACAATACACACCCCTGTCGTACACCTCGCTTGATATTGAATATTTCTGTGTCACCGGCTTCTGTTCTAACTGCTGCAGTTTGGTTAAAATACAGCGTTTGGATAATTTTAAAATCATTCTCGTCTAGTCCCTTTTTGTGAAGGCAATCCATCAGCTTATCATGTTTTACTTTGTCGAAGGCCTTTTGATAGTCAATAAAACATAAAAAGAGATCCTTTTTTTGGTCTCGACATTTTTGCAGCAGTATAATAAAACTGGTTAATGCTTCCCGTGTCCCAAATCCATTTCGGAAGCCAAATTGTTCATCACTGATATCCTGTTCACATTTCTTATAAATGCGTTGGTGAATAACTTTCAAGAATAACTTTAACATATGCGACATTAAACTAATAAGTCTGAAATCACCACACTTCTTTGCTCCCTTAGTTTTTGAAAGGGGAGTAAAGACTGATTTTAACCAGTCTTGTGGAATTTCACCGCTTGTATATATTTGATTAAATAATTTGACGATTATATTTAAATGTTTCTCTTCCAGTAGCTTTATGACTTCCGTATGTATGTCATCGGGGCCAGGGGCTTTCCCATTTTTTGCGTTTTTGATTGCTCTCTCTACTTCTTGTTTTAATATAGGAGGACTGGTTTCATGGTTTTTATATATTATGTTGTTTAGTGGTGTGTCCGAGAATAGTTCTTCTATGTAATGTCCCCATACGTTGTTTAGATCGCTTAATTCCCATATCGTTTCATTCTCGTCGTTTGTTAATCTACAAGGGAGTCTTTGTTTTGTCATTCCAGCTAGATCTTTTATTTTTTTGTGAAGCGTTTGACTGTCGTGTTTCTTTATTAATTCAAGACACTGTGATAAGACAAATATGTAAATATTTAAAAAATATCACAATTCTTCAGTGTAACTTACTAGTCGTTGAGATTATTTATATAAGCATGGACACTCAACATTTATAACACACATTAAAATATACAATTATGGACAGAATACATTATAAAATTTTTTAAAATTTATTGTAAAAATAGTAAAACTTGGTTGATGGCATGTTTTACTGTTATTGGTGTATATCAACTCATAAAGAGAATGGAAAGTAAAAACACTGTAATTAATATGCAATTAGGTGTAATTGATGTTATCTTTCTTTTCAAGAAATACTAGAGGTCCTTCTTAGGTGACTATACTTTTTAAACCTGTCTTAATGGTATGCAACATATTATACATAAAGGTGTAATTTATGTACAGGTAAATATTTATTTTATTTTTGGTGTTTTTCTAGTAAATAACAATAAATGTTGCTTAATTTGTCTATGTCGGACCTTTTGTTGATGCAAGATGTGCTAGATTTTATGAAACACATTTCTAAAAAACACGTTTTAAAAGGTTCTTTTTTCTTTTGCTAAAATACAGGAATCATCAAAATTGAATTCATGTTTCAGAGTTAGTGCATGTTCTGTCAATGCACATGCATTGATTTTTTTGGTTTTTATATCACTACGATGTGATATCACCCTGCTGTGAAAATTACGAGATGCTGTGTGACCCTGCTGTGAGAATTACGATCATCTCGTAATTTTCACAGCAGGGTGATATCACATTGTAGTGATATAAAAACCAAAAAAATCAATGCATGTTCATTGACAGAACATGCACCAACTCTGCAACATGAATTCAATTTCGATGATTCCTGTATTTTAGCAAAAGAAAAGAACCTTTTAAAACGTGTTTTTTTGGAAATGTGTTTCATAAAATCTAGCACATCTTGCATCAACAAAAGGTCTGACATATACAAATTAAGCAACATTTATTGTTACTTACTAGAAAAACACCAAAAATAAAATAAATATTTACCTGTACATAAATTACACCTTTATGTATATTATGTTGCATACCATTAAGACAGGTTTAAAAAGTATAGTCACCTAAGAAGGACCTCTAGTATTTCTTGAAAAGAAAGATAACATCAATTACACCTAATTACATATTAATTACAGTGTTTTTACTTTCCATTCTCTTTATAAGTTGATATACACCAGTAACAGTAAAACATGCCATCAACCAAGTTTTACTATTTTTACAATAAATTTTAAAAAATTTTATAATGTATTCTGTCCATAATTGTATATTTTAATGTGTGTTGTAAATGTTGAGTGCCCATGCTTATATAAATAATCTCAACGACTAGTAAGTTACACTGAAGAATTGTGATATTTTTTAAATATTTACATATTTGTCTTATTACAGTGTCTTGAAAAAGGAATAAAACCATTCCGAAAGCTCGACAAAAAAGTCAAAAGAGTGTTTTTTTTAACATCCCGGCCAATTTTCTGACTGGAACCCTAATAAACTATGTTATTTGTATAATATATATATATAATATATATATATATATATATATATATATATATATATATATATATATATATATATATATATATATATATATATATATATATATATATATATATATATATATTTGCCTCCGTACATACAACAGACGTCCCTCCCTCCACCAAAACTAGAGGGAGTATATGCACATATAATGCATCAATAATCTTATTTTGATGTATATTATAGAGCCAAAGAAAGAGGGGTAAATATTTATTAACCTAATTTTATACAGGTATTTTATTTGTGTAGTTCTTGTTTGCCTCCATACACTGAACGTACTCTTTGGTGTAATTTCCACATTTTATATGATGTTGCAAGTGCGGTTCCACCTCTGTAGATGTTGCCAAAGTTATCGTGTTATTATAGTGATAGCGACATTATGATTTATACGTAACTTTTTCGTATTTCTAGTTTGAAATTTATTTGCACTCTTTCTTTTTGTCTTTTTATTATGTATTGTACAGTTGTTATTCTTTATAATCTTCGCAACATTTTGTTGTGTTTTACCTTTTCTGTTATTTTTTAATAGTTTTGGTATTGATAAAGATTATTAATTCGGAATTGCTTTCGTCCGGTTGTTTCCCGAGTTCCATGACTTTTTTTCGGCGATGAACAAGCTGGTCGAACTTTGTCTCATTTCTCAATATAGTGTGATCATACACAATACACAATTAACCTATTTAAATACTTTTATAAATATGTCAGAACTGACAGGATTAAAAAGGTAAGTTTAAAAATATCTAAGGTTAATTTAGATTATAATTTCAATTATTATTACTTTATTGTCTTCAGTAAATCAAACAATGATATTATGGCTAAGGTACCCCGAATAAGAGGGAGAATTTTATTGGAACTTGCTAACGAGTTACAGACAGTGCCTCACGGTAAAGACGCTCATTCATTTGAAACATGTTATTGCGAAAAATATCTACATTAAAAATTAATAAACTGAATGTTGAAATACAACTTTTAACATAAATAATATGAAAATAAATTAAACAAAAGTTTTCCAACAGAAATTTTCAACCACAGAAACATAAGCGCGCTAAAATGTTGGTCGCTTGCTCTAATAAAATAAGGGAATGCTCTAGATTACTAATTGAAATGCACCGACATACCAAGAAGAAAAATTTACCTTTTTTGGCATATTAAACCCTATCGTCTTTGATACAGTTGTAGCAAGCAAATACAAGACTAACAAGAGGCTACAACTAGCAAACTAATATCTATAAAGCTCCAAATTTTGGCCATGTATTTGGGAACTACACTAAAGCAAATATGTGATTTGTGTGGTGATTTGTTAATGAAAGATCACTTCTATATTTTTTGTAACGATAAAGACGCAAAACTAAAAAATTGAAGAGATTCAAGTTGTTAGTGAATAGTCAGTGGAGTTTTGAAATATCGTCATTAGCTATTTACTTAATGATATTTAAGTCTGTCTCAAAGTTGTATTTTGACATCGGAATTTCTGTTAATCTATGTAACATACTATGATAGGCTACCAGTTTATGTTGTGTTGGACGGGATGATGAATTTGGTATAGTCGTGTCAGTATGGATAGGTTTATGAAATATGGAGAAGTAATGTTTGTTTTTAAGTCTGATAATTTTTTAATCTAAAAAATGTATGGATTGATTTTGTCCTGTTTCTATTGTAAATTCAATATAACTATAAAGTGAATTAATATACGATAAAGATTGATCCAGTTGCCTGTTAGTTCCTGTGAAACATACCAGTACGTCTTCTACGAATTTCTACGAATATAAAAACTGTTTAAATACGGGATATTTTGAAATCTTTGTCTCTAGATTATCCACAAAAATATCTGAGAGCAATGGGCTTAGAGGATTGCCCATTATAAGTCCTGCACTGTTATTTGTATATATTTGATTATTAAAATCAAAGTAGTCTTGGTTTATGCCAACTTCAAGAAGATGTAAAATTTCAGATGTAATTATTGGATTTGTACTATTTTGGTCTAAAAAGTTTTTTACTAGAATAAAAGTTTCTATAGGAGGGATACTAGGAAAAGGATGTAGCAATCGGAGGTGTATGGGTAGAAAATGTGTATATATATATATATATATATATATATATATATATATATATATATATATATTAGATATATATATATATATATATATATATATATATATATATATATATATATATATATATATATATATATATAATATCTATAAACAAAATGAAATATTTTAGGCACGTATAAAAGACAACATTGAAAATGTATATGATTAATAAATTCTATATTTTATTTAACAAATTTTGAAAATACTGGAATTATTAAACAAAAATTTGTAAAAAACTTAATTTAAGATTTTAATATTTTTATAAAAAACATTAACAATTTAGTTATTGACAGACAAAAAATTTCATTAACCTACATATAGTAATAACACGCTATAAGAAGTATTCACGTCTGTTGGCACCCTCCAAATGCCACGTTCTTCTTTTGTAACCTGCCGCAGCAGATTTAATCACAATGCTGATTATTTTCTCAGATGGTGATAGAATGAAATGCACCTGGCATTATTTTTTTTATATTTACTGAGTTCAGTGTTTCCTTTCCTTTCCTTCCTTTCAGTGTTTTATAGGGTATGTCCCTAATTTTTTAGTATTTTTAAATAACCTTTGTTTTTATGTACAACACAAAATTTGTACGTAGATTATATAAAGCGTAAATTTTCATAACTGCATAGCATGATATGATAATAAGGAAGGTAAATTTTATTTTTTTATAGTTTTTTTTATTGAGATCATCATTGATATAAATATTTTTACCAGGTCACCGAGATAAGTTAATATTTAACATTAGATAAAGATATAAAAAAAAGTATTACCTTGAAATGGACATTCTTTTATTTCATTTGTGACATTTTTATTTTTTTATGACAAAGTTTAAAAAAAGGAGATTTGTAAACATTATAGCAAGCTTAACTACATAGAAATAATTATATACCTTTTATAAAGGTATATAATATATTATTTCTTTTTGGGAAATACCAAAATAATTCTGACCGGAATGTAGAGCAACTATATATTATAAGGACGTGTGCTTGTGTCTCGTTTTCATTTACTATATACACATAGTTGTTTTAAAGAGAGGTTTAGCATATTTGTCATTTTTTGTATCTTTCTTAACCGATGTCCATACATGTAAAATATTAAGTTTTCCTTATCCGTCGTGTCCCTCGAAAAAAAGCTAAGATAGCGCCCTTTATTTTTTGGCCTTAAATTTAGTACCAAATTTTGCCCCTTTCAGTTGCTACGTTTCAATTTCCCATTTGTTTTTATCTCAAAATCCTTCATACTAGATATAAAGTTCCAGTTGCCAAAGCTCGCGGTTGTGTCTTTCAAAATACTTGAGTGTCGGTTTGCAAAGTAAATATACTTAGATATGGAATTCTTCATTTCTTTTTTAGTTCCAAGATTAAACGTACCCTTGGGTCAATTTTTATGCTACCCAAAAATGCTTCCTCACTATCCCCCTAGGTCTAGAGTATTTAACAAGATACATAATAGTAACTCCTTAAAATTATTCAACAATAAGAGTACATGTCTAATGGCTTATCTTTGAATAAAAATTAAGCAAAACTTGTTTAACAATTTTGTGAAAAATATACAAACAGTTATTGAATCAGGTGGATGTCCAACTAAAAAAAATATTTATATTAAAAATTATTCGGGTGGTATAAGGACATAAGACCTAAGAACTTTAAACGTTTCTATTGTTCAGAAGAAAGAGTTAGTAGAGTTTTGACATAAAAGAGATGCACTGATTCAAATTATTTTAAAATACGTTTTAATTTGTTTCAGTTTGTTTACGTTTGTAAATAATTAATTGCGTTTAAACCTTTTTTAACAATATTCCAAACTGTTTACAAGTTTCGTAATTATAAATATATCTTACGTAAATAGTTATTTATTGTTTGAATATTTAAATAGATTTGTAGGATCAGGATTTGGTTTAACCCTTAAAAGTTGCTGAAAGCTGCCCTTAATTGTTTCTATTTGAGAAACCATTCTTAAGTCAACATTAAATTGATTAAGAACTTTTCTAAAAATTGGATAAAGCTGCTGAAGTTGACCGTGGTCCAAAGTAGGAAAAAAATGATGTAGAGCGTGATCTCCAAAGTTCGTCAGCACTAAGAAGTGTGATCCAGTAATTTCTTTTCGATCAAGTAATGCATCCAGTTGGCCTAGACCCCAATCAAATTTTTTCCCCCTTAAATAAGAAAAATATAATTAAAATATGCTCATAGTTAAATAAAAAAAAATAAATATAACGATCCTAATACCAATTCTAATGCGTACGATAACCAGAACATGCTCGTAGTATGAAATCAAAAAATGCTTTGTAGTAGCCAATGCTTTTTGCATACTAATTTTTCTTCGTTGGTTTTGTTTCTTGTCTTCTCAATAAATAAAAATCTGGTTTAAATTTTAGATTATTTTTTTATTACTGTTATTCCAATAAAACTTATATTAGTTAATATAAAATTTAGTTTAGAGATATGTCATTACGGCGATTAGAGACTGTGCAACCTGAACAGCTAGATTCTAGCCTTAGAAACAGGAAGGTTTGTCCCAAGTGGAACATGCGACTGAATCAAGATAATCCAGTAATACACAATGTATTCGCTGACCGCTTTAAAAGTTATTTCCAAACTTCAAATTAAACTGACTATGCTTTCTATTTCCGCCTACAAACTTACAAAAGACATACTATATTTCCTCAATGCAAACCCCCTCCTGCTTTGATAATTAGTCTTCCCTCTACTGATACCAGTTATTGTACCTAAGGAAATCAGAAACGCAAGCAAGAATTTCTTAAAATACTAAGCAAAATGGTAGCTGTTTCAAAGTTTACACCAATGCCACAAAAACGAGAACGAAACTGGTACAGCAATATACTCATAAGACTACACAGAAGCCTATAATTATATAATTTTTATATTTTATATTTTTATACTTTATCAATACTTTTTTTTTAATACAATCAAACTTGGTGTGAACATTTTGGTTAAAAGAATAACTTTGATTTTTACACTACACATGTAGTTGACGTTTCTATCTCCAAATTCTTTTTTTTTGAGTCCTTTTCTAGACACGTACCAAAAAATTTTGTTTATATTGCAATTTCTTCTTTTTGTAGATTTAATAGTGATACGAGGATATCAGTTTGATACGTAGACATAAAATACAAATGGACTAACTGTTGCGTTTCCCCAGTGCGACAGAGAAAAGTGACGAAAAGTAGTCCCTGCATGTCTTTCTAATTTGTCAGGTTTATCGATCGCCTGGTCAATAAACCCGTCCCATTAGAAAAAGATGCAGGGATTGCTTTTCGTCAGTTTTCTCTGTCGCATTGCGGAAACGCAGATTAAATGTTGTAAGGATTAAAAATTCGTTTCTTAAACCATGATTTCCATTCCATCGAACAATAGTCTAAAAAAATGGTGTTTTGACGTCGTCCGGAATATTATAAACTAGTTATTTTTCACAAAGCATTGGAAATATGGTTTACATTCTATATTTAGAAAAAATTTTTACTGCAACTGTTGTTTGACCTAAACTAAATTAATACCCAAAACCAATAATCTATTTTTTTTTATAGAAATGCAGATTCCTGTCGGATTTTTATCAGTGCGTCATGAGTCACTGGTGTCTCGTATATGCAGACCTCTTATTGCATTACAAACATATGTAATTCTCAATTAGCAGTGCTGTACAAGATATATTTAGGTCGTATAATCTTAAAGCCGTAATAAGACCTTAAGACCGTATGTTATAAATAAATATATCCCTACAAGAATTATCTTGAAAAATAAGAAAAATAAAATAAAAAAGTGCAATATAAAGTGCAGTCACACTATTATCCTAATACGCTGATTAGCTTAAGTCAGTAACTTCCTAATGTCCCAATCAGCTTAAGATGGAATTCCTAATACGGCGATCGGGTAATTACCTTATATGGTCACGAGTAGTTCGTTGATGACAGATAAACACGGCGGAAGGGGAAAATGATAATTGAGTGTATTTAATTCTGACCATTGTGAACTGTTAAACTGACATTGTTTTGATTTAATTTAATAAAAATAACTATTTTGCGTAAATACGTGTTTATCTATTTTTATAGACGATATTAGAAGTGTGAAAAAGGACCTACGGTAGAGTTTAGTGAACTGTTTTTAATGTTAAGTGAATAAAAGTGTCCAAAATGCCGAAAAGGAAAAAGTCCAAGCGAAATAGTAGTTCAAGTAGTGAAACCACAAGCATTTCTTCCACGGATTCTTCGCCGGGAAGGGAGTTAAGGTATACCAAAACGAAAAGAACACGTAAGTCAAGAAATAGATCTAAAAATTCAAAAACAAATAAAACCTATACGCCTTCGCCTTTGCCTCAAATTAAAGAAAATGCCACAAAAATAAATTCTCCATCTACATCTTATAATTTTACGAGTAGAAATAATGAATCCGTCAGTTTTCTTCCTGAATTTGATCCACTAATTGAAGAAATAGATCGATGGATTGAAATAATAGAGCACAATGCTAAGATGTACAGTTGGTCTGATAATTATAATTTCAAGCGATTTCTAAGCTTAGAGGTACCGCTAAAACATGGTACGCTAGTTTTATTGAAAATGAAGTAGCATGGTCTCAATTTTTTTGAGCAGAATGGAGATCAGTGTTAGAAAATACTTTTCAAAGTACACGAAATACTTATGATCTTTTTATGGACGTAGCCCATCATAAACCAACAGAGGGTTCTTCATTATATGAATTTTATTTTGAACATTTATCAAAAATTAATAAACTTGAAGTAAATTTTTCCGAATCAGATAGGATTTCTTTAATAATTGGTGCTATTGGAGACGAACATATTACATCTTCTATTGAAGTTACTTAAATCAAAGATGTTAATTTATTGGCAGTTTATTTAAGAAATAAGCTTTATCACAAAAGTCCAGAAAAATTGCTTGATTTAACAAATCAAGTTATTTTTTCCAAATCAAAATTTGTACATAATAAAAAATTCGTTGACAACAAATTTAACAAGAATAAACCTTGTATGTGCTGTGGAATTCAGGGTCACTTAAAAAAAGATTGTCACCACAGAAACCAAATATGTAGGTTTTGTAAAATTAAAGGTCATATTGAACAACACTGTTTTAAAAAGAACAAAGACTTGCAAGAGACAAAAGTAAATAAAACGAACAAAAATTTAGAAAAAAATAAATCTGTTAAACAAATACAGTTTGATTCTTCCGAAAATAAATTTAATAAAATTATTTTCTTAAATGAGCACAGCCATACTGCATTCATTGATTTTGGCAGTGATTGTTCACTAATTTCAAAAGAATTAGCAGATAAGTTTAAATTAGAAATAAAATCATTAACTAAAGATGTAAAACTTTCCGGATTTTTGGGAAATTCTTTATCAGTTATATATTATGTATTTGCTAAAATAAAAATCGATTTTGTAGAATTAAATATTATGTTGTATGTCATGGATAAACATTGGGTTAATGACCTTCTAATAGGAAGAAATTTTACAGAAGATGTAAATATTAGGTATTATAGAATAGATAATAGTTTAACATTTAAATATAAGAAAGACTTAGATAAAGAAATAAGTACAGGAAATATATCTAAACACGAGAAAATGATGTTGGAAAATATTTTGCTAAATCACGAGGACTGTTTTTATACAAATTTGAAAGCTCTAAAAAAATCGCATTCTGTTGTTATGAGAATCGATATTACAAGTTCAGATGTAGTTAAGTTTCGTCCCTACAGAACATCTGCAGCTGATAAAGAAATTTTACAAGAAACAATACAAGAATTATTAGATGCAAATATTATTCGAAAGATTAATTCATCGTTCGCAAGCCCTTCTTTTCTTATTGATAAAAAAGATGGTCAAAAACGTCTTGTGGTAGATTATAGGCATGTTAATAAAATTTCAAAAAAGATACCTCCAACAATGCCTATAATTGAAGAGATAATTGACAGTTTATTTATAAATATTTTACGTCCTTGGACTTGGCAGCAGGATATCATCAAATTCCTATGGCAGATAACTCAATCAAATACACAGCATTCGTTACTAGTCAAGGACATTATGAATATTTACGCTGCCCTTTTGGGTTATCTAATGCACCGACTGTATTTCAAGAAATGATGAACGAAATCTTTGAACCGTTTAAACAAAACAGTATTACTCCGTATTTGGATGATATCTTAATTCCCTCAAAAAGTATTGAGGAAGACCTGGAACTATTAAATAAAGTATTGCAAGTATTAGAAGTTTATGGTCTAACTGTAAAGATGTCAAAATCAAAATTTTTAATGACAAAAATTACCTACTTGGGATATGAAATTTCAGTTAATAAAATTTCACCAAGTAAACATAAAATTGAGTCAGTAAAAAAATTTCCTTTGCCAAATAATCAGCATCAATTAAGGCAATTTCTTGGATTGATATCATTTTTCCTCAAGTTCATACCAAATTTTGCAAGACGCACCGCAAAATTGACGCAATTACTAAAAAAAGATGTAAATTGGACATGGACAGAAGAAGAAACGAAAATTTTTAAAGAAATGAAGAAAGTTATAGTCTCAGAACCAATTTTAACAATATTCAATCCGAAACATGACATAATAGTTTACACGGATGCAAGTAGAGAAGGATTTGGAGGCATAATAACACAAATTGTTGATGGTCGTGAAAAGTCAATTGCCTATTTTAGCAAGCAAATCACAAAAGAAGAAAAGAAATATCATTCTTTTGAACTGGAGCTTTTGGCTATTGTCAAAACCTTAGAAAGGTATAAATATTATTTAGCAGGAAGATCTTTTACTGTAATAACATACTGCAATTCCGTTAAAAATGCATTAGTAAAACAAACAATAATCCCAAGAATAGCAAGATGGGTTTTGTGTTTACAAGATTTTTGTTTTGAAATAAAACATAAATCAGGAGTACAACTACAACATGTAGATGCCTTAAGTAGGAACTTTGAAAGAACTGAAGCAGAGGAAAGCCTTGAAATTAAAGTGATGCTCATCCAAGAAGACGACTATCTAAGAGAAGCACAGGATACAGATACGGAAATAAAAACAATTAAAGATATTCTGTTGTCAGGAGATCAGGAGAATCATAAGGATATTTTCAAGAAATATGATTTAAGAGAAAACAAAGTTTATAAAATAACAGAATATGGTAGAAGATGGTATGTGCCTAAAAAGTGTCGTTGGCAAATTGTCAAAATGAATCATGACGATATTGGACATTTTGCTTTGGATAAAACAATTGAAAGAATAAAAGAACGGTATTGGTTTCCACGGATGCGAAGATTTATTAGGAAATACATTGCGGCTTGCTTGTTTATACCATAAACAACCGGGAGGAAAAAGCCTGGCTATCTACATTCCATTCAAAATATGCTAGACCGTTTCATACACTCCATGCCGATCATTTAGGGCCATTTGTGTTAACGAAATCTCAAAATAAATACGTCTTGGTGTTGATTGATGAATTTTCTAAATTTGTGTTTGTTGAAGCTGTCCCAGATACATCAAGTAAACATGTGATTCGTGCTTTAGAAGAAATTTTTAAAGTATTCGGTAATACCAAACGAATGATATCAGATGCAGGATCAGCTTTTGTTTCAAAAGAATTTTTAAATTATATGGCAGAGAGAGGAATTAGAGTGTTTACAACTGCAGTAGAAATGGCAAGAGGCAACGGCCAAGTAGAAAGGGCAAATAAAACATTACTGGATACCATGGCCACAATGTGTGCAAAATTTGAATCCGATATGTGGGATAAGAATTTAAAAAACATTCAACAAGGAATAAACGGGACAAAACACCGAATAACTAAATCTTCTCCCAGTGAAGTGTTTTTCGGGTAAAATTAAGAGTTGATGGAGACAAATACATAGATGATAATGATATGGACAGTATTGAGGTAACGTCATTGAGAAAAGATGTAGCTAAACGATTAAAAGAAAATAGAATCAAACAAAATAACGAATTTAATAAAAAAAGATGCTCTCCAGTGAAATATGCTGTTGGTGACCTGGTATTGACCAAAGTTATAAGTTTTCCAGCAAACAATGAAAGTAAGAAGCTTTTAGAAAAGTATAGAGGGCCATTTAGGATTGTTGAGGTTCTGCCAAATGATAGATATCGTTTAAAAGAAGATGTACATTCATCAAGAACAAGGCGTCCCTATGAAGGAGTTGTTGGTGGAGAACATATCAAGCGATTTAAGATTCAAAGATCTTAAAATTATTCAGGTTAGTTACATGATAGTATAGACCAGGGAAATAAGTATTTTTTCATGACACTCGTCCGGCCAGGCAAACGACAGTTGTTTTAAGTAGAACGGACCTCTGTAACAAAAACCTATATGTTTCCTGCAGTCGATTTTTTGGACTTAATTAGTTATTAACAAATTAAGGCCAAAAAACGGAAAATTTTTGCTTTTTTCGTCTATCAGCAAAAAGTGAAGCAATTTAAACACATTTTAGAAGAGAGAAAACTTATAAGGTATATAAAAACCTTCAAACTGGCGTTCTCAAAATGTTTCTATCCTTATTTGTTGCTTAGAAAGTTGCAAAATAAGTCAAAAATTTCGTTTTTTTATAAATGTTAATAATTTTTTTTGAAAATAAACTTATAATATTTATATTTCATGGAATGATGTGTCTTGTAGTGCTTAAAATAGGGTTAAAATTTTAAAGTGATCGGTCCAATAGTTTAAAAGTTATTTTATTTGTTTATCCCAAATTAACATTTTTTGCAACAATATAAGTCAGAAATTTATAAAGTTTTAGAAATTCTAGGGGTTGTTTCTGGTAGAAGAAGACTTGTTTTATTATTTACATTCAAAAAAATTAAGAAAATTAATTTTAAATATTGCAAAATAATTTTGCAAAAACATGTCGATTTTTTGCTTATAAACAATTAGAATAACTTTTTAACCATTGACTGAATATTATTTTTACATATAAAATTTAAATTACATTTAAAAAGCTTGAATTTTTTCACAAATTTAAATAAAAAAAAGTTTGTTCTAAAATAATTTGGTACAAATTTAGCCTCTTTTTTTATTTAATGGATAGCACCTTTGTTTATAACAATTAAGAAATCTAATTAGCGCTATTTGAAAGAATATACATTATAGTTTTAAACTACTAAATTTTAAAATTATTGCCCTTTAATGGAATCCTCCACAAAGCTTCAAAATGTATGTAAAATCCGTCGGCTTTAATACTCTCGGGAGCTGAAGGGAGGGGGAAGGCGCTGTTAACTGTATCTCTGTTCCTTTTTTATGTATTTCAACGTTTCTTTTTGAACTTGTATGTACTTTTTGCGTAAATTACGAATATGCCTTATTTCAATAAATAAATTGTCAAATAAACCACATAATTTGTTTAAAAACAATTTTTTTTAATTTTTTTAGTAGTATTTAAGTTAAGTTTGAATGTAAAACGGAAGTTCTTGTCATTTCCTATATTTTGGGGAATAAGCCACAATTTAAGTTTATAATAAGTTTATTTTTGACGTTTCGATTTCTACTTCGGAAATCTTTCTCAGAATACAAAACATTAATAAATTAATCAAATTTTGTTTTTGGTTACTTTGGTAGAAAATTTGGTTGGAAAATTTTTCTGAAACTCTTCTGGGTGTTTGATTAGGGTGAGGAAGCTCAGTAGATCTGTTTTAGTAAAAATTACAAAAAAAAGTTATTGACAAAACTTGTAGACAGCTTTAAACTCGACATTTTAAAATTAGTTACAATCTTACAGGGTGTTCTATAAGATGGTGGCAGACCAAACTTATGTTTTTTTAAATGAAACACCCTGTATTTTATTTTGAATTTGAAATCTGCTTCACTTCCATATCACAACAATGTAAAGTTTTATTATATTATACCAGACATTTAAAAAGTTATAACCAATATTACCTGAAAATCGTATCAAGTTTAAATCCCTGTATAATTAAAAAGGAGTATATGCCCATTGATCTATTGCAACCATAGTTTTTTAATAATTGTTAAAAATTATAAAACATATTCGTTTTCATAATATTCGTTAAATCAAATACATGGTAAGTCAAAATGCAAGTACATTATTTTCTTGGTATTTTAAATAGAACACCCTGTATTTTATATCACTATCGAAAAGTACTAATATCGTACTTCAAATTTTATACAGTACTCAAATTTTATACATAAAGTTATTACTTTTCTAGATATTTTTATTTTTCCATCATAGTATAAATTTTGAAGATATTTTAACGCTTACCAATAATTATTGTGAGTTGACCATGATTGATTTGTCAGAAACTGACAGTTTGACATTATTGTTTATTAATTCAGTATTGGGGTACATCGTAAATTAGCAACAATTATTATTTAGCAATTCAATAATTTATTCAATTTAAATTAGCAATAATGAATTTTACTACTGAGGAAATGATAGATAAATATGATCTGGATATTGGGGAATGGAATAAAAATTCATTACTATCAACTAGAATTTATCATGAACGGTTTGCAGATAGGCGGCAACCTAGACAAGATACATTTGAAAAATTGAAAGATTGATTTAACCGCACTGGTTTAGTGAATTATGAAAAACATGAACGAAAAAAAAACTAGTGTGACAGAGGAAAACAAAATGAGTGTGTTGATGGCAGTTACAGAAAACCCACTCACAAGTATAAGAAGTATTTCCAATAAGCAAGAACTTAGTTACTACTCTGTTCAAAACATTCTATCTAAAAACAAGATGCACCCATATCATATTCAAAAGCACCAAGCATGAAATGATGATGATTTTCAGAAACGAATAGTATTTTATGAATGGGCCTTAAAAAAAATTAATGAACAGAGATTTTTTTTTGATTATATCATATTTGGTGATGAAGCTGCATTCCACTGAAACGGTTCTGTTAATAGGCATAAATAACTTTCACTACTATTCAACACGTAATCCATACCAAATAGTAACACATAGTTAAACAAGATAATCTTTAAATGTATGGGAAAGTATCGTAGGTAACCATGTAGTAGGACCATATTTGTTTAAATATAACGTAAATGGTAAGATTTATTTAGATTTTATCGTACATCAGTTACCGATAATATTAGAAGAGGTTCCACTTAATGAACACATGTGGTTTCTACATGGAGGTAGTTCTGCGTACCACAACGAATTAGTACGTGGTGAACTTAATGATCAGTTTGGTAAAAGATGGATCTTAAGGGGTGGCCCAAGGTCACCAGAATTCAATAAAGTGGACTCATTTTTTTGGGGTTACATTAAGAACGAAGTATATAAAATACCTTCAACAACAAGGGATATAAAAAATAGAATCCGAATTGCATTTCAAAATATTTCTTTACAAATGCTTAGTAATGAAAGTAACTCTTTCAATGACCGCTTTCAAGTATGCATAGATGTTTTGGGAGGTCATTTTGAACACCTTACTTAAGTATGATTAGTTAAAATTACAGTTGTTTTTTATTTTTTTATGTGTTGTTATTTTTTTTATTTTCTGACGGTTATTTTTTATAAATTTTATTTGAAAGAAATTGTTTTCTTTTCTGTGTCGTTATCTCGTTACTGAATTAAAAAACAATAATGTCAAACGGTCAGTTTCTGACAAATCATTCATGGCCAACTCCCAATAATTATTGGTAAAAGTTCAAATATTTACCAAATTCCATAAAATGAGTATTCCATAAAATCTAAAGTACGATATTAGTACTTTTCGATAGTGACTTAAAATACAGGGTGTTCTATTTAAAATTATCAAGAAAGTAATGTACTTGCATTTTGACTTACCCTGTATTTGAATTAACGAATATTATGAAAACGAATATGTTTTACAATTTTTAACAATTATTAAAAAACTATGGTTGCAATAGATCAATGGTCCTATACTCCTTTTTAATGATACAGGAAGTTAAACTTGATACGATTCTCAGGTAATATTGGTTATAACTTTTTGAATATCCGGTATAACATAATAAAACTTTACATTATTGTGATGTGGAAGTGAAGCAGATTTCAAATTTAAAATAAAATACAGGGTGTTTCATTTAAAAAAACATAAGTTTGGTCTGCCACAATCTTATAGAACACCCTGTAAGATTTAACTAATTTTAAAATGTGGAGTTTAAAGCTGTCTACAATTTTTGTCAATAATTTTTTTTTTATAATTTTTACTATAACAGAACTACTGAGTTTCCTCATACTAATCAATCACCCAAAAGAGTTATCAGAAAAATTTTCTACCAAGTAACCAAAAATAAAATTTGATTAATGTATTAATGTTCTGCATTCTGAGAAAGATTTCCGAAGTAGAAATCGAAACATCAAAAATAAACTTATTATAAACTTAAATTGTGGCTTATTTCCCAAAATATTGGAAATGACAAGTACTTCTGTTTTACATTAAAACTTAACTTAAATACTACTAAAAAAATAAAAAAAAAATGTTTTTAAAGAAATTAGGTGGTTTATTTGACAATTTATTTATTGAAATAATGCATATTCGTAATGTACGCAAAAAGTACATACACGTTCAAAAAGAAACGTTGAAATACATAAAAAAGAACAGGGATACAGTTAACAGCGCCTTCCCCTCCCTTCAGCTCCCGAGAGTTTTAAAGCCGACGGATTTTACATACATTTTGAAGCTTTGTGGAGGATTCCATTATAGGGCAATAATTTTAAAATTTAGTAGTTTAAAACTATAATGTATATTCTTTCAAATAGCGCTAATTAGATTTCTTAATTATTATAAACAAAGGTGCTACGAATTAAATAAAAAAAGAGGCTAACTTTGTACCAAAATATTTTAGGACAAACTTTTTTTTTATTTAAATTTGTGAAAAAAATCAAGCTTTTTAAATATGTAAAAATTATATTTTTACAGTCAATGGTTAAAAAGTTATTCTAATTGTTTATAAGCAAAAAATCGACATGTTTTTGCAAAATTATTTTGCAATATTTAAAATTAATTTTCTTAATTTTTTCTTAATGTAAATAATAAAACGAATCTTCTTCTACCAGAAACAACCTTTACAATTTCTAAAACTTTATAAATTTCTGACTTATATTGTTGCAAAAAATGTTAATTTGGGATAAACAAATAAAATAACTTTTAAACTATTGAACCAATCACTTTGAAATTTTAACCCTATTTTATGCACTACAAGACACATCATTCCATGAAATATAAATATTATAAGTTTATTTTCAAAAAAGTTATTAACATTTATAAAAAACCGAAATTTTTGACTTATTTTGCAACTTTCTAAGCAACAAATAAGGATAGAAACATTTTGAAAAAGCCATTTTGAAGGGTTTTATATAACTTATAAGTTTCCTCTCTTCTAAAATTTGTTTAAATTGCTTCACTTTTTGCTGATAGCCGAAAAAAGCAAAAATTTTCCGTTTTTTGAACTTAATTTGTTAATAACTAATTTAGTCCAAAAAATCGACTGCTGGAAACATATAGGTTTTTATTACAGAGGTTCACACTACTCAAAACAACTGTCGTTTGCCTGGCCGGTCGAGTGTCAAAAACAGGGTACTTTTCTTGCTTATTTCCCTGGCCTAGTATGGTCATTTTGTATAATGGCATAAAGATATTCGATTGTTTAAAAGGAATTTGTTTAAATAGCTGGAACTCAAAAAAATTGTCATTATAAAAAATGACAATAAAGTGATTCAATGATATGAATGGTTTTATTTGAGTAGTTCTGACTATTTGAAGCAAATTTTTTTTGTTTATGCGTCATTCTGAAAAATGACAAATAAATGCTTTAATGTTCTGAATGGATTTTCAGTTCATCATTCTGAAAAATGACAAATTAATGTTTTAATGTTCTGAATGGATTTTCAGTTCTTCACTCTGAAAAATGACAAATAAATGTTTTAATATCTTGAATGAGTTTGTTTGGATAGTCGTAGCTATTCGAAACAAATTTATTGACATTGTCATTCTGAAAAATGACAGTAACATGTTACATTACAACAGTAATGTTTAAAATTGAGCTTGTATGGATAGCAGTAGCTATCTGAAATGAATTAACGAATTGATTTAGACTATGTCATTCTGGAGAACGATGGAGCCTTTTTATAAATTGTCATTCTTAGTTATCAAGAACATATTTTTTTTAATAGGTGTTGTACGATCGAGGACGATCGTGACGTCAGGATGGTCGAATGCAGTCACACTATTATCCTAATACGCTGATTAGCTTAAGTCAGTAACTTCCTAATGCCCCAATCAGCTTAAGATGGAATTCCTAATACGGCAATCGGGTAATTACCTTATATGGTCACGAGTAGTTCGTTGATGACAGATAAACACGGCGGAAGGGGAAAATGATAATTGAGTGTATTTAATTCTGACCATTGTGAACTGTTAAACTAACATTGTTTTGATTTAATTTAATAAAAATAACTATTTTGCGTAAATATGTATTTATTTATTTTTATAGACGATAAAAGTTTTATTTAAAAAATGACAAGTCATTCACGAGACTGCAGTTAAAAAAAAGCTTTCAGTGTTCTATTGCTTGATTATTATTATCTGGTTTGTATTCTTTAAAAATACTAGCTAAGTAGGTATTCTGAAAATGTTGACTTTTTTCCTGATCAATGCACAGCAAAAGAGCATGTGGTCTAATATACATGTAAATGTAATAAAACATTTAACAGAGATTGAAGAACCAAGAATATCGTAGATGCACCTCCAACGATATATAAAATATTTATGGTTTAATTTTAACCTTTGGTAGCATTATTAAAGTGATTAATATTGAAATTTCATAATATAGTGTATAATGAAGTTACCAATCAAGGCTTCACGACTGCTGCCGGTAAAATGGCGTTAGATTGAAGCAAACGGCACCAAACAACGTGAAAAGGCAGCCAACTCTGAGGTCATAACAATATGTTAGAACAGCAAGGTTGAGATACCAACCCTAATTATAGAGCGGTATTTTTAAAAAGTAAAATGAGTTTGGATGATAACCCGTCTGTAAGAATCCAAAAAATGAAAGAAAATTGGTATTGATAACATCAATTTCTCCCAATAATCAGCTTAAAACGAACAAACAAGAAAAAACGATCATAATTTTCAACAGTCCAAGGTTCATACACTTGGAACTGCAAACAATAAGAGATTATATGAATTAATTTAATTATTATGTATTAAAGTATATAGTCAAAAAACAATTAACACAAATCTGTGTAGATGCAATTATGAAAGTCAACGCAATGTAAGTTGCATAAATCTAGATAAACTAAGTAATAATGTGTTAAACTGTACACCTTAAAAGACAACTGTAAAGTATATAGCTTATTAAACCTAATTCTGCAATATTAAAGCGTGATATATTTGGCTCAAGTTACTTATGTCAGTTCTCTTATTGAGATTGGGTGTTTAAGAATTAAACACATTTCCAAAAACTATCTTTTGACGGGATTGCGTTCAGTGCCAAGAATCCTACCTTCATTAAAATCCACCTTATGTGATATTGATGGCATGTTGGGCTGAAGCACAAGTGTGCTTTGATAAATTATTATCACTACGATGTGTAGTCAGAAGCCCTCTTAATGACCTCCCAGTCTGACCGATATAACATGAGTCACACTCAGCACAAGGTATATGATAAATGGTATTTACTTGTTCCAAAAGGGACAAGGGTATTTTAGTTTTTAAAAACAGATTTCTAACAGTCTTAGCATTCTTGACAGCAATTTTGACAGGTATGTTATTCTGTTTATACAGTTTAATAAGTTTCTCAGTAACTTAAGGAAAATAAGGTAAAGATGAGTAATGGGTGGTAGGATTCATAAGATCAGTATCAGGCAGAACAATGCTATTAATTGAATTATTTAATATTATTCTAAGTTGGTCACCATTGGGTATGTCATCATCATTTATTAGTGAGAGAGGAAGGATATGAATTCTCAATCAGAATATTTCTTAGTAATTTAAGAGATTCCCTTCGATTAATCGGATGTGTCAATCTATTTAGCCGGCAGCTTAGAGCTTTAATAAGGTTTAATTTACATTTAAAAGGATGACAGGAATGGTAGTTAAGGAACCTATTGGAGGCCATCGGTTTCCTATACCAACTTGTGGTTAGGCTGTTGTCTCCCAGTCTAATGACACGCATGTCTAAAAAGGGAATACTATTAGTGACGGGGTCCTCAAGTTCAACAGTGAACTGTAAATGAGGATCAAACTCATTAAACATAGACAAAGTGGCCTGAACCTTTTCTGGAGGTAAGGCTAATAATAAGTCATCCACATACCGTTTAATAAAAGGAATTTGAAAATCTAAAAGACCCAAACGGTCAGATACCAAATCATTCAGTACATAGTTAACTAGGATGGGAGAGATTGAGGAACATAGGTGTGCCAAATATTTGGAGATAATATTTGTCATCAATCATTTGTATCTAAAATAATATTTCCCTAAACTGGGATTTAACTTCATTTTGTTTTACCAATGAACCTTAACGACATGAAGATTCAAACTTACTACTTGAATTGTAAGAATTGTAAGCACATGCGTTCTGGTAAAACAAAACCTCACATTTAATCTTTCAAACAATGAAAAATTCAGTTATTGCCGACAATTCAAAGAATTATTTCCTTTTAAATGTAATTACATTGGGTTTTTCGATTTACCTTGGGTACACCTTTGCGTTTTAAGTTCAAAGCTACAATACATTTCCAACGATAAAAAAAAACTTTTTTCACATACAGTAAAACCTCCGTTAACCGAAATAATGGGGGGGGAGGCCGTTTTGGATATCAAGAATTTCGGTTAAAAATAACATTGTTTTTTATAGTATTCTTGGTTAAAGTATTGTTATTAAATAATCCTATAAGTTTAACAAGTGTTTTAAAAAAATGTTCTATTTCCTTTTACGTTATCGTTTGACAACGATGTTTTGCAACTATATATCTCCCTCGTTCATTTGCAGAACGTCGTGAGTTTGCCTCATTTCATCGTTCGACGAAACGTAAAGCAATCTGAAAAGGACAAAACTTTATACAATGATAACAAAAATTAAGAACCTAGTCGTTTCCCTAACAGATTAAGCCTACTGTAAAAAATTCTTCTCCTTAAAGCATTGAAAATCTCGTCAGAGGTCTCATGCTGCCTGTTGTCTGTTGGGTCGTCATCTTCGTCGTCTGATACGCTCAAGTTGTCTGGATGAGGAACCATATCAATGATGTCCTGGTCGATGAATTCACTTTCTCAATCATCGGCTGCTAACCACTCACGTATCTCTTCTTATTTAATGTCGTCACATCCCGGCAATTTTTTTATTAAACATTTAATTTCTTCTGTCGTTTCTTTGCCATTTTCTTCTTCAGGATCGTCAATCAAAATCCTAGCAAAAAGTTAGTTCCAGCATTTTTCCAAAGTTGAAGATTTGATCTTGGCCCAGAACTCAGCACACTGATAAACAACATGTTTCATTATTGAACATTTGAGGATTTCAGGAACACTTTTGGATTCATTTGTCTTCTGTAATAACAGATGTCTTAAGAATACTCCTCTATAATGTCTCTCGAATGTCTCTATTAGTCCCTGGTCTAACAGCTGAATTAAGCACGTGAAATTCGGTGCCAAAAATCTGACAGTTATCACTATTATATAGATTTTGAGTCAACAAGCAACAATGCTTTGATGGGAAGGTTTTTTTACGCTTTTTTAAAAAGGATTTTACGCTTGGGACGAATTCATTTTCGAACCATTCTGAAAATAAAGTGGTCGACCATGAGTTTTTTTGGCTTCTATAAAAAACTGGAAGTGCTTTTTCTCAAATATCTTTTAGAGCTCTTGGTTTTTTGATTTCCCAACACACATACGCATCAATCGGTGAGTGAAATTGATGGAATTTACATTTTGCGATAAAAATTTACTTTTTATTGACGAAAATATTGAAACTGTCAGCCGTTTCGGTTAAACGATGATTCGGTTAAAAAGGTTTCGGTTAAGGGAGGTTTTACTGTAGTAACAAAAAAACCACTATGTTGTTACTAGCTAAGTTTTTTAACATTCTAACTCTACAATTCTAAGTCACGGTAAGATCACCAGTGTTTTTTAATAGATAATATATGGTAGCTATTTATAATCTCTTCTCTTTCAGCCAAATTAATTCTCTTTGGTGAAAACGTTCGGCGAAACAATTGATACTTATTAGAGTCTTTCCTGCAGATTTCACCAATATTTAAGAGTTTACTATATATATATATATATATATATATATATATATATATATATATATATATATATATATATATATATATATATATAATATAAAATTAATGTTTCTTGGGTTTAGGTTCAATAAAGATATGTTACATGTGGAACTAGATTTTATTTTCCATTGTAATCAATCATATTTATATATATATATATGTATATATATATATATATATATATATATATATATATATATATATATATATATATATATATATTGTTGTGATATTTAAAGTCATAGTGCCCAAGCAATGAATTAGCTAATTAATTAATTAATTAATTAAAATCATTTAAATGATATGACTATGATTCTATCACAATTTTTTATTCTCTTATCTCAGGGTTATAATCGTGCTTCAATATCTATGCTATTACATGTGAAAGGTAAGGTCCAAAGAATACCGGAATAATAAAAAATATATAGGATCTAACATTATATATTGATATAAAAATAATGAAATAAAATTCACACTCAAATGTTTTCAATAAACAATATCTCATATAATGATTCTCAAAATTTTGTTCTACGTACGTGAACCTTCAAAATTAATGGTACAAACAATATTAGTTAAACTCTCAAAATCCCAATTATTATTCTAAATGTCCTAATCAAAATATTTATATCTTTTCCAAAGTAATTGTAAAAATTGTGTTATCAATGAAAGAAAAACTGCAGAAAAACAAAACTATCTCTCTATGATGATGACTGGTCCAAATCCTTATTCCTTGTAGCCTACACTATCTATTCTTAGCAGCTCCCTAGGTAATTAGCAATCTTACAACAAATTATTGCAAGTTTATCGTCCTTAATGATCTCCTTCAAATGCGCGAATCGTTCAAATTATCCTAGCTTCTTCTTCTCTCAGTAAACTGAATCTCTCGTTGGCCTGAGTAAAAAATGACTCTTGAAATATCTTCTCTTTACAATAAACTGAATCTCTCGTTGGCCTGAACAGTGACTCTTGGAATATAAGTAGAAAATATAACTTCCAATCTTTTACTGGATCAGCTTCTGTCAGATACACTAACCACACGAAAACTCACAAACTTTCACTGCTACTGCTTCCTACCTCTGGGAAACTACCCGAAAACAACGGCCGTTCACCATGCACCCTTGGAAACCAACTGACTATCTTTTATTCTTCAAAAAATAACTGAAGTCTCCTTCTCAAACCAACAATCCCACTTTTTTCACTCTCATCCAATCAAAACGCGTCATACATCTCCCATTTCTCCATTTCGATAACACAACAAATTTTTACCTACAATTATAAAATTTCCTAAAACTTATTTACAACTAATCTTTTTCTACAAATTTTTATGAACTAACAAAAACATATCTTTCTAAAATCTATTCTATTGTCCTAATTACTGCACAAATTTATTTGAAAAAACCGCTTCCATTGTCTTGGATTTTACTTAAGCTTATGCGGGTAACTCAAATATATTTTAACAAAGAAAATAATTTATGCATATCTTACGTTTTGTTCAATACAGGTAATCAAAAATTAAAAGACTTTCATTCTTCGAAATGTTTGTAGGTTATTGTTTGACTTATCTGAATTATTTTAATGTTTTTGAACTTTGAAATATTTTAAGCAAACCAATACTTTTCTCGATTTTACATATTATAACAGATTCCCGCCATTTGATCTGCCGAAAACTCTTTGTTAAATTTTAAAAATGACAAAAGTTTTCCAGGATCAAATTATTTCACTATGTTATGAAAATCTACTCATGATATTGATAGATGTGGTGACTGTTAAAATACCCCGTATATTGCCTGTCTTTATACGGGATTGGATATGTTTTCGATTTAAATTTTTCCAAGTATTTAACCTTAAAAGAATGTTCATAATTTTTAGCCACTCGGCTTTCTTCATTAATAAGATCTCCATAATTTTCTAAAATCTTCTCTATTTTCTTTCCCCTGTTTTCTCCACAATTTATTTTTCTTTCATCCTCATTTTGTTCACATGTGTTTACTGTCCATAATATTTATTCACAAAATTCTGGATTCTCGTCCATCATTGCCATTTTTTCTTCTGTGTTCTTTCTATCCTCTATAGTTTATTTTTATAAACGAGAGAGTAATTAGCATAATTTTAAGTGGTACCTCCGACCACTCCATGGGCGTGCTCAAGATTAATTGAAAAATTACTTTGAATAATTGTAAAAAATAAATGAATTATTTCGGTGTTATAAAGTGTTATGTGTATTTAAACAAAAGTGACCTCTTTTATCACACACTATATTAGAACTGACTGGCCTACATTAAAAAGGGTTTTAAAAAATTCACATTTTTTTAATTTTTAAAAATTACAAAAGAGAAAAAGAGTTTTTAAAACCGTCTAAGGTATGTTAAATAGATGAATAAAAATATTAATATAAAACTTACAGCTACTTGTTACAAATCCAAATCAGATTCAGAAGATGAACTTTCAGAACCAAGATTTATATTAACTGGCTCGATCATTTTATCAGTAATATTGTCCAGCTTCCACATTTTTTCCTCTTCTTTAATAGTGTGATTTACTGCCTTTTCCCAGTTTTCAGGTTTTACATTATTTACGGCCTCCAAAAACAACTGTTTAACATCATGAATTTTAAAAGTGGTATTTTTTCTTGAAACTTCACTCTTTATCTGTGCCCATACCAGTTCAATCGGGTTTAATTCACAATGATATGGTGGGGATCTAAGTACTGTCATTCCACGATTTTTGGCAATTTCATCAATTTCGTATTTTTTAAATTTTTCTTTATGAAGGGCATACAACGAATAAAGTTCCTTTCTTATAGATCCGGGATGGTACGTAATATTTTTTGAACTCAGCCAATTCTGCAAGTCTTTTTTTTAACCACTTGGTTGTGGGCAGTCCTTCTATAAGTCTGGAGCGATAACTTGCATTATCCATTACTATTACACAGTTCTTAGGAAGAAGATCTATCATTTGTTCGAACCATTCTTGAAAGACATCAGAGTTCATATCTTCATGGTAGTCACCGGTACGAGTTGATTCAAAAGTTAATAAACCACCTTCAACAAAACCGTCTGAACTGCCAATGTGTACTATTATCAGCCTGCGTCCCTTTCCTGATGGTGGGTTTAAACCAGTAGATAAGTTATTTACAAAAGCGTGCCTTTGACTTGTAACAGTTTCATCCTGCCAAAATTTATTTGGTGTATGACCCTCGTCGATCCATGTTTCATCAAGATAAAATATTTTTCTTTTTTGGTTTCTCATTTCCTTTATGGTTCTTAGAAAATGTCTTCTCCATATGACAATATCGCTTCTTTCTAATAAAATAGACTTTCTGGGATTATTTTTCCAGCATAAGCCTATTTCTTTTAAAAGTTTCCATAACGTACTTTGACTCATTTATGGGTAATCCTTATCATCTCGAACTGAGACAAGAACTTTATCCAATGTTTAAAATTCTTGTCTAAAGAAGAATTCATGCACTTTCCTTCGAAGTCCTTCTTTAAAATGAAATTTCTTCTATTTGAAATTTTGGTTTCCCTGGAGCATTACGTGGCATTTAAAAACTACCACATTTCTCTTCTTTAATAACTCTGTAAATCGTAGATTTCCCAACACCAAGTGTACTGCTAACTAACCCAACGGTCTCATCAACACTTTCACATAAACGTTTGTCTGTAAATGATTTAAAACAATTAAATATTAATGTTTTTTCATTAACTGTTCCAAATTTTCCATAACACTAGTATACACAATAAACTGCACCTTGCAACTGAAGTACCTACTTTTAGTGAACTGTTAAGAATTTTGAATACGCCACTTGGACCTTCCTACAAAATGGAAAAACCCACTATCACATTTTCTGTGGAATAAGTTTAGAAGGTAATTATCTAGCCAATTACTGTCGTAGATTCCTGGAATTAAAGAATTAAATGTTTGATTGTTGAAACCCTTACTTCGTGGAATGCACTCATTTTAGATAAAATAAAACGTTTTATTTTATCTAAAGAATTTAACTTTATTTTGCAAATAGGTAGGTACTTATTAAACTTTTATTGGTTATATATAACCAATAAAATAAACATCTTACATTTCTTGCAAATTCATTTGTACCTGTTAACCTCCGTCACTCCGACACTGGCAACCTTATTTAGGGATTAGTAACCCTCACAACTATTGTATTCTATTCTGCTCCAACCTTTATAACTGGTGGTCATACTCAATTTAAAATTGTTTTCCTATATACTTCTGTAAACTTGTTGACAAATATCTGTTTTTCATTGAGTCACCCGTATCAACAGTTTAGGGATTTGCATACATAATTTATTGTTTTATTACTCTCTCATACATAAAAATACACTATAATTCCCTTTGGTATTCCGAGCACCATGTTTCTATTCCTTTCATTTCTCTGATGATAACTTCCTTTTCTTCCTGCTTCCTTTCTGTTTTATCGTCGGTTGCCAACAATTCTTCTGTACCTTCTATTTCCTGTTTTGCTCTTGTGTCCATCTTGTTTTCCTGCTTTCTTTTCGAACTCTTCTTCTTTTTCTTCCTTCTCCTTTTCTCTTCTGTTTGATTTTTTTCTTGTACTTTCGGTTTATCGTCTACAGTCATATTGATTTCTTTACGTTTTTACTGTGCATTGATCCTTCCAGAATTTGTTTTCCTATCTGTTTGCTTTTCTTCTTCTGTGTTGTCTGGTTCTGCTCTGATTCTCAGTTTATTTTCCGAAAAATTTATGGTGATATGTTTTTCCCTCAATTCATCAATTCCCGCTATCATATCATGATTTAAATCTTCAATCACCACACATTTCATAATATGGAATTTGTCTCCCACTCTGAACCGTACTCCCAAACCTTCGTTTACTGTCGTCAATTGTTTATTATTTGCACCCACTAAATCAACCCTAGGAATCTTATACATAAATCTGTCCAAATTTAATTCTTTTACTGTTTTTATTGATTAGCGATATCTCCGATCCAGAATCAATCACAATTTTAATCGCTTTATGTTTTTTAAATGCATCTAAAGATATTAGATTAGAATTAGAAATTTGTCTTTGGTTTCCTGTTGCTACATGATTCATCTCCCTTCTATTTTGTTGTTGGAAGCTCTGGTTATTTCTATCGTCCCTTTGTTCGTTCGTATTCGGAGGATTTTGTGCAGCTCTATTCCTGTTGTGATTTTCGTATGTTCTATTTTGTGTGTCATTCTTGTTATCGTAATTTTGTTGTCTATTGTAATTATTGTAATTTTTCGGCCTATATTCGTTTGTTAATCTGGGATGTCGGTGTCTCTGGTCATAATTTGATGGATACCTTCTTTCAGGTCCATTATATTGGTCATGTTGTCTTCTATTTCTCATTTCTCTTCTATTCGCTTCTTTTAATTGAAGGAATTGGCACAAACTATCAATATCTTGATAGTTTCCCAAAATCACGTGATCTTCTAAAGTTTCCTCAAAATGTCTGCTGATCATTTCTACCAGCTCTTCGGTAGAATATTTGTATTCTAGATATTTTGAATTGTTATATATCTGCAAAGCATATCTTTCTTCAGATATTCCCATTTTTTCGTGATATTTTCCATTCTGTAGCTCTTGATTGATTTCTCTCTGTTTATTTTTCCCCAAGAAATAGTTGAGAAATTTATTTTCAAAATCTGTCCAATTTTCAAACTCATCTTCCTTGCTTTTATACCATAACGCTGCTCCTTCTTTCAGATGGTTTCTAATTGTTTCTTTGCAATCGTCAAAATATCTAACATGTTGCAATTTGGTTTTCAAATTTTTAACAAACGGTACTGGGTGTGTTTTCCGAATATCCATGCCAAATTGTATTTTCGCCTCGCTTGTTCCATGGATGATAACTTCTTTTCTCTCTACTCCTCTTAGTTCAATTTCTGCCATTTGTTTTTCATTTCGCTTTAATCTCCTTTCTACTTCTTTCCTGTCTTCTTCTAGCGCCATTTCAAATTTTTTTTCTAACTGTTCTAATTCCTTTTTTCTGGACAGTCTTCATATCTTTCATTTGAAGTTTCATTTCTTTAATTTCTGTCTTCACTTTCGCATTTTCCTGTACAATTACTTCTATTTTCTGTACCATATCTTCCTTGATACTTTCTATCTTTTTGTTGTTTTCTTCTATTGCCTGTTTAGTTTTCTTCTGATTTTCTTCCAGTCTGCGGTTATTTTCGTCCATTTTTGTGATGTTTCTTTTTGGTTATTCTCTATTGTCTCTTCCATTTTCTTTGCTGTTTCATTCATTGTTTGTTTTGTTGATTCTTGTATTTGTTTTGTCTGTAATTGCATTAGTTGTAATATTTTCTCTATTCCTGATGATTCTTTTCTCTCCTCAACTATTGTAACATTTCCTTCATTATCCGACCCTTCTGCAACAATTGTTTCCTCTTCTCTGTTATCCTTCTTCCTTTCTTGCATTTTGCTTTGACTCCTTGTGGTCGACATGTTGTTTCTTTTCATTAATGTTTTTGTTCCCGCCAAATGTGAAATTTTACACCACTCTATACGTTGCAGGACACGACAATATTTCTCCAAAATTGTAATAAATTTTCACGACAAAAATCAAATATGCAATCAGTAAAATTCAAATAATTCAAAATAAATATCAAATGTATGGTTGGTAAAGAAAATAAAAATCAAATAATTCAATAGCAGTAAATATCAACTAACTACGATCAATCAATAAATCAAATTTTTATCCACTGGAAAAAATTGTCAAAAGACTTTCAAAGTCAAATTCCCTCAATGTTATAAATATGTTTTTATCTCTGGATCACCTGTACTTATTCCAGATCTCTTTCCCTTCTTTCAAATGTAAAGCTGCGATATTTTCAAGCCCCACGTTTTGGAAGCCAGTTATTGTTATATTTAAAGTCTTAGTGCGCCAAGAAATTAATTAGCTAATTAATTAATTAATTAATTAAAACCATTTAAATGATATGACTATGATTCTATCACACTTTTTTATTCTCTTATCACAGGGTTATATTCGTGCTTCAATATCTATGCTATTACATGTAAAAGGTAAGGTCCAAAGAATACCAGAATAATAAAAAACATATAGGATCTAACATTATATATTGAAATAAAAATAATGAAATAAAATTCACACTCAAATGTTTTCAATAAACAATATCTCATATAATGATTCTCAAAATTTTGTTCTACGTACGTGAACCTTCAAAATTAATGGTACAAACAGTATTAGTTAAACTCTCAAAATCTTAATTATTATTCTAAATGTCCTAATTAAAATATTTATATCTTTTTCAAAGTAATTGTAAAAATTGTGTTATCAATGAAAGAAAAACTGCAGAAAAACAAAACTATCTCTCTATGATGATGAATGGTCCAAATCCTTGTTCCTTGTAGCCTACACTATCTATTCTTAGCAGCTCCCTAGCAATCTTACAGCAATCTTACAACAAATTATTGCAAGTTTATCGTCCTTAATGATCTCCTTCAAATGCGCGAATCGTTTAAATTATGCTAGCTTCTTCTTCTCTCAATAAACTGAATCTCTCGTTGGCCTGAGTGAAAAATGACTCCTGGAATATCTTCTCTTTACGATAAACTGAATCTCTCGTTGGCCTGAACAGTGACTCTTGGAATATAAGTAGAAAATATAATTTACAATCTTTTACTGGATCAGCTTCTGTCGTATACACTAACCACACGAAAACTCACAAACTTTCACTGCTACTGCTTCCTACCTCTGGGAAACTACCCGAGAACAACAACCGTTCGCCTTGCACCCTTGGAAACCAACTGACTATCTTTTCTTCTTCAAAACCTAACTAAAGTCTCCTTCTCAAACCAACCATCCCACTTTTTTCACTCTCATCCAATCAAAACGCGTCATACATCTCCCATTTCTTCATTTCAATAACACAACAAATTTTTACCTACAATTATAAAATTTCCTAAAACTTATTTACAACCAATCTTTTTCTACAAATTTTTATGAACTAACAAAAACATATCTTTCTAAAATCTATTCTATTGTCCTAATTACTGCACAAATTTATTTGGAAATACCGCTTACATTGTCTAGGATTTCACATAAGCTTATGTGGGTCACTCAAATATATTTTAACAAAGAAAATAATTTGTGCATATCTTACGTTTTGTTCAATACAGGTAATCCAAAATTAAAAGACTTTCATTCTTCGAAATGTTTGTAGTTTATTGTTTGACTTATCTGAATTATTTTAATATTTTTGAACTTTGAAATATTTTAAGCAAACCAATACTTTTCTCGATTTTACATATCATAACATATATATATATATATATATATATATATATATATACAGGGTGATTGATTAGTGTGAGGAAGCTCAGTAGATCTGTTATAAAAATTACTAAAAAAAAGTTATTAACAAAAATTGTAGGCAACTTTAAACTCCACATTTTAAAATTAGTTACAATCTTACAGGGTGTTCCATAAGATGGTGGCAGACCAAACTTATGTTTTAAGTTTGGCAGACCAAACTTAAGTTTTATTATGTTATACTGGGTATCTAAAAAGTTATAACCAATATTACCTGAAAATCGTATCAAGTTTAACTCCCTGTGCAATTAAAAAGAAGTATAAGAACATTAATCTATTGCAATCATAATCTTTAAATAATTGTTAAAAATTATAAAACATATTCGTTTCCATAATATTCGTTAAATCAAATACAGGGTAAGTCAAAATGCAAATATATTATTTTCTTGGTAATTTTAAATAGAACACCCTGTATTTTATATCACTATCAAAAAGTAATAATATCGTGCTTCAAATTTTATAAAGTACTCCCTATACCTAAAGTTATCAGTTTTCTAGATATTATTGTTTTTCCATCAAAGTATTAATTTGGTAGATATTTTAACGTTTACCAACTCACAATATAATTATTGTGAGTTGGTTATGATTGATTTGTCAAAAACTGACAGTTTGACATTATTGTTTAATAATTTAGTAACGAAATAACGACACAGAAAAGAAAACAATTTATTTAAAATAAAATTTATAAAAAATAACCGACAGAAAATAAAAAAAAAATATATTACAACACATAGAAAAATTAAAAACAACAGTAAGTTTAACTTATCTTACTTAAGTAAGGTGTTCAAAATGACCTCCCAAAACATCTATGCATGCTTGAAAACGGTCATTGAAAGAGTTGGTTACATTACTAAGCATTTGTAAAAAAATATTTTGAAATGCAATTCGGATTCTATTTTTCATATCATCCCTTGTTGTTTGGGGTATTTTATATACTTCGTTCTTAACGTAACCCCAAAAAAATGAGTCCATTTTATTGAATTCTGGTGACCTTGGGGGCCACCTTACCGGTCCATCCCTTCCGATCCATCTTTCCCCAAACTGATTATTAAGTTCACCACGTACTAATTCGTTGTGGTGCACAGGAGCACCGTCATGTAGAAACCACATTTTTTCACGTATATTAAGTGAAACCTCTTCTAATAATATCGGTAATTGATTTGCGATAAAATCTAAATAAATCTCACCATTTAAATTATCTTCAAAAAAATATGGTCCTACTACATGGTTACCGACGATACCTCCCCACACATTTAGAGACCATCTTGTTTGACTATGTGTTACTATGTGGTATGGATTACTTGTTGAGTAGTAGTGAAAGTTATGCCTATTAAAAGAACCGTTTCGATGGAATGTAGCTTCATCACCAAACAGGACATAATCAAAAAAATCTCTCTGCTCATTAATTTTTTCTAAGGCCCATTCACAAAATACTATTCGTTTCTGAAAATCATCCTTATTTAATTCTTGGTCCTTTTGAATATGATAAGGGTGCATCTTGTTTTTAGATAGAATGTTTTGAGCAGAGTAGTAACTAAGTTCTTGTTCATAGGAAATAGTCCTTATGCTTGTGTGTGGGTTTTCTGTAACCGCCATCAACACACTCATTTGGTTTTCCTCTGTCACTAGTTTTTGTTCGTTCATTATTTTCATAATTCACTGAACCAGTGCAGTTAAATCGATCTTTCAATTTTTCAAATGTATCTTGTCTAGGTTGTCGCCTATCTGGAAACCGTTCTTGATAAATTCTAGCTGATAGTAATGAATTTTTATTGCATTCCCCCAATATCCAGATCATATCTACCATTTCATCAGTAGTAAAATTCATTATTGCTAATTTAAATTGAATCAATTACTGAATTACTAAATAATAATTGTGTACCCCAATGGGCAGGACACCTCAGAAGACATTCTGACGAACGAACAGTAAGACTGGTGTGGGAAGAAGTCCCAACTGGAAGGAGACCACGCGGACGCCCTCGTCTCCGGTGGCGAGATAATATAGCAGGAGACTTAGGCACTATGGGCGTGAAGAATTGGATGGAGGTTGCTCAAGACAGAAAACTGTTGAGGCATGTTGTCGAGTCGGCTAAAACCCACGAAGGGTTGTAACGCCACGGAGTAAGTAAGTAAGTAAGTAAGTAAATAATAATTGTTGCTAATTTATGGTGTACCCCAATACTGAATTAATAAATATTAATGTCAAACTGTCAGTTTGTGACAAATCAGTCATGGCCAACTCACAATAATTATTGGTAAACGTTAAAATATCTACCAAATTAATACTTTGATGGAAAAATAAAAATATTTTTAAAACTAATAACTTTAGGTATAGGGAGTACTATACAAAATATAAAGTACGATATTAGTTTTTTTCGATAGTGATATAAAATACAGGTGTTCTATTTAAAATTACCAAGAAAATAATGTACTTGCATTTTGACTTACCCTGTATTTGATTTAACTACTATTATGAAAATGAATACGTTTTATAGTTTTTAACAATTATTAAAAAACTATGGTTTCAATAGATCAATGTTCCTATAATTCTTTTTAATTATACAGGGAGTTAAACTTGATACGATTTTCAGGTAATATTGGTTATAACTTTTTAAATACCCGGTATAACATAATAAAACTTTACATTGTTGTAATGTGGAAGTGAAGCAGATTTCAAATTTAAAATAAAATACAGGGTGTTTCATTAAAAAAAAACATAAGTTTGGTCTGCCACCATCTTATCGAACACCCTGTAGGATTATAACTAATTTTAAAATATGGAGTTTAAAGCTGCCTACAATTTTTGTTAATAACTTTTTTTGTAATTTTTACTATAACAGATCTACTGAGCTTCCTCACACTAATCAATCACCCTGTATATATATATATATATATATATATATATATATATATATATAAGAGTAAGAAAAAAGAAGTACTTGTGACTCGTTTGGAAAAAATATAACACTGTTTTTGATGGGTTGGAGTCAATAAAAGGGGCTATTTGTTGACTATTTTTTACTCGAGCTTTCAATTGTGATTACAATTTTTATCAAGAGCTTCTAAAAATACAAAATATCTTACAAAGTTGAACTAGAAATAAATAATGTTGTTGTTAACTCACCAATAAAATTAGTTATTTATATAAAACTGCTGCTAACATTATTACAAAAAAATATTATTAAAAAAATGTTCTATTCTAATAAATGTTTCTCTGACAAATTTAGATAAAGTTTCTTAACAAAAAACAATTGGATTTATAAACAAAAATTGAATAGCTACAATTCAGCCTAAATGACGTAAATAACAACTTAAAAATTTTTATTTTTGACATATTGTCAAAAATAAAATTTTTGTTTAAAAAATTCTTCTTTGTTTAGTAACAAAAAAGAAGAAGATTTATTCATCATTGATAGATGCCCGAAAAAATGTAACAAATACATGGAAAATTCAAAATGTGATATTTTACTGACTGCATAAATTAAATAGAAATTATATAATTATAAATTTTGCTTAAATTTTGAATTTCTGACCTTTTGTTTAAATTATTATCACTTTTGCTAATACAAACCATTTCCAAAAAAGTTCTTTTAAATTTATTACTTTCATTACATAAAATTTTAATATTATCAAAATCCATAATATGGTCTTTGTCTATTACATGCTCTGCCAAAGCACAAGATGGTTTCTTAATTCTACAATCAATTCAACAATCAAAACATATATTATCATTCACTACCTTTTATACCATCTTTAACTCCTAAATTAATACAAACATTAAAGGTTATTGACAATATAAAAATAGCAACAAAGAACATCAAAACTATTTCATCTTTATATTCCAAAACTAAATATCCTATAGACAAATTAGATCAAACAAATGTAGTATACAGCATTGTTTGTACTCAGTGTGAAGCTGAGTATATTGGTGAGACTGGAAGAAATCTCTCAAATCGCATTATTTCTCACAAGAGTGATTGTAGAATTAAGAAACCATCTTGTGCTTTGGCAGAGCATGTAATAGACAAAGACCATATTATGGATTTTGATAATATTAAAATTTTATGTAATGAAAGTAATAAATTTAAAAGAACTTTTTTGGAAATGGTTTGTATTAGCAAAAGTGATAATAATTTAAACAAAAGGTCAGAAATTCAAAATTTAAGCAAAATTTATAATTATATAATTTCTATTTAATTTATGCAGTCAGTAAAATATCACATTTTGAATTTTCCATGTATTTGTTACATTTTTTCGGGCATCTATCAATGATGAATAAATCTTCTTCTTTTTTGTTACTAAACAAAGAAGAATTTTTTAAACAAAAATTTTATTTTTGACAATATGTCAAAAATAAAAATTTTTAAGTTGTTATTTACGTCATTTAGGCTGAATTGTAGCTATTCAATTTTTGTTTATAAATCCAATTGTTTTTTGTTAAGAAACTTTATCTAAATTTGTCAGAGAAACATTTATTAGAATAGAACATTTTTTTAATAATATTTTTTGTAATAATGTTAGCAGCAGTTTTATATAAATAACTAATTTTATTTGGTGAGTTAACAACAACATTATTTATTTCTAGTTCAACTTTGTAAGATATTTTGTATTTTTAGAAGCTCTTGATAAAAATTGTAATCACAATTGAAAGCTCGAGTAAAAATAGTCAACAAATAGCCCTTTTATTGACTCCAACCCATCAAAAACAGTGTTATATATATATATATATATATATATATATTATATATATATATATATATATAATATATATATATATTACAAGTGATTATTACGACCAAAAAATAATTTACAAATACGTAGGAAGTTATCAGGTAAAGTGGTCTATATAATAATCTTTGTTTTTTCTAAAAACTCAATATTTCGCTTTTTATTTTTTAGCATCATCAGGAGTAAACTAAAACAATCTCAATATTACAAAAATGGCGTACAAATACATTTTAAAAAACACTTATAAGGAAAAACACAGGAATTAAAAGATTTCACAAATCAAAACTGACATACCACGTTCATTGCAGCAGTACGATAAAAAAAAATTAAAATTACTTCAAAAATAAAAATAACATAAGAAGCATTAGAAGAATGATATTTCTTTGATGAATTATTTTGAATATTTATAAATTGTGTTTAATATATTACAATATATGGTGCTTAACCATCCAGTGTCCGATTTATAATTTAAAGTATTTTTATTTATTTAGGTATATAAATTATATCACCTGGTACCCAACAAGTCACCTGGATTAGACAACATTAGTGCAGAATTAATAAAGGAAGGTGGAGACTGCTTATCGAATGCGATACACGAACTAATGGTGAACATATGGAATAATAAACAACGGTCATATAAAATACTGTCAAATATTGTGTATGACCGATTAAGACCATATGCGGAACAAATAGTGTGGGGATATCAATGTGGTTTCCGCAGGCAGAAGTCCACAATAGATCAGATCTTCGTCTTAAGGCAAATCTTAAAAGACTAGGAAAAGACTAGTGAATTTAATATAGACACACATCATCTTTTTATTGACTTTGAGAGTACCTATGCATCCACCGACAATTTCTGATTCATGCACTGAAAGAGTTTAATATTCCAACTCAACTCATTGATATAGTAAAAGAAACACTTAAAATACAAATCAAAATTCGAAATCAAAACGAAGTAACAGATACAATCCATGTGAGATCGGGCCTACGACAGGGAGATACCCTATCCTGTATTTTATTCAAAATCACATTAGAGAAAATACTTAGGGAGTCAAAAGTCAACATCAGAGGAACAATAATAACAAAAATTGTACAAATATTGGCATTTGTAGATGATGTTGATATTATAGCTACAAGCGAAAGAGAGATAATAGAATCATTTAATGAGATAAAAAGAGGGGCACAAAAGAGTGCCTAAATATTAACGAAATAACAACCAAATACATGAATGTCAGTAAATCGACAGGCCAAAGAAACCTACAGACTATAACATCGAAAGCGTGAAAAGTTTTACATATCTAGGTTCACTAGTTACCGCAGATAACAATATCAGTGAAGAAGTTAAGAGAAGAATACACATCGCTAATAAAACATGTAATGGACTGATTAAACATCTAAGATCTAATATTACAAGAAAAACCGAATGCAAAATATACAGGACCCTGATAAAACCGATCCTTGTATATGGATCAGACATGGACACTGTCGACTTTTGATAAAAACCATTTTGACGACGTTTCGGCAAGATCTCACTTGCCATTTTCAAGTCTCTCTGGATGGTCTGCTTCTTGTCGATGTTCGAGTGGAAGTGACGCTACGGGTGTTAGGCAGTTGGCTTTTGTAGTTACTGTGCGTTGCGCGCGCTCTTGTAATTGGTCCAGTGCGCAGGTCGGTGGGCGGGGTCTTGGTCGATTCCGTTCTTGCGTTATTCTTCGGGATAATTGGTTTCCATGTTTTTGGCAATCTTTGGGCATCGTCTCGAGAATTTAAATTATTTTCTTGTTTTTCTATTTCAATGGCTTCTCTGATAATTCGTTTCCTCTTGTTTTCGACATTCGCTAACATTACCGTATGTTTGAGGTCAATTTTGTGTCCTGTAGCTAAAGAATGCTGGGCTAGGGATGATGTCGTTTCTTTTCATTCGATGGCATTGCGATGTTCTTCTTGTCTTACTTGGATCCTTCCATTTGTCTGTCCAATATAGGCTCTATCGCATTCTCCACAGGGAATTTTGTATACTCCTTGGTTTTCTAGGGGAATCTTTGTCTTGGCAGATGGTAATATGTTTGCGATTTTTCTGTCGGTGTTGAAGACAGTCTCTATTTTGTGTTTTCTCAGGACCCTGCTTATCTTCTCTGTTGTGCCTTTAATATACGGTAGAGTGGTTTTGGCAATCGGTTTTTCGTCTTCTTTTATTTCTTTTGTTGTTTTTTGTGGTCTTCGTGCCTTTTCGATTCTGTGTGTGGAAAAGCCGTTGTTTTTTAACGCTTTTGTAACTTTCTGCATTTCTTCTTTCTTGTGTTCTTCGTCTGTTAGTCGTTCAGATCTTATAGTCAGAGTTTTTATGACTGAATTCAATTGTGCAGGATGGTGGTGTGAATCTGCATGTAGGTATCTGTCAGTGTGAGTTGGTTTTCGATACACTGTATATCCAATGTTGCCGTTTTCTTTCTTTATTATTAAGACGTCTAGGAAAGGTAGTTGTTGATTACTTTCTAATTCCATCGTAAACTTGATCTTGGGATGGATACTGTTAATGTATTCTAGAAATGCAGTAAGTTTGTCTACTCCATGTGTCCATATGATGAAAGTGTCGTCCACATATCTAAGCCATAGTTTGGGTTTATATTCTGCTGTTCTTATTGCCCGTTCCTCTATGTCTTGCATAAAAAGATTTGCTGTCACGGGAGATAGCGGTGAACCCATCGGTGCCCATTCAACTTGTTTGTACCGTTGATCACCATATATAAAATATGTGTTGTTTAAGCAGTGTCTCGTCAAATTTAGGGTATCTTGCGGTACTGGGTATTTTCTGCTTATAATTTCCAAGGATTCATTGATGGGAACGTTGGTGAAAAGTGAAACAACATCGAAACTTACTAACAAGTGTCCCGGCCCAAGAGTAACATCTTTTATATGCTCGATGAAGTGGCCTGCATTCTTAACGTAGGAATCAGCTTCTTTTGCGTAAGGCTGTAGCTTTTCAGCCAGGAACCTTGCCAGTGGTTGTAACGGTGATCCGATGGAGCTCACTATTGGTCGTAGTGGTAATCCATCCTTGTGAACTTTTGGTATATATATATATATATATATATATATATATATATATATATTTATATATATATATATATATTTATATATATATCTATATATATATATATATATATATATATATATATATATATCTATATATATCTATATATATCTATATATATATATATATATATATATATATATATATAAATATATATATATATAAATATATGTATATATATATATATATATATATATATATATATATATATTATATATATATATATATACTTCTAGCGGTTAATATAAGCTCCGTACTAAAACGGTATTATACTAACTCCAGTAGAATATATACCATGTATATTATTATCTAAGTAGCGCTTTATGTAAACTCCGACCAACAGGTAGGATCAAGTGGACTCCGTAACTGGATAAAACATTTTTGGGATCCGTATATAGTTTTTAGCGTACACAACTAAGCTCCTGCAATGTTGTCAATAATTGTAGTAGTCGTAGATGTTCAAATTTTATAGCAGGTACATTTTGGAACTAAAATTTATTTAAATATCCACCAGTTTAGTCATCGAGGAATTTAAGGAATATTTGGTTAATGTATTTAAATAGGTTGTAATATAAATTGTTAATAATATAATTTTATTTTTATGTATAATAAGCACGGTGATAATTTATATTACTTCCTCTAATTATTTTCAAACTTTAGTAAGTGTCTATTATAAAACAATTAATGCTAATAAATAGCATTATTTTATAGCGTTCTAATATTTTATCTATTGATTAAATCCGAATAGCTGTTTGATATTCCTTTACTTTCTCGAAGTTATATTCTAACACTCGAAAGCTTATTTAATTGCCAAAACCTTCCTTTCATATTCCATTCACTTATAAGGGGCAGCACTAACATCAGTACGATAATAAGGCTTACCTATAGTCCTGGGCTGGCTAATAGAAAGCATTAGTGTAACAGTTTTATTGGTTTCGGAACTGCTACCTGGATTGGGGAAGCAGGATATCAGCATTAAGTTAATGCATATAGAAATTGTTGCTTGACCGGCGAAATATCAAATACCCGCACGACGGTAGCAGTCTGAGAAAGCAACGCAAAACAACTTATTATTAGACAATGTCATATTTTCTAATAAAATAATATTGACTTTACAACGAGACAAATTTTCTGCTGTTGGACATCGAAACATGTACATAGCAACGAATTTCCTACGTCGGTATCCCGAAAAATTGTTGTAATAATGATACGGGAAACAAAAAACTTAAGATGGAAATGGGCGCCAAGAAACTCTGCGTTAATAAACAGTAGAATAAAATACAGATTCTCAATTCAAATAGTCAAAAAATTAAAGAACAGCTTATTAAGATAGAAATAGCACCTATTTTTAATCCATTAACGGCCCAAGGTACAAAACAGCTCCTAGTTATGCTGATGATTAGATCTAGAGCTTAAATGTAATAATAGAACATAGAGGATTGGAGCAATTTAGATATCGCTGATAACGTTGTCACATAAAAGATAAAAGGGAAAATGCATGTAGTAAACCATAGATATATAATACAAATAGACTGACTGCTGCCATACATCCGCGCTTCCGAAATGCGACAGAGAAAACTGACGAAAATCAATCCCTGCATCTTTTTCTAATGGGACGGGTTTATTGACCACGAGTTCGATAAACCTGACAAATTAGAAAGAGATGCAGGGACTACTTTTCGTCACTTTTCTCTGTCGCACTGGGGAAAGGGATATTTATTGCAACAGTTAGTCCATTTGTATTTTATGTCTATGTATCAAACTGATATCTTCATATAACTATTAAATCTTCAAAAAGAAGAAATTGTAATATAAATAAAATTTGTTTAGTACGTGTCTAGAAAAGAACTCAAAAAAAAAGGAATTTGGAGATAGAAACGTCAACTACATGTATAGTATGAAAATTAAATTTATTCTTTTAACCAAAATGTTTACACCAAGTTTGATTGTATTAAAATATTCGGTAGCTCCAACTAACTGTACTCTACAGTATTCAATTATCCATCTCAATATGTCCGAATTTATTTTTTTTTATTTTTTTGGATATAATACAAGAAATATGACACAGTATTTATTAATACATATTTTATTTGGCGTTTCGATGTTTAAATAGGAGTTCTTTCTCAAAAATGTACAATATTATTTTTACAAGGTATTGCGTAGATACGTACAAGATGTTATCTATGTTTTTACTTTATCTGGCTGGTTATATTATAACCAATTAGTTCCCAGTTGTTCCGCACTCTGTATTGATTTGTGATATTATCCATAACAGGTTTATATATTTCTTTAATAATATTCTTCTTTCTGCGACGCTCAATCGGCTGTTATTTTGTTTTTTCGTCGTCCATATTTCATGTACATATTATGTTATTATAGGTCTTACGACTGCATGGTAAATTCTTAATTTTGGTATTGCATGGTATATTTTTGGATTTAATTTTTTGCTTAAAAAGGAGCGATTGCCAGTGCGATTGTATATATTCTGTTGTTAATCTCGTTTGTAATGTTTTTATTAACAGTGATTTTAGTTCACACATAATTAGATCGATGAACCATTTCAAAGTTGTACTGGTCTATTGACATAGTATGTCTTATCATGTTTCTCTTTTTATGATATATTTTTTTATCCTCGTTTATATGGAGGGCCCATTTTTTCCGCTTTTTCGTATAGAATTTATTGAAGTTTTTGTTGTTACTATTGTAGTTTTGCAACTACATAAAGTATTATTTAAATATCATTGAAAAGGCATTTGATAAAGTTCAACATAAAAAGCTTGTAGATATATTAAAAAGCAAAAATATTGACAGTTGTGATCTGAAAATTATATCTAATTTATATTGGAATCAAACTGCCAAGGTAAGAGTTGACAGCCAGTACACCGAAAATATCAAAATACAGAGAGGAGTCCGCCAGGGTTGCGTGCTGTCCCCACTACTTTTCAATGTCTACAGTGAAGCGGTATTTCAAGAAGCGCTCTCAGACTCAATAAAAGGTATATCTATCAATAAAGAAGTTTTGAATAACTTACGTTTTGCAGACGATACAGTAATAATTACGGATAACAACAATGATTTACAGAACGTAATGCAACGGCTGAATGAACGCTGTCATGAGTACGGACTGAAGATAAATTTAAAGAAAACTAAATGCATGATCATGACTAAATCTGCACATGCAAATATCCAATTGACTATTGAAGATACTGCAATTGAGAGTGTTAATAACTATAAATACTTAGGAACATGGATAATATCAGATGTAGACCAAACCAAAGAAATTAAGACACGTATTGAAATAGCACGTACATCATTTATTAAACTTAAAAAGTTTCTTTGTTGTCGGGATATAAGGTTAGAACTACGCCTGAGAATGCTTCGATGTTACGTGTTCTCTACTCTTCTTTATGGTCTGGAAGCTTGGACACTAAAACAAGTTCATCTGAATAAGTTGGCCGCCTTTGAATTTTGGTGTTACAGAAGAATCCTTCGAATATCATGGACTCAAAGAATGTCAAACATGGAAGTAACTAGAAGGATAGGAAATGAGGCGGAAATAATATTACCTATTAAAAGACGAAAACTTGAGTACTTGGGACATGTGATGAGAGGGCAAAAATACGCATTATTACAACTTATTATGCAGGGCAAAATCCGAGGAAAGCGAAATGTGGGAAGACGAAGAATATCCTGGCTTAAGAACTTGAGGGAATGGTTTGAATGCAGTAGTGCAGAACTTTTTAGAGCGGCAGTCAACAGAGTCCGCATAGCCATGATGATTTCCAACCTTCGATAGAAGATGGAACTTAAAGAAGAAGAAGACTTTTTGTTAGTTTTGATTCTTCTTGTATAATTAGCCCAGTAACAGAGAGTTATTCCATCCAATAAGGGTGGAGGCTGCTCAGTCATCAAAGACAATCATTTCATTCAGTAGGGATGAAGGCTGCTTAGTCATCAAAGACAGTCGTTCTATCCAGTAGATGTGGTGGCTGCTCAGTTATCGAAGAGATGAGTTCCATCTGTCAAAGAAGAGAGTCGTGTCTTGGTTAAGGGGTAGCTTTGCGCTATAGCTGATTCTTTTGTGGTTTCTGTGTGTAAAAGGAGTAAGGTACAATCTACATATTTGTTGCCAAAATTACTTTGCTACTGTATCGAGTACCGTTTGAATAATAATATGAATTTTGTTACAAATTTATTTTTTATGCTGAACTCTAATAAATCTTTTACCGCGAATTGGAAAAACATGTTTTAACCTTTATTTGAAACATTTATCGTTAACGTTCAGTGGACCATTTTACGTTTATCTAAATAAGTATATACTATATTCTGTAATAGCTGTAGATTTATTTTACTATTGTATCTGTATGGGTATAATGTGTAATATAATATTATTTTGTACATATATAAATATACAAAATCATCCTAACTGCATTACATTGATATTTATGTGGCAATTAGCTAAGTCATTAGTCTTTCCAGCCGTATCATATTTTCCCCGATTTTTTTTGTAGACAAGCGGTTTAATTTGTGTAATATAATATCCCCGATTCGTTTCATAATATTTAGTTTTTAAAACAGCTGTAACGCTAATTCGTTCACCTTTTTTAAAGCCCTATATATGAGTTGCGACCGATATCACAATTTTAATACCTAAGTTGTTAAGGTATTTTAAATTAAGTCTTTAATACCTAAAATTATTACTATACAAATCTGATTCGAAATATCGTCAAAAAGTAATACCGGCATGTAAAATTTAAATTTTTAATAAAAAGTAAAAGATTAGACATCACTCATGGGGTTCAAAGAACGAGCCTGTACGAAGATAGAAGTACTAATAAGACCACCGCAATCGGGCTTACCCCGGGTAATGATTAATTAATTAATCGCCTAATTCTTCAGTCACCCTTTTAATATAATTTTGCCAAATTGGTGCTTTTTAGGACCAACTATTCTAATAACAACTGTTAAGGGTATATCTAGAGATAAAGAAACTTTACTTTACTTAAACTTATCAGACATATGCGCTAAACACGAATCTGAGTTATTTCTAGAGCAGGAAATACAAATAGGGCCTAACCTAGGGTACTTGGTATAAAGCTGATCGATAAAAACCACATTATAGATATAGACATGCTATTTCTATAGGAAAGAAAGCAAAGAAAAACTCAAAGTAAGAAAGAATAAAACCAGTCAGCTGAGAGAACTTTTAAACGACGTTGAGCTTGGATCCACCATATAATAAAAACACTACAATGGCTTATCCGGTTGATGAACAACTGTATTCAAATTTTGAAGATACCCAAAGTCTAGAGACAAGCCAAATTTGTTACTTTGCTTAAACCTGGCAAAAACTCTAACGACCACAAAAACTATCAGCCAATATCTTTATTTTGTCAGCTATTTCAAATACTATTGAACAAGATTGTTAGTATGATTTCACCGATGTTCACCAAGGTTAATGGCGTATAGACCAACGAAGCCGCATACGTTTTTAAGAGTAACAAAGCTGCTCTTTAGATGGAAATGGATATTTAGAAATCTTATCGAATATCAGAAATCTTTCTGATATTCAATAAGATTCCGCTTTAAAGGAGGTTTATTCTCAAGTTTCAGAAACGTTTGCCTGAGACAAATTTTGGATTAAATATGTGTGTGACAAAAAACATGCGGAACTAAAATCTTTGGCAGTGAAACTCTGTACTGTACTATGTTTGGCTCATTTATGTGTTCGAAGCAAATGAACTTTATTAAAAATCGGTACAGATCTCGATTGACAGAGTAATAGTCTAATTTTTAAGGAGTTTTACCTTTAGTTTTAGACTTGTAATCATTAATTTTGAAATAAATTAAACTAATGTACCCCTTTCTAAACAAGATGGCCTAGTTGCCTGGTTTCAACTATATAGCGAGGGTGATATTTTGATGGGGGGGGGGTAACAACTACTGGAGGGTTTCTGGGTAGCGCCCCCCTCCGGTTACGTGAGTGTCCGGACCACAGAAGTGTAGTAGTAGATTTTCGAAATGGACGCTTACGAAATATAATTTGTGACCCCGGCTCTAGAAGATAAGTAGCTAGAGAACGAAAAAAACCAATTCTAGATTCGCACGATTCACTTTTCGAATACCAGCCCATTGTACGATGGCTCAAATCAAGAAAAAACTGGTCAGATCAACACATTTGCAACATATATCAGAAAAAACATGTTAATAATAAGACACTAATTTGTTTTAACGTAATTTAACAGAACTAAATAGAGTAAATACAGCATACGACAACAAAGGCAAGAAACTGATAACAGAATTAATGAGACACATGCAAAAAGGTCACAGTTCACAAGATTTAGCAACGACATAGCACCAAGTATGAAGTAAATCTTAAAAGTATACAACATAAAAACGGAGAACCCTTAAAAATGTGGACGCATAAGATGAATACACAATAAATAATAACATATTTCAGTAGGCAAGATCAACAAAAGTATACTTTTATCAAGCGGACACAAATCAGTGATATACTACATTTTGACAAACAAAAATTTTCATTACAAAGAAGTATTAAACTGGAAAAACTAGTTGAGTAATATATATACCTGGTAATAATTCACTGATGTTGGACTTTTTGGCCCGAAAACGTTATGTAATCTAGCCCGAAAGAATCTGTTTAATTATATACCTTTTATAAAAATGTTTTAAATTAAACTTTTGTGATTTGTGGTATAGAGTTAACAACACTAATTTCATTTTCCTTGTGGATTACATTTGCATAAAAAAAGTTGCAACAAAGTTGCAACAAAATTTATGCAAAAAAGTTGCATAAAAAATGAAATAGTCTTCTTTCATACAAACTTCGACAGTTTTTAGATTAAGGTGTATTTGAACCACACCTGCTGTAAAAGATCTACCCTAAAAAGATTTATTTTACATACAATTAGCACATTGCCTCTGGAAATGACCTATAGTGCATGAGTCTGATCTGCCTTAGTCGTTGCGAATTATTTTTCTAAACCATATTGTTATAAGAGCTTTCTTTATTTAGCATGGGTTCTCATTCTATACCGATTTGCAGCGATAACATGAGGACTTTAATGTTTTTTTAATATTGTTCTGAATCTATTTTCTCGTGGCATCTTAAGGTATTTACTATTTAAATGATAATAAGCCACAATTAAAGGTTAAAGTATGTTTGTTTACGTGTTAATTTCCACTTTGGAAAAGATGGTGAAAAAATTGTTCGAATAATTTAATTTTATCTGACTAATTTATATTGACAAGTCAGATATACATTATACATTTTAAAGTAGACGACTTTAAAAATGATATTACCAGTATTGTTGAGTTGCGTTTATGGGACGGCTTTACTTGTAAGATAGTTCATTCGAGTACATGAAATCAATTTTAACTTGAGAATATCCGTCAGAAAAAATCATAGCATGTAATTCGTCTTTAAAAAGACAAACACATGCCATGTTGACAGTAAAACTCTCCTGTTAGTGATTACACAGTAAATTATAAGGGGAAAAACCAGGAAAAAAACCTCATAATACTATCCCGAATAGATAGATCTCAAATATGTAAACACTTATGGGATAATAAAGATAGGGTTCAATGAAATTATTCAAATATAGTCCTGAAAGAAACGGAAGGTAAAATGAGAAAAATCAAAGAAGCGGCTCTTATTATGCTACATGAGACCAATTGTCACAAATTCCTCTGCAGAATGTAGTAGGATCTGGTTATCTATATCAAACGAGGAAGTTATTAAAGGGAACATACCAGTATTAGTAAGTCAGTAACGTATAGAGAATACATTGACTATGTTTTTTAAATAACAAAAAACATATTAAAGCCGAATTTGGTGTTTATTGAAAGTAAATTAAATGCACGACGAAATACTTACCATGTTGGGATAGTATTATGAGGTTTTTCCCCTCATAATTTACTATGGAAACACTAACAGGAGAGTTTTACTGTCATCATGGCATGTATTTGCCTTTTTAAAGACTAATTACATACTGTGATTTTTGTCTGACGGAGATTCTCAAGTTAAAATTGATTTTATTTAATCGAATGAAATATCTTAAAAGTAAAGTCGTTCTGGGAACGCAACTCAACAATATAGGCCATATCATTTTAAAGTCTACTTTAAACTATATAATGTATGCCTGAATTGTCAATATAAATGGGTCAGATAAAATTAAATTATTAGAAGAATTTTTTCACCAAAAAAAATTTGTTAAATTTACTAATGTTTTTATTTTGAGAACGATTTCCGAAGTGGAAATTGAAACGTCAATAAACGTACTTTAACCTTTAATTGTGGCTTATTCCCATTTAAATAGTAAATACTTTAATGTTTTATCTAGATTTATTGAATCGTTCTCTTCTCTTTGTTTGCTCGTATTTGGTTTTCACTTCACTGGTTTCGAGTGAAACTTTTTTTGTGCTCTCTATTGAAGATATCGTTTACATAAAATAGTGAGTTTCTTATAACATAATTATTTATCGTCATGATATGCTAGGTGCTGCTTTGTACCTTGAAATATCTTAAATAGGTGTATTTCCTATTTTAGTAAGCTGTGCTTTAATTTTTTGACTATTTGAATCGTGAATCTAGTCCCATCTCTGTTTTTTTACAATGACCTTTATATAACATATAAAGCCATCAGAAAGCCTAAACCTAAATTATTTAAAAATTCTAAAATAACGTTCTCTAAGTTTTCACCAGTATCAGAAAATATAGGTAGAAATCCCAAAAATCCTTTTATACCACTTAGAAGAACATAGTGAAGAATGACGGTAAGCTGATCTATGTGAGATATATCTGGTGTTGAATGAATAATTATAGAGTAAAATTTGGCTTCCTTTTTTTTGTTAACTATAATGAGTTTTAAATCTTTTGATTTAATAGAAATAAATTCATCACATATTGTAGGGATAAATAGTTTATTGTACCAATGTTGCAGTTCAAACGAACTCGATAAATATTACAAATCACCTATATAATTACCATTATTTTTACAAAAATACTTCATTTTTACCACGAAACGCCAACATGTAAGAAATAATTTAATTGTCACTACTACACGTTAAAGTATGTACTTCCAATATATTTTTTTCATTTATTATTTTTAAATACGTGCATAATAAATAGGGATGGCAACGATATATCCATACATTAAATATACCAATATCGCCCACACAGGATTAATACAGCATATTGGCTCGTATGTAGTATATACTCCAGAATATATTACATACTATAATATACTATGTCTAAGTATTCTTTGTTAAGGTCAGTCTCTACTTCAAATTATGTTGTATGATTTCGTTTATTATTTTATACGTATTGGGGCACAGCGACATTGATCTATAATGTTTTTGATATCCCCAAGGGTAAAAGCGATTAACGAATCGGCATAATTTAAATGTTTCAGCAATAGTTATGAATATCATGTTTTTCTGTTAAATAAAAATGTAAGAATTATAAAAATAAAAACCTAATTTTAATTTTCTGGCCCTAGGCCATAGGCGTCTAGGCTGCCTAGGACTTAGTTCGCCCCTGACCGGTAGAATAAAAGTAGTAGAAAAGATTTAAAAAAATAAAAGTATAAACATATCTTTTCCTACTTTTTTGATAAAGAAAATTTTGTACACTTATTTTAACACTGTTACTTTAAATAATTGAGTGATTTGACCGTTACTTGATAGAAATTCATTGTATGTAACAATAAAACACTGAAAACTTTGTTTTCAAAACTTCCACAAGATTTATTTTAAATTCTTATCACTACAGCTTTCCTTTCTCAAGTGATCTATTTTTGGCATGTGTACACTTTATATTCCTTAATGAAATAGATTGAGGAAGGAAGAACTGTTTGTCTCAAGTTGGTCATTCAGAATTATATCTGTATTTTTAATTTGTTGATTTCAATAGATTCTAACAAATATAGCTTAAGGCCTTTATTTTGAATATGAAGAATGTTAAATTCGTCATTAAAAGAATGATTATGATCTACATACGCACTTCACCTTCTAGATCATAATCATTCTTTTAATGACGAATTCAACATTCTTCACATTCAAAATAAAGGCCTTAAGCTATCTTTATTGATAGGATCTATTTTTAAGGATGACCTACGGCGCAGAAACCCTCACAAGAACAACGAATAATGTTAGAGATTTCTCTACGTGATAGAATACTCAATGCTACTATACGCAGAAGATCAGGAGTAGCAGACGTTATTGAAAGGATAACAACACAAAAGTGGAACTGGGCAGGTCATGTAGCAAGATCAATTGATGACCAGTGGACCAAAAGAACTTTGGAATGGAGACCCCGAATACAAGCTAACAGAAATAAAGGTCGACCTCTAACGAGATGGACAGATGACATAAAAGGAGTGACTACAAATTGGATTCAGATGGCGCAAAATCGGATTAAGTGGCATGCGAGAGGCCTATGTTCAGCACTGGACGTTAGAGGCTAGTTGATGATGATGATTAAGCTATCTTTGTTAGAATCTATTAAAATCAACAAATTAAAAAACACAGATATAATTCTGAATGACCAACTTGAGACAAACAGTTCTCCCCTCCTCAACCTATTTCATTAAAGAATATAAAGTGTAAACGCATGCCAAAAATAGATTACTTGAGAAAGGCAATCAGCCGAAACAGCTGCAGTGATAAGAGGTTAAAATAAATTTTGTGGAATTTTTGAAAACGAAGTTTTCAGTGTTTTACTGTAACTTTAACTTTTGTACACTGTTTGTTATCAATATAAATGAGTTGTAACCGATATTATAAACTTGTTTACTCTGCACAGAGTCTCTTTAATAGCTACAGTTTTTCACGAAGCAGCCTTCACGAAGACTGAAGTACTAATGAGACAGCCGCAATCGGGCATATCCTGAGTAATGATTAATTAATTAATCGGCTAATTCTTTAATCACCCGTTCAATATGATATTGTCAAATCGGTCCCTATCAGGACCAACGATTCTAATTATGTCTATAAATATTGAGGGCATATCTAGAGATAAAAAACTTTACTTTACTTAAACTTATTAGATATACCTATAAATTTAATACAAATGTGACGTATTTCTAGTGCAGATCTTTGCTGGCAATAAAAGCAAAGAAAAACTCAAAGTGAGAGAGAAAAAAAAAACAGTCAGCTGAGGAAACATTTCAACAATATTGAGCTTGGATCTACCATCTACCAGTAGATACTAGGACTGGTATTCCTAGTGGATAAGTGGATAAAAATCTAAATCATACCTAAAACACAATAAAAATACATTATAAATGAATTTTAAGCCAAATCCAATAGTGCCATTAAATGCTTCAACTCTGGACTTCCTATAAATACATTGCAAATATTTTGTACTGCACACACAACTAAAAGGAAAACTGAGGACCAGAAATAATTTTCTCCGCAAGCTTGCCAGTATGGGTGACATCAACACATCCTTAACACGTAGATTAAGACTTCCACATCAATACATAAACTCTACCCTATCGTAGCTATAAATATATCCAATATGCGAAGTTTATTGAAACCGTTACTTGATGAAAATTTATTTTATCTAACAATAAAATATGTATGCATTGACACGTTATAGTGTGTAACTGAATAAGTAATGGACGGGATAATTGTTTGTCTCAAGTATAGAAAGATCTAAATCAAACCTTAAACACAATAACAATAGTCTATGAATCAATTTTAAGCCAAACCTCAGAAAAAGTCAGATGTCCTCCTTTTAGGTCCCTAACAGAGACGCTTTCAAAAATCTAAACATCCAGTAGTGTCATGAAATTTCTGAACCCTGGACTTGCTATAAATAATTTGAAGATAGTTTGTATCACACTTTGTCATTCACAGAACATTGTTTAAAACTAAAAGGCAAATTGAGGACCAGAAAAATAATCTCTGCAAACTTGTCAGCTAAAATTGAGAAGCGCATCCTTTCATCCTTAAAACGTAGACGCTTGCACTCTATGCTTCTGCTACCGAATATACCTTGCAAGTATGGATGACACCAACACATACTTAACACGTAGATTTAGCTATAAATTAGTCAGCCAACTTCAGCGGATATTAAGACACACACACATTCATACATAAGCTCTACATTATCGTAGCTAATAATTCACCTTATATCCGAAGATAAGTAGCTAGATAATAAAAGATACAAAGTCTAGAATCGCAACATCAACGAATGCCAGCTCAATTTATAATTAAAATCGAGAAAAAACTGACCAAAGATTATTGCAAATTTTACACTCCACGTTTATTGAATACATATTACCCCTAAATAGAAGATAAAACATTCAGAAGTATGTAATATTGGTGAACTGGTATATTCTTCTTATATAAATTAAGCATTCTTCACTCTTTTGTGCCGTACTACCAATTTTTACATAAAAATATCTATTTTTGCACTTAAATATTTATTTTAAGATAACCCATCCAGAATTATATGTAGTACGCAGATAAAATCAGAAATAAAATAATAAAGAAGCTGTAAACAAGATATGGTAAAACAATGGATTAACTAAAAGTTCGTATTAATCGTATTCTTAAATAAAACGTATAAAGACATACTCATGATAACAAAATACATTAGGAAATTTTCGCATATGAAAAAACACATCCAACTTGGTAATGAAATCCTTTTGTATTTATAAAGCTATTTTTAGAATAGCACCTACCTACCAAAAACAGGTATTTGGTATTATACATATCTATTACATATTGTCATGATGATCGCCAACATTCGTAACGGATAGACACATCAAAAAGAAGAAGAAGAAGATTACATATTGTAATGCGTATAAATGTTAACAAAAATAAGGAGCCCGTATGAACCGTTTAAAATATATATATCAAGAACGCTGGCTTAATTGCATAGTTGCCAAACTATCAGAGCTTACTTAAACCGATATACTTATGGTTTCAATATACAGTGAAAAAGATCTGAACGACCCCTATAATATATACAAGTGAACTAAGCGAAATACATTTATGATACAGGGGTACTTATGAGCTCCAAAATTTTTTTACGAATTATGAAACTATACATCTTAACGAATCGACAGAGCCAATATTATGGAATGGACAAGTGAGCTCCGTATATCGGTGTCCACTTGACCACGGAGCTCACTTGAACCTGAATTTTAACATGGGTGGAGTTCACTTTATGCCGTAGATATATATATATATATATATATATATATATATATATATATATATATATATATATATATATATATATAAATATATATATATATACATATATATATATATATATATTTACGGCATAAAGTGAACTCCGCCCATGTTAAAATTCAGGTTTAAGTGAGCTCCGTGGTCAAGTGGACACCGATATACGGAGCTCACTTGTCCATTCCATAATATTGGCTCTGTAGATTCGTTAAGATGTATAGTTTCATAATTCTTAAAAAAATTTTGGAGTTCATAAGTACACCTGTATCATAAATGTATTTTGCTTAGTTCACGTGTATATATTATAGGGGTCGTTCAGATCTTTTTCACTGTGTATTGGAACCATAAGTATATCGGTTTTAGTAAGCTCTGATAGTTTGGCAACTATGCAATTAAGCCAGCGTTCTTGATATATACATTTTATATATTTTAAACGGTTCATACGGACTCCTCATTTTTGTTAACATTCATACGCATTACAATATGTAATCTTCTTCTTCTTCTTGATGTGCCTATCCGTTACGAATGTTGGCGATCATCATGACAATATGTAATAGATATGTATAATACCAAATACCTGTTTTTGGTAGGTATGTGCTATTCTAAAAATAGCTTTATAAATACAAAAGCATTTCATTACCAAGTTGGATGTGTTTTTTCATATGCGAAAGTTTCCTAATGAATTTTGTTATCATGAGTATGTCTTTATACGTTTTATTTAAGAATACGATTAATAAGAACTTTTAGTTAATCCATTGTTTTACGATATCTCATTAGCTTTTTTATTATTTTCTGATTTTATCTGTGTACTACATATAATTCTGAATGGGTTATCTTAAAATAAATATTTAAGTGCAAAAATAGATATTTTTATGTAAAAATTGGTAGTACTGCACAAAAGAGGGAAGAATGCTTAATTTATATAAGAAGAATATACCAGTTCACCAATATTACATACTTCTGAATGTTTTATCTTCTATTTAGGGGTTATATGTAATCAATAAACGTGGAGTGTAAAATTTGCAATAATCTTTGGTCAGATTTTTCTCGATTTTAGTCATAAATTGGGCTGGTATTCGTTGAGTGGATGTTGCGATTCTAGACTTTGTATCTTTTATTCTCTAGCTACTTATCTTCGGATATAAGGTAAATTGATAGCTACGATAATGCAGAGCTTATGTATGGATGTGTGTGTGTCTTAATATCCGCTGAATTTGGCTGACTAATTTATAGCTAAATCTACGTGTTAAGTATGTGTTGGTGTCATCCATACTTGCAAGGTATATTCAGTAGCAGAAGCATAGAGTGCAAGCGTCTAGGTTTTAAGGATGAAGGGATGCGCTTTTCATTTTTAGCTGACAAGTTTGCAGAGATTGTGAATGTTCTGTGAATGACAAAGTGTGATACAAACTATCTTCACGGTATTTATAGCAAGTCCAGGGTTTAAACATTTTATGACACTATTGGATGTTTAGATTTTTGAAAGCGTCTCTGTTAGGGACATAAAAGGAGGACATCTGAATTTTTCTGAGGTTTGGCTTAAAATTGATTTATATTCTATTGTTATTGTGTTTAAGGTATAATTTAGATTTTTCTATACTTCAGCAACAAAAGTTTTTGGTTGTGCAACAATATAGATGTATCGTCTATATAATAAAAGTCCTAGTAATTACTGGTATGGGTTGTGTAAATATTATACAGTGTAGGTACCATTACGCTACCCCAAAGGACACCGTTCTTCTGCGTTTTCCATCTGTTATTTTTACCATTGAGTGATCTTCTGTTGTGTAGGCATACCCGTACAATACAAGCCATTGTTGTATTTTTGATCCAAATTTTAGAATTAGTTTTGTGCTCAGATTCTTAGTCAGGAGCCGTAATATTGTTCATTATATACGTAGATAGCAGATCCAAGCTCAACACTGTTGAAAGATTCCCTCAGCTGACTGGTTTTGTCCCCTCTCATTTTAAGTTTTTCTTTGCTTGTTTGCCTATGTTTGGCCCTCAATGTGTTTCCTGCACTAGAACTACGTCACATTTGTGTTAACCGCATATGTCTGATAAAGTTAAGTAAAATAAAGTATCTTTATCTCTAGATATTCCCTTAATATTTATAGACATAATTAGGATAGTTGGCTTTAAAAGGCCAATTTGGTCGATCTTTAAACCCTATTAAAAATGGCTAATTTTTTTGCTTTTCATTTAAAATTTTAATTTTACATACTGTTACTTTTAGACAATATTTCGATCATATCTGTATAGTAATAACTGTAGTTAATATAGAGTTTTTTTGTGAAAAGTAAATGAGTTTATAATATCGGTCACAACTCATATATGGATAATAAGAAAATAAACGGTTAAAATACGTGTACAAAATTTTAACTACATATATCGGCGCCATTGTTCAGGAGTTGGGTTTATCTCAGAGATCAAAGGTTACGTTACATGCATATTCCAGGTTCTATTTACGTATTTTCATTTCTGAAAAAGTATATTTATAATAAAGCCCTGAAGTTACCTTTAGATTCTATGAAAAGTAGAATCTATGGAAATTAGCAAATTAAAAAATAAGGACATAATTCTGAGTGGCCAGCTTGAGACAAACAATTATCCCGTCCATTATTTATTCAGTTACAAACTATAACATGTAAACGCATACATCTTTTATTGTTAGATAAAATAAATTTTCATCAAGTAACGGTTTCAATAAACTTCGCATATTGGATATATTTACAGCTACGATAGGGTAGAGTTTATGTATTGATGTGGAGTCTTAATCTACGTGTTAAGGATGTGTTGATGTCACCCATACTGGCAAGCTTGCGGAGAATACTATTTCTGGTCCTCAGTTTTCCTTTTAGTTGTGTGTGCAGTACAAAATATTTGCAAGGTATTTATAGGAAGTCCAGAGTTGAAGCATTTTATGACACTATTGGATTTGGCTTAAAATTCATTTATAATGTATTTTTATTGTGTTTAAGGTATGATTTATATTTTTATCCACTTTAGCAACAAAATTTTTTGGTACATCAATAGATATATCGTCTTCATAATACCAGTCCTAGTATCTACTGGTAGATGGTAGATCCAAGCTCAACATTGTTGAAATGTTCCCTCAGCTAACTGGTTTTTTTTTCTCTCGCACTTTGAGTTTTTCTTTGCTTTCATTGCCAGCAAAGATCTGCACTACAAATACGTCACATTTGTATTAAACTCATAAGTATATCTAATAATTTTAAGTAAAGTAAAGTTTTTTTATCTCTAGATATGCCCTCAATATTTATAGACATAATTAGAATAGTTGGTCCTGAATAGGACCGATTTGACAAAATCATATTGAACGGGTGATTAAAGAATTAGTCGATTAATTTATTAATCATTACTCAGGATATGCCCGACGGTCTCATTAGTACTTCAGTCTTCGTGAAGGCTGCTTCTTTTGACCTCATAAGTAATGGGTTAACTTTAATTTTTCATTAAAAATTTAAATTTTACATATTGACTATTACTTTTCGGATACAATTCAAATCAGATTTGTATAGTAAAAACTGTAGGTGTTAAAGAGACTCTTTGTGCAGAGTAAATAAGTTTATAATATCGGTCACAACTCATTTATATTGATAAAAACAGTTTACAACAGTTAAAGTTACAGTAAAACACTGAAAACTTTGTTTTCAAAACTTCCACAAAATTTATTTTAACTTCTTGTCACTGCAGATGTTTCGGCTGATTGCCTTTCTTAAGTGATCTATTTTTGGCATGCGTTTACACTTTATAGTCTTTAATGAAATAGGTTGAGGAGGGGAGAACTGTTTGTCTCAAGTTGGTCATTCAAAATTATATCTATGTTTTTTAATTTGTTGATTTCAATAGATTCTAACAAAGATAGCTTCATCATCATCATCAACTAGCCTTTAACGTCCACTGCTGAACATAGGCCTCTCGCAGGCCGCTTAGTCCGATTTTGCGCCATCTGAATCCAATTTGTAGTCACTCTTTTTATGCCATCTGTCCATCTCGTTAGAGGTCGACCATTATTTCTGTTAGCTTGTATTCGGGGTCTCCATTCCAAAGTTGTTTTTTTCCACTGGTCATCAACTGATCTTGCTACATGACCTGCCCAGTTCCACTTTAGTATTGTTATCCTTTCAATAACGTCTGCTACTCCTGATCTTTTGCGTATAGTAGCATTGAGCAGTGTTCATAACTAACATTATTCGTTGATCTTGTGAAGGTTTCTGCGCCGTAGGTCATCCTTAAAGATAGATCCTATCATTAAAGATAGATGAAGGCCTTTATTTTGAATGTGAATAATGTTGAATTCGTCATTAAAAGAATGATTATGATCTAGAAGGCGAAGTGCGTATGTAGATCACAATCATTCTTTTAATGACGAATTTAACAGTCTTCATAATTCAAAATAAAGGCATTAAGCTATCTTTGTTAGAATCTGTTGAAATCAACAAATTAAAAATCACAGATATAATTCTGAATGACCAACTTGAGACAAACAGTTCTCCCTTCCTCAACCTATTTCATTAAGGAATATAAAGTGTACACACGCCAAAAATAGATCACTTAAGAAAGGAAATCAGCCAAAACAGCTGTAGTGATAAGAGTTTAAAATAAATTTTGTGGAAGTTTTGAAAACAAAGTTTTCAGTGTTTTATTGTTACATAAAATGAATTTCTATCAAGTAACGGTCAAATCGATCAATTATTTAAAGTAACAGTGTTAAAATAAGTGTACAAAATTTTTTTTATTAAAAAAGGAGGAAAAGATATGTTTATGCTTTTATTTTTTTTAAATCTTTTCTACTACTTTTATTCTACCGTTCAGAGGCGAACTAAGTCCTAGGCAACCTAGACGCCTATGACCTAGAGCCAGAAAATTAGTTATTAATTTTTATAATTCTTTCATTTTTGTTTAACAGAAAAACATGATATTCATTACTATTGCTGAAACATTTAAATTATGCCGATTCGTTAATCGCTTTTACCCTTGGGGATATCAAAAACATTATACATCAATGTCGCTGTGCCCCAATACGTATAAAATAATAAACGAAATTATACAACATAATTTGAAGTAGAGACTGATCTTGACAAGGAATACTTAGACATAGTATTTTATAGTATGTAATATATTCTGGAGTATATACTACATACGAGCCAATATGCTGTATTAATCCTGTGTGGGCGATATTGGTATATTTAATGTAGGGATATATCGTTGCCATCCCTATTTATTATGCACGTATTTAAAAATGATAAATGAAAAAAATATATTGAAGGTAAGCACATACTTTAATGTGCAGTAGTGACAATAAAATTATTTCTTACATGTTGGCGTTTCGTGGTAAAAATGAAGTATTTTTTGTAAAAATAATGGTAATTATATAGGTGATTTGTAATATTTATTGAGTTTCTTTGAACTGCAACATTGGTACAATAAACTATTTATCCCTATAATATGTGATGAATTTATTTCAATTTATTATATCAAAAGATTTAAAACTCATTATAGTGAACGAAATAAAGGAAGGCAAATTTTACTCTCTAATTATTGATTCAACACCAGATATATCTCACATAGATCAGCTTACCGTCATTCTTCACTATGTTCTTCTAAGTGGTATAAAAGGATTTTTTGGGATTTCTATCTATATTTTCTGATACTGGTAAGAATACTTAGATAACGTTATTTTAGAATTTTTAAATAATTTAGGTTTAGACTTTCTGATGGCTTTATATTTTATATAAAGGTCATTGTAAAAAAACAGAGATGGAACTAGATTCTCGATTCAAATAGTCAAAAAATTAAAGCACAGCTTACTAAAATAGGAAATACGCCTATTTAAGATATTCCAAGGTACAAAGCAGCACCTAGCATATAATGACGAAATATGTGTTATAAGAAACTCACTATTTTATGTAAACGATATCTTCAGTAAGGTTCAGAGAGCACAAAAAAAGTTTCACTTGAAATCATTAAAGTGAAAACCAAATAGAGCAAATAAAGAGAAGAGAACGATTCAATAAATCTAGATAAAACATTAAAATATTTACTATTTAAATTGGAATAAGCCACAATTTAAGGTTAAAGTACGTTTATTGACGTTTCAATTTCCACTTCGGAAATCGTTCTCAAAATACAAACATCAGTAAATTAAACAAATTTTGTTTTTTGGTATAATTCTTCTAATAATTTAATTTTATCTGACCCATTTATATTGACAATTCAGGCATACATTATATTATAGTATAAAGTAGACGACTTCAAAATGATATTGCCAATATTGTTGAGTTGTGTTCCTGGGACGACTTTACTTTTAAGATAGTTCATTCGATTAAATGAAATCAATTTTAACTTGAGAATATCCGTCAGACACAAATCATAGCATGTAATTAGTCTTTAAAAAGGCAAACACATGCCATGATGACAGTAAAACTCTCCTGTTAGTGATTCCTATCTTCATTATCCCATAAGTGTTTACACATTTGAGATCTATCTATTCGGGATAGTATTATGAGGTTTTTTTCCTGGTTTTTCCCCTTATAATTTACTGTGGAATCACTAACAGGAGAGCTTCACTGTCAACATGGCATGTGTTTGTCTTTTTAAAGACGAATTACATGCTATGATTTTTTTGACGGATATTCTCAAGTTAAAATTGATTTCATGTACTCGAATGAACTATCTTACAAGTAAGGCCGTCCCATGAACGCAACTCAACAATATTGGTAATATCATTTTTAAAGTCGTCTACTTTAAAATGTATAATGTATGTCTGACTTGTCAATATAAATCAGTCAGATAAAATTAAATTATTCGAAGAATTTTTTCACCATCTTTTCCAAAGTGGAAATTAAAACGTAAACAAACATACTTTAACCTTTAATTATGGCTAAAATAGATTCAGAACAATATTAAAAAAACATTAAAATCCTCATGTTATCGCTGCAAATCCGTATAGAATGAGAACCCATGCTAAATAAAGAAAGCTCTTATAACAATATGGTTTAGGAAAATAAACCGCAACGAGTAAGGCAGATCAGACTCATGCACTATAGGTCATTTCCAGAGGCAATGTGCTAATTGTACGTAAAATAAATCTTTTTAGGGTAGATCTTTTACAGCAGGTGTGGTTCAAATACACCTAAAGCTAAAAACTATCGATGTTTGTATGAAAGAAGACTATTTCATTTTTTATGCAACTTTAATCTAATCCACAAGGAAAATGAAATTAGTGTTGTTAACTGTATACCATGAATCACAAAAGTTTAATTTTAAAAAAATATATAAAAGGTATATAATTAAACAGACTCTGTCGAGCTACATCACATAACGTTTTCGGACCAAAAAGTCCAACATCAGTGAATTATTACCAGGTATACATGAGTCAAGTTGTAAGTAGTTAAAAAGATGTGTTGTTAAAGGATATAACAGGTACTATACATAACAGCTTAAGACTCCCAATAAAAGTTGTTGCTGACTCTCAGACCATGTCTGAATACGTTCTAGATGGCATGTCAGTTGCCATAGTCCGATAGATTTCCTTCGAATCATCAAATTTTCATGGTTTGTTGTAATTTTTTTTCCTCAACTAATTTTTCCAGTTTATTACTTCTTTGTGATGAAAATTTTTGTTTGTCAACATGTAGTATATCACTTATTTGTGTCCGCTTGATAAAAGTATACTTTTGTCGATCTTGCCTACTGAAATATGTTATTATTTATTGTGTATTCATCTTATGTGTCCACATTTTTAAGGGTTTTCCGTTTTTATGTTGTATACTTTTAAGATTTACTTCATACCTGGTCACAGTATAAGAGGTTCCACTGCACGTGGACAGACTTTACTTCCAATTTTTCCGAGAGTGGTTCTACTGTGGAACCTCTTTATACTGTGACCTGGTGCTATGTCGTTGCTAAATCTTGTGACCTGTGACCTTTTTACCTCATTTGAATGGCGCAAATGTCTGCATGTGTTTCATTAATTCTGTTATCAGTTTCTTGCCCTTGTTATTGTGTACTGTAATATTAAAGATCGCTTTATTTACTTATGTTTACTTTTAATTCCGAATATTTCTTCGTACGCTGTATTTAGTTTTGTTAAATTACGTTAAAACAAATTAGTGTCTTATTATTAACATGTTTTTTCTGATATATCTTGCAAATGTGTTGACCTGACCAGTTTTTTCTTGATTTGAGCCATCGTACAATGGGCTGATATTCGATACTCAGTAGTTGTAACCCCCTTCCATCAAGATATCATTCTCGTTATAGTTGAAACCAGGCAACTAGGCCATCTTGTTTAGGAAGGGGTACATTAGTTTAATTTAATTCAAAATTAATGATTACAATAAGTCTAAAACTAAAGGTAAAACTCCTTACATAATTAGACTATTACTCTGTTAACCGAGATCTGTACCGATTTTGGACAAATTTGGCTTGTCTCTAGACTTTGGGTATCTTCATAATTTGAATACAGTTGTTCATCATCCTGATAAGCCATTGTAGTATTTTTACTATATGGTGGATCCAAGCTCAACGTCGTTTAAAAGTTCTCTCAGCTGACTCGTTTTGTTCTTTCTTACTTTAAGTTTTTCTTTGCTTCGTTTTCGATAGAAATAGCATGTCTATATCTATAATGGGGTTTTTAGCGATCAGCTTTATACCAAGTGCCCTAGGTTAGGCCCTATATGTGTTTCCTGCTCTAGAAATAACTCAGATTCGTGTTTAGCGCATATGTCTGATAAGTTTAAGTAAAGTTTTATTATCTCTAGATATACCCTTAACAGTTGTTATTAGAATAGTTGTTCCTAAAAAGCACCAATTTGACAAAATCATATTAAAGGGGTGACTGAAGAATTAGGCGATTAATAAATTAATCATTACCCGGGGTATGCCCGATTGCGGTGGTCTTATTAGTACTTCAATATTCGTACAAGCTCGTTCTTTGAAACCCATAAATAAGTAATGTCTAATCTTTTACTTTTTATTAAAAATTTAAATTTTACATGCCGTGTATTACTTTTGACGATATTTCGAATCAGACTTGTATAGTAATAATTTTAGGTATTAAAGACTTAATTTAAAATAACTTATTTTTAACAACTTAGGTATTAAAATTGTGATATCGGTCGCAACCCATATATAGGGATTTAAAAAAGGTGAACGAATTAGCGTTACAGCTGATTTGAAAACTAAATATTATGAAACGAATCGGGGATATTATATTACACAAACTAAACCGCTTGTCTACAAAATAAAATCGGGGAAAATATGATACGGCTGGAAAGACTAATGACTTAGCTAATTGCCACATAAATATCAATGTAATGCAATTAGGATGATTTTGTATATTTATAAATATACAAAATAATATTATATTATACATTATACCCATACAGATACAATAGTAAAATAAAACTACAGCTATTACACAATATAGTAAATACTTATTTAGATAAACGTAAAATGGTCCACTGAATGTTAACAATAAATGTTTCCAATAAAGGTTAAAACATGTTTTCCAATTCGCGGTAAAAGATTTATTAGAGTTCAGCATAAAAGATAAATTCGTAACAAAATTCATATTATTATTCAAACGGTACTCGATACAGTAGCAAAGTAATTTTGGCAACAAATATATAGATTGTACCTTACTCCTTTGACACACAGAAACCACAAAAGAATCAGCTATAGCGCAAAGCTACCCCTTAACCAAGACACGACTCTCTTGTTTGACAGATAGAACTCGTCTCTTCGATAACTGAGCAGCCACCTCATCTACTGGATAGAACGACTGTCTTTGATGACTAAGCAGCCTTCATCCCTACTGAATGGAATGATTGTCTTTGATGACTGAGCAGCCTCCAACCTTATTGGATGAAATGACTCTCTGTTACTGGGCTAATTATACGAGAAGAATCAAAACTAACATCAAAACTATATATATATATATATATATATATATATATATATATATATATATATATATATATATATATATATATAATATATAATATAATATATAATATAATATATAATATAATATAATATATATATATATATATATATATATATACTTCTAACGGTTAATGTAGGCTCCGTACTAAAACGGTATTATATAACTCCAGGAGAATATACGCCGTGTATATTATTATCTGAGTAGCGCTTTATGTAGACTCCGACCAACACGTCGAATCAAGTGGACTCCGTAACTGGATAAAACATTTTTGGGATCCGTATACAGCTTTTAGCGTACACAACTAAGCTCCTGCGATGTTGCCAGTAGTTGTATGAGTCGTAGATTTTCAAATTTTAGAGCAGGTACATTTTAGAACTTAAAATTTATTTAAATATCCACCAGGTTAGTCATCGAGGAATTCCAAGAATATTTGGCTACTGTTTTTAAATATATTATAATATAAATTGGTAATATAATTTTATTTTATTTTTATGTTTAATAAGCACTTTGATAATTTAAATTACTTACTCTAATTATTTTCAAACTTTAGTATCCATTATAAACTTATTAATGCTAATATATAGCATTATTTTATAGCATTCTAATATTTTAGCTATGGATTAAATCCGAATAGCGTTTTGATATTACTTTACTTTCTCGGAGACATTATATTGTAACACAAGGATCTTGTTAAATTACCAAAACCTTCCTTTTATATTTTTATCACTTATAAGGGGCAGCACTAACATCAGTAAGACAATAAGGCGTACCTATAGTTCTGGGCAGCTTAATAGAAAACTTGAATGTAGCAATTTTATTGGTTTCGGGACTGCTAACTGGATTGGGGAAGCAGGATATCAGCATTAAGTTAATGCATATAGGAATTGTTGCTTGACGGTTGAAATATCAAATACCAGAAGGCATGACGGTAGCAGTCTGAGAAAGCAAAGCAAAACAACTTAACTATTATTAGACAATATCATATTTCCTAATAAACTAATATTCACTTTATAACGAGACAAAAAGATATCGAAACAGTATGTACATACCAACGGGTTTCCTATGTCGGCATCCAGCAAAATTGTAGTAATATTGATACGGGAAACAAAAACCTTGAGAGAGAAATTCTCTCAAGGTACAAAGCAGCTCCTAGTTATGCTGATGATTACATCTATAAATATGTAAACGACATACTGAACAAAGTCCAGAGAGCACGAAAAAAGTTTCAAGTAAAATCAACGAAGTGAAAACCAAATACCAGCGCATAAACATAAGAGACCGTCAGTAAATCTAGATACAACGTTAAAGTCAACAATTTCAATTTCGAAAGTATGGAAGACATTAAATATCTTAGAACAATAATCGCAGTTGGTAATACTAGAACTGAAGGAGTTTAGAGCATAAAACAAGCTTTAGACCTATTTTTATGTACGGATGCGAATCATTACAATGAATAAAACAAATAAAAAAGACTTCAAATATTGATAGATAATTTATAGGGAATAAGCACATCTATAGATAAGAATGAACAGATCAGACAAGGTGGATAGCAAGGATTTCGGATTGGAGCCCAATAGGAAGGAGAAAAAGAGGTAGACCCCGAAGATCATGGAGGGATGAAGTGGACGAGGCCATGGAAAAACGAGACCTTAGAGATGGAGAATGGCAGAACAGAGAGGACTGGAGACGTTGGCTGAAAGAAGGAAGGCGGCGACAGCTGTAAAAATCCTTATATAGATAGATATAAGAATGAATAACATATCTTAGATAAATAAGTGGAACAAAAGAAACTGTGTATAAACTTGAAATTTCAGAAATAATAATTAAATGAATTAATGTAAATCGTAGGAAAAGACATGAGAGGAGCCATGACACAGTGAAAAACTAGAAATCTTATGGAAAAATACAATAATCTATTACAATTGCTCTTTAGCACCGTGAGAAGATCAAAATACAAATCTGCATACATAATTATATTAAAGAAAAGTTAATAAAAACTTCTGTTCGTCAGCAGCCAGAGAAATTACAGATTATAATATATTGAATAATGCTTTTAGCATAAAAAAACGGTGTTATAGTCAATAACAAGAAAACCAAATAAAAGTTCATTAACAGACAAAAGGTATGATATAGAATGGAGCATTAATGTAACAATAAAACCATATACTTTTGAAGGATTGGAGCTATTTAGATATCGCTGATAACTTGGTCACATAAAAGATAAAAGCGAAAATGCATGTAGCAAACCATAGACATATAGTACAAATAGACTGAATACTGCCATACATTCACGTTTCCGCAATGCGACAGAGAAAACTGACGAAAAGCAATATCTGTATCTTTTTCTAATGGGACGGGTTTATCGACCACGTGACCTTCTTATTGGTCATTTAGGTCACGCGTTCGATAAACCTGGCAAATTAGAAAGAGATGCAGGGACTGCTTTTCGCCAGTTTTCTCTGTCGCACTGGGGAAACGGACCTGTATTGCAACATTCAGTCTATTTGTATTTTATGTATATGTAGCAAACTGATATCCTCATATCACCATTAAATCTACAAAAAGAAGAAACTGCAATATAAACAAAATTTGTTTAGTACGTGTCTAGAAAAGAACTCTAAAAAAGAATTTGGAGATAGAAACGTCAACTACATGTGTAATATAAAAATCAAATTTATTCTTTTAATCAAAATGTTCACACCAAGTTTTAATGTATTTAAATATCCGGTAGCTCACACTACTTGTATGCTATAATAGTATTCAGTAATCCATCTCAATATATCTGACTTTATTTTTTTTTTAATTTTTTGGATATAATGAAAGAAATATGCCACAATATTTATTATGTACTACATATTTTATTTGACGCTTCAATGTTCAAATAGGAGTTCGTTTTTAAAAATGTACCATATTATTTTTACAAGGTATTACGTATAAGATGTTATTTGTTTTTACTTTATCTAGTTGGTCATAATAATCAATTAGTTCGCGGTTGTTTCGCACTCTGTATTGATTTGTAATATTATCGATAACAGGTTTATATATTTCTCTAATAATTCTTCTTTCTGCGATGCTCAATCGGCTCTTATTTTGTTTTTTCGTCGTCCGTGTTTCATGTTTTAATTCTCCCCGTATAATTAGCCCATTAACAGAGAGTCATTCCATCCAATAAGAGTGGAGGCTGCTCAGTCATCAAAGACAGTCATTCCATCCAGTAAGGATGAAGACTGCTTAGTCATCAAAGACATTCGTTCTATCCAGTAGGGGTGAAGGCTGCCTAGTCGTCGAAGAGACAAGTGCTATCTGCCAAACAAGAGAGTCGTGTCTTGGTTAAGGGGTAGCTGCCCTTTGCGCTATCGCCGATTCTTTTGTGGTTGCTGTATGTCAAGGGATAAGGTCAGCCTACATATCTGTTGCTAAAATTACTTCGCTGCTGTAACGAGTACCATTTACTGGCATATGAATTTTGTTACGAATTTATCTTATGTGCTAAACTCTAATAAATCTTTTACCGCGAATTAAAAAACATGTTTTAACCTTTACGTTTATCTAAATAAATATTACTCCTGCTGTATGGAGTAGAAGCGTGGACCCTAACTGAGGCTATGCTTAAACGCTTGACAGCCTTTGAGATGTGGGTATACAGACGGCTACTGAAAATAAGCTGGGTCGACAGAGTTAGAAATGAGGAGGTCCTTAGACGGCTGAACCAAACAACACAACTGGTCAATATAATAAAGAAACGCAAGCTGGAATACTTCGGTCATATTATGAGACACCCTGAAAAATATGATCTTTTACATCTGATTATTCAGAGAAAGATCCAAGGTAATCGTGGTCCTGGTAGAAGAAGAACATCATGGCTGACAAATCTAAGGCAATGGCATGGAAAATCAACTACATCGTTATTTAGAGCTACTGTCAATAAAGTCACGGTAGCGAATATGGTAGCCAACATGATATCCAACGATCGATAACGGTCATGGAACTAGAAGAAGAAATAAATATTTACTATATTGTATAATAGTTGTTTATTATGTTTGTTTTACTGTTTGTATCTCTATAGGTATAATTTAGAATATATTATTATGTGTCTTATACACAAAATCATACGATTTGCGTTACATTGATATTTATGTGGCAATTAGCTATAGAGTCATTAGTCTTTCCTGTCATATCATATTTTCCTTAATCAACAAACCATAATCAAGCGGTTTAGTTTGTGTAATACAATATCCCAATTCGTCTCATAATATTTAGTTTTCAAAACAGCTGTTACGCTAATAATTCGTTCACCTTTGTTAAAGCACTTTGGGTTATGACTACTTTTTCTTGGCTACGCAATTTTAGTTTTTAAATTACAGTATTTATTGATATGTTATTGATAGGGTATGCAAGTGTTGAGGAATAGTTTGGGATTGATATATGAGGTTGTGAAATATTAGGTATTGTTGATAACTGGGTAGTTGTTATATTTTTATCTGTGTATGTAGTTTGAGAACTTGGGAATAATGTTAAGGGTGATATTTGAGATGGAGTTAATATTGGTATAGTTAATTAAGTAGATATAGTCGAGGATTGTAAGGAAAAGGACTTCGCTGAAGATGCTGATGTGATCAGGACGTCATGTGTGGAAGAGTATTAACTACTGTATTTATAGTAGTAGTTGGCACTGTTGTTGTAAAGTTCTGATTTGGATTTGTACAGAATGACCACTTTGCTACAAAATGGTCAGATTTTTTACAATAGTAATACATCTATTTTCTAAAGATAAGAAAATACGATTAGATGTTTGATCGTGGTTTCTGACAATTGAGGGAGGAATTAATGTAGCTTTCAAAGGAAAGATAAATGTATGTCTTGGAAAGCTCAATATATATCTATATACTGGGTTTGTTGTACCTCTTCGTAAAAAATTAATTGGAGGTAATAAATTGAGGCCTAATTTTTTAAGTTCATATTCTATGAATGTGTGATAAATACTAGGACAAACATTAGAGATCAGTAATCTTTCATTTGGTGTAATTAAGCGTCGAGCATAAATTATTTGATGATTGATAGTTATTCTTTCGTTGTCAGCCTTCATGACGGTTTTTTCTAATTCTTCACTAGCTAGGTAAATACAAATACGGTGATTTGAAATTCGCGATGAAAAAATGTATATATCTTGGTTCTATAATTTTTCACAGTGCAAGTAGATATTGGAATTTTGGAATTGAATTGATTAACGCTACAGAATATGAAGAAGTTTTATATGATGTCAATAACGTTTGGGGCCTCGACGCGACTGGACTGTGATATAAATAATATGAACTTGTTTTGAAGTAAGTATCTAATTAAATTAAAATTCCTTACCGATTTTCTCCATGGTTATTCTCCATTGTTATTTACGGTACCACAACAATTTATTACACTTTTAATATTAACTGGATATAAATAAAAGCACAAAAACTAGGTGCGATTAGACTGGTAATTAAATAAATCTAGCTTCGACGAAGGTTCAAATCGTTGTCTCTTATTATTTTCTTTTCAAATATTCGGAGTTCTTCCTCACTTGCTTTAGTCATTTGCTATTACTCGTATCCATGTATTAAAATAGGTTTGAAATTAGTAGCAATATTATTTCTCCGAGAAAGTGAAGAATATCTATTTGCTATCCAGATTTAATCCATAGAATAAATATTGGAATGCTATAAAATAATGCTATTAGCACCAAAAAAATTTGCTGATAATCAGTAAAAAACTAAATAAATGTCCTTTAACATGCAAAAAAAGATAATATAGAGTAGAGCATAATGTTACAATAAACCCATATCATTTTAAAACATTGCAGTATTTAGTATATTGTAGATAACGTTCTTACATAAGAAATAAAAATGAATATTTAGGTAGCTATCTGATGTATATATTATAACCCTTATAACACTTTTAAATCCAGAAGTCTAATAGGAATCTATAAAATCAGGATATATAAGAAGATAATTAAATCAGTGCTACTGTGTGGATATGTGACGAGAACACTGTCAAAACAATGTAAGTAAAACTCAAGTAGTAATTAGATCAGGATTGCTAGAAATGTCATCAGAAGTATTTTCCAATCTATATAGGTCCGAGTACTAACCAATACCAAACGGAACTAATGTCAAGGTCAAACACATATACAAAGGTAGCAACGTCGTACAAGAAACTAAATCTTAACGCCAAAGTTGCACTGGCTATATCCAAAGGCTCTCTAATAACTGCATTGTCAAACTAAATTGGGAGGATCGAGAAAAAAAAATGCCCTTAGGACGTCCACGAATGAAGGAGGGAAGTAACATATGGTCAGATTTAGGAATAATGAGACTACCTACATCTTATCAACACATCCCTGTTCAATTACGTGCTAGGGATTAGTTAGGGAATTTGTTAGGGATTATCAAATCAATTACAAGTAATCAAATGAACTAGACTTAAAAAAGTTATCCAGGAGAGGCACTTCAGAAGTAGGGAAATAAATTTTTACAACGTCATTTACGTGGCTGAGTTTTCAATAGTAATGAGGAGACAAAAAGAAGAAAAGGTAATAGAACCTTGTTGCGTTCTGACTATATGATGATGATGACCTTTATATAACATATAGGGAGAAAGAGAGACGAATGTCTATGTTCAATCTAGAACTCGCTGGTTTTTCTCCATTTCGAATTGGGTTTGTATATGTATTACTATAGTAAATAAACGGAAGAGAACTATAATTATGAAATTTTATCTAAAATGTAAAATCAATAAACAAATTATATATACAAAAAGATTATATAAATCCCTAATATTCACACATTAAAATATGCCCGATAGAAGTATGTCTTCTAAAAATACAAAAAAGTAGTTATTCATAACTCAGGTGGTTTACAAAAGGTAAACGAATGAGCATAAAAGCACAGCTATTTTTAAAGCTTAATATTATTAGACAAATTGTGGATATCCATTACCGCTTGTCTATAAAATGAATCAGAAGACTATGCTAAAATATGATACTTCAGGAAAAACGGCAATGTAAAGCAAATATGATGATTTTGTCACAGCATAAGAATATTGCCTCTTACTTTTTATAGCAATTTGTTGCCACAAGTTTATAGTTTTTCGAAAAATGAACTCAGATTTAAATATTTAAACGTCAAATAAAATATAAAAACCTATTTAACCTTATTCCCAGCATTATTCTTAAACACTGACATAACGTCACAAGAAAATAATTTTAAAAAATCATTGCGAAATTCAAAATTTATATTTATACCGGTATCTCAGAAAATAATATTTGTATAAAGTACAGTCATATTTTGAGATAAAATCTTCAATTCAGAGCAAAAAATTGAGCACACAAATATTTATTATTTTATGTACTATGTAAAATATGTAAAATAAGTATACTCAAAACAAATAAATATTATCTACCAAGTGCTCTACTCCAGTTTAATATCTTCTTCTTCTTCTTCCTTCTTTATAAATAGGCTTAATGCCTGTTTTACTTCGGTTTTTAGCCTCAATTGACGTTGTCTGACCATCTTTTCCTCGGTCGTCCCAATGATCTCCTTCCATTTGGCGATTTGTCTCTTGCTATTCGTACTATTCTATTTTCTGTCATTCTTTCGAAGTGTTGATTCCATTCCGCTTTTTTTCTTTTGGTCCACGCGTTTATTTTCTCTAAACCACATCTCGCTCGTATTTCTTCACTTCTTACTCTTTCTCTTAGAGTTTAGTTTGTTATTTTTCGTAAGACTTTCATTTCTGTTGTTTCTAGCAGTCTTTGTGTTTTCGCCGTATCTGCTCTTGTTTCCGCTATGTACGTCATTATCGGTCTTATTGTTGATTTTTATATCCTCAGTTTCATATCAGTTTAATATCAATGCATAAAATATTATAAAAATTTCGTCATAGTTGTAAATTTATATTAGATAAAACCAAATGTAGAGCATATAGTGAAATCTGAATATCTTAGAATAACTATAACGAACGAGAACATTATTGATTAGGAAAAGCCAGGCCCATCGCTAAGAAAGTGAGAAAGCAATTGGCAAAAGCAAAGGGTACTTTGTACTTAAGTAGCCGTACTCTAAAGCATAAGCATGTCTTTTTCTACTCTTTTAGTAAGTGATAGATCCGACCGTTACTTGATAAAAATTCATTTTATCTAACAATAAAAGATGTGTGCGTTTACACGTTATAGTTTGTAACTGAATAAGTTAAGGACGGGAGAATTGTTTGTCTCAAGTTGGCCATTCAGAATTATGTCTTTATTTTTTAATTTGCTAATTTCCATAGATTCTACTTTTCATAGAATCTAAAGGTAGCTTCAGGGCTTTATTATAAATATACTTTTTTAGGAATGAAAATACGTAAATAGAACCTGGAATATGCATGTAACGTAACCTTTGATCTCTGAGATAAACCCAACTCCTGAACAATGGCGCCGATATATGTAGTTAAAATTTTGTACACCTATTTTAACCGTTTATTTCCTTATTATCCATATATGAGTTGTGACCGATATTACAAACTCATTTATTTTTCACAAAGAGACTCTATGTATATTAACTACATTTATTACTATACAAATCTGATTGAAATATTGTCTAAAAGTAACAGTATGTAAAATTAAAATTTTTAATGAAAAGTAAAAGATTAGCCATATTTTATAGGGTTTAAAGATCGGCTAAATCGGCCTTTTTAATTCCAACTATCCTAATTCCGTCTATAAATATTAGAGAAGGGAATATCCAGAGATAAAGATAGGTACTTTACTTTACTTAACTTTATCGGACATATGCGGTTAACACAAATGTGACGTATTTCTAGTGCAGGAAACACATTGAGGGCCAAACATAGGCAAACAAGAAAAGAAAAACTTAAAATGAGAGGGGACAAAAAAGTCAGCTAAGGGAATCTTTCAACGGTGTTGAGCTTGGATCTGCTATCTACGTATATAATGAACAATATTACGGCTCCTGACTAAAGATCTGAGCACAAAACTAATTCTAAAATTTGGATCAAAAATACAACAATGGCTTGTATTGTCCGGGTATGCCTACACAACAGAAGATTTTTCGTATCATTTAATGGTAAAAATAACAGATGGAAAACGCAGAAGAATGGTCTTCTTTGGGGTAGCGTAATGGTACCTACACTGTATAATATTTACACAACCAATACCAGTAAATACTAGGACTTTTATTATGTAGACGATACATCTATATTGTTGCACAACCAAAAACTTTTGTTGCTGAAGTATAGAAAAGTCTAAATCATACTTTAAACACAATAAAAATAGACTATGAATCAATTTTAAGCCAAACCTCAGAAAAAGTCAGATGTCCTGCTTTAATGTCCCTAACAGAGATGCTGTTAAAAATCTAAACATCCAATAGTGTCATGAAATTTTTAAACTCTGGACTTGCTATAAATACCTTGAAGATAGTTTTTATCACACTTTGTCATTTATAGAACATTGTTTAAAACTAAAAGGCAGAAAAGAGGACCAGAAAAATAATCTCTGCAAACTTGTCAACTAAAAATGAGAAGCATTCTTTCATCCTTAAAACGTAGACGCTTGCACTCTATGCTTCTGCTACCGAATATACCTTGCAAGTATGGATGACACCAACACATATTTAACACGTAGATTTAGCTATAAATTAGACAGCCAAATTCAGCGAATATTAAGACACACACACACACACACACACACATCCATACATAAGCTCTACAATATCGTAGCTATCAAGTCACCTAATATCCGAAGATAAGTAGCTAGACTGCTAGAGAATAAAAGATACAAAGTCTAGAATCGCAACATCCACTCAACGAATACCAGCTCAATTTATGACTAAAATCGAGAAAAAACTGACCAAAGATTATTGCAAATTTGACACTAACTCCACGTTTATTGATTACATATTACCCCTAAATAGCAGATAAAACATTTAGAAGTATGTAATATTGGTGAACTGGTACATTCTTCTTATATAAATTAAGCATTCTTCCCTCTTTTGTGCACTACTACCAATTTTTACATAAAAATATCTATTTTTGCACTTAAATATTTATTTTAAGATAACCTATCCAGAATTATATGTAGTAAGCTGTATACAAGATATCGTAAAACAATGGATTAACTAAAAGTTCTTATTAATCGTATTCTTAAATAAAACGTATAAAGACATATTCATGTTAACAAAATACATTAGGAAATATTCGCATCGGAAAAAACACGTCCAACTTGGTAATGAAATCCTTTTGTATTTATAAAGCTATTTTTAGAATAGCAGGTACCTACCAAAAACAGGTATTTGGTATTATACATATCTATTACATATTGTCAATATGATCGCCAACATTTATAACGGATAGGCACATCAAGAAGAAGAAGAAGAAGAAGAAGATTACATATTGTAATGCGTATGAAAAGGAGTCCGTATGAACCGTTTAAAATATATAAAATATATATATCAAGAACACTGGCCTAAGTGCATAGTTGCCAAACTATCAGAGCTTACTTAAACCGATATACTAAAGAATTATGAAACTATACATCTTAACGAATCGACAGAGCCAATATTATGGAATGGACAAGTGAGCTCCGTGTCCGTATCGGTGTCCACTTGACCACGGAGCTTACTTGAACCTGAATTTTAACATGGGCGGAGTTCACTTTATGCCGTAGATATATATATATATATATATATATATATATATATATATATATATATATATATATATATATATAAATATATATATATATATATATATAAATATATATATATAAATATATATATATATATATATATATATATATATATATATATTTTATTTTTATTAACCCCACATTTATTACAATCTATCTGTACAATCTAAACCTAAATAATTAGGTAGATAATAGAGACAATAAGTAATAGATATATATATATATATATATATATATATATATATATATATATATATATATATATATATAATATATATATATATATATATATATATATATATATATATATATAAAATATATATATACATATATAAATATATATCTTTATATCTTTATATGAGGGGGTAAAGGAAAATGACATAAAGATCGGACGTCTGCGCTGGATGGACCATGTTAAACGGATATTGATGACTGAAACGCCACAACATATAATAAGGCAAACACCAGTAGGGAGAAGGTCAAAGGGAAGACCCAAACTTAGATACATGGAACAAGTGGAACAAGATCTGAAAACACTTAAGAGCACCAACTGGAAAAACAAAGCAAGGAACAGAACAGAATGGCGGAAAATCCTAGAACAATCCAGGACCCGCAAAGAATTGTCAAGCTACTGATAGATAATGATGATAATATATATATATATATCATCATATATATATATATATATATATATATATATATATATATATATATATATATATATATATATATATGATGATAATATATATATATATATGTCATAATGATGAATAAATTAATTATATATATATATATATATATATATATATATATATATATATATATATATATATATATATATATAAGGTATATAAATTACCATTCAAATCATATTACCGGTCAAAAATATAATACCGTACTAGGTAAGAAAAACAGGATAATGTCCATTATTGATGACAACTTTTTACAAAAAAATCTGGACATATACAAAATTTTTCGTAACAACGGATATCCTAAACAAATTTGAAAAAAAAAAACTGATTTACAGCAGTAATTTCCATAACGGTCCCATCCATGATTCTAACAACAAATCAATCAAATATAAAAAAACTCTTTATTAATGGTCTAACTCATTCTGGCATATATATATATATATATATATATATATATATATATATATATATATATATATATATATATATATATATATAGAGTGTGTGTAACGACGCTAAGAATACAATTCTTTGGAGGGTAACTTTCGGGAAAGCGTCAAAACAAGGATCAGCTAGAGATGGTATAAGCCAGCTTGGTGTAGAACTTTATTCTATATGTGAAATTTTCGGTGATATGTTGTCACCTTCATCAGCACCTAAATGGAAAACCTATTATAGTACAGTGGTGGAAATCAACATTTAAAAACCTACATTGAAAATGTTCAGTTGGTCCTAGTTGTAAAAAACACTGTCACAAACATGTTAAAAATATTAAAAAATACATTTAAAATTTTGAATAAAAACATTACAAACAACAGGGTAGTTTTTCAAATACAAACACAACAAAAAATCTAAAATTTACAACCTACAAAAACTACAAATAGAAAAGAAGAATTAATCTTCTTTTTTGATGACATATTTCTGTCAACATCCGGGTGTCATATGTAACGAGGTTATAATTTTCACTTTTGCACATCACAACCACATGGATACGAAAAGAAAGAGCCCTAGGCAACATAATAAGCAAGGAAATAAAGTCCCCTCTAAGTCTTTGCTTTAGAGGGGACTTTATTTCCTTGCTTATTATGTTGCCTAGGGCTCTTTCTTTTCGTATCCATGTGGTTGTGATGTGCAAAAGTGAAAATTATAACCTCGTTACATATGACACCCGGATGTTGACAGAAATATGTCATCAAAAAAGAAGATTAATTCTTCTTTTCTATTTGTAGTTTTTGTAGGTTGTAAATTTTAGATTTTTTGTTGTGTTTGTATTTGAAAAACTACCCTGTTGTTTGTAATGTTTTTATTCAAAATTTTAAATGTATTTTTTAATATTTTTAACATGTTTGTGACAGTGTTTTTTACAACTAGGACCAACTGAACATTTTCAATGTAGGTTTTTAAATGTTGATTTCCACCACTGTACTATAATAGGTTTTCCATTTAGGTGCTGATGAAGGTGACAACATATCACCGAAAATTTCACATATAGAATAAAGTTCTACACCAAGCTGGCTTATACCATCTCTAGCTGATCCTTGTTTTGACGCTTTCCCGAAAGTTACCGTCCAAAGAATTATATATATATATATATATATATATATATATATATATATATATATATATATATATATATATATATGTATTATATATATATTCAAAATGTTCCTAATATTAGTATAGCTAAATATAATACCATGAACAGCAAACAACTATTTTCAAAAATCAAAGACCTCGTACCAACCTTATATAAAAGTAATGTTGTTTATGAAATACCGTGTCTAGGATGTCAAAATAGCTACATTGGCCAAAGTTCACAATGGCTACAACAACGCATCACCCAACATAAAAGTAATTGCCGCTTGGGAAAAAATACTTGCGCATTAGTTGAGTACTAAAAAAACGCCGGTCATATGCTAAACTATAACAAAGCTTACATTTTGGCACAGGCTGATAACTACAAAAGTAGATTATTTCTTGAAATGTGTCACATTAACAAAACTAAAAACACTTTAAATTATAAATCGGACACTGGACAGTTAAGCAACATATATTGTAATATATTAAACAAAATTTATAAATATTCAAATAACTAACATTCACCTTAATAACAACTAACCTTAATAATTCATCAAAGAAATATCATTCTTTTTTTTTTATTTACAAATTCGCATCAACCCGAAGGTTATTAGCGAGAATCAGATTTACAATATTAAATATTTTAGATATTAACAACATTAATATCTTTTAAGTAGTTTAACATATTTGTGAATGAACAATTTGCACCAAGTGCTTTCTCTAAGTTTACTGAGATACCATAATTGATTCCTGCTGTGAAGACAACTGGACAGTGTACAACAACATGTTTCACCGAGAGTTTAACGTTACACTGCTCACATTTTGGTTCGGATTCTTTAGTAATTAAGAACTTGTGCGTGGCACTGGTATGACCTAATTTAAGGCTAGGCGCATACACTACACGATATTTATTCGATGACGTTTTTTAATCCACAAAGGTTTGTTAGGTGGAGTACACAAAATCACAATGAGCAACATAGAACCACGAGTTACAGTACAATGACCGCTACCATCCAGTAAATTCTACCACGTGGATTCTACACGGGACTACCTCTCGATCATTCTGGACTGAATTGCGACGTATTGGACTGCAAGATCAGCAATTATGAAATTATAAAAACACTATGTAAAAATCAATATTTTCAGTCTGATTTAATTTATTGTTGTTGCTACTAAAATCTTTGTAAGTCGAAAATAAAAGTTTATTTGTGAAGTTCAGTTTTTAAAAAAGTGTTTTTCCCAAGAACATTCATAATTGGCGCAGAGTCAGTACGGAAGTGGAAGAGTCTTTATAGATCCTCGTCACTTTTAAGTGTTTGTCCACTGTTCCAAGAACCAACCCCAGGGAAACCGTCTGCAGAGTTCACCCGAGGGAATTAGAAGTTAGAAGCCTTCAGGAGGAAAGAAATGCACATCGGCATCGTCTTTATCCTGTAAGCGATTTTTATTATTAATTAGAATTAAGAAGATTAAATTTTGAAAGAATTTTTATAAAATCAGACTCCTCTGAGTCCTTAGATTGAATCAGAGCTATATTAGAAGATAAATTAAACAAAGATTTAAATATATTAACAAAAAGATTAAAATTATTTAAAAATATCTCCTCTAAGTCCTTAGATTGACTTTAGAGCCAGATTCAGAAACTATAAAATTAAAGACAAATTTGAATAGCCTAATAAATACTATATTAATAAACACAGAGATTTAATAGATAGAAAATAAGTAGATTAAGATTGATATATTTATATATATATATATATATTCTATTGAAAATTACTATACTGATTTGATTATTGACTATATATTATATTGAAATTTTCAAATATGGCTGTTCCACAATTTGACGTTAAAAATGTATGCATTCTTCCAAATTTTGACGGAAATCCAAATGAATTACACGAATTCATCAAAGTTTCTACAATACTTCTAAACCATTATTATGATAGACTTAATGCAGCCAACATCCAAAACAAATTTTTGCTTCATGGTATTATGAGTAAATTAACAGGTAGAGCAAAAGAAGTTATATCTGTATATGGATGTAAAAGTTAGGACGAAATAAAAAACGCATTAATTCAAAATTTTGGAGACCAGAGAGACCAAAATTCGCTTACAAGGGACCTAGTAAATTTAAGACAAGGCTCAACAGAATCTATTTTGCATTTTTACGAAAAGATCATGGGACTTTTAAGCTGTATTAATAATTACCTAGAATTACATACCATAAATGCCGATATTAAGAGGAGCAAACAAGAATTTTTCCGTCAACAAGCTCTTACAACATTCTTAGCAGGCCTACGAGAACCTATGGGCTCTGTTATCAGAGCAATGAGACCAGGAAGTTTAGCCACGGCAATATAATACGTACAGGAAGAAAATAACGTTCGATACCTTCAAAAAAATCAATTAAGTCCACCTTCAACATCAGGAAGAAGCGAAAATTATCAAGAACGCCGACCTCAGAGACAACAGATGCCTGTACCTATCCAGAAACCACTGTATCAACAGCCAAATTTTGCGGCTACGCAATGGCAGCAACCAACGAGACAATTCTATTTGCAGAATCAGTTCCAGCAACCACATCGGCAACAAAACTTCAACCAATTTAGACAAAATTCGAACCCTCCAACGTTCAGGACCCAGAACCAGTCAAATGTATGGGCACCCAAAAATGGACAGTCAAAGCAGATTAGACCAACACCTATGAGTGGAATATCAGAAACCACAACCAGAGGCCGTCAAAATTTCACACCAAATTACCGAGCACAGCCAAAATTCACCGTAGAAGAACTTTACAATATACAATGCCATGGAGATGAGCAAGAAGATAATTCCAACTACAATGATTACTACGAACCCGAATATGACAATTTCCTACAAGATACATACGAAAACCAACCAACCGAATATGAAGAAAACGTAAATTTTCGAGAGGACCCACCAGAAGCAATCGGAACGTAATTAAACTCCATTCATTTCCCGACAAGAAGGAGCTACGTTACATCGAAATTTCTAAACCTTCCTTACGGCTTTTAATCGATACAGGATCCACAAAGTCATTTCTCAATCCAGAAATAGCTTCTTCATATTTTCCAAGTTACATAAAACATGAACCCTTTGTCGTCACATCAATTTTCCAAAATTATTCCCAAAAATATTGTGCCGAAATTCCTTCATTTTCAGAATTCAATTCTGACAGCAAAATGAAATTTTATCTCTTTAAGTTTCACAAAACTTTTGATGGTCTTATTGGCCTCGACAATCTAAAACTCTTCGAAGCCCAATTAAACTTTACCAAGTCGCTTCTAGTTACAAAAGATTCTACAATCCCAATTAAATATTACGAAACAAATAAAACACAATTTTATTCCATTCATTTGGAACCAAATTCTATTAGCCAAGTCAAAATTCCTGTCAAAGAAGAACACGGAACCATCATTATTCCAACCCAAAAAGTGCAAGGCGTCGTAGTACGAGAAGCCCTTACTAACGCCGAGAACCACCTCGCCTGGACCGAAATTGCCAACTTTACGTCAGACCCCATCCATCTTTCTCTTATGGAACCACTCGAAAGCAACAAAATAGACATTCAAGATTTCCATATATATTCCATGGAAACAACCTCCGGACCAGACTACAGACAAGATATCGACGACTTAATTAAAACCGAACATCTTAATGAAGAAGAAGAGGAACAAGTTCGTCACCTATGCCGAAAATTCTCCGACATATTTCACCAACCAGACACTCCTCTCAGCTTTACTAACGAAGTTAAACATCACATCAGAACTAAGGATGAAGAGCCTGTATATACGAAATCGTACCGGTATCCGTATGTACACAAAGAAGAAGTAAAGAAACAAATCTCTTCAATGTTAGAGCAAGGGATAATTCGACCAAGTCAATTGCCATGGTCTTCGCCCATTTGGGTCGTGGCAAAGAAACCAGATTCATCCGGTAAAATAAAGTGGAGGATAGTGGTAGATTATAGAAAGGTCAACGAGAAGACAATTGATGACCGATACAGAATTCCTCACATTAGCGATATTTTGGACAAATTGGGAAGATGTCAGTATTTTACGACCCTCGACTTAGCGAGCGGATTTCAACAAATCGAGATGGCTGAAGAAGACATTCCCAAAACAGCATTTAATGTTGAAAATGGACACTACGAATATTTAAGAATGCCATTTGGACTTAAGAACGCTTCGTCCACGTTCCAACGTATGATGGACAACGTATTAAAAGGACTTCAAGGAGAAATATGCCTCGTCTATATGGATGACGTAATAGTTTATTCAACATCACTACAGGAACACATAGTAAATCTCACAAAAGTATTTCAACGATTAAGAGAAGCCCGACTAAAAATCCAAGTCGACAAATGCGAATTCTTAAAAAAGCAAGTTAATTTTCTGGGACACGTAGTCACACAAGAAGGCATAAAACCGAATTCAGCAAAAATTGAAGCAATAGAAAAATATCCAATACCGAAAACAGCAAAAGAAATAAGAGGATTTCTTGGACTACTAGGATATTACAAAAAGTTTATTAGAGACTTCGCAAAAATCACAAAACCTCTAACAAGATGCTTGAAAAAGGATGCAAAAATCGAACATACACCCGAATTCGTAGAATGCTTTGAAACGTGCAGGAAATTATTAATGAATGAACCGTTATTGCAATATCCAGATTTTTCCAAACCGTTTAACCTCACAACAGATGCCAGCAACTTCGCTATTGGTGCAGTACTTTCCCAAGGACCAGTTGGCAGTGATAAACCAATTGCCTTTGCTTCCAGAACACTAAATGAAACCGAAACCAAATACTCCACAATAGAAAAGGAAATGTTAGCAATGGTGTGGGCAACTAAATATTTCCGACCCTACCTATTTGGAAGAAAATTTAAAATACTTTCAGATCACCGTCCTTTGCAATATCTATTTTCCCTAAAGGAACCCAACTCCAAACTAGTACGTTGGAGATTAAAATTAGAAGAATTTGACTACGAAGTAATTTACAAAAAAGGCAAAGCTAATACAAATGCGGACGCACTGTCTCGAATCGAAATACACACAAAGGAAACTAAGGACATCGATTCACAAATTAAGGAAGTCTTTGATGATTTAGTAGACATGGAAGACGATGGATGGTCAACGACTAATAATCCAGATGCAGATCGAATAATCGACGAGATTGTAGAAGAAAAAGCAACAGAATTAATTCCAGAAAACATCATAGAAGATACTGTTGAAAACGAAGATCAAAACATCCCAGACGACACTGTTGAAAACGAAGATCAAAACATGGACGAAGACGGAAATAAAACAATACATACAGCAGTAGAAAACCCAGTTCTTGGTATACCTATTTCGGAAAAACCACTTAACTTCTATAATAACCAAATTATAGTCAAAATTGTCAACTACAATCCACGACCTCCAGCAATCATACAAACCTTTCCGAATAAAAGACGTTATCATATCCAGCTATCGAAAGATCAGTTAAAAGCTGATACCATAAAAATTTTTAAGGAACACCTCAACCCGAAAAAGAAATATGCAATTTTATTTAAAACAGAAGACGAAATCTTTGCAGAGATTTGCGAAATTGTTAGGAAAACTTTTAAAAACAACGCTTACGACTTAGTAAAATGTAATCTTTTATTGGAAGATGTTAACCTAGAAGAACAGCAAAAAGAAATTATAAAAAACTATCATGAAGGAAAAACGAACCATAGAGGAATAGCTGAAACAGAAAGTCAAATAAAAAAACGATATTACTGGCCTAATATGAAGAAGGACATAGAAGATATCATAAACTTTTGCGATATATGTCAAGAAAACAAATACGACAGACTTCCTCCCAAACCAAAATTTATGGTTACACCAACTCCCACTAAACCACTGGAAATAGTTCACATCGATTTATTCCAGGCTGATGGACAGAAATTTTTAACCATAATAGACGCATTTTTAAAGTATGGACAAGCCTACCCAATAAATGGAGGAAATGCAATCAATGTACTCAACGCCCTATTAATTTTTATAACACATCATGGACTCCCAACAATTATAGTAGCTGATAATGGTACTGAATTTAAAAATGGAGTAATTCAAGAATTTGTAGCCTCTCACAAAATCTCAATCCACTATACGACACCAGAGAATCCGCAATCAAACGGGATGATTGAGAGATTTCATTCTACATTAATCGAACATCTTCGAATCTTAAGGAAGACCAAAGCAAAACTCTCGATAAAAGAACAAATGTTATACGCTATAATTGGGTACAATAATTCCATACATTCAGCAACGAAGTTAAGACCCATTGACATATTAAACGGACATATCGACGCAAAAGATCCCTTTGACATTGACATACAAAAAGTAATACTGAACGATTATATCCAAAATCATAGAGAAATAACAAAGGAAGTATACAAGGAAGTAAACCAGCATATACAAGAGAATAAAAATAAAGTCATAGAAAATAGAAACAAATCAAGACAAGACCCTATTACGTATAAACCCAGCACAAAAATCTATACACGAAAAACAGTTACCAGAAATAAATTACTTCCGCGATATTCCGCAAAACATATAAAAAGGAATAACAAAGTGACTAAAAAATACATCAAAAGCTACAGTTCACAAGAAAAACATAAAACACCAACCTAAGTCAAAAACTAATTCTGAACCTTCCCCACAAAATCACCCTGACGATGGGAGAGAAAGTGAAGATCAAGGACCTGAAAGACAACCCAGGAATAATTTCCCTCAACCTAGGACAAACAAATATTCATACTAGTACACACGATTTTATACATTTTTTCAACTACTACCAATAAGGGAAGAATTGGAACCCAGTACGACGCAGTGACCACAGCAATTCAAAATGGACTTAGTCATCCTTATTTCAACAATTTACAAAATTTCGACCAAGCTCTTAGATATCAATGAAAATCAGCTCAAGAAAAATTCTCAGCGATTTACCCCTATAGCAGAATAAGAAGAGGGCTAATTAATGAACTAGAAAGCAGTATTTATCCTTCATTTTTCTGTCCTACATGACAATTTCTTTATTTATTATCATTTATTTCCTATACCTACGGCAAATTCTACTACAATTATTTCTCCTGAGCTATATCTCATCAATCTTCCGCCCAGATGCGAATTCAAAACCCCAATCCAGAGTTACATAAATTCAAGGACAATTAACCCGAAATTATGGAACCATAGCCATAACCGTTTTGGATGACTCCTTTATATATCTTTATTACAATAATCTGCCTCTAAATATGTTACAGGTATAAAACAAATAACAAAAACCCAACTACAGCCACGAAGCTCCAGAAGAGGCCAACCCAACAGTTCTGTTCGTCCCTCACAAAACTTCTTCAGTGGATGGAGTAGTTACAGTACAATGACCGCTACCATCCAGTAAATTCTACCACGTGGATTCTACACGGGACTACCGCTCGATCATTCTTGACTGAATTGCGACGTATTGGACTGCAAGATCAGCAATTATGAAATTATAAAAACACTATGTAAAAATCAATATTTTCAGTCTGATTTAATTTATTGTTGTTGCTACTAAAATCTTTGTAAGTCGAAAATAAAAGTTTATTTGTGAAGTTCAGTTTTTAAAAAAGTGTTTTTCCCAAGAACATTCATAATTCACGTAGCAACACGGAGCGACGTACCTTGAGCAGTGTCAAAAAAAACGCAACTGGTCCTCCGGTCGGTCGATAAAGATCAGAGATATGTAAGAGAGGGGATATGACATACGGTAAAATAGATGGGATCGGATCGCCATATTGGTGAGTATCTGACAGATTGTTGTTTGTGACGAGTACTTCTGTGTATAAAAATTTAATTTTAAAAATATTTTGAACTTAATTTTGTACGGTTTTACGTTTATTTTAAAGTGAAACCAATATGGCTTCTTGTGCTTTTGTTTTGTGTCTAAATAACAGTCGAAATAATAAGAAAAACTGCAGTGGAATATCTTTTCATGGGTTAGTATGAAATTGTAAACAGTGTACAGGGCGGTATTACTTTCGTTTCTAGTGATGCTGCGTGTAAAAAGAACAGGTAATCTTTTTAATTTGGTTTATGTGGTTGTAGATTTCCTAAAGATGTTGAAAGGAGAAATGGCTGGATACAGTTTGTAAATAGTGTGGGAACTAGGAACCATCAAAACATAGCTTTTGTCCGTTTGCGTGAGAATGCAAGTTCTACAATTGGTGAATCTCAGGTAACAATAATTATAAATATTAATAAATGAAGTAGGTTATTAAAATAATATAGGTAATATTCTGAATTACACCTGGACATTACACAGTATATAACTTCAATTGTACATTTCACTTGCTTTCATTTGCAAATAAATAAGTTTGTATAGGTGTAAACAAAGAGATTTCAACTAGAAGGTTCTTGATATTTTGTATAAACTACTAGTTAATAATTGATGGATTCGACCGTTACTTGATGGAAATTCATTTTATGTAACAATAAAACACTGAAAACTTTGTTTTCAAACTTCCACAAAATTTATTTTAAATATTATCACTACAGCTGTTTCGGCTGATTACCTTTCTCAAGTGATCTATTTTGGCTTGGGTTTACAAATTTATAGTCTCTAATGAAATAGGTTGAGGAGGGGAGAACTGTTTTTCTCAAGTTGGTCATTCAGAATTATATCTGTGTTTTTTAATTTGTTGATTTCCATAGATTCTAACAAAGATAGCTTAAGGCCTTTATTTTGAATGTGAAGAATTGTAAATTTGTCATTAAAAGAATAATTATGATCTAGAAGGTGAAGTGCGTATGTCGAATCTGTTTTTCTATTCTTGAAAGCCCTTTTATGTTCTGCTATTCATTTATCAAAGTTTCTACCAGTTTGACCGATGTAAGTTTTTGGGCAGTCGCCACATTGAAGTTTGTACACACCACTATTTAAGTGTTTTTTATTTTGGCTCTTGTTATTTTTAATATATTTGCCTAGGTTGTTATTTGTTCGGAAAGCTGGTGTTATTCCTTTCTTTTTTATGTGTTTGGCAATTTTTGTTGTTATTTTGCCTGTATATGTAATCGAGCAGAAGGTACTGTGTTTTTTCTCTGGTGGTGGAAATACTAATTTCAGGGCTTTCTTGTGTAGTTTTTGATTTAACATTTTATTAATTGTTTGTTCGTTGTATCCGTCCGGATACAACGAACCATTTGGATTAATTTAAGTCCGGACCTGCCCGTCGCCATATTGGAGAGTACATGCTGTCGAATTAAGTGGTCCCATTTAGCAAATACGGAAATATCGTTTGTGTCATATCCCCTCTCTTACATATCTCTGATAAAGATCGATGTGTGTGAGGCGTTCATTTGATACTATACGCCTTGGAACGACGGCAACAACCACGGCAGCCGTGAATGCAGTGACATTCATCGATCGCCACACGACCATCACGCCCGCCGCACACACATCGAATTTAGACGGTCGATAAAAGTTCGGTCGAACAAATTCCTTTGGTGGCGCGAAGAAATAAATGTGAGGGAGCACACACATCGATCGTCAAACGGCACGGCATCGATGTCGTGTGATGGTCGTGTGGCGATCGATGAATGTCACTGCATTCACGGCTGTCGTGGTCGTTGTCGTCGTTCCAAGGCATATAGTATCAAACGACCGCGCGCACACACATAGATCTTTATCGAACGACCAGAGGACCAGTTGCGTTTTTTTGACGCTGCTCAAGGTACGTCGCTCCGTGTTGCTACGTGGTTCTGTGTTGCTCATTGTGATTTTGTGTACTCCACCTAACAAACCTTTATGGATTAAAAAACGTCATCGAATAAATATCGTGTAGTATGCGCGCAAGGCATCATCGACAAAAGTTCGGTCGAACTTTTATCGACCGTCCAAATTCGATGTGTATGCGCCTAGCCTCACACGACATCGATGCCTTGCCGTTTGGCGATCGATGTGTGTGCCCGCTCACATTTGTTTCTTCGCGCCACCAAAGGAATTTGTTCGATCGAACTTTTATCGACCGTCCAAATTCGATGTGTGTGCGCTTAGCGTAAGACGAGTTATTGTCACTTGATCCCTTCTTTTAGTGGAGAAACATCTCCATGGTATAATGTTCGGTTTAATATTCCGAAGATTGGACACTGAAAATTCCCACCGGTTTTGCCACTCACTTAGGATCCGCGATTTGATAATATTTGAAACATCACTAGCTATCACATATTTCACAATAATAGAGTCATCTGAGTTGACGGCTTCACGCGCACACTTATCTGCTTTTATTTAATGATTGGTTTGTGAGCAGTCACTGTCTGTATCGGATACTAGGTCGTGTGGGATTTGTATTTGTAAGTGTTTTAGAAGAATTTTTCTTAATTTGGTATTTTGTGTCTTTGTAGATCTGTCTTGAGTATGAGGATATATTTTGCTTAACATATCGATGAGAGCTGTAAAGTTGTTTGTATAATTTTCAAAGGTAGTAAGTGGATCGGGTGAATTATTTATGTTGTCGAATAGGTCTTTTATCTGAACATAGCTTAAAATAAATGGTGGTGACTGCTGGTTTATGAATGCTTCTAGAGATTTACCTTTATTTTGTTTTTTCATAGGATTAAATGGTATTTCTGCTGGACTGGTAAACTTCGGTTTATTAGTGGTATCATTGGGAGGCGGAGAAGGACTTAAGGTATCGTCAATAGTTCTTTTTGAACTGTTCTGTGAAGATTCACTTTTTATAATGTTAGGTAGTTGTTTCGCTTGCTGTTTGTTTCATATTTAGTTGATTTTCTGTAGTTGGGGTGTCTGTTTGACTTGAAGTAGATGTCGGTGTGATGGTTGATATTTCTGGAGGGCTACATGTTGAGATTTCTTCTGTTGTAGTTGGAGAAGTAGGATTTGGGTTTGGATTGATAGGGTTTTTGCAGTTAGTTGCCGTGTGTTCATTTTGTTTACAGTTGTAACACGTTAGGTTGCCGATTGATAAAAAGATTCTATATAAAGTATTATCGTAACTAATTAAAAACGATTCTAGAATTGTGAGATCTGTTGGGCTGATAAAGATTTTTCTTCTAAAGCTCATTATATGACTAAATTCGGGTAACGGTGCACCAATTTTTAAAAAGGACATTGCAGATAGAATAACAAGCCCCATGGATTCAAGTTCTTTAATTAATACATCATGAGGGATGGATGGGCAAATATTAGAGAGAATGATTCTTTCGGAGGGAGTTATATACCGTCGAGCTTGCATAATCTGGTTATTAACTTCAATGGTGCCGTTATTTTCATTCATGAATTTTTCTACGATATTTTCAGATGACAAATATAAACATATTCTACTGTTTGATCATCTAGAGCAGAATAGTATATTTTTTGGATGGTTAATTTCTTCCAGGGGGAGGAGGTAATCTTGTACTTCCGCATCTTCAATGGAATTAAAAATGATAGCTTGCCGTTTTGACGGAAACTTTTGTTGTGTTAGTGCGGTAGAGTAACTTCTTTGTGTAGAATTATCCATTTGAGAATGGCCTGGTAAATTTACTTCATTGATTTGCGACATATTCGTTGATGTTTAAACATTCCTAAAGACCTGTCCGCAAAAAAAACTGGCCGGAAATACAGGTCAATGTTAATTAAATGTTTTTGTTTATCGTCAAGCAAATATGGATATGAAAATTTTCAATGATGTTAAATACGTACTAATTATATATTTTCGGTGATATTTACAGTAAAACTGTACTTACAGACTAGCAAAAGTGAGTTCAGTTGATCACTAATAACTTGACAAAGCGTAGTTAAATTTTAAAAACTTGTTCTCACTTAATTTGAACTATGTTGGAGAGCCAACAATAAACACACCGTTCCGATGCACCGTTTTTATAATGTATTTGTACGCAATTTTTGTAATGTTGAAATTGTTTTAGTTTACTCCTGATGATGCTAAAAAATAAGTAGCGAAATATTGAGTTTTTAGAAAAAACAAATTATTTTATATAGATCACTTTACCTGATAATTTTCTAAGTGACATTAGAAATATTACATCCAGAGGGAATAATTACTTAAACTTAATTTTTTTGCAACAGGATAACTATATTTAAAATATGTTAAATTACACTACCAATGTTTATTTTTTCTATTTTTTGTAAAAATAAAAATTTTTCTAAAGCTATAAATTTTTTTGTGAAGGGACCGATTTGTGAAAACCGGTTCGTATAGAAATTCATATTTATTATTCCTTAGTCTAATTGTATTCAGTGTAAGAAAATGGCTCGAGTTCAAAGACACCAAAATTACTTCCATGTTAGTGATTTTGATAGTGGCAGAATTATTGCGTATAGAGATATGGGTTTGTCGTATCGCGAAATTGGCAGCCGTGTTGTTGTTTGTTTGTGTTTAAATGACTGCGGACACTAAATCCATTCGCCAATCTTACAATTTGAGGTGTAGTGTGGGTGTGTGTGTAGAGTAATTGTCTTGTTATTTAGCAAAGTCGACGTCATATTCTTTGCTAAGAGACGCTAATTGTATCCGAACGTCTGCGGTCCCTCCGGTGTGTACCGATCACACAAGGATAGAAATTATTTTCATTTATTAATTTTTCTAATAAACGAAAATTTCCACCCAGGTGGGATTCGAACTCACGACCTTTAGGTTTAAAGGCAGGCGCTCTTACCACTGAGCCACAGAGGGGGGTGGCAGCCGTGTTATTTGTACGGCAATGACGGTAATATATGTATGTCGTGTGTAGACTAACGAAGGTAGTGGAACTAGTCAATCAAGGCGTACCGCAGAGAGTCAAGATAGGCGCTTTAGATTACTGGCTCTGCGAGACCGTTTTACTACTACGCATCAAATTGCTAATCAATGGTTTGAAGTAGTAGGTAGATCTGTTAGTATGCGTATACTATACCGTCGTATTCGAGCCTTTGGACTTATTTCATTTCGCCTTCCACTAGTGCTTCCTTTGACTGCGGACCACTGTCATCACCATTTTAATTGGTGCAGAGAACGGCAGTATTGGGTGGCAGGAATGGCGTAACGTAACATTTAGCGATGAATCAAGATTATGCTTAGGAATGCATGATGGTCGTAGGATGGTAAGACGCCGCCGTAGAGAGCGACGAGATATCGGGTTTGCTGTTGAGAGGCATGTACACAGGAGAGTTGTACTAATGGTTTGGGGGCTATTGCCTATAGTATCCGATCACCACTTGTGGTTATTCCAGGCAATATGACAGCTGCGCAATATGTTGATGACATCTTACAAACCGCTTTACCGCCTTATCTCGACAACCGTCGAGACGTGCTTTTTCAGCAAGACAACGTGCATCTCTATATTGCTCGTCAAACTAGAATTTCTCCAAGAAGCTGGCGTTAATGTTTTGTCGTAGCCGCCCCGTACTCTAGATTTAAATTCTATCGAACATGTATGGGATATGATTGGAAGGAGACTATCAACTTCACACCATTCTTCACAGACTTTGGCACCGTTAATACATGAAGTATATGTTGCTTGGAACGAGGTGCCACAAGCAGACATCGATAATCTCATTTTGTCAATGCCTAGATGTATACAGGAGTGTATTTATCTACGGGATCGCCAAAAACATTATTAATTTTTTTTTATTACAATAAAAATTCTTGACAACGTTATTGTTTCATTCTTGATATAAATCTATCATGTTGCCAAAAAAATTAAGTTTAAAAAATTATTCCTTCTGGGTGTAACACTTGTATTGTCACTGAGTATATATATGCTATGGGACACGAAGGTAGCCTTCACGTATATTATCGTCACTTGTAAAAACAATTGGGCGTCCTCAGGAAATAAGTAATATCGGTTAATCCTTTTAACACCGGTGCATCTGGTCTTTATCGAGGCCATTTTTATGACTACTTCAATTAATATTAAAGAACTATCGGAAGATAACATTTCAGGTTTTGGAAGGATTTTGAGTATTAAACTTATACTGGAAAGACCACAGCAACAGTAAGTTCGACCGAAGCTATCTTATTATGCTGTAGGATTCAGATTGGAGCCATGGAGGCAATGGTACTGAAAGACACTTTTCCAACTACGCAATACGCCTTTGTCCCTGAAAGAGTTACACGTGAACAAATTCTCAATATCAGACAAATTATAGAAAAATCTAGAGAATTTAATATAGGAACATATCTGTGCTTCGTCGACTACTCAAAAGAGTTCGATAATGTAAAGTGACATAAGATGTGAGGAATACTGAGAGAGAAATGGGTACCCCCTAACATCTCATATACCTACTGAAACAACTGTATATCAAGAACACAGCAAACGTGAGAGTCAACAACATATACTCCAATAATTTTAAACTAAAAGCCAATGTTCGTCAAGGATATATAATCTCTTCCACGTTATTTAATATAGATAGATAGACAGATATAATGGCCTTTGAAATACAACACATCGCACAAATGTCTCAATATTGACAAAACTCGACATCAATACTAGGCTTACCACAATCATCAACCAAAATATATTAAGGTACTTTGGACACATTACCAGACGAGTGGAAGGCATGGAGAAGTTGGTGGTTAACGACAAGGTAGATGGTAAAAGAACTCGAGGAAGATTGCCACTCCGATCGTCAGATTAAATAAAATGCGCTACCGGTTACTCTCTATCTGAAGCAGCACACTGCGCTCAGAAGAGAAAAGAATGGAGAGCAACCATTCGTCAAATACCATAACGTCACCACATCCTTACGAAGGATAAAGGATAGAGGAGGAGGAGGAATACGCCTTAAAATTAGCAGCCTTCAATACTTTATAGGAGACCTCGCCGATCGTGTATACGAGGATATGCGCGTTCTCGCCGATCTCCCAAATGTTCAACAACCACTCTTTCATCCTTAGGTCTTTATTTTCCATCTCTAGACGGTTCCTGATTGTCTCTCTTCTTCAGTCTCTTTCTTTGGGACGAAGATGGGGATCATAGACTATTTGGTCATGTTGTACTTCAAGTATGCTCCATCCTACAGACCTCCCATAGTCCTAACCACCTCAGTAGTAAATTTTTGGTGTATTTGTTAGTGCAGTTTACTCACAGAGTCCCTGTGCTTAACGACGTTTCATGGAGCAAGTTGATATATTTACAAAGCTTATATATTTTTTAACAAAGAGGTTGCGACTTTGAACTGCCACAGGTAAAAATTCCAACATCCATGGAGAAATCCAGATACAATTAGGAACTGGAGCAGAAAAGTTCATCCATACTGTTATAGTTGCTGACATCGAAGAGAATGTTAGATTAGGAAAGGACGTAATAAATTTTCATCGATTACAATTAAAATTTAAGAGTTAGGTAGTCAAAGTTGATAACAAGGAGGTATTCCTCCATCCTCATGATGACAGCACTGTGCAAGCAGCCGTTAAAGACAATACATTTGTGCCTGCGAGAAGTGAAACGATCATAGTAGAGCGGCTACAGGGAATTGTGGAAAAAGGAACACCTGTTATGAGGGAGCCTTGGAACCATGATGAGAAGATTGGCCGAGGAATCATAATTGGAAATAAATTGGTGACTTCTGCTTAAGAAACTTCTGTAAGACTTATCAACGTCAATGAGTAACCAGCGACCATCAATAAAAGACCAAAGTAGAAACCTGTGCACCTGTGACGTCCATAATCCGTCAGACAACAACATCCAATAATTCTAACGACAAATTCGACCAAATGGTTGCAGTTGCTGGCCAGTATTTAAATCAGGTGGAGAAAAAGAAATTAAGGGAATTTCTTCGGTGTTATCGTGACATTTTCGCACTGAAAGGATGAAAGACGGGAAGAGCTACTGGTGTTAAACATAAATTAATACTGGTAATGCTAAGCCAATTCGTCAAATACCTCGACGATTACCACAGGCGAGGAGAGAAAAAACTGAAACGATTGTTTAGCAAATGAAGGTATAACCTTCTACCAGTCCATGGGTCTCTCTCTCTCCGGTAATTCTGGTCAAGAAGAAAGACAGAACGATGAAATTATGTGTGGACTACCGTTTGTTGAACAATATTACCAAGGGAGATAGGTATTCTCTGCCGCGGGTCGATGACACGTTAGATACATTGGATGGACGGAAATTGATTTCTACTTTGGATTTAAAGTCTGGATACTGGCAGGTAGAAATGTACCCAGTAGATAAAGAGAAGATAGCCTTCACCTCAGGATCTAAATTGTGAAAATTTAACGCTATTGCGTTCAAACAGAATTTGGACTTTTTAATGCTCCTGCGTCATTTGAAAGGCTTATTGAAAATGCGTTGAGAGGGTTATATTGTAAAACGCGCCTGGTGTATTTAGATGACATTATCGTATTGAGGAGACTTTTGAAGACCATATAAAGAATTTAGAAAACGTTTTTAATCGACTTAAAGCTGCTCAATTGATGAACTCAAAGACATTTCAAAGCAAAGTCAATTATCTGGATTATATAGTAAGCAAGGAAGGGTTGGCTGTGGATAAAGGAAAAATCGATTTCGTTAAGGAATGGCAAAAACCGACTGACAGACATCAAGCGAGAAGTTTTCTTCGGCTATGTACTTACTAAAGAAGATTTATTAAGAAATTTGTAGCTATCGTTAAACCATTAACCGACCTACAAAAAAAGCAAGAGATTACTGCGGGGAAGGAGTCAAATTACCTTTTAAACCTTTAACAAGCATTTGATTACAGCGCCAATATCGGGGTCTCCAATGCCAGAAAGAAAGTTTATCTTAGATAACGCTGATTCTCTTTCTAGAAGGCCGTGCCCAGCAGAGTAGTCCCGCTACAACAAAACAGAGTCCAAGGAAGCGACAGGGCAAACAACAACAATGGTTAACGAATAGCGGACGCCTATTAAAATCAGAGAAGAACAAGAGAAAGATCCAGTTTTACAGAAAATTTTAAAATGAAAAGAAGAAGAATCAAAAATATGCTTAGTAGTTAAGACGTATTCAACCCAGACTACTTTATCATGAAAGACAGATTGCTTAAACGAGTACTGGAAAATAATGATGGTTCATAAAAGAGCATACAGTTTGTGATTCTAACTGTATGTAGAGCAGAGCAAAATAACCGAAGTACTTTGTCACTCAAACGACAGTTCATCAGGAGGGTATTTCGGTGTAAAGAAAACTCTTTAGTGATTTCGGAAACGGTTTCATTGGATGAATAGTTCCGTCTATGTAAAGAGAGTATATTAGTCGATATGTAGGTCCTTTGGAGATCCTAGTGACCGAGAAAGGAACTTTAAAAACGACCTATTCCGGGGAATCTATGGTAAACTGGGCATAAAGAAAAATAGGCAGTGTGTTCAATCATAAATTATTTCATTTATTTTTAATCTCATATTCATCTTAATTTCCTGAATTTGTAGAGATTCACCGTGTATAATTGTGAAACATATCGATTAATAGTTTAATTAAAGTTTGTTTAGCTTCCTGCAACCTATTGCCTAATCAACTTCAACTTGCCTAATATTATTGAGGAAATGGCTGCAATCATTTCCGTCTTTCTTCTTGACCAGGATCACCGGAGAGACGACCCATGGACTGGTAGAAGGTAAAAGTCAAAGTATTGTTGTTCTATGTAGATGGCAATACACTTAGATGAATCATAGCATTTTAGTGAGATTATAAGTATAGCTTCGGATCTAGTATGGGACATAGTCTATTATAAATTTTTTTCTCAACAACAAATATAGTGTAATAATTCAGTAGCTGTCAATAAAACCATATTTTAATATTTCAACATTTTATTTTATCATCGTCAATCGAGAAGAAGCAGACACAGGGAATTTAGAAACAATTCGAACTTATAATTACATTTGAATTTGTCCACAGAGGTTCTACAGCCTATCACCCACAATCGGATATAATGGTAGAGCGGATGAATAAGACAGTTGACAACTATTTGACAAAAATGGTATCCAATCATCAATGAGGCTGGGACCAATAACTTCCGTTCTTCGCAATGGCCTACAGATCCGGAGAATAGCAAAAGTGCTATTCGGACGCGATGCGAGTACCTTGTGATCTAGAGTTTGGATGTCTACCTGGAAAAGATGTAGCTGGTGAAGAATACCTACACGAGTTGTAAAGAAGAATGGCCACTATACATAAGTTAATCTGTTCCCATTTTCAGATCTCTAGCGGCTGAATGAAGAAACGGTACGATACTCAAGCCAAAAAGGGATGTTTTAAAAAGAACGACAAATTCTGGCTCTACAACCCAAAGAAGCGAAAGGGTTGTTCTCCCAAGTTGCAGCAGTTTTGGGAAGGTCCGTACTTCATTATGGAGAAGATTAAAAATGTTATCTACCGAACAAGCCAGATTATAAAAGCCGATGAAAGTAAATTAAGTCCAAGAAGTTTTAACGAATTCATGGGGGCCTCATGAAAAAAAATTAAAAGTTTATTACGGTTACAAATATTTCAGTTATTGTTGCATTTATTTTTAATTGATTTGACAGATTTTACAGAATAATCGGTTTTTGTAATTTTTTTTATTTGTTCGGTCATTTTGAGTAAATGTGTGTATTGTTTGAGTGACTTTGTTTGAGCTGTGTAGTTGTGAAGTAGTGTTATGCAATTTGTCTTCTAATTAACCACCTCTGAAGGCGTATTTCAATGCCACATGTTAGTTAAAGTTTGTGTAGAAGTAGTCATTGTGAGTCGTAAAGAAGATTCGACCAAATTTAGTCTCAGTAGTAGACTGTTTGTTTGTTGTGTATCCTTTCTTGTATCTGAATGACCACAGGTGTAATATTTGTGATCAGGAGATGCTGTTTTAGTTTTTACTAGGAGCAGTCTCATTTAGTTTTCGGAACAAGAGTTGGTTTATTTTGGTTTTATTTAGTGTAGCTCACTCAAAGGTCAAAGTTTTCAATATTATTTGTGTTTTGTCTTCTCCTGTATATACAGTTAATGTTGTTTGTTAGTGTTCATGTTGTCCCATGTTGTTTAAAACCTTTTTTAGTCCTTGTTGGTGGAAGTGTGAACTTTTAGGGGACAGATGTGCAAGGGAGACTTACTATCAGGTGATAAATGGAAACGGTTGTTTCTTTGAATTGTCATATTTTCTACTAGTTGTTGAGTTTGATTTTAGTTACTTTATGTGTTTGCTTTTATTCAATTTTTGAAAAATAAAGTCTACTTAGGTTAAACATTTGAAATCAGGAGAGTTATCTTATGAGCTTTTCAGAAGAGGTAAAAATGTCCCAATTAAGACAGTAGATGATAAGAGAAAGATGGTAAGGGCTTTGTTGGCCAAGGAGGCCACTTCGTCTTCAAGTTTAGTCGATTTGGTTAATAATGTAGTAGATCCTGAGAAGGAGTTGTGTGAGATTAAGTCGATTATGGAAGATTTACATAGTAGTGCTCAAACAATGAATGTAGAATAAACTAAGGCTGATTTTCTAGATTTGAGACAAGGTCTTCACATTTAGATACCAGATTAGAGAATTTTCCTATGAATGATGTTGAGGAAGATGTAAAAAAGTTTGTCAATGATTGTAAAGATGATTTGTTGATGTTTAAGGGTGATGTTTTAGAAAAGGAAGAAATATCTTATGAATTAGTAAAACCATCTACTAGTAGCCCCGTCTCAGTCTCTGTAGATTCCAGTAGTACAGTTCCAGCCTCAATAATACAAGTTTCAACTACGGTCATTATTTCTAATTTACATATTAAGTTTAATGGTGAAATAAAGCCCTTCCCACATTTTTAGAAAAAGTTAGAGATTCTGCTAGGTCTAGGAATATTTCCGAAGACATCCTGTTTTTGTTTAGCCATTGAGTTATTTGAAGGTAATGCTGCTATTTGGTATAGGAGTGTTAGAGATAGAATTAATAGTTGGGATGAGTTAATAGCCCTCGAATCTACTTTTTTGCACCCAGATTATAATGATAATCTAATAGATGAAATTAAAAGTAGAAAGCAAAAAGAAATGAATCCATAACCATTTATTCAGCATTGATGGAAAACCTTTTTAAACGTTTGAAAACATACCCTAGTGAAGCCCAAAAGGTGAAAATAATGAGAAAAAATATTTTAGTGGACTACATTCCACTGATAGCCCTACAAGATTTTGCTACAGTAGAAATGTTAGTAGCAACTATAAAACGTTTGGAGCAGAATGTCCTGCCCTTGTTGCAGACTACTAAAGGTCGTGCAGGTATTTCAATTGATGACTCGGAAAAGCCCAAAGAACAAGTTCATGTGATAAATAATCAAAATAAGCAAGACAGAAGTAAAGTAGGTAACAGACAGGACAGAGAAAATAATTCTTCTAGGAGACCCAATCCCAAATATATGTATGAAAATGATAGACCCAGTCCACCAGAAAATACTGAAATAAGAAATCAGTCTTTTTCATCTCCAACCCCAATGATGCAATCTTTTTCATCCCCACCTCCAGTAATACAATCTGCCCCTTATCAAGCTCCCAGAAATCCGAAAAAGATTATTTGTTTTAATTGTAATAGGCCAGGTCATATTTCCCGTGACTGTAGAAGCAAGTCAGTATCTTGTTATTGTTGTGGTTATAAAGGTGTGACCATATCTTCTTGCCCTAAGTGTTGTATTTCGAATAGATCTAAGATCAATAGACTTTACAGGCCATCGTTGAACCCAATTTTTGAAAAGAAAGGATTTGATAGTCGTCCTCATGTTAGTATTTCCATTTTTTCTAGAAACTTTGTAGTTCTTTTAAAAAATGGTTGCTCTACATCCATTGTAGGTGCCGCTTGAGTTGAATTTCTAAATCCCAAAGAAATTAAATATAACCTCACATCTACTAAGCATGTCCGCTTAGCAGATGGTTCCAATAAATCAGTTGTTGATACCATTGATCTCCCAGTAGAGGCTAATGGTGTGTCATATGGTAAAATTTTTTGTGGTACCTTCTGTCCCTTACAATTTCATTTTGGGAAATAATTTCATGCATCAGTTCTCACTGTTAGTAATCTTTGAGGATAGGACATGGCATTCTTCCCGAAGGAAAAATAAGATAGAAACTACCCAAGAGATTAATTATTTGGAAGTTGATGTAGATAGAATACACCCTTGATTCGATAATTTGAGATCAAAGATACTCCGATCCCCCCTTTATTTTCCACAGTGGAATATGGAGAATAATTTTGTTTATGAGTTTGTCCCTACCACCAATTATTTTAAGACTAATGGTGTAGAGTGGAAAATTCTTGTGTCCAAACCACAAAGGTTTGAAGTGATGCAGTCTTGTCAATCAAAAACCTAATACAGTATTTCATCGAGAAGGACCAAACTTACTACTGGCCTTTCCAGACGATATCGATCTAACAGGAAACACACGGTTAAGGACGAAGGAGACTTTCGTGAGGTTCGAGAAGAAAGCTGAGAAAATGGGGCTCCAAATCAACGAAAACAAGACGAAATATATGTATAGGAGCCGCAATAACCAAAGCAGAGACAGAATCGGTCAGAACATTACCATCGATGACTTTAACTTTGAGCGCGTTAGAGAATTCAAGTATCTTGGAACAACAATAACTGAAGACAATAATGGATCACAAGAAATAAACAACAGGATTCAGGCTGGCAACAGATGTTTTTTTGGCCTCCAGAACCTTATAAAATCAAAATAACTATCAAATTTCGGTACAATAACCCCAATTGTCAGCGGTATTGCAGTTCAATACTCCAGCCGATCAGCAATTTCGACACATATTGCAGACAGGTCGTCATAAATTAATTTCATATAAATACTGTTAATTTTTATTTCAAAGTTAGTTGTAATTATATTAAATAAAAATCTGTTACTCTGTTCGTTCTACCTTTAAAAGGGCCTTTTTAAAAAGTACCTTCGGGAGTGACAACCCTTAATTGCCGCATTCAGTGGATTAGTGGGAGAGTCTCCAGAAGATCCTCGTCGTTTTCAAACGTTTACCCGTTACCGAACCAAAATCCAGGGAAAACTGCAGCTGTTTAACCCATGGATTCCAGGCAAATTGGCACAGAAACATATTTACGAACAAAGCTGAAAAGAAACTTAAAGAAGAAAAGAAACTTGTACCAAAAAGGAATGCATCCAGGCATCATCCTCTATCTGTAAGCAAATATTATTTCTAATTCTTATATCATTTCACAAGTATCATCATTTAGAATAGGCGATTCTCTTGCAACAATTTTTGAATCTAATATAGAATCTAGTGAAAATATTAAACCAGATTTGGATTTAGTTGATAATAACCCTAAGTCCAAAAATTCGTTTGAAATACATTCAATAATTATTACTCCTGCATCCATTTTAAATAACTCTAATATGGCACCAATTTTCGATGGTAATAAAGACCTTTCTATCGTACCAGAGTACAACGACAATCCCAATGAACTCCACAATTTTATTGATGTTATTTCCATGCTTTTAAACCATTTCTGGGATCATACGAATCCCGAAAATTCTCAAAATCACATGCTCACCCGAGGAATTATGAACAAAATTAAAGGAAGAGCCAGAGAAATTATTTCTGTATAGGGCTGTAAAGACTGGCCGTCAATAAAATCAATTCTTGTCCAAAATTTTTCAGACCAACGTAACGAAAACTCGTTAACCAGAGATTTAGTCAATCTTCGTCAAGCTCCAAACGAAAACCCACATCAATTTCTTGAAAAAGTTATGAGTCTTTTAAATACTATCTCAAATCATATTGAATTACATACAGAAATCGAGGAGGTTAAAAGAAGTAAAAAAGAATTTTTCCAACAACAAGCTCTAACCACATTTTTGGCTGGCCTTAGAGAACCCCTAGGATCAACAATTCGATCCATGAGACCACCAAATCTCGCCCTTGCTATCCAATATATTCAGGAAGAAAATTACATTAGATATCTCCAAAAAAATAATTATTCCTTATCATCTAATAAACCATTTACGACTTCACAAACACAGAGACCAAATTTAACTCATACACCCGCTCCTACACGATGGCAGCCTGAGGTGCTCAAGCCCCAATGGCCACAGCCATTCTTTAGGCCAAATCAAATGCCCCTGCAACAGCAGCCATTCAACAATAATCCAAGAGGGACATTTCAACCCCCTAGATTTCAACAAATCATTCCATATGCACAAAATTCTAGGGCTAATCAACCCAATTTTCATAAACCAATCCCATCTCAATCATATAAGCCAACACCTATGAGCATATCTACACGCCAAACCGGCTTTAATAGACCCCAATCTCAAAGAAACTTTCGCTTTCAACAAACAGCCAGCCCCCGATTTACTGTAGAAGAAATTTCTACTATCGAACAACAAAAAGAAAATAATTACAATGAAGGTATAGACAATGACACATACCCAGATTACCCTTATTATGAACAAGAAAGCCAAGAATATAAGGAACATGTAAATTTTCAAACGTTTCCAGAAGAAAAAGAAGATACGTAGTAGAATTACATTCCTATGCTGACAAAAGACAGCTTTCTTACATTAAAATTCAAAACCCACCTCTTAAACTTCTTATTGATACAGGAGCCACTAAATCTTTCCTTAATCCTAATATAGCCAAAAAATTCTACAAAAATAATATTAAATATGAACCATTTATCGTTACATCAATTTTTTAGAATCATTCACAAGATTATTGTGTAGAAATTCCAATTTTTTCCGAATTTAACTCGGATATTAACTTAAAATTTTATCTTTTTAAATTTCACAAGACATTCGACGGTCTTATCGGCCTCGATAATCTTAAACTTCTAAAAGCAAATCTCGATTTTACCCAAGCTACTCTTACTACAGAGAATTCTATTCTTCCTATTAATTACTATGTCACAAACAAAGACCAATTCTATACAGTCCAGCTAGAGCCCCAAACAATTACCCAAGTCAGATTGCCAGTAAAGGAAGCATCCGGTACAATCGTCATCCCAAGACAAGAAATCGAAGGTGCCATCCTAAGAGAAACTCTCACTTTTGCCTGTAATCAACTTGCTTGGACCGAGCTAGTCAATAACAGCGATGAATACATCCAAGTAGCATTAACTGATTCCATCAAAAGTCAAGCAATAAATCTCGAGGAATATCATATATACACGTCAGATATCATACCTACCGAAGACAGTAATCTAAGAGATGTCGATCCTCTTCTTAGAACCGATCACCTTAATACAGAAGAAGAATCTCACCTAAGACGACTGTGCAGGAAGTTTGCAAAGATATTTCATCACCCAGATGATCCTTTAATATTTACTAACCAAATAAAGCACCATATACGAACCAAAGACGAAGTTCCAGTTTATACCAAGTCATATCGGTATCCACACATCCATAAAGAAGAAGTACGTAAGCAGATCACTTCGATGCTCGATCAAGAAATTATTAGACCGAGTCAATCACCCTGGTCATCCCCAATCTGGGTCGTTCCAAAGAAACCAGACGCCTCAGGAAAAATTAAATGGCGAATAGTTGTCGACTACAGGAAGATGAACGAGAAAACCATCGATGACCGATATCCAATTCCCAATATAACAGACATTCTGGACAAACTAGGACGCTGCCAATACTTTTCAACCCTAGATCTAGGCCAGCGGATTCCATAAAATTGAAATGGTCGAAGAAGATATCCAGAAGACTGCATTTAACGTTGAAAATGGCCACTATCAATACCTGAGAATGCCATTCGGACTCAAAAATGTACCCTCAACATTCCAGAGAGTAATGGAGAACGTGCTAAAAGGACTTATAGGAGAAATATACCTTGTCTACATTGACGACGTTATTGTATTTTCAACCTCTCTTCAAGAACACATGGTAAATCTTAAGAAAATTTTTTTGAAAATGTGAATTCCTTAAGAAAGAAGTCGATTTTTTAGGCCACGTCGTAACCTGCGAGGGAATTAAATCAAACCCGACTAAGATTAGAGCCATCATAAAGAAATTTGAGGATTTTTAGGATTACTTGGATACTATAGAAAATTTATAAAGGACTTTGCCAAAATTACAAAACCACTTACTATATGTCTGAAAAAGGATACAAAAATTAAACATACCGAAGAATTCTTAAACTGTTTCAAAACCTGTAAAAGCTTATTGATTAATGAACCACTTCTGCAATATCCAGACTTCAATAAACCCTTCAACCTTACGACTGATGCAAACAACTTCGCTATAGGAGCCATCCTATCACAAGGTCCAATAGTAAATGATAAACCTATCGCTTATGCATCCAGAACTTTAAATGAAACTGAACTGAAATATTCGACTATCGAAAAGGAGATGTTAGCAATTGTGTGGGCTACTAAATACTTCCACCCATACCTTTTCGGACGAAAATTCAAAATTTTATCCGACCATCGACCACTACAATGGCTATTTTTACTTGAATCCAAACTCAAAACTTGTCAGATGGAGATTAAAGCTGGAGAAATTTGACTACGAAGTAATATATAAAAAAGACAAATCCAACACCAATGCAGATGCTTTATCCCGTGTCGAAATTCACACGAAAGAATTAAACAGTGTAGATGAGAACATGGAAAAAATAATGAAACTTCTCTCAAAGGAAAATGTTCCTTAGTTCCTTATCCGATATAGAAGAATTTCTAACCAACAGAGCCTGAGAGTCTCAACAAATTTCGAATCCGTCAACTCCTTTAGGCGACTTAGAGAAAATCATCCAGAAAAACCAAACTGCAAACGTTAACTCCCAAAGAAATGAAGATAATAGACGACATCCTACATGAAGACAGTAGACAGCAAAAATCTAAAGCTCAGTCATCAAACTCCCAATACTTACAAGAAGATAACCATACGTAACCAAACATTCCACGGCAGAAAATCCAATAATGGGAATTCCAATTCGAGAGAAACCACTAAATTATTACAATAATCAAATAATTTTCAAGATAGTAAATTACAACCCGGCGAAACCAATCACAGAGCAGTGTTTTCTAACAAAGAAGAGAATGTATGTCCAATTGGGAAAAGATAATCTTCACAACGACATTTTCCAGTTTTTCAAGAACTATATAGATCGAAAAAGAAATACGCCATTCTGTTTGGGAATGATGAACTCTACAAATCCCTATGTAATATTCTACGAGACACTTTTAAAAATTCCGCTTTCGATCTTATCAAATGCAACGTTCTCCTAGAAGATATAAACAGCACAGAGAGACAAAAAGAAATTATATGGAACTACCATCAAGGGAAGACTAACCACAGAGGAATTAACGAAACCGAAGCTCAAATAAGAAAACGCTACTACTGGCCTACGCTAAAGAAAGACATCAAAGAAGTTATCAACCTTTGTGATACGTACCAAGCTAACAAGTATGACAGAAATCCAATTGACCAACTCCAACGAAACCATTAGAAATAATTCATTTGGACACATTCCAAGCTAACGGACAAAAATTCCCTACAATAATTGATGCATTTTCGAAATATGGTCAAGAATATCCTATAGAAGGATCCAACGCAGTAAATGTCCTTAATAAGTATTACATTAATTTACAATTTCAATTTCAGTTTACTTACAGTAACATAAACGTAAAAAAGTCTTTAAAGCATTAACATGCTTGTTGACTTAATCTGTCTAATATTAACAGGTTTAATGTTTTTTTTTACAAATTATTATTTCATTTTTACAGTTTCTAATCTAATCTAATTTGTTTCGTTTTTTTTTATCTAGTATAATTTAAATTTATTAATATGTTACACAACTCCCTTTTTTTTTACTCAAGCATTAACTAATTTTTTATACAAATAAAAATTTTTGATATTTTTTAAATTTATGGGCAATTGATTGTATATTCTTGGAGCAAAATATTTAATTGACCGTTGCGTGATTGTTTTTGAAGTGTGAAGACATTCAACATTCAATCTTCTTCTTGTTTCATAATTTGACACTTTTACTTTAAGAGGTATTTTATCTTTATGAATATTTGTAAGTAGCTCTAAGCAGTACAAATGCCGAGCATCAAGAACTTGAGTTTCATGAAAAAGTTGGTCTGAGGGATATGTTTTTCGTTTTCCATATATTAGTTTAAGAAACCATTTCTGGGTATTTTGAAGGGTCACCAGATGGCAATCAGCTACGCCACCCCATCCTAAAATCCCATATACAAGATGAGATTGTACTAAAGACAGGTAAAGCATTTTAAGCTGTTCAACATCTAAAAACTCTTTTAAATAGCGGAATTTTGGTAACAGTCCTCGTATTTTTTTTATAATATTTTTTATTTGTAAGTCCCATTTAAGGTCAATTAAAACTCCTAAATATTTTATGTATTCTGCTTTAAATATTTGTTGTTTTTTATTTATTTTTAATGAGTTAAAAGTTGGCAGAGAATTTTTATATATTGCAAAAGGTATATATTTAGTTTTTTCGTGATTTATTGTGAGTTTATTTATTTGCAACCATGTTTTTATAACTTTGAAGTCTTGTTCAACTATAGTTTTAAGATCTTTCCAATTTTCGGCCTTATAAAAAATTGCGGTACGCCATAATTAATTACTTCAGGATCACTTTCGACGCCATCAATTTCTACAAATTGTTTTCTGTCTGTTAAGTAACTTTTTAGTAATGTCAAAACGCGTCCTCTCAGACCATACTTCTCAAGTTTCTCTAACAAGATCCCGTGAGATATCGTGTCAAACGCCTTAGAGAGATCGACAAATATGCATAAACTACGTTTATTAGACTCAAAAGCTTCTGATATTTGTGATCTTAGTTTACAAATAGCATCTTGTGTAGATTTTCTTTCTCTAAACCCGTATTGACAATCCGGTATTATACTAAACCTATCCAAAAAACTCACTAATCTATTTTTTAAAATTTTATCAAATATTTTGGAAAAAACAGACAACAAAGATACTGGTCTGTAATTAATCACGTCTTCTTTATTTCCTTTTTTAAACAGAGGTTTGATTTTGCCTATTTTTAGACATTCTGGAAAACAACCATCCTGAAAACATGCATTAATGAGAAAAGTTAAAGGAGTAATAATTTCTTTCTTAATTTGTTTGATGGTTTCTGTCTTGATTCCATCCCAGCCAGGAGATTTTTTGTGTTTTAAAGATTGTATTGCATTTACCACTTCTTTTTGGTCAACGAGATACAAGTACATGCTGCTTTCTATCCTATCTATGTCCTCAATCTGTTCATTACAAATGGGTATTTTTTGGGCATACCTTTGTCCCAATGTACTGTAATGTGAGTAGAAGTACAACGTTTGGATCACTATAGAGATAGGGAAATCAATGTGTTAGAGAGAGAAGTATTTTTGTAGTGAGTAAGAGTGAGATAGATGACGTCACGTCGAAGGAATCTCCTCAACCGTAAGTCAACTATTGTCCGCTAGGTGACGCGTAATTCAACTATTGTCCGCTAGGTGGCGCCGCCAGTTTCAATCCAATTTTAAATTAAAATATTAAATAAATTAAAAATTTTAAACAAAGGAATCTACATTACCGACTGTCATAGTTCAGCTATCCGCTAGTTGGCGCCGCCAAACATTCGCCATTTTTAGTCCAATGTAAGCTAGTTGGCGCTATTTTTTAAATTAAAATATTAAATAAATTAAAAATTTTAATCTAACTTTTATAGTTCTGTGCGGAACGCTCTTCTTCTTTTCGTCAACTGTCAATTCTTGTTAGGGTCAATAATCGAGACATAACAGATATGAAATAAAAGGTTTAGTAAATTAAATACCAAAATATGTTAAACATTTCTTTATTTTTTCTTAGAATAACGTTATACAATGTTTTTCTTTTTATTCTTTCCGCAACTGCCAATTCGTCTTCTTTTTTCGTAGAGTTATGGACAATAAAGATTGTAGGTATGTAGTGCCTAAACGACTTAACGTAGAGATACATGGACAATAAAGGTTGTAGGTATGTAGTGCCTAAACGGCTTAACGTAGAGAGATATGTGAGGTATCATGCCATAAAGGCATTAGATAAAAATGATTGGATTTATCCAATACAGGTGATTTTTACGTAACGCGTGACTTTAAGTTTTCAGTACCGTCATGTCTTTGAGTGAGTACAGACATAAAGTTGCACAGTTTCAAGAGAAACTCGTTGAGTTACGAAAAGATATTAAAGTATATCAGGATTTAAGAAAAATTATCATACAGTTAGAGAACCTACATATTAGTGATAGTGTCATAAATTGGAATTCAGAAATAATACAAGAGCAGCAGCAAAGCACCTATATTTATGCAGATAGACGACTACCATAAGCAACATATTTACCTATGGGCAATAATAACACAACCTGCGAGATCATGAAAAGTAAAATTAATAATATATTCGCATTTCGTTTAGGTTTCGACAAGTTTATAAAATTGTAGGTATGATAGAAACACAAGCATTATATAGCAACATGTTAGACAAAGAGGTCGCTGCACGCAAGCGTAAAGTTACTGAATTAGCTCGAGTCGTTCGCAAAAAGTATTTGGCACTAAAACTAGGTAGAACAGAACAAGACGAGACGCTAAATAAACTCTTTGAACCCATAGCTAAACCTCTTAAAGATATTGCACAATCCTCAAAAACTTCACTTCATGCTATTAGTAACAAGCTTAGACACGTCAAAAAGGAAGAAGCGAAAACAGAAAAAGAGGTGAAAAAAGAAGACAGCGATGACGATGTATTTTCCGATGCAACATCAACGTATCAAGTTAACGAACATGAAAATGAAGATTTAAAACAATATAAAGAAATATTAAATAATACTGAATTTCATCACAATTCCATAGACCATCTTAAAGGTGCAACTGCAGAAAAATATCATAATATTATCAAACCGTTGTTTAAACCTAAAAGAGCAAAGAAGCAATCGCCACCGAAAATTCAGTCTACTACATTAAAGAAACTGTCTTTTAAAGGTCTAGAAAAAGCCACTCGTTCACCACCGAAAACTCGGTCTACTACATTAAATAAACCGTCCTTCGAAGGTTTAGAAAAAGCAAAACGTTCATCATCGTCAACAACGTTAACTTCATCATCTACCTCCAAAGGATCTGGGTTCGTCGATGCTTCACATTTGATCTACAACGATAATCCTATTGAATATGTATATTGGGATGATCCAAATGAACTATGTGACAGACTTAAAATGTTGATTGCTTCCCAAGAAGCAGGAAACACATCTCACAGTAACGAAATTGTTGCCATTATCAACGAATTACGTGAAGCAGATATTATATATTAATGTTAAATTAGATTAACCATCATTTCCAATATGAGTGTTGATAAGTTTGGTCGTCATCATTATCGTTCTAATGAACAAGCTATTAAAAAGCTGCGTGGAGGCATCAAACAAACCATTTTAGATTTACAAATCCAGATACATGCAGTAAATAAGGATATTAAACGAGATCCTCCTGTAGCAGGTATACATCTTTCCAACAAGAAATATGTAGATGACCACATTGTAAATATAAAAAATTTTTTGCGAAAAGAGATTAACTTGATGCGAAAAGAATATAGTTCAAAAGATACTCAACTTGAACAAAAAATTTCTGACTTTCAAAACGCTATCGGTAAGATTGAAAGCAATTTTAATAAAAAAAATAATGAGTTATCTAATGCGAATAAACTGGTTGTTTTGAAAATATCTGATATAACGAAAAAAATTAATGATTTACAAAAAACAATAAGTGACCAGAATGCACCAAAACAAGAAGACTTTGAATATGTCGCAAAAAAAGTTGCAGAAAATACCATGACAGTGGATAGCATTAACAAGAGAATAAATCAAATGGAACCTACATTACAGAGCGTCGTAGATAACATTAGTTCACATTTCATCTGATTTAACAAAAGCAATAACAAGTGACCAGAATGTATTGAAACAAGATATTAAAGAAGGCTTTGAATCTACCACAAAAAAAAGTAGAAAATACCGTGACAGTAAAGATGATTAATAAGAGAATAAATCAAATGTAATCTACATTACAGGATGCAGTAGATAACACTACTTCATGGAAGTTAGTTGAAATTCGTAATGTTTAAAGAAAAACAACAGTTGGTCAACGAATTGCATAAACCAGCACGAAAAAACTATCCACGTCGACGAACCGTCATTAAAGGACTAGATGATTTATGGCAAATGGATATTGCTGAGATGCGGTCTTATGCCAACCAAAATAAATCTTACAAGCTCATTCTTGTCGTAATTGACTGTTTTTCAAAGTTTGTTTGGACTCGACCATTAAAGACAAAAACAGGAGAGGAAATAACAAAGACGTTTGCAGATATTTTAAGTCATACTCGGCGAGTTCCGAAAAATTTACAAACAGACCAAGGTACAGAATTTTTCAATTCCAAGTTTCAAAATCTCGCAAGAAACCATGGTATTAATCACTATAATACCTTTAGTATTAAAAAAGCAGCCATATGTGAACGAATTATTCGAACATTGAAGGAAAAACTTTACAAGTATTTTAGTCTTAATGGTACTTACAAATGGATCGATATCTTACCTCAAATTACAAAAGACTACAATAACACCAAACACAACAAAATTCGACTAAGACCTATTGATGTTAAAAAATCTAACGAAAAAGAAATTTTACGAAAATATTACACACACTTGAAAATTTCAGGTCCAAGAAAATTGAAAGTTGGCGATGTGGTTCGCATTAGTAAAAATAAACACCTTTTTGATAAAGGATATAAGCCGAATTGGACAACAGAACTATTTAAAATTACTGAAATTAAAATAACAAATCCTACAACATACTTGATTGAAGATGTGACTGGAGCGCCTATTAGAGGAGCATTCTACGAAGAAGAATTACAGAAAACAAAAAATACAAACATTTACTTGATTGAAAAAGTATTGCGTAGACGCGGAAATAAGATGTATGTTAAATGGTTGGGTCTTGATGGTAAACATAATAGTTGGATTAAAAATAAAGATGTGGTTTAATATTTTTTTAAATACGCTACATACGAATACTAACTTAAAGTGGAGGGAAACAGTATAAAAGACCTCTCAGCAACCTCGCTCTCCGTTAGTTCACCTCGCTCTCAGTTAGTTCATCAACATGAATTCTCAAGATAGTGGTTACAGTACATCAAGTGATATGGTGATATTCGTTGATTCATCATCAAGTGAAATCAATTATGGTGCCGAACTAGATCGAGTTTTAGCAAAATTTGAAGAAGCTGCGAAAAATGACCCATACTATTTGTTAGAAGCCTCCTTTCCACTAGATAGATACATAATTAAAGTTGGTCTATCTCCAGCTAGACAGTTTACGACATCCGTTATTTTATGTCAACATGGTATAAAAGAAGAATTTTTCGCAGTTCGAAGAATTAGTATAGACAAATTTGAGTGGAGTGACATAATTAAACTGTTTACACAAAAGATGAATGATTTTTTCTACGCAGATGAGTATGATCCTGTTGAGTTTCAAAGTGGAGACTACTGCAAGATAAGACAATTGGTGTTGGATTCAATTAAGTTCCTTGTCATTGAAAAACATGGTGTGGAATACTATTTAGATGAAAATGATGTCACGCAAATTCTACAAGTACATCACAGTATAGTGACTCATCGCGTATCGTTATTAGAAAATTTAAAGTTTCCTGCATATTATACAAATGTTGTATATTTTATACAACAGAATTTTTGTACAGATACAAGTTTATATGGTCCGTTTGAAGCTCTAACTGCGTTTTGTGAAATTTCTCCACCAGATTCTTTGTTAAGCCAAGCTATGAGAGAATATGTATATTATTATAAGATTAAAGTTGTAAATGACTTGAATAACTTTAGCAGTTAATAAAAGTAGTATTTATGTAACACTTGTGTTTTATTTTCACAAAAATATTTTTAAAAGGGTAAAAAAAAAACAATATTGTACAATAAAGTCATTTTATTTATATACAACAAATTAAAGAGGATGAGTGATTGTGTCTTTTCAACAGCCATACATATTTTTTAATATCCATTTAAACAAAATACCTTCAGCGAAGCGTCTTAAAGCGATTATATTTTTAATGAAAAAAATTATGGTATATCACAATGTCCCCAGGGAAGAGTCTTAAAGGATTCTGGTATTAAATATCGTTTATCATCATAAGGACTTAGGGCTGTTTTTGTTTGCTCTATGCTAAATACTGAGTGTTGATATGACCGAATACACCTTTGTTTTGTGCTCTTAATCTTATATTCTTTTAAACAATTTTCAAAATCTTTAAATGTGATTATATTTTTGACTACATTATATTTTACACCTTTTGCTTTTTTGGTTATACCTAAATTTCGAATATCGCAATTAATTTTTTCTTTGTTTAGCTGTTTCCGTGTTAAACGTTGTCTCTCTTTTTCTCTCTCCTCCTCAGTTGTCTGTAATTTAAATGTGTACATTTTTGATCTTAGACCAATAAAATGCGTAATTATTTTTCCATTGGCTTCATCCTTCTTTAGACCAGGGATTTTTTTATTTAATCGTTCTATCTCATATGGGTTATTTTCTGAATAGTCGGATGTATCAAATTTAGAGTTGTATGTCTTTAAAACCTCCTTATATACATCTGAACACCGTAATTCATATACAAAACTGTCTGTATCCATGTACAATAACATACAATTTTCTTCTCCCATCGTTGGAAGCATAAAGGAGTAATGAAAATCATACATGCATAATTTTGATATGTCGAGGATTGCTGCTCCTATATACAGAGGTTTATTAAAGCACACTACTGATTTGGTTAGTTCGATGGCTACCAGATTTTCACTAAAAATAGTACGACTGTGAAACCGAATACTTGCAATCAAGTTTTTGGCTCCATATCTTCCATTCCAATTTTTTACTAATTTTACGATTCTATGTCTTCTTATATTCTCCATAGTCTTACCAAATACAGCATTGTTCATCATTTTATATAGATTTTTCTCGAAGCTACACTTAGCTGCGGCCCGTAAGTTAGTATTAAACGTGATATAGGGTCGCAGCCATGCAGATTGATTAAATTTTAAAACTTTATGTATTTTAGTTAAAATTAATCCATTAGATAAAGCTTGCTTTAGATTTCTATAGTGAATAATATATTTTGACTTATTAAAAAGAGTTGGCAATAATTTTGGTAGTTTTGAACCGGGAGGTATGCGGTGTTCGGCAGCAAATGGAAAATCTTTATGCTTGTCATGTAATTCATGTGGATACTCTAAGTCAACGTGGAAACTCGAAATATAACAGCAAAAGAAAAATGTGTCTAAGAAGAAGGTATGTAAGAGAAAAAATTACAAAATTTCAAAGCAAAAGTCTTTTAGTTTAGAATAATTCCAAAGAGGAAATTAAACATAGATAGATATTAGAAAAAACTAATATGCATAAATAAAACTAAAAAAGAAGTGTCTCTGCTGCAAAGAGATGCGGAATAAAACAGAAACAAAAAATGTATCAAAAAGAAGGTCTGTAAGAGAAAACAGATCGCAGAATTTTAAAGCAAAAGTCTTCTAGTTTAGAGTAATTCGACAGAAGATTACATATATACATATATACATATATATATATATATATATATATATATATATATATATATATATATATATATATATATATACAAGTTACGAATATATTCAAAGAAAAAACAACGAGGTATTAGAAATGAACCAGTATTTATGAATAAAACTAAAAAATGCGCCTCTGGTGTGGTAACCCAATGCAATTAACTCGGGATAAAACAGAAACAGAAAAATGCTGCAACGTCAATTAAAATATAAAAGTAAAAAATAGTTAATAAATATCCACTTACCTTATTTATTTATTGAAGTTTACTTAACAGACTAGGCACTGTTTTCTAGCTTTGAAACTGGAAGTATAATATTTTATCTCCGAATTTCACTATTTATATCAATGTCTCATAGCAATAATTTCTTTACATTGTACTAATGGATCGTTAACTTTTAATTTTCTTGTAATTACTCACAATATAGGGAAACTTTGTTGTTTGCAGATAATGAGAACAAATTAAGCATTAAGTTTCGGTAGAAGATTTTCACTACTGCTAATATAGTATTTTTCCTATAAATTAGCGTGACGTCAGATCGTGACGCGGGGTATAGGAATATTATATTATGATAGGAAAAATACGTGGTGTCAAATATATAGTTTAAATGTCAGCTGACTACGTAAAGATACGTATCTAATGTCTTTATGATTACGGCTGCTGAAAACAAGATGTGATTACTGCGAGAATTTCCATCAACTAGCGTGACGTATTTTTGAATTAACTATCTAAATATTTTTCCATATATTAATTAGCGTGATAGGAATATTACAAATTTACTTTAGCGGGGACGTCAACATCTATCTCACTCTTACTCACTACAAAAATACTTCTCTCTCTAACACATTGATTTCCCTATCTCTATAGTGATCCAAACGTTGTACTTCTACTAATGTGTATTAAATTCATTTGCAATTTCTTTTCTGTCAATTATTTTTTCTCCTCTTTTGGTTTTAATCGATTCAATTTTTGTATTTCCTTTTATTTTTCCACACAATGAATTAATTACATTCCAAAGTGATGAAGAATAAGTCTTATTTTTTTCAATTCGTTGTTTTGTATAATTTCTTTTTACAGTTTTAACTAAGTGTCTTAATTTATTTTTATAGTCTGTATATCGTTGTTTTTTTAAGTTATCTGGGGGATCTTGGATTAGCTGATCATACAATCTGTGTTTTTCCTGTACAGACTTTAAAACTCCCTCTGTCATCCAATCTTTTTTAAAAGTGGTTTTTAGATCATTTCCTTTTAAAATAATTGTATTTTTGTTTATTAAATTTAAAATGTTGTTAATGAAAAGTTTTACCGCTTCATTTTTATTTATTTTATTGTAAATATCCAACCACTTTTCCTGCTTCAAATTGTTTTTTAGATTTTTGTAGTTGATGTACTTCTTTATTATTATTTTGTTTTCTTTGGTTTTGATTAGATTGAAAATGGAAACTGCGATTGGATAATGATCTGAAGTAGTATTATTTTCAAATATAAATGAAGTTATGTTAGTGTAATCAGCAGGTCTTTTTATAAAGAAATGGTCTATACAAGTTTGACTTCTAGGTCTAGTTGTTTTATTTATGTAGGACAAAAAATTTTGTGAAGCTAGAATATTCTGGTATTCTTCAGTGTGATCTAGATCCTCAAACAAATTAATATTGATATCACCAACTAATATATAAAAACACATTCGTTTTTTACTTATGATGCAAATCCTGATTAAAATTGTTTATGTTTACTATCGGTGATTTATAGATAGCGCTCAAACAGATTTTTGTTTTATTATAATTTAAAATGACTTCAAGTAACTTGATGTTCCCCAATGGTACAACTGAATATTCATATTTTATAGAAGATTTAATGTAAATAATAACTCCATCATTTTTGTTTAAATCGCCATCATTGTATAATAAATCGTAATTTTTTAACAAAAATGGGGTTTTATCAATATCATCTTGAATGTGTGTCTCCGTGAGAACTAAAATATCAAAGTTGACATTTAGAGTTGACAAAAACAAACAAAAATTATCAAAATTCTTACCTATACTGCTAACATTACAATGAATTATTTTTAAGTCATTTTTTATTGTCACTGAGTAATCATTATTAAAACTATCACTACTTACACATTTTGTGTCCACTTTTTCTTCTTCGTAGTCTCTAACATAGATATCCATTTTTTTAACTAGCACACACAAATTTTTACCGCACGATTAATGCCTTCATGCTCTTTATAACCCACCATGGACTGCCACACATGATAATCGCAGATAGCGGAACCGAATTCAAGAACGGCTTTGTCCAGGAATTTGTCGATACACACAAAATTTCGATTCACTATACAACACCAGATAATCCACAATCAAACGGAATGATAGAACGTTTTCACTCTACAATTTTGGAACACCTACGAATACTTAGAGAACAAAGAAAGACTCTGGGTATTAAAGAACATATGCTATATGCTATTTTAGGATACAACCGTTTGACATCGATATTAACAGAACCCTAATAAATAACTATACACAAAGCCACAGATTAAAGACAAAATAAATCTACAGTGAAATAAATAAAAAGCTACAAGAAACCAAACAGAAAAATATTGAGAAAATAAATAAAAAAAGACAAACACCAATAACTTACAAACCCAGCACAAAAGTTTACACGAGAAAAACAGTAAAAAGAAACAAACTTCTTTCCAGATTTTCTTCCCGCATTGTGAAAAATAACAATCCCGTAACAATAGACACTCAAGATACGTCGATACACAAAAAGAACATCAAACACCAGCTAAAGACTAACGCTAAAACTACTTTACAGATGTACCTTAGTAGCAGCCCAACAAGTTCAAATTCAAAGCCTGAAGGACAATCCAGGAATCCTCCCAGTTAAACTTGGACAACCGAGAATACAGACCAGCACTCATGACTTCATCCACTATTTCCATCTAGATCCCATCGCAGAAGAGATTAAATCCATAGAATCTCAATATATCACTACCAACAGAGCAATAGAAAATGGACTTAGTCAACCATATTTTGACAGCCTACAAAACTTTGATAAAACTGTACAGTACCTTCTCCAAAGAGCAAAAGAAAAACTAGACACAATATATCCAATATCCAAAAGCAAAAGAGGATTTATAAACGGATTGGGAAGCGTAATAAAATCTATTTCTGGTAATCGAGATTAAGAGGATGCTGAAAGATACAACGCGGCCATTAAATCACTTGAAAATAACCAAAAGAATATTATTACCAACATGAATATTCAACTCAGTCTCAATAAAAGAATATTGACAAATGTTAACCAAACAATTTCACTACTTACACACAACCAAGAAATCATAGCTAAAGAGACAAACAAAATTAGCTTAGAGATGAACCAATTCGTTTTCGATTTCAATGATTATATGCAAGTTCGAAACATCATTGACCAGATAAATCTAAATTTACAAACATTTATACAAATACTGGATGATCTACAAACAACAATTACATTTGCAAGAATCAAAACTTTACACAACAGTCTTATCAAACCTGAAGAAATAAGATGGACCGTGCAAAAGATGCTTAAGCACCACCCTGCATAACAGATTTCCTATATTCAAGAAGAAGACTTGACCAAATACTATGAAATTATAGACATTGATGGTTATTACACGAACCACACCCTTGTTTTCATTTTACATTTTCCTATCCTTCATTCATCCCTGACCAAAGCCAAGAGTCCTCAGAAACAGTACACAGAGTTTTGTTCATCCCTCACAAAACTTCCTCAGGGGATGGAGAAATTACGGTACAGTAACCCCAATTGTCAGCGGTATTGCAGTTCAATACTCCAGCCGATCAGCAGTTTCGACACATATAGCAGACAGGTCGTCATCAATTAATTTCATATAAATACTATTAATTTTTATTTCAAAGTTAGTTGTAATTATATTAAATAAAAAGCTGTTACTCTGTTAGTTGTACCTTTAAAAGTGCCTTTTTAAAAGGGCCTTTTTATAAGGTTGTCGGACGTGACAACCCTTAATTAACACGACGTACGAAAATACAGGTCTATAAAACAATCATACGACCCGTTGTGATGTATGGAAGCGAAACGTGGACCATAACAAAAGCAAACGAAAAGAGACTATGTGTTTGGAAAAGAAAAATCTCAAGGAAGATCTTTGGTCCTGTGCTGGATGAAGCATCAGGACAATATAGGATAAGAACTAACAAAGAGTTCGAAGAACTTTACCCAGACGCCAAAATCATAAAAAAAATAAAGTCCAGAAGACCTTAATGGGCAGGACACCTCAGAAGACATTCTGACGAACTAACAGTAAGACTGGTGTGGGAGGAAGTCCCAACTGGAAGGAGACCACGCGGACACCCTCGTCTCCGGTGGCGAGATAATGTAGCAGGAGATCTAAGCACAATAGGTGTGAAGAATTAGATGGAAGTTTCTCAAGACAGAAAACAGTGGAGGCATGTTGTCGAGTAGGCTAAAACCCACTAAGGGTTGTAACGCCACGGAGTAAGTAAGTAAGTAAGTAAGTAAGTCTTGTTATGAGCCAACTACGTGTGCTCACTTTGGATTTTACAAAACTTTGTCCCGTATTCAGGAAAGATATTATTGGCCCCAGATGCGTGTTGATGTGCTTAAGTTTGTCAGGTCATGTAAAGTTTGTGGTGCTCAGAACACACCAAATTATGCTCTATTAGGTAAAATGGGTAAGCAGAGAAAGGCCAAGTTTCCTTGGCAGATAGTTACTGTAGATCTGATTGGTCCCTTTGTTCGTTCAAAGAAAGGTTATACGTGGTTATTAGTATTTGCTGATTGGTTTAGTACATATACATTCGTCCAACCTTTGAGAAAGGCCACGGCTAAGAACATCGTTGAGTTTTTGGAAAATGATGTTTTCCTAATGTTTGGTGTTCCTCAATATGTGATTTGTGATAATGCCTCGAATCTGAACAATCCTCTCTTGATTGAGCTCTGTAATAGGTCTAACGTTCAGCAAGTTAGCCCAGTATATGCAACTCAGTGTAATTTTGTGGAGAGGAACAATAGAACCATTGGTACAGCAATATGTACATATGTTAAAGACCACGAAGATTGGGACAAGAATTTAGCAAAGATCAGACAAGCTATTAACACCGCAAAGCATGAAGTGACTGGATATACTCCAGCTTTCCTTAATTATGGCCGTCATGTTCCTTTAAGTGGAAACTATTATGGTGTTGATCACAAGGATCAACAGAATTAAGATATTGAGCTAATTGCAGGTAACATGTATGCTTCAGAAGTCAAAGGTTTAGATAAAGTTTTTGAAAAGGTTAAGGCTACTCTTCGAAAAGGATATGCACGTAACGCTAGAAGTTACAACTTACGTAGAAGAGAAGTCAAATTTCAAGTGGGTGATAGAGTTTGGAAAAGAAATAAGGTTTTGTCTTTCGCTATTAACAACTGTATGTTAAAACTAGCACCGAAGTATATTGAAGCAACTTATCAAGGAAAAATTGTCACCAGTGGTTTATCGTTTGTCATATTTAAATGGTTAAGATCTTGGTAAGTGGCATATTAAAGATTTAAAGCCTTTTGTGTCAGATGACACGTCATCCTTAAGTAATTAGTGCATTATATCCCATGTCATTGTTTTCGGGTTTGTACGTTGATTTGATTTCATCCCTTTGAAATATTGTTTCACTTTTGATAATTTTATTACAGGTAACCTATTTTGGACTCTGAGACAATCGGAGAGAAGAAAGATAGACGCCACTGAAATGTTCTGTTGGAGACGAATGTTACGAATTCCTTGGACCGACCGTAGAACAAATAATTCAATTTTAAGAGAGCTAAAAGTTAGCCAACGACTCTCTAGTAAACTCCATCTCCAGCAATTAAAATATTTTGGGCATGTTATGAGAGCAAACACAGAAAACATGGAAAGATTCATAATACAAGGAAAGGTAGAAGGCCGAAGATCCCCAACAAGATGGATAGATCATATTACAGGAATATGCCGAAGACCTATGCATGAATTAAAAGAAATGACCAGAGACAGAGATCTCTGGAGACGGACAATACACGACATCACGTCAACCACTACACTCCCCCTGGGGGGTCAGGATTGAAGAGAGAGAACCTATTTTGATTGGACACATGTGAGAATCACATTTGTCATATGTAGGAATATAGATTTAGGGTCTATATCCTAGTTTTTTAAGAACCGTTGCCGAATTTCATGTCTCACTAGGCGTATAGTAGAGATTAGTAGACGCCTACTTACTAAGTGTAGAGCAATTTTGAAGAAGTCTCAACTCATTTAAGAGGTCATCTTCTGATTTTGTTTTTGTTGTTTTGCCTTTATCAAAAACTGGATAAGATTATTTGAGTTTTTTCTTTTAAGAAGGGGCATTGTAGCGTTTTAAATGTTGTAGTTCACCCCTGAGTTTTCAAATGAGTACATTCAAACTAGGACGTTAAAATAATCAATATAATACGTGTTATTTCTACATATTTAAAAGTAGTTTGTTTCAAGGTCGCTTTGTGACATACTCGAGGCTTGTTTTAAAAACAAGAAATTTATGTTGGAGAGGTAAAGGGAAGGGTAGCCCTCGCCGGTATTAGATTGAGGTAAGGAGAATTCAGGCAGCTTTGAAGAATGGCTTGAAAGAAACGGAGATTGTTAACTGTTAGGTAGTGACCCCGCATTAATTCGCCAAAAGTGAAGTTTTCACTCTATGTAATATGTCATATTTGAAAGAGTGACCACTGCTTCTATTTTCTGAAGATTTTATAATGTTTGAAAAGTGAACAAGTTTAGTTCCTGTTTTTTTTAATAAATCCCGTTTTTCCAAGATTTGTGCAAATGCCTCTTCACCTCATTTAGCATGGTATTGGAGCAGTTTTTGTATTTGAACGTGCCAGTGTGCCAGTTTCAGCCTCCAATGGATAAAGCTTTATGTTGATTGTGTCCAAATAGCTTCTACCCCATAGATGTTAGCAAGTTTTTCCAAAAGTTAAAGTGTAAAATATGTGAATTAAGGTAACATTTAATGTATTAATTTTCAAAGTAAAATAAACATTTTTTTTCCGAAGTAGCAATAATTGCTTTTATTTAAAATTTAAGAATCTGTAATAATTAAAATTATATTAAATTTGTTAGGGCGTGGTTATAACTATCATAATTTATTCTGTCTTAAAATGTTGTGTTGACATATGACAGTTAGCTTTAATTTGTTTGTTTGTTTTTGGAAAAATTTAATTTGATTATATATAAAAGATATTTCATAGAAAAGGTTAAATTTTACAATATTTTCATCTATAAGGATATCCTTAATTTCAATAATCTATTTGGCCAAATTGATAAATAACCTAGGACCATTTTGAAATATTTTGTAGCAATCTCCTTTGTAAACAGATATACACGTGTTCAGTCTCGTCTCGTTCAAACCTTCGTGTCGAAAACATCGAAGAAGAACTTGTGTATAATTATCTTATCTTTTTATAATTAGTACCTATAATTAGTATGAGCCATTCGTTATCCAGAAAGTTAAAAACAATAACGGAAAAAAGTATTTGCATTCAATGTTGTTATAATTATCCAACAAGGAACTAATACAAATTTAATTACAACATTTATTAAAATAAATATAAATAAAATAGTCCGGTATATTAAACAAAATATGCCGGAATGTCTCAATGATTCCAAATTGCAATTAGTGGAAAACTATGGATCACCAACTAGATAACTAAGACCCAACTAGTTATCAACGCATTGAGGACATAAATCCAGCCAATAGAAAATCCTGCCTAGCCCGGACTCCTCCACCTGGAAGAAATCGAAAAGACAGTTACAACTCACTAGATGAACAGAAGAAAAAATTTGAAACACGCAACAATGATCTACATACAAATTTACTAAACTTTCAAATAGAGAAACCAGAAAAAAATCTCACAGATGAAGATGAGGTAAAAAGTGATAGTGAATGGGTATCAGTCCACCACAAGAATCGTCAACGCAACGATGATAGTCCTGAATTGAAAAACTCCAAACAAGCTACACTCAAAGATTATTGGCTAAGCAAAACTGTTCTTACATCAAACAGATACGAGGCACTTGAAAATAATACACCTAGTGAAGAGGCTGAAATGCTGGAAGACCAAAAAGATGAACAGCCACCACCTATATTTATACAAAATGTCGAGAGTACCAAACCATTACAGGAATTATTACAGCAGATAACTCCAGGTAAATATACTTTAAAATGTCTTGCTAACAAGCAAATTAAAGTTCAAGCTGACTCATCCAAAAACTATTCATTAATAATTGTAAAATCTTTAGCAGAAAAAAATACTTAGTACCATACATATCAACCAAAACAAAACCGTGGATTCCGAGTTGTTATACGTAATTTACATCCTTTAACAGATCCAGATGACATTAAACACGCGCTGCTGGTGCACGGACATACAGCACTGAACATCTCCAACATTAAGCAAAGAGGCACAAAAAAAGATCTGCCATTATTTAATATAGAACTGGCCATTCAAAGTAATAATAAAGACATATATGATATGACAAAATTACTCAACTCTATTGCCACAGTTGAGCCACCACACCCGAAAAGGGAACTACCCCAATGTCAAAGATGTCAGCATTTTGGCCATACGCACAATTATTGCCACAGGAGTCCGCGCTGTGTAAAATGCGTGGGCAATCACCTATCTTCTCAATGTCCAAAACAAAAAAACATAAAAGATGTTCAATGTGTAAATTGTCTAGAAAATCATCCTGCCAGCTATAAGGGATGTTCAGTGTATAAAGAGCTGCAGAAAAAAAAAAATTTACAACACTGCGAGGAAAAAACGCCAGTCCTCGTGCAGTAAATCCTTAGATACATCTAACATAGATGAGACTTCTCATGCAATAGAAACAACAACTCCTCAACATATACAAAATAATCTAGAACTACTAGTACATAAGTTAATGGAAAGAATGGATAAGATGTTTGATCTCATAATGTCTCTTATATCTAAGCTTAACCTTCAATCACTAAACTAAAGGTGTGCTGTTGGAATGCCAATGGATTAACCAATCATTTCCACGAAGTTAAAGCATTTATTTACTCCCATAATCTAGATGTAATGTTTATTTCCGAAACACACATCGCCTCTTCGCATGAAAAGTATACAATCTCCAATTTTTTACGAAATTGAGTTAAGTATATAGAAACGCTCAGTATCATCAATATTTTCTCTGGAATAGTGACAATCAATCGTAATTCAAGAAATATCCGCTAGACAGCGCATTGGTTAGTTTTAAATTGGAAGGATCGTGCATCTCTTTCGCGCTAAAACTGTACAATCTTTGGTTTTGTTCACGAATTGAAGAAGTGCGAATTAAAGAGTATACAAAACCAAAATATCAACTTGAAGGTAAGCTTTGTGTTTCGTTAATAGTATATAATTTCGAAATTATTTAACTTTGCTCATAATATTTTTAAACATTCTTCTATTTAAAATTATGTAATTTTGAACTTGTATGGTTTTCGTGAAAAAAATTTACTGGTATCTGATGCAATCTTTATCAGTGTAATAGTATATTTCCGTAATTGTATACTGTTTCAGATAAAGTTGAACAAAAAATTTATTTAAATTCGTAATTGTATTGTTTTAATTACAAACTTTACATCGGACTTTACATCGGATGTTTAATTATGATATTGTATTCTTTTCGACGTATTATTTAACATTAGTTTTTTGTTATGTTTTCGTTAATGTCGCATATTTACTTATAATGTTTGTTTTGCTGAAAAGAAAATAATAGTATCTAATAAAGTTATTTTTTACAGGTTCATGTAATTCTTGAAAATGACAAGCAGAAGAGTATTTTTGGAAAATCTTAAAGAAAATATTAACGCCAGAAAAACATTAACCAAGTCAAAGGAAAATAGGAATGTACCGTTTGTTGATAAAATATTATATGAATTTTGCAGAATAAACATAACGATTGAAGAGTTAGGTAAATATTGAAGAGTTGAGTAGATTCTATAATATATATATAATGGCTATACACCCCAGCGTGGGGTTAAACCGCAAATGCTTTCTAGATCCTATTTCTTAAGTGGATCAGTCTTTTTTTTGTTTATCTTATCTTCTTGACAATGTCTCTCCATTTTTTCCTGTCTCTAGTTTTTCCTCTCCATTCACTGACTCCTGCCCTTTGAAGGTCTTCTTCAACTTCTTGCAGCCACTTTGATCTCGGTCTTCCCCTTCTCTTTCTTCCTCCTGGATTCCATTCTATCATTGCGTACGTCACTGCCTCATCGCCTGCTCGCCAAATGTGACCTAACCATCTAACTCTGCATTGCTTTATTTTAGTTACGATGTCTTCCTTAAGTTCTTCCATAATTTCTGCATTTGTTCTGCTTCTATATTCATTTTGCTCTGTTCTGATTGGTCCTAGTATGGTTCTCATAATCTTTCTCTCTGCAATTCTTAAGTCTTCTTCATCTTTTTTAACCATCGTCATTGTTTCCCCTGCATATAATAATATTGGTCTAATTATGGTGTTATAAATGCTCATCTTGCTTTTTTTAGTCAGTGTTTTGCTTTTAAGTAATCTTTTGTTTGCAAAATAAGCTTTATTCGCTGCTAATATTTTTTCTTTTATTTCGGATTTCCTTTCTCCGGATTTACTTATTGTAACTCCTAGGTATTTGAAGTATTCTACTTCTTCAAACTCAGAACTTCCTATTTTGATCTTTTCCTTTATTTGTTTTTTCCCTAATCTTAATATTTTTGTCTTTTCTTGATTTAATCTTAGCCCCATTACCTCCTCTTTCTCTCTTATTTCTTCAAGCATTTCTTTCATTATTTTTCTGTTCTTTGCAATAATAGCAATATCATCTGCATATGCAATTATTTGACCACCTCTTGTTCTGAGATTTCCTTTATTTATATTTCGCAGTACATATTCTAATGCTAGATTAAATAGCGTTGTTGATAAGGCATCTCCTTGTTTCATCCCTTTATTTATACTGAATTCCTCTGTCTCTCCTCTTTGTGTCTTTATGCTTATTTTTGTAGTTCTCATTTTCATTTCTATTAAGTTTCTGAGTTTATGTGGAATTTTTAATTTTTTAAGTGCTGTCATTAATACGTTCCTTTTAATAGAATCAAATGCCTGTTTGAAGTATATGAATAACATTTCCAGTTCTAATTTATACTCGTTTGCTTTTTCCATTATTTGTTTTATTGTGTGTATTGCATCTATTGTAGATCTTCCTTCTGTGAATCCACATTGGTACTGTCCTACTGTCTTCTTTGTGATCTTTGATAACCTCTTTTTTATTATTGATGTCAATATTTTATATGTTGTATTTAGTAATGTTATTCCTCTATAATTTTCACAGATTTGTTGGTCTCCCATTTTATGTACTGTTATGATCTGTCCTACCTCCCAGTCACCTGGCATTTTCTCTTCTTTCCATATATTTTTCAATAGTGCCAGTATTTTTCCTCTTAGTTCCCTTCCCCCGTATTTTATTAGTTCCATATTAATTCCATCTTTACCTGGGGCTTTTCCATTTTTGCTTCTCTGTATAACTTCATCCAATTCCTCTAATGTTGGTTCTTTTGAAATTTCGATGTCTACTTCATTTGCTTCTTCTTCGTGTACTGTTTCCTCCTCGTCATGCATTTCTTCTTCTGTTGATTCCTCCGTCAACAGCTCTCTGTAGTAATCTCTCCATACTTGCTTGTATTCTTGGTCCTCTATTATCACTATTCCCTCTCTATTTTTTATTCCGTTTGTTTTGCCCTTGTATTTTTTGTTTTGTTCTTTAATCTTTTTGTAAAAACTTTTCGTATTTCTGTTTGTTCTTTCCTGCTCTATTTCCTGCATTTTTTTGTCTACCCATCTTCTTTTATTTTGCCTTATCACTTTCTTAGCATCCCTTCTTAATTTTTCATATTCTTCTCTGTCTTCCTCTTTATCTGTTCTTAGCCATTTATTTCTGGCTTGCACTTTTTTTCCTGTTATTTCTCTACATTCTTGGTTATACCATTCGTTTTTTGTTTTAGCCTGACTTTTACCTATCTGCATATTTGCACCTTCTTCTATTGATTTTTTGATCGTCTCCCATTCTGTGCTTATATCTTCTGCTTTATATTTCTCTTTTATTTGAACTGTTACTGCCTCTTCATATTTTTTTCTTACTTCTTCATTACTCAATTTATTGACATTCCACTTTTTATGTTGGTTTTTTTGTTTTGTTTCAATTTTAACTTGTTGTTTTATAATGGCTGTGACCATGTAGTGGTCTGAATCTGCACACGCACCTCTGAACGTTCTTACATCTTTTATTGACGATTGTTTTCGCTTATTAATCATTATGTGATCAATTTGACTATATGTTTTCTGATCCGGTGACCTCCATGTTACCTTATGTATTTTAGGGTGTTCAAATTTTGTCGAGCTTATTAACAAATTTGCTCTTGTTGCTAGGTTACATAGTCTTTGCCCATTGTCATTCGTGTTTTCGTGTATTGTATGCTTTCCTGCAATTTGCTGTAAAAAGTCCTCTTTTCCAATCTGGGCGTTGAGGTCTCCCAGTACAAATATGACATCTTCTTTGGGTATTTTTTCTATCTCCTCTTCGACCTTATCATAAAAGATTTCTTTTTCGTCTGCATTGCTTGTTTCTGTGGGCGCGTATAAATTCAAGACTGATATATTAAATGGTTTGCTGTTGACTCTAACATAGGCCATCCTTTCGCATTTTGGCTTGAAATTTATAATTTTCTCTCTTAGGTGACTAAGTATCATGAATCCCACGCCTTTTTGCCCTTGCTTCTTTCCTCCTGAATATAACATTGTAAAGTCTTGTTTATCAATCTGTCCCTGTCCCTCCCAGCGTAATTCTTGCAGTGCTGCAATATCTATTTTATACTTTTTAAGTTCCTTTCCTATTTCTAGCATTTTTCCTGGAGTTAGCATAGTTCTTATGTTCCATGTGCTTATTTTCAACTCTTTATTTTTTTTGTTCTCTTGTCTTCGTCCTCTATTTTTGTTTTCTTGTCCATTTTTCTTTATTTCACTTTTGTTGTGCCCGGGTTTATCTGCAGTTATTTCCTGTTTCTTTGCCTCGTCCGTCAACGAATCATGTATCTTCTCATCCCTTGCTAGTTTTTTGAACCACCTCCATGATGGTCCTCCAGCTGGTTGGTGTTTCTATTCCATCTCCTTTCTAGACCATCTATTATAAGTTTGTTGGCTTTAATTTGGACACGTTTACCTTTCTTTATTTCATCTTTTGCTATTCTTCGTATTTCCTTCTGTATTTGTAATTTCTCTGTCGTTAGATCATTGTTTATATATATTTTTTCTTTTTTCACTTCTTTAAGTTTACTTTTGTTTTCCATAATTTTTGTTTTTTCTTCTTTGTTTGGCAATCTGACTAAACATGTTTTATCTCCTAGTTTCACTGCTTCATCTATATTTACGGTAATATTTAGCTCTTTTGTCATAAAATTTTCTATTACTTCTTTTAGTATTCTTCTATCTCCAGTTTCTATTGCCATTCCCTGTATTATCACATTATTTTCTTTTCTTATTCTATCCAGCCTTTCAAGGCGTCCTTTTGTCTCATTCAGATCCTTTTTGATTTGTTCATTTTCTTTCCAGATTTCACTATTCTCTTGTTTTAGTTCTGCTAGTTCAGTTTTGAGTTCCCTCATTTCTTCTCTGTATTGTTTTTGTTCCGTTTTTACTTCTTTTATATCAGTTTTTAATTCTTGTAACTCTATTGTTAAATTTTTTATCATATTTAGTATTTGATCTATTTTGTTTTCATTTTTGTGACTTTTAATTCTATATTCTATATATTAGATTCTATAATACTTTTACAATTAAGATGCAGTAAAAAAACAAACCAAGACACCTTAAATGCTACTAGGAGCACTTCCGGATCATAATTTATAATGTGGAAATAAATAAATAAATCATAAAACTTTGGAAATAATGATTTGGGATTTACAATGTATATACATAATATATTAATAAGATCCCCAAATTTTAAATAAAATTAAAAATTAAAAAACCATTAAAGAAAAATCGAGAACACTATGTATATAGAAATAGTTTAGTTGTTAAATCATGTTTAGTTGTAAAATCATAAACAATTTATCGAGAACAACGTGAGTGGGTTCCGAATATGTAAATAAGTGAGCAATGAAGTTTTTCTCCAATAAAAAGACAATTTAATTATGACATTTATGAGAAATGTCAATGTCACCTCGGGCTTTTTAAAAAAAATTGGAATTGCTGAAATTTTTTTGGAGAATTTATCAGAATTTATAAGAAGTAGTGGTTAGTGTTTGTGTAAAAAAATTAAGCAGCCATTGTGGTAAATAAAGACGATTTTAAACACAAACAGATGTAAGTACAAACAGATATATTTTCGTTGTGTCTGAGAGGAAGCAGTTTGTTTGTATTGGAGTTTGAAACTTGTGGGAACGATATCACGACATTTTCACATACTGTTGGCACAGTATAGTGCTTGTTGGTCTTATTTCTTTTATTATCAAAAGAAACAGTAGGCGAAATAGAAAGCAGAGAAATTGGTAGGATCCAGGAAGAAGTCAGGGAACCAATAATTATTTCTAAAATTTTTATATTAATAGTTTAGAAATATGTGTATTTAATTTTATTGAGCATTAAGGGATGTGTGATTTGATGGATGATTGATTATTTTGTTATTCTATTTATAGTGTATGGTGTAACATTTATCCTCAATGGAAATTTAAATTAATTGGATATATGTTAAAATAAAGGACAATTGTTTTAATATCAGAATTGATTGTCTATTATTTTTTTTTGTTGATCTTTCTTAAATAGAACTAGCAGAAGATACTTTGAAGTCACGTTTATAAAAAAAAATAAATAAATTAAAATTATTTTTTAGCCCTGGGATATTCTTTGCTTTTGATTTGTTTACAATTATAAGCAAATCGCAACAAAATGGCGCCCAACGTGGGGCTGATAAAAAAGTATTACTAGTTACATTTGGAAAGAGATACAATTTGAAAAATAAAAACAACAGGTGGTTATAGTTTTTTTTTTTTTGGTCAAGTGAGTAATAATTTGGTACAATTTTATGACATTTAAAATTTTTATCAAAATTTACAATTTGTAACAATTGATTTAATTTTTCTTTGATTGACGTTTGATAACATTTTGAAAATTTTTGACGAATATTTATATTTGGGTGAACGGAGGTTTTACCGTATTTGCACCAAATCAAGGAAATTTAAATTTGGCATTTGGCGGAGATAATATTTCAAGAGATAAACAAATGGCTGCAACGAGAAGCAAAAGTAAAGAAAACAAAAAACAGGAAGAACATTTAGAACAAGAAGAACATTTAGAACAAGAAGACATTTTTGAAACAACAATTATGGAGAGAGAAAGTCAGGAATTATCAGGATTAGAGAAAATATTACAACTGATGCAAATACAATCACAAAAAATGGATAGAAATCAACAAGAAACCTTGGAATCACAACAACAAATAAATCAAACAATAATTAAAAATCAACAGGAAACACTACAAGCCATAGAGGAGAACAACAAAAAAATGGAGAAACGCATAGAAAAGTACGAAAAGGAAATAAAAGGATGTTTCACAATGATAAAGAACGAAATGGGACAGCAAGAAATGAAAATTAAAGATCAAATGAAAGAACAAGAAACAAAAATTCAAAATAAAATGAAGGAGATAAAGAACGATCATAAAAAGGAGCTAGAGAACTTGGAAATCAAATTTAAAAATGCGTTACAAGAAGACAAGCGGGAAATAGAAGAAAAAGTTAAGCAGAACGAAAGACAAATTGCGGAAATCAAGACGCAACAAAATTCTGGAGAAAGAAAGGAAATGTTTATCCATAGTACAGATGAAGTGAAAATAAGTTTTGGCGGGGACGTAAAAAAATTACACCCAGTAATTTTCATAAAAAATTTAAAAAAGAAAGTGCTGTACATCGGTAACTTCGAAACAGCTAAAGAAATGATAAGGAACCATCTTAAAGATGAGGCGAGTTTATGGTTTGACAGTAAAGAAGAGGAATTTACCAATTGGGAAAGCTTTGAGAAAAGATTTTTGAACTATTTCTGGGGCAAAATACAGCAATTGGAGATCAACAAAGAACTGCAGAACGGCAAATATAATGAAAAGTTAAGAGTATCAGAAAAAACCTATGCTTTACAGATCTACAACAACGCCAAACATTTAGAGTACAATTACTCATCGGAACAATTGGTAGAATTGATTGCCAGACAGTTTGAGGAAACATTAGAAGACCACATCACTTTGCAAAATTACAAAGACATTGATAGTCTCTGTCAATTTTTACAAATAAGAGAATCACATTTACGAGACAGAAAAACTAGAAAACCACAAGAAATGCAGGAAAACAGAGATATGAGACAAAATTATCGTCAAGACCGACCTAAAAGAGAATTTATCCCTAGAAGAGAATACGAAAAAAGAGACAACAGGAGAGAGAGATACGAATCCAGGAACCAGCAAGGAAACCGAGACAGATACAGAGAAAACCACAATAGAAATACATACACAGACTATAAAGAAAATAACAATTACAGGAGGAAAAATGAACAAGAATATCGGGACAACAAATACAACGCCGAAAGGCCAGGAGGAGTGAGACGAGAGGTAAATAACACACAAATAGAAGAATACGGGAAAGAGAGACAAGGCGAGGACAGAAGAAGTACAGAACGGCAACAGGAGGATTTTCGCGAAGGCGCTCACTAAAAACAAAGAAAAACACCGGAATTTTTTGTCGCCCAAAGGAATTTATAAAACTCGCAGGACATAAGGACAAAGAAAATGGATCAAATTTAAAATATGTAAACGGGTTTATAAATGAAACACCCATAAAAATTTTGATAGATTCGGGTTCTGAAATCTCGCTGATAAATAGAAAGTTGGTAGAAGAAGTTAATTTGACAAATTTAATTTATAAAATACCTAGGGTAACTTTAGTGGGCGCGAATAAACGAACGTTAGCAACGATAAATGAAGGGATACGAATTAGGATACGATTGGGAAAGAAATTTTTTTCACTACAATGTGTGATAATGCCAAATATGTCGCATGATATGATAGTAGGAGTAGACGAATTATCGGAAAAGCATATAGTGTTGGATTTTAATAATAAAACCATGAAAATCGAGAATGAAGTGATAGAATTAGAAGAAAAATTGGATAAGGACAAGGACAATGAAACCAGGAATATAGATGAAGCGGACAAAAAAGGAACAGTAGAAATGAATTTGGCAACGAAACAAGGACAAAGAAATATGAGAAAGTGCAAGCAGAGAAGAATAAAAGAAGTTAATGCCTGGCATTCTTTAAAAGATACGAGTCCAGAAGAAGAAGAAGAAAAGGAAAAGATAGAAGCATTTAAAGAATGGAGTTCCTCAAAAGAGAGAAGTTTAGAAGAAGAAAAAGAAAAGAGAAAGGAAGAAAAGGAAAGAAAGTTAAAGGAAGACAGTCATACATGGGATGTATGGAATTCAGGGAGCATAAACGAAAAGCAAGATGATAAGTTAGAAACAACGGTATTTGAAGAAGAAGTGTATGCAAACGATGACACCGAATACGCGGTAAATATGTGTAAACAAGATACGGAGAACAAAAGAGAGCTAATTTGTGGAGAATGAAAAGAAAAGGAGATGCGTTTAATGTTAAAAAACTACGAAAATTTAATGAACGAAGAAAATAGAGTGGCCAGAAATTACGAGCATATATTTGAGGTGAAAAATTTGATAAATTTTCGTTCAAAAACATACCCCATCCCGTATAAATATCGACAAGACGGGAAAAGAGAAATCGAGAAAATGTTGAAAGATCAGATTATAGAGAGATGTGATTCACCCTATGTCAATCCAATAGTGATAGTGAAGAAAAGCAGTGGAGATTTAAGGCTATGTTTAGATGCGAGAAACATCAACCAGCATACAGTATCCCAATATGAATCACCATTAAATATTGAGGCTATTTTTGGAAGAATAACTGGGTCACATATTTTTTCCAAGATAGATTTAAAACATAGTTTTTGGTTGATTCCATTAGCAGAAAAATGTCGAAATTATACAGCTTTTTCAATTGATGGGATAGTATATCGTTTCAAGGTAGTTCCTTTTGGATTGCAAAGTGCATGCGCAGCACTGGTGAGAGCTTTGCACACTATTCTCAACCGTCATGAAGATTTTATTGTCCACTATATAGACGATTTATTGATTTTTTCTCCGGATACGCAAAGTCATTTGAAACACATTAAATTGGTGCTGGAAAATTTGGATCAATCAGGCTGGTTTGAAATTAAACATAGAAAAATGCCAATTCTTCCAAAAGGAAGTAGTGTATTTGGGGTTTAAACTGAACACGAGCGGAATTACTCTAGCGGAAGACCGTGTAAATTTAATAAATGATTATCCGAGACCGAAAAATTTGAAAACTTTGAGAGGTTTTCTCGGAATGGTGAATTACTTTAAAAAACTAATCCCAGACATAAGCGAGAAACAAATACCGCTAATTAAATTATTAAAAAAAGGAATTAGATGGAATTGGAAGGAAGAACAAGAAAAAGCTTTCGCAAGATTAAAAGAAGAGTTCTCAAAAGAAATCAAGGTGTATCATCCTATTTACCACCAACCATTTATTCTGAGAACCGATGCTTCAATTCAAAAATTTGCTGGGGTTTTATCACAAATACAGAATGAACAGGAAGTCCCGATATGTTTTATTTCTCGAGTAACGAAAACACATGAAAGAAAATATAGCGTTACTGAACTCGAATTCGCGAGTGTACTATTTTGTGTTGAGAAGCTACGATACTACCTATTGGGAGCGAAATTTACAATCGAGACGGATCATGCCGCTTTAGTCCACATCATGAAGAATCGATTAGTAAATAATAGGATACATCGAGGAATTTTGTTACTACAAGAGTACGATTTTGAATTCAAGTACATCCGAGGAAAGGACAACATCATAGCCGATGCTTTAACCCGAGATGAAGAAACAGGAAAAAAGGATACGATTGAATTGCAGGTAGGTTTAAACCGATTGGCACAAGAAGACGGTATTTTCTCGATCAATGAAATAAGAAGGAATCAAGGAGGTTTGGAGGAAAAGGAAAAAAGAAGAGCAGAAAGAGAAGACGATATTTTCTTTAAAAGAATTGAAGGAAAAGAATTATATTTGGTGACACCAACACTGGCCGAGAAACTGATGGAAAACTTACATGTAAATAACGGACATATTGGAGCCCGGAAAGTATGGTTAGTTTTCCGTGAAAATTATATTTGTCGACAAGATTATTGTATAGCTAAGAAGATGACCCAAAAGTGCAGTAAATGTCAAAGATATAAAAGTAAGAATTATAAAAATGAAAATGTCGCCAAAAACATCGTATCCCGAAACAAATTGGACATCGTAGCAATGGATATGTTGAGTGATTTAATCATAACAAATCAACGAAATAAACACATCCTGGTAATGGTAGATGTATTTTCAAAATATGTGAAATTGTATAGTTGTCGCACGACAAAAGGATTTGAAATATTGAGAAAAATCGACGATTTCATAGATTCCGTAGGAACGCCAAGGAGGATTGTATTGGACAACGCGACGTATTTTGGAAACGATCGTTTCAAAGGACAGCTGAGGGAAAGAGGAATAGAGACAAATTTTGTCAGCATTCGTCACCCTCAGAGCAATCCGTCGGAAAGATTTATCCAAGAGGTAACAAAATTTCTTCGTATTGCTACAGATGGACAACATAATCGATGGGACAGAAAAATAACAGAAATAGAAAAATATTTAAATACGATCCCGAGCACGGTGACAAAAGAAACCCCGGAATATGTTATGAAAGGAATAATGCCAGAGAGGCCGTGGGAAAATACAAACATCCGAGAATATCAACAAGTTTTGGAATTGGTGCGGAGAAGACTGCAAAGAAGTAATGAGAAATACGTCCAAAGACAGGACCGTAACAGGAAAAGAAGGCCTGTCACTTTTCAGGTTGGCGAAAAGGTGCTGGTGAGAGCTCTGAGAGTATCCAATATCACCAACAATGTTTGTGCTAAGCTAATGCCGGTGTTTGAAGGTCCATATATCGTAAATAATGAAAACGGTGTAAATAGTTATGTCCTGAGATATATGGACTCTGAAAGAATCAGAGGAATTTTCAATATTCACGATGTATACAAATATCATGAATAGAAAAAGAAAAGGTGTTTTTTTAAGTAGAAATAAAATTTTTGATTTAAGGAATTTGGGTAATCTCATTAGTTTGAAGTTAAGTGTTGACGCGAGAAAATTTGTTGCATATGTAGGAAATTTTCATTTTTTCACCAGGCGGGGAGTTAATAAGATCCCCAAATTTTAAATAAAATTAAAAATTAAAAGACCATTAAAGAAAAATCGAGAACACCCTGTATATAGAAATAGTTTAGTTGTTAAATCATGTTTAGTTGTAAAATCATAAACAATTTATCGAGAACAACGTGAGTGGGTTCCGAATATGTAAATAAGTGAGCTATGAAGTTTTTCTCCATAGCAGTTTCTTTGTATTGGAGTTTGAAACTTGTGGGAACGATATCACGACATTTTCACATACTGTTGGCACAGTATAGTGCTTGTTGGTCTTATTTCTTTTATTATCAAAAGAAACAGTAGGCGAAATAGAAAGCAGAGACATTGGTAGGATCCGGGAAGAAGTCAAGGAACCAATAATTATTTCTAAAATTTTTATATTAATAGTTTAGAAATATGTGTATTTAATTTTATTGAGCATTAAGGGATGTGTGATTTGATGGATGATTGATTATTTTGTTATTCTATTTATAGTGTATGGTGTAACATTTATCCTCAATGGAAATTTAAATTAATTGGATATATGTTAAAATAAAGGACAATTGTTTTAATATCAGAATTGATTGTCTATTATTTTTTTTTGTTGATCTTTCTTAAATAGAACTAGCAGAAGATACTTTGAAGTCACGTTTATAAAAAAAAATAAATAAATTAAAATTATTTTTTAGCCCTGAGATATTCTTTGCTTTTGATTTGTTTACAATTATAAACAAATCGCAACAATATATACGGAATTTAATATTAGTTTTTTTATTCCAAAGAAAGACGCGTGTGAAGATTATACTGCCTACAGTTATGCTGTTGAAAGTGAAAAAGAAGTAATGAGAACGGTATACGAAGACTACATAAACGAAAAAGAATTATCACGGTTAGAAAAAGACAAAAACGAAGCTCAGTGTAGATCATCACTAATCGTTGCTGTTTATGACCTTCAAGCCTTGTTCAAAAGGCGAAATTTTATTTTTTATTACGTCTAGAAATTATATGCTTAAAATTTTACCATCTTCGATTTGAAAACAAAAGATGAGTGTTTTTTCTGGCATGAAGGGCAAGGCAACAGAGAAGCTAAGGAGATAGCCATATGCGTTTTAAAGCATATCCAGGAGTTTTCTGCAAGTGCAAATGAAGATATAGACATCATTTTTTACAGTGATAACTGCACAGGTCAGCAAAAAAGCAAGTTTTGAATAAGTATGTACGTTCATGCTATGGTAGTAATTCCTACCCTTAATTCAATTACTCACAGATTTCTCATTAAAGTGCATACTCAAAATGAAAATAATTCTACTCATTCCGTAATTAGGAGAAACATTAAAAAAGCCTTTAAATCTGAACCTATATATACGCCTGATCAATACGTTTCTTTAATAAGGACAGCAAAGAAATCCAGTATTATTAGTATAATCATTACAAATTTACTGAATTTGCTTACGATCAATTTAAGGTTTTAAGACTCTTACTAATGAACTAGGGCGTAACTTTTCTAAAAACACGACAAATTAAACTGTTAAATTGATTGATCTAAAAGAAAACTATTTAAGTCAATATACCACGTATGTACCTATTACAATTTCACAGTAGAAGAAAACTGGTTTATTGTGTTTACTGCAAAAGAAAACCATTCCTGGTTATTATCTTGGATTCTATAAAAATCTTTGAAAAACTTTCTCATTCCTTTTAATTTGTTTTTACTTTAATTGATTGTTTGTATTTAATAGTAAATGTGATTTTGTTAGATAAAGAGTTTTGCCTTCGGTGCACTCATTTCTAAGACTAAGGTTCATTGTAAGATTAAATTTTTTTACGTTGTAAATTCTTACGTTTGTGCCATATTACTATTTGTTATAATATTTTTGAGAATAAAAATTTGCTTGTAATTCTAATTTTTCATTGGACAAACCCTATTTTATCATAATAGTACTTTTCAAACATTTGTATAATAATATACTATATGATATATATATATATATATATATATATATATATATATATATATATATATATATATACTATATAATAATGAAAATAATATTTTCTCTGAAAAAATAGCAAAATTCAAAACATCTTATTTAAAAACATTTTTTTATTATTAATATTCATACGGTTAAAATATTTTCATGTTTTTTTAACACAGAAAGGATACAACTAATACAAGCTAAAACAAAAACCTGCTAATGTTTATTGTGGACAATTTTATTTACCGATAAATCTTAAAAATGCTCTCCTGAAAAGTTTGTAAATTTTGAGATTGTACAGTTTTCATCCGAACGGACGACATGACTAATAAGAGCCATTTCTATATTCAGAAATATTTAACCTATGTAACTCATCATTCATTAGGTAAAGCCCACGGAGGTACGGCAATTATTATAAGAAACAACATTAAGCATCATGAAATAAATAAAATTAGTAAAGTTAACATCCAAGCCACATCAGAGTCGGTCGAAGATTCACAAGGCCCGATTATTCTATCTGCTGTTTACTGTCCACCGAATAAAATAATTTAAGCTAATCATTTTACTGAATACTTTAAGATGCTCGGACACCGTTTCATTACTGCTGGAGATTTTAATGCCAAACATTATAAATGGAGTTCCAGAATAATAACCTCACGTGGACGAGAATTATTAAAAAGTATTAATGAGAATCATTTAATTCCTTTCTCTACTGGAGAGCCTACGTATTGGCCCACCGATAGACAAAAAATTCCTGATCTTATTGATTTCGCTATAGTAAAAGGGATATCACATACCTATCTCCAAATTTCTCCTTCATTTGACCTCTCATCAGATCATTCCCCTTTCTTCATAGATCTACATAGCCAAATTCATAACTGTCCTAAATACCTAGCACTCTCTAATAAAAGAACAAACTGGAACAGATATAGAGAAGAAATAAAAACAACCATTAACCTAAACTTGCAACTTGACATAGAAAATGCAGTTGCTCACCTAACTACAGTTATTCAGCAAGCTGCTTGGACGTCTACCCCAGAATTTACTCACAAACACAACTCTGAGTCCTATCCTGCTCACATAAATTCACTCATATTGGAAAAAACGAAACTGCGAAAGAAGTGGCAGCTCACTAGACATCCAGAAGATAAAGCAAATCTTAATAGAGCTTGCAGACTACTCAAAAGAAAACTGATCCAACATAAAGACAATGGAATCAACAGATATTTAAAGAACCTCTCACCTGCAGATGATACAAACTATTCGCTGTGGAAACTAACAAAAAAACTTAAACACAACGATTAAATGAATATGCCAATCAGGAAACAAAATGGCACTTGGGCTAAAACTGACATAGATAAAGCATATACTTTTGCAAATCATCTATGCGATAAGAGGAAAGTCTCAGTTGAAGAAGAGCAGGGTATTCATGAAGTCGTAAATGCACCATATCAAATGGCTCCACCTATTAAATCTATTAGGAAATCAGAGATCAAAGAAATAATTAATAATCTGGAAAATAAAAAGTCACCTGGATATGACTTAATATCTAGTTTAGTACTAAAAAATCTACCCAACGAAGGCGTAAGTTTAATTACTTACATATTTAATTCAATATTAAAAACAGGTTATTTTCCACTCCAATGGAAAGTTGCTCAAATTATTCTTATTCCAAAACCTAATAAAGATCACACGGAAGTATCTTCATATCGCCCAATTAGCTTGTTGCCTATTATATCCAAAGTATTTGAAAGGATTTTTCTGAGAAGACTGGAGATTATTTTATATGACAGTAATGTTTTACCGAATTATCAATTTGGGTTTAGGAAACAACATGGTACTATCGAGCAAATTCATAGGGTGGTAAAGACTATCAGAAATTCGCTCGAACAAAAAAATTACTGTACTGCTGCATTTCTAGATGTCTCTCAAGCATTCGACAAAGTTCGGCATGTAGGTCTTATCTCTAAAATTAAATCCATATTTCCTCATCCTATAAGCTCACTTGTAAGATCCTACCTGACAGATCGATTCTTTCAAGTCAAAAGAGGTGGGGAAATCACTAACCTGTTTTCAATTTGTTCCGGAGTTCCACAAGGAAGCATACTAGGACCTACCTCTACTTAATATACACATTAGATCTCCCAACGACGACCAATACAACAATCGTTACATATGCTGATGACACAGTTATCATGGCTTCAAATTCTACAGCAACTGAAGCATCCCAGGTATTACCAAACCACCTACTTAAACTAGAGAGCTGGCTTAAACTGTGGCGAGTCCAAGTTAACAGTTTAAAATCAACACAAATAACGTTTACTTTAAAAAAAAAAGTCGCGCCACCAGTTTCTATAAACAACACTTCACTACCAGTTATTACCGTCGTTAAATACTTAGGAGTTCATTTGCATAGCAAACTTAATTGGGGTATTCACATCTGGAAGAAACGCCTTCAACTCAGCTTAATCTACAGGAAAATGTATTGGTACATGAGTCGAAAATCTAATCTAAGCCTGGAGAATAAACTTCTAATATATAAATGTATTTTAAAACCGGTATGGCAATATGCAGCACAAATCTGGGGTACAGCAAGTAATACCAACATACAAAAACTTCAACGATTCCAATCGAAAGTACTGCGCCAGATCTGCAATGCCCCTTGGTACATTATGAACTACAGTGGTGGTAAGTACCCTTACTCGTGGTGTAATACCACGATTTACAGTTACCAACAGTTAGCGAAGCAATATCTGCCGTAAACGCTGTATACAAGACCAGACTATCCTGCCATCCAAATCCGCTGGCCACGGATTTGCTCAACATTTCACACGAAAGAAGATTAAAACGACTAGACCCTTTGGACCTCTAGTAAACATGGAGCAACAGAATATAGTGTCATAGTGCGGTGAAATAACAAGTTTTTATTCTGGTGTTTTCTAAATCTTTTCTTGATTTTTTTTTTCTTTTTTTCCATTTTTTTAGTCTTGTAATACTTATATGTGTGTCAGTGATGTTTATCTGTATTAAACTTTGTTTGTTAAGTTGAAGTTTAAATTAATTGTTATATCATAATATATTATATTTATATTATGTCTTACCTGGGTGCTTGCCACTGGGCGGCGTCCCACTATGTTATTATACATAAATTATACATATTGCTTATTGTTTGTAATGAGACAGATTGCAATAAACATTGGATGTTAAAAAAAATATATACACGTAAGTTTTATCTTTGTTATTTTGTATTTTACAACTATTTATATAGTATATTTTTTGAGCCATTTGTTTTTTTCTTGATAACTGATTGTTTGAGAGAATAATACATGTTTGATTTGTTTCTCTGATTATTTTGTTTATAAAAGAAAGTCCCTTTTTTGTTATCCTCCAGGAGATTTATGTTAGTACCCCTTTGTTTTATTTTTGTAGTTTCCCCAATCTGACCCCCTTTGTTGATCCAACTTATCCACGACCGAGCTCTTAAACTAACCCCTAAGTGCCGTACGCACAGGTATCGATTGTTTTGCTTGCCCTATCTTAAGCTCCTTAGTTTCTGTTCCCAATTTTCTACCCCCATATTTCTTACCCTAAGATAGGCAAATATATTGTTACAAAATAAACAGAAACATCTTTTTCCTTTAGATTTGAAAAAAAAATGTTAAATCAAAACAAACAAAATTATTAATTTTTTCTAATACTGTCGAACAACAGAGTGTTCTTTAATACCTCTGTTTATAATCCTTTTACCTGGAAGTTAATTGTTTAGATATAATTAGTAACTAGAATTCCCAAAATGAGAGATCACTGGAACTAACTTTCCTTTCTACCTAATAATGTGAATTGGTAACTACTTAAGTCATTAACAAAGGGTATGGTAACAGAAAAATTACCTGAAAATTCTACGGGATAATGACCATATTGTCGGTCAATCATTTCTATTGCGTTACTTAAAGGTTTGAACTCGCGAAGGTACTTTTTAAAAAGACCCTTTATTAACTTTTACAACTATACTGCACTGCTTTATTGATTGAAAAATAACTGAATTTAATTACAATACAATTTCTTTTATATAAAAATTAAATGCTGACAAAGTGTTGATTGAGTCTGCTGACCTCCGGGGTTACTGCACCGTAATTTCTCCATCCCCTTGGGAAGTTTTGTGAGGGATGAACAAAACTGAAGGTATGGATTCTGGATCGGCTGTATCTTCTTCTTCTTCTTCTGTTGTCCTCTTTTTCCATATCTCTCGTAATTTGTAAACCAAAATAATGATAAGGGCTGTTGCCAGGATATATATTGGTGGTGTCCATAGGTGGTAATGATCCATTGTTTTTAAAGACACGGGTTGGAGTCTTTCTTCTTCTGTTGAGAGTTTATGTAGTTCACCTAACTGGATTCTATCTAATTTTAGGGGCTTTACTGTTGGATTTTCGCCTTGAAGATTAATTTTTATTTTTGGCAGGGTTAACGGTTCTTCTTTTATTGTTGCTTTAGAGTTGATATAAGCTTCGTTGTTGGTTCTGAACTCACATCCTGAGGGTAGTTCTATTAGAAATGTTCCTCTGAGTACTTCAATTTTGGAAGTAGAACAGTGGGTGGAGATTTTAGTAGCTTTTGAGAAAACAGCGATATAGTGAGCTTCCGATACTTTTTGGATAATTGTTGTGGTAATTGTGATCGGCACGTTTTGACATTGGGCGACATCATTGGATAATTTTAGGATTTGATTGATGCAGTCATCGGTTTCTGTATTTTCTTGCGGGAACTTCTCTGGACAAATGAATTTCTTTGGTTCACTCTTTCTGCATGGTAAGTCCATGTATTGGAAAAGTTTTGAGTTAGAAGCTAAATATGGTCCAGGTGGAATAATTATTGTGTTATTTATGGTTGGAAGTGAATATAGATGAAAATATGTGAATACTTTGGAATAAAGAATGGGAAAATGTAAGATAAAGACTAGAGAGTGGTTGGAGTAGTAACCATCTACTTCTACTATCTCGTAATACCTCATCAGGTCTTCTTCTTCGAGGTATGGTAGCTGAGAAGCTGGATGATGTTCTAGCATTTTCTGGATGGTCCATCTTATTTCGTCTGGTTTTATAAGTCCATTATGAAGAGTTTTGATTTTTGCGAATGTGATTGCTGTCTGTAGGTCATCTAATATTTGTATAATGGTTTGTAAGGCTAAATTCATCTGGTCTAAAACGTTTCGAACTTGCATGTAATGGTTGACATCAAAGACAAATTGGTTTAAGTCTTTTCGGATTTTGTTGGTTTCTGCAGCTATTATCTCTTGATTGTGGGTTAGTAGTGTCACTGTCTCGTTATATTTGTTCATTATTTTCTTATTAAGGCTTAATTGGTTATAACGTTGTTAATAATATTTTGTTGATTGAGTTTAAGTGACTGAATCGCTGCATCGTATCTTTCTGCGTCTTCTTGATCTAAGTTTCCTGAGATGGATTTTATAATATTTCTTAGTCCATTGATAAGACCTCTTTTATTTCTGGTTGCTGGATAAACTGAGTCGAGTTTCTCTTGGGCTGTTTTAAGAAGATACTGCAATGTTTTGTCGAAGTTCTGTAGGCTGTCGAAGTACGGCTGACTTAGTCCATTTTCTATAGCTGTAGTTGTAGTTTGATATTGATATGCCAATGTTTCGATTTCCTGTGCTATTGGTTCCAATTGGAAATAGTGGATGAAATCGTGGGTGCTAGTTTGGACTCTGGCTTCTCCAAGCTTAACTGGGAGGATCCCTGGATTGTCGCGAAGGTCCTGGATTTTCACTTCTTGGGCTGTTACTGAGATACATCTGTAAAGTATTTTTGCGGTTAGTTTTTATTGGTGGTCGATGTTTAATATTTTTCTTATGCACCGTAGTATCTTGGGTATTAACAGTAACAGGATTGTTGTTTTGGACTATTTTAGGTGCAAATCTGGGGAGCAGTTTGTTTCGTTTTACTGTTTTTCGAGTGTATATTTTCGTGCTGGGTTTATATGTTATCGGAGAGTGTCGTTTTTCGTTTATCTTTTCAATATTTTTCTGTTTGCTCTCTTGTAATTTCTTATTTATTTCTTTATACATCTCTTTAGTTTTCAATCTGTGCTCCTGTGTGTAATTATTTATCAGTGTTCTATTAATGTTAATATCGAATGGATCTTGAGCATCTATGTGACCATTAAGGACGTTGATGGGCTTCTGTTTGGTAGCTGAGTGAATAGAATTGTTGTATGCCATAATGGCGTATAGCATCTGGTCTTTGATGTTAAGTGTTTTCTTTTTTTCTTTTAATATTCGAAGATGTTCGATGATTGTGGAGTGAAAGCGTTCCATCATTCCAATGGATTGCGGGTTATCAGGTGTTGTGTAGTGGATTAAGATCTTGTGAGTGTCCACGAATTCTTGAACAAGTCCATTTTTAAATTCAGTTCCACTGTCAGAAATTATCATATGTGGAAGTCCATGGTGGGTGATGAATAACAGAAATGCGTTTAAGATGTTAATCGCGTTTGATCCTTCTATTGGGTACGCTTGACCATATTTTGAAAATGCGTCGATGATGGTAAGGAATTTTTGTCCTGCTGCTTGAAATGTGTCTATGTGAACAATTTCTAGTGGTTTCGGTGGTGTTGGAGTTAACATAAACTTCGGTTTTTCTGGATTTCTGTCGTATTTGTTTGTTTGACAATTATCGCAGAGATTAATATAATCTTCTATATCCTTTTTCAACGTTGGCCAGTAATAGTGTTTTCTGATTTGAATTTCTGTTTCATTAATTCCTCTATGATTTGTCTTTCCTTGGTGATAGTCTTTTACGATGGTTTTCTGTCTTTCTGGACTGTTTATATCTTCTAGTAAATTGTTACATTTTACAAGATTAAATGCAGAGTTCTTGAATGTTTCTCGAAGTATGTTGCAGACAGACTGGTAGAGTTCATCAGTTTCGAATAGGATAGCATATTTCTTTTTTGTATCGACGTAGTTCTTAAAGAAATTAAAAATATCGTTTTTCAGGTCGTTGTTATCTAGTTGGACGTGCATTCTTTTCTTTGTTAGGAAGCACTGTTCTGTTATAGGTTTTGCAGGATTTTAATTTACCAACTTGAATATGATTTGGTTGTTGTAACAGTTCAATGGTCTTTCGCTGATTGAAATTCCGAGTATTGGGTTTTCTTCTGTAAAATGTTGGGTACCATCTGTGTTGTTGTCTTGTTGGTATAGCGATTTTGTTGGCTGACTGTCAATCTTTTGGTTTTCTTCTTGTATAAGTTCATCTATTACTTTCATTTCTTCTGCAGTTAGGCCGGATGTTTGTTTTTCTGTGATAATTTCGTCTAAGTTAACCATAGGATCTTCTTCGTCTGGGTCGCATACTGAGTTTGGATGGTTGATCATAGATATGTTGTCATCTTCTTTTCTGGATGATAGACTGATTATTTCTTCTACGTGTTTGTCAATGGTACTTACTTCTTTAGTGTGGATTTCGACACGGGATAATGCATCAGCGTTCGTATTAGATTTTCCTTTTTTGTATATGACTTCATAATCGAATTCTTCGAGTTTTAGTCTCCATCTAACAAGTTTCGAATTTGGATCTTTTAAAGAGAATAGCCATTGAAGTGGTCGGTGATCAGAGAGAATTTTAAACTTTCTTCCAAATAAATAAAGTCGAAAATATTTAGTAGCCCATACGATTGCAAGCATTTCCTTTTCGATGGTAGAATATTTAAGCTTGGTCTCGTTCAGTGTTCTTGATGCATATGCAATGGGTTTGTCTTGTCCTACAGGACCCTGTGACAGGATAGCACCTATAGCAAAGTTGCTTGCATCTGTGGTGAGATTGAAAGGCTTCGTAAAATCCGGGTATTGTAGAAGTGGTTCGTTGGTTAACAGGTTTTTGCAGATTTTGATACAGTTTAGGAATTGTTCTGTGTGTTCTATCTTGGCATCCTTCTTTAAGCATGAGGTGAGCGGTTTTGTTATTTTTGCGAAATCCTTAATGAACTTTCTGTAATATCCAAGTAGTCCTAGAAATCCTCTAATCTGCTTGGTAGTATTTGGTATGGGATAGTCTATGATGGCTTTAGTTTTGCTTGGATTTGGTTTTATTCCTTCGGGGGTTACGACGTGGCCCAAAAATTCAACTTCTTTCTTTAAAAATTCGCATTTGTCTATATGTATCTTGAACCTAGTTTCTCGTAGTCTTTCAAAGATTTTCTTAAGGTTGACCATGTGTTCCTGAAGTGAAGTTGAGTATACGAATATGTCATCCATGTATACTAGGCAGATTTCTCCTATGAGTCCTTTAAGCACATTGTCCATTATTCTCTGGAATGTAGAGGGTACATTCTTTAAACCAAAAGGCATTCTAAGGTATTCATAATGGCCATTTTCCACGTTAACTGCTGTTTTCTGTATATCTTCCGCTGCCATTTCTATTTGGTTAAATCCACTGGCTAGATCGAGGGTGGAAAAGTATTGACAGCGTCCGAGTTTATCAAGGATGTCAGTGATATTTGGAATTGGATACCTATCGTCTATAGTTTTCTCATTTATCTTTCTGTAATCGACTACGATTCTCCATTTAATTTTTCCAGAGGCGTCTGGTTTTTTTGGTACGACCCAAATTGGAGATGACCAGGGTGATTGACTTGGTCTGATGATGCCTTGGTCCAGCATTGATGTGATTTGTTTTTGGACTTCTTTTCGATGTACGTGTGGATATCGATATGATTTTGTGAAAACTGGGACCTCATCCGTTGTTCGTATGTGGTGTTTTATTTGATTTGTAAATGTTAAAGTATCATCAGGATTATGGAATATATCTGCAAATTTTCTGCATAAACGTCTGATATGCATCTCTTCTTCTGGATTTAGATGATCTGTTCTGATGAGAGGATCGCTATCTACTATTGTTTCTGTTTCCATTGGAATGATGTCCGAGGTATACAGGTGATATTCATGAAGATCTATTGGGTTGCTTCTAACAGCATCAGTGAGTGCAACTTGAATAGGTTCATCAGTATTGTTGATCATTTCGGTCCAGGCTAGATGATTGCAAGCTTGACTAAGAGTTTCTCCTAGAGTTGCCCCTTGTATTTCCTGTTTTGGTATAAGTATGGTGCCTTTTGTTTGTTTTACTGGAAGTCGTACTTGTGTGATTGTTCTGGGTTCCAATTGAATTGTATAAAATTGTGTGTGTGTGGAAAGATAATGGCACGGAAACAAGTCCATTTGCCACAGAATGTTGTACGAAGAACTTTCCTTATAATGTAAATAATTCAGAGTTGTGGTTTATGCTGTTTTAAATTTCTATTTTTACTTCTTTAATAAAATTTACTAGAAGTTCTAAGGTGTTTCTATTGGCATTTAATAAAATGTGTGTTAGATTTAATGGAAGAAAATATTTCATTTCAATGAGCTTACGAATCAAATCATCGGATTTTTTTAAATGTTTTTTGCAACCGAAAAATATATGGTTTAGGTCTCCGTAAGAGTTCTGATCACAACTACAGGCCTATTACTGTATAATGCCTAGCTTAGCAAGGTGCGATGGAAATCGCCCATGATTTGTTTTAAGTCGAAAAACAGTTGCTGAAAGGAATTTTGAAATGGAATAGTTGAAAATATATTGGGGTGGAGAAGGTAAGGTTGGATTTATTTTAAAATATGTATTTTGTGAGTTTTCTACAACGTTTTCCCACTGTCTTTCCCATTTGGACATTATTTTATTTTTTATCAAATTAGAGGCGTCTGGTATTGTACAAATATTACAATGAACTCCGTTTTGTATCGCCTCCTTGGCCAAACTATCAGCTTTTTCATTACCTAGTATACCTATATGTCCTTTGACCCATACAAATGTTATATTTAAATCTGCTATCAATTTTTTTAAATTGCATAATATAGGACATTTCATTCTTTCAAATTTTATACTTTTTATTGACTCCAAGGCTGACTTAGAATCAGTTAGTATTACCCCCTCTCGTAAATTATTTGATATTAACCACGTAATGCCCTTCAAAATTGCTATAAGTTCAGCAGTATATATGCTACATATTGATGGTAATTTATACATAAATGATTGTTTTGTATTTTATAAAATTGTGTTTTGTTGGTTTCATAATAAAAGATAGGGAGAACTGAGTGTGCTGTAGTTAGTGTGGATGCTGGGAAATTAAGATGTGCTTGTAAAAGTTTTAAGTTATCGAGGCCGATAAGACCATCAAATGTTTTATGGAATTTAAAAAGGTAGAATTTTAAATTAACATTAGAGTTAAATTCTGGGAAGATTGGAATTTCAGCACAATATTCCTGTGAATGGTTTTGAAATATTGAACTGACTACAAACGGGTTATGTTTGATAAAATTTTTATAAAATTTGGATGCAATTTCGGGGTTAAGAAATGATTTGGTTGCCCCTGTATCAAGAAGAAGTTTAAGGGGAGGATTTTTAATTTCGATATATGGAAGTTCTTTTTTATCTGAGTAAGAATTGAGTTCGACTACCTTTCTTCGTTTTCCTCCTGGAGTTTTGGAAAATTTATATCTTCTTCTTCGTATTGGGCATTTTGGTAATCTTCTACGTGGTAGTCATCTGAATATGCGTCTTGATTTGGATAGTAGTATGTCTGTTCTCCATAGTAGGCATCGGTATCGTTTTCGTCTTGTTGTTCAATATTGAACAGCTCCTCTACGGTGAACTTTGGGGTGTGTGGTTGCTGTTGCTGCGGCCTAAAGTTTCTGAAGCTTGAACCTCTGTTATGTCCCGTTTGGCGTGTACTTATAGACATGGGTGTTGGTTTGTACTGCTGGGTGGTCTGCTTGCCCATGGGTTAGGTCTTGGAGGTTGAGTGTTTGCCGTGAATTGTTGCCTTGGTGGTTGGAATCGAGCGGGTTGTATCGGCCATCTTGAAGTAAATGTTGGTCGGGACGGTGCTGGATTACTTCCGAAAAATGGTTGATGTAACTGTGGCCTGGGCATGGGTTGTTGCCATTGTGGTGGTGTTGTGAACTGCGGTTATCTCTGGGGTTGTATGTGGGTAGAATTTTTATTTGGCAATGAAAAATTTGTTTTCTGCAAATATCTAATATTGTTTTCTTCTTGGATAAATTGAAGAGCGAAAGCAAGATTTGTAGGCCTCATTGATCGTATGGTTGATCCCATTGGTTCTCGTAATCCTGCTAAGAACGTAGTTAGGGCCTGCTGTTGAAAGAATTCCTTTTTGCTCCTCTTTACATCTGCATTATCGGTATGTATTTCGATGTGATTAGAAATTGTGTTTAAAAGTGACATTACTTTCTCGTGAAATTGTTGAGGAGTTTCGTTAAGTCCTTGCCTTAAGTTTACCATGTCTCTTGTAAGTGAATTTTCATTACGTTGATCGGCAAAGTTTTGAATTAGTATGGTCCTTATTGTGGGCCAATCTTTACACCCATATACGGAAATGATTTCTCGAGCTCTTCCCTTAATTTTATTCATTACACGTCGAGTTATCATGTGATTTTGGAAGTTATCGGGATTATTGTGGTCCCAGAAATGATTAAGAAGCATTGTAGTAACTTCAATGAAGTTATGAAGTTCATTAGGGTTGCCATCGTAATCAGGCACGATGGAAAGATCTTTATTGACGTCGAAAACTAAAGCGAAAGCGGGTGCCACGGCCATAGTATTTAATTGACTAGCGGTGGTAATAATTATAGATGGTATATCTAAGCTATTTAAAGTATTATTTAAAGAACTAACGTTGGTTTTTAAACTAAATTGAGAAGCTGAGTTATTTTCCGAAATAGAAGCAGCACCAGGTTCGATAGTCGATTCACTAATAGTTGAAAGAGAATTACTAATTCTAAGAGATGAAGCTTGTGAAGCGATTAAATTATGATTAGAAAAAAGATTAAATTTGCTTACAGATAAATGATGATGCTTGGGTGCATTTCTTTTCGAAGGAACCGGTTTCTTTTCTTCTTTCGCTTTATTTTTATCGTCTTTCGTCATATAAATTGATTTCTACACTTTAACTCTGGATTTTCGTTGACTTCTGGGGTTGAATAGCCGTAGTTTTCCCTTGAAGTTGGTAGGTTCGTAGCGGGTAAACATTTAAGAATGACGAGGATCTTCTGTAGACTCTCCAACTATCTTACTGCACTGTGCCACTTAAAGGTTTGAACTCGCGAAGGTACTTTTTAAAAAGACCCTTTTTTAACTTTTGCAACTATACTGCACTGCTTTATTGATTAAAAAATAACTTAATTTAATTACAATACAATTTCTTTTACATAAAAATTAAATTCTGACAAAGTGTTGATTGAGTCTGCTGACCTCCGGGGTTACTGCACCGTAATTCGTTCTTTGAGATAGTAGGATCAAGAATTATTGTGAATCCGTGTGAGTTTGTGTGAGTTAGTGTTTTAAAAATGGATGTGCAAATTATTGAAACTCCGAAGGGAAAACCATGTGCATTGTATAAAGGCTACAGTTTTCGTATGAAAAAAACAAATAAAGATGGTTCGGTTTTTGGAGTTGTTTGGAAGAGAAAACTGAAAAATGTCGAGGCCACATAATTATGGATAACAAAATAATTAAGGAAGCCGAGTGTTGAAGCGAAGGAAGTGAAGCAGTGTGTCTTCAATGCTCGAAAAAGAGCTAGTGAAGACAATAGTTATTTGCCGATGTCAAAAATATATCAAGATGAATTTCAAAGATTATATAGTCAAGGACTGGATTTCGTGACAGACATCCCAAAATTCTCCTCAGTGAAAAGTGGTTTAAACGATTGTAAAAAACGTACGCGTGGGCTGCTCACAGATTCAGCGGCAGCATCCGAAATAGTATTTTCAGAAGAAATTATTACAATGAGAGACAAAACGAAATTTTTATTTATCGACAAGACCACTCCCTCGGGATACAGAATCTTGGTGTTTGCCAGCAACAAAGCTAGGGAGATTTTGGTTAACAGTAAAGTAGCGTTTACGCTACTGATTAGTGCAATATTATCAGAGTTAAAAATTGTATTTATAAAACCCCTCGCGATTTTTAAATCGACATTTTTCCACACACGCGCAGGAGTCGCTTTGAACGGAAGATTGGTCAAGTCTGTGCGGAAGCCGTCAGTTTTGGTCAGAACTCGTATACGCAGACACGCCAACCGGTGAAATTTTCACACGTTCAAAGTGACGGAATTGGAGCAAGGAAGATAATCTGGGGGAAAATATATAATAAAATAATAATTCAATAATAATAATAAGTAATTTTTTTTAATAAAATCAAGATTCATTTATAACAGTTCCACATAAATAGGAAGATATTTTTTTGGCATGCTGCGGCTCCATGTAAGTAAATAATTTCATACGTATTATCTCTTTATCATATAATCAAATTTATCATTGCAGTTTAGTATTTCTTTAGAGATTTATTTTTGAGTTCCGAAATAATTTAAATTTAAAATTTCCTTCATTCACTTGCAAAGAACATAAGGTCATTTTTTTGATATAGTCAAACTTAAATTCTGTTTTAGTCCACGTCGTATCATTAGGTTTTTTTTTGTTTTCTTTTTTTTCTCTAACTTTTTTTGGTGGAATATAATAGGCTCTATAATTATGAAACAGCCTTCTGTATTCTGCGCATGTTCATTTCATGGCGCAAGCCTGTCATGTCTACGAAGTAACTTCAGAAATTTTGACATGTTGACCTAACCTAATGTTTTGATGTTTTGTTTTGGTGCAGTCAATCCATGCTGCTACACCTATTAAATTACATAGAGATTAAATCTGGTAGTTCTTTTAGATTCCGTCACTTGAAAGTATTCACTTGAGAGTGTTCTCTTAAGAATATTCCCTCAAGGATATTAGTAACAGAATTTTTTAAATAGTTAGCAACTCTCGTGGATTTTGCCGTCACTCCGAGCAGATAGACCAGTGACTAGTTTTGTGCCCAGACTCTCCTGGGATTTGTCCTTTACAGCAACAAACTGATTTAGCCGTGCCAAGAGGAGTTTTCCTATGGATTTATAGTGAACTTATAGTTTCCTATGGACTTTTCCCTCCCCAATTCTAAAATATTGGGGAGCGAAAATACATTTCATGTTTTTATTAGGTTTTTTTTTAAAGTATATAAAGAGTCTGACCAAACTTACTTTTTAATATATATTTTTTAATACAATACATTTTGATATAATACAATTGTGATATTGGAGAGGAAAATAAATTTCATGTGGTTTTTAAAACATTATATAAGGAATATGTAACAACTCACTTTTTATCTATGAATCTATGATATAAATGGTACTAGATTTATCAATTTTGATATCTTTATCATACTGTCACTTGTATCTCATTCTAGTAGAACTAAGTTAAATTAAATTACTAACTTTTAGTGTTAAGACTTTGGCTACCATACGGACTATTCTAGGTTTCTACTAATATTTCACACTTTATTTGGCCAGTGGTAGTGACTATTTGCTTGTTGAGGGGCTATTAGGTCCTATTGTATTGTATTGGTTAAAGAAGCAGAATATTGTGATCACCTTTATGATCGATTTACTTTCAATCTAGAAGGAATCTAGAAGGAATATTCAAAACTTTACAGAAATATAAAGATACAAGGTACTTAAGGTTGTGTTTAAGGACATTGGAATATATCCAGAAGCTGCAATAAATACACAATTTTTTACTCCCAAATTTTTTTTGTATTTTAGTGTATAAAAAGTTTGAAAAAAAAAACGGAAAAAATTAACAAATTAAAAAAAAACGATAAAAAATGAAAAAATAAAAAAACACATGTTCTAAACACGCCAATGTTTATATTATGTATAAACTATGACAGTCCTAAGCCTGAGTGAAAGTGTGAAGTGAAGATGGTTTATTTTTATTTTTTTTTTAGTTTTATGATTTTTTTAAAACTAATTTTACTAGCCTAACCGTTACCTGATCGTTATGGTAGGATAAAATTAAACATCGATTACAAGAGAGCGCACAACGGTCGATATAAGAAAATAATTAGCTAGACATCTCCATTAAGAAAGTGTTAGAGCGCAAACCGGCCGATTTCAGGTAAGGGCGCAATAAACTAAAAATTATAGTTAAATGTTTTATTTCATTATAGAAAGCCGATGTAAAAATAAAATGTTTAATTAAACAAACTATCATATCTAGTTAAGATATGATAATAGAACAATGGTTGACAAACTAAAATATCAAACAAATCATTTGATTTATAATTATCGATTTGTTTGCAACAAGATATTAAACTGACAACGGCTAACTATGTATTTTCGGCTTGATTACCGTAAATTAAAATTCTTATATTTTAGGTTTGTTATAAAGTTTTATAATCCCAACTATGAATAATCTAGTTTACTAATCTTTTGTTTATCATGTACGTTACATAAATTTATTGTTATTTTATAAATTCATTAAGTTTAAACAGTACAAATAAATTCAAATGTTCAAATATCCGCTGAACCAAACGTCTTATAAAAAATCAGTTTATTGATAATATTGTTATTTACCTTGGCATATCTCCGTCGTGAAACACGTCAGGGTGATGGTGACCAGCATTTAGTCCCACAAATCCCATATAGGTACCTCCACATATAAGGACGAAATTCCACATTATAATAACACTTAATAAATTTTCCTTTCCAAATATATACATGCAGATTGGAAGTAGTAGGCCAACTAAATCAGTAAGCCTCATTTGCTTATATTGGTGCGGAAAATCAATTAATCTAAAAATTAAAATAAAATGTAATTGTCTTACATATAACTAATATAAATAATAGGAATACGGCACCTAACAACTATATATTGTGACAAATCATGGTGAATAATAAATTCAGATGTGTGACTGTAAATTTATTGTCATATTTTATTGTCATAATAATAATGCAAAATAAGCAATAATATAAATAACACAAACGTAATAAATATTTTTCATACAACTCATACAACCCTATTGATGTCCGAATGATCATAAAAATATATAAAAATAAGTGACAACCAAACAGTTGGACAGTATAAACTATGTAACTGCTAAAAACCAAATAAGATAAGACAAGTTGGCTGCAAAAACAATACAGTAGGGTACTCCAACAGACGTCACTATATTCTACAATTAAATTCTAATCAAATAAAGTGAATTGCAGTGATTTGTTGGCGATTAAAATTATTGCCGCAACAAAACAATTCTTGAAATGGCGAAAGAACTAATATTCCTAAAACTACAGCGTAGAATCTAATTAAGCCTTATGCGGAAACAGAAAGAATCTTGATAAGAAAGATAAAAATGATAAAAGCTAAGGTCATCAAAAACTAGATTTTTTGGTAGGAATAGAAGAATATTAGTAAAATTTTTCAAAAAATGTCGAAGAAATACTTTAAGGCAAGTTACAGGTGAATGGAATCATAAAACTGGAATAAATTTGTCAGCGAAGTAATGTCGCAAATGGATACGTAAGTCTGGAATAAAATTAAATAACACACACGCACACATATGTACACTCGCATACACACACACGCACACACACATACACACACGCACACACACACACACGCACACACACACACACACACACACACACACACACACACAAACGCACATGCATACTCGCAGATACGCACATACACACACGCACACACACACATTTGTTCTTATCACTGCTGCTCCCTTGGATTCCGTTTTATTGCAGTGGGAACACTCTGCCGGGAATGGCCTTCTGGAAAGAGTATCAGCGTTTCTGTGGCTAACTCCGGCCCGGTGCTCAATCTTGAAATCGTATTCTTGGAGTCGTTCGATCCATTTGGCTATCTGACCCTCTGGATTCTTAAACTGCATCAACCACTTAAGGGTGGAATGATCGGTTCGGATTAAAAACTTCCTTCCATAGACGTATTGATAGAGGTGCTCTACTGATTTCATTACTCCTAGAAATTCTCTTCTCGTGACGCAATGATCACACAAGTTTTGAGCGAACTTTACTAAAATATCCAAGGACTCTCTACTGATCTCCTTGAATCTGAGATAGCCCTCCTCCAATTCCCACATTACTTGCATCTGTATCTAAGAAAAACTCTCATTCTGGCAGTAAATACCCTAAAATTGGTGCTATGATTAAATGCTTTTTCAAGGTCTCAAAGGCATTTTGGCAGTCTGTATCCCTGCGGTAATCTCTTGCTTCCTCTGTAAGTCGCGTTAATAGATTAGCGATATCTGCAAGCTTCTTAATAAACCTCATAAATATAGTAAATACATAGTCCAAGGAAACTTCTCACTTGATGTTTGTCAGTTGGTTCTGGACATTCCTTAATGAACTTTGCCTTAAAATTGCTGGCACTTCTTAGGGTTCAACATCAATTGGGCAGCTTTAAGTCGATTAAAAACGTTTTCTAAACAAATGGCAAAACGTTGAATTGCCACAATCCAGATCCTGTGGTGAAGGCTGTGTTCTCTTTATCTTCTGGGTCCATTTCTACCTGACAGTATCCAGACTTTAAATCCAAAGTAGAAAACAATTTACTTCCAGCCAATGTGTCCAATGTGTCGTCGATCCTAAGCAAATAATAACTATATTTTTTGGTAACGTTATTCAGCAAACGGTAATCTACACAGAACTTCGTCGTCCCGTCTTTCTTTTAATCGTCGAGCTGTTTGAGAAATTGGCTTAGCATTACCAGTATCAATTTTATGCTTAAAACGGTAGTTTTTCGCGTCTTTCCTCCGTTCGGTACGAAAATATCACGATACTGCCAAAGAAATTCCTTTAATTTCCTTTTCTCCATCTGATTTAGAGACTGACCCGCAACTGCAAACATTTGTTCGAATTTGTCATTGGAATTATCAGATATTGCCGTCTAACGGATTATGGATGTAGCAGGTATACAAGTTATTACTGTTGTCTCTTTCTTGAAGGTCACTGGGTAGTCATTGACATTGATAAGTCTCACAGGTATCTCTTTAGCCAAAGTCCCCAGTTCCTTTCTAATTATGATTCCTCGGCCAACCTCGTCATCATGGTTCCAAGGCTCCATCATAACAGGTGTCCCTTCGTCCACAATTCCCTATATCCGCGTTACTCTGATCGTTTCACTTCTCGCAGGCACGACTGTATCTTCTTTAATCGCTGCTTGCACAGTGTTGTCATCATGTGGATGAAGAAATACTTCCTCGTGACCAACTTTGATTATCTTATTCTTAAAATCCAATTGGAATCCATGCGTATTCATTACTTTAGTTAATAATATAACGTTAGCAACTATAACAGTATGGATGAACTTTTCTGCTTCAATTCCTAATTGTACCTGAATTTCTTCATGAATGTTGGCATTTTCACCTGTAGCTGTCCGAAGTCGCAACCTCGTTGGTAACAGTTTCTTACGGCTGTTTATAACTATCGGGCGTATAATGGTTCTGGTCGCTCCTTTATCTACCAACAACGTATGCCTTTTACCATTTATTTCTCCATCTACATATACACTATCTTCACGACATTTCAAAAAAGCTATTAGTATGAGAGGGTCTTTGGAAAAGTTCCGGGTCGAAGCTGCCTCCCTAAAGCCGACCCGTTCTAGTTTTGCTGTTGGTAGGTTTCTTGATTTGCGTCGTACCTAGGGAGCTTACATGAACTTCGTTCTTCTTCGCCACAATTCCAGCACCCCACAATCCCAACAGCTTATGGTCTTCGTTTTCTTGTATTTAATAATTTTTATCATATTATCGAGCTGGTGAAGTTTATCTTCATCTCGTTCCTCTTTTGCATCCCTCACTTTACTTTACTCGCCAAAGGCCTGCGTAGCTGACTCGTATTCAAGGGCGGCTGTTAAGACATCAACCAGCGTCTTATGACGAGCTAATCGTAGTATTCTCTGCATTTTATGATCATGAAGACCACCAATAAACGTTTAAATGGCCAACTTTTTCATCATGTCTTCGGGAGCTGTTGGATAAGCATACCGTACTAATCTGGCAACATCTACCTTATATTTTTTTGTCCTCATCCCTCTTCTGTCTTCGATTTTTAAGCTGCGACTATATACATGCTCCAAATGTTCGTGGCCATATCGCATATTTAACCTCTTAAGTTGTTTGAAATCATCCGTCTTCTCTACGGCTATGGTCTGAAGCACATCCAAGCCATCTCCGCAAAGAGCGATAGTAAGGTTTACAGCCTTCTCTTTTTCAGACCATCCATCCGGTCTTGCAGCTGATTTGAACTGTTTCATCTAGTTGATCCATGACGATTTTCCGTCGAGAGTTGGAAATGTTTATTCTATACCGTGTACCAATTGTAACAACGTGTAAATCGGAAAATCATCTCGTAATATTCTCAGTAGGGTGATCTCACATCGTAGTGACATAAAACCAAATAACTAAATGCATGTGCACTCACAGATCATGCATTAACGTTAAAATATGAATTTTATTTAGAGGATTCCTGTATTTTGGCAAAAGAAAAAAACCATTCACAACGTGTTTTCTTGGAAATGTGTTTCATAAAATCTAGTACGTCTTGCATAAATAAAAAGTCTGACATAGATAAACTGTGCAACATTTATTGTTATTTAATGGCAAAACATCAAAAATAAATTAAACATTTACCTGTACATATACACGCCATAATACACATGTATGTATAACGAAAAGAACACCTAATTACATTTTAATCATACTGTTTTTGTTTTTTCTTTCTCTTCTCTATGTATCAGAGTTAAAACACACCATTAAAAGATGTCACAAACTAAGTTTTACAATCCTTAACAAAATTTTTAAAAAATTTATAATGTATGTTGTCTATTATTTTATATTTTATATGTGTGTTATTAATGTAGAAAGTCAAAGCTTTTTATAAATAATCTCAACGACTACTAAGTTGCACTGATGAATTGTGATATTTTGTAAATATTTTTACATTCTTCTTATTACAGTGTCTTAAAAAAGGAATAACCTTTAACATTCCGGCTAAACTTCTGACTGCAGCCCAGAAACGATTGCCGGCAACAAGGCGACCCTTGCTTTAGCGACCTCCCGCCCACACCACTCAGGCCACGTCAGCTCAGACCACGTCAGCTCAGACCACGTCAGCGCATACCGTTCCTGTGCATACAGCGAGTACAAAAGCAGCGACACAGGGTAAGACCGATTGTCACTCGACACTGAGGAGTAGGCAGATTGCGACTTCAGTGCCGAGAGACAGTTCTTGTATTTATTAAACAGAACACTTCCTACTCCTCTCACTCGAGACGTACACTGGTACGTCTCGAGTGAGGGGAGTAGGAAGATTGAGACCCCGAACTCGAACCAATTGTATCACTCTTGATAATTGCAACAAAATGGAGCCGAAACGTCAAGCATTAAATTCTCAACGCGGTTCTTCCCGAGACCTTATTAATTTTCACATATTTCCATTACATATACATATACATATATATATATATATATATATATATATATATATATATATATATATATATACTTCTAGCGGTTAATGTGGGCTCCGTACTAAAACGGTATTATACTAACTCCAGGAGAATATACGCCGTGTATATTATTATCTGAGTAGCGCTTTATGTAGACTCCGACCAACACGTCGGATCAAGTGGACTCCGTAACTGGATAAAACATTTTTGGGATCCGTATACAGCTTTTAGCGTACACAACTAAGCTCCTGCGATGTTGCCAGTAGTTGTATTAGTCGTAGATTTTTAAATTTTAGAGCAGGTACATTTTAGAACTTAAAATTTATTTAAATATCCACCAGGTTAGTCATCGAGGAATTCCAAGAATATTTGGCTACTGTTTTTAAATATATTATAATATAAATTGTTAATATAATTTTATTTTATTTTTATGTTTAATAAGCACTTTGATAATTTAAATTACTTGCTCTAATTATTTTTAAACTTTAGTATCCATTATAAACTTATTACTGCTAATATATAGCATTATTTTATAGCATTCTAATATTTTAGCTATGGATTAAATCCGAATAGCGTTTTGATATTACTTTACTTTCTCGGAGACATTATATTGTAACACAAGGATCTTATTAAATTACCAAAACCTTCCTTTCATATTTTTATCACTTATAAGGGGCAGCACTAACATCAGTAAGACAATAAGGCGTACCTATAGTTCTGGGCAGCTTAATAGAAAACTTGAATGTAGAAATTTTATTGGTTTCGGGACTGCTAACTGGATTGGGGAAGCAGGATATCAGCATTAAGTTAATGCATATAGGAATTGTTGCTTGACGGTTGAAATATCAAATACCAGAAGGCACGACGGTAGCAGTCTGAGAAAGCAAAGCAAAACAACTTAACTATTATTAGACAATATCATATTTCCTAATAAACTAATATTCACTTTATAACGAGAAAAAAAGATATCGAAACAGTATGTACATACCAACGGGTTTCCTATGTCGGCATCCAGCAAATTTATTGTAATATTGATACGGGAAACAAAAACCTTGAGAGAGAAATTGGCCTCAAGAAACTCTGCCTTAATAAACAGTCGAATAAAATACAGATTCTCGATTTAAATAGTCAAAAAATTAAAGAACAATTTATTAAAATAGAAACAGCGCCGATTTACGATGTAATCCATTAACGGCCCAAGGTACAAAGCAGCTCCTAGTTATGCTGATGATTACATCTATAAATATGTAAACGACATACTGAACAAAGTCCAGAGAGCACGAAAAAAGTTTCAAGTAAAATCAACGAAGTGAAAACCAAATACCAGTGCATAAACATAAGAGATCGTCAGTAAATCTAGATACAACGTTAAAGTCAACAATTTTAATTTCGAAAGTATGGAAGACTTTAAATATCTTAGAACAATAATCGCAGTTGGTAATACTACCACTGAAGGAGTTTAGAGCATAATACAAGCTTTAGACCTATTTTTATGTACGGATGCGAATCATTACAATGACTAAAACAAAAAAAAAGACTTCAAATATTGATAGATAATTGATAGGGAATAAGCACATCTATAGATAAGAGTGAACAGATCATACAAGGTGGATAGGAAGGATTTCGGATTGGAGCCCAATAGAAAGGAGAAAAAGAGGTAGACCCCGAAGATCATGGAGGGATGAAGTGGACGAGGTCATGGAAAAACGAGACCTTAGAGATGGAGAATGGCAGAACAGAGAGGACTGGATACGTTGGCTGAAAGAAGGAAGGCGGCGACAGCTGTAAAAATCCTTATATAGATAGATATAAGAATGAATAACATATCTTAGATAAATAAGTGGAACAAAAGAAACTGTGTATAAACTTGAAATTTCAGAAATAATAATTAAATGAATTAATGTAAATCGTAGGAAAAGACATAAGAGGAGCCATGACACAGTGAAAAACTAGAAATCTTATGGAAAAATACAATAAACTATTACATTTGCTCTTTAGCACCGTGAGAAGATCAAAATACAAATCTGCATACATAATTATATTAAAGAAAAGTTAATAAAAACTTCTGTTTGTCAGCAGCCAGAGAAATTACACATTATAATATATTGAATAATGCTTTTAGCATAAAAAAAACGGTGTTATAGTCAATAACAAGAAAACCAAATAAAAGTTCATTAACAGACAAAAGGTATGATATAGAATGGAGCATTAATGTAACAATAAAACCATATACTTTTGAAGGATTGGAGCTATTTAGATATCGCTGATAAGTTTGTCACATAAAAGATAAAAGCGAAAATGCATGTAGCAAACCATAGACATATAGTACAAATAGACTGAATACTGCCATACATTCACGTTTAAGTAATGCGACAGAGAAAACTGCCGAAAAGCAATATCTGTATCTTTTTCTAATGGGACAGGTTTATCGACCACGTGACCTTCTTATTGGTCATTTAGGTCACGCGTTCGATAAACCTGGCAAATTAGAAAGAGGTGCAGGGACTGCTTTTCGCCAGTTTTCTCTGTCGCACTGGGGAAACGGACCTGTATTGAAACAGTCAGTCTATTTGTATTTTATGTATATGTAGCAAACTGATATCCTCATATCACTATTCAATCTACAAAAAGAAGAAACTGCAATGTAAACAAAATTTGTTTAGTACGTGTCTAGAAAAGAACTCTAAAAAAGAATTTGGAGATAGAAATGTCAACTACATGTGTAATATAAAAATCAAATTTATTCTTTTAACCAAAATGTTCACACCAAGTTTTAATGTATTTAAATATCCGGTAGCTCAAACTACTTGTATGCTATAATAGTATTCAGTAATCCATCTCAATATGTCTGACTTTATTGTTTTTTTAATTTTTTGGATAAAATGAAAGAACTATGCCACAATATTTATTATGTATTACATATTTTATTTGACGCTTCAATGTTCAAATAGGAGTTCGTTCTTAAAAATGTACAATATTATTTTTACAAGCTATTACGTATAAGATGTTATTTATGTTTTTACTTTATCTAGTTGGTCATAATAATCAATTAGTTCGCGGTTGTTTCGCACTCTGTATTGATTTGTAATATTATCGATAACAGGTTTATATATTTCTCTAATAATTCTTCTTTCTGCGATGCTCAATCGGCTCTTATTTTGTTCTTTCGTCGTCCATGTTTCATGTTTTAATTCTCCCCGTATAATTAGCCCATTAACAGAGAGTCATTCCATCCAATAAGAGTGGAGGCTGCTCAGTCATCAAAGACAATCATTCCATCCAGTAAGGATGAAGACTGCTTAGTCATCAAAGACAGTCGTTCTATCCAGTAGGGGTGAAGGCTGCCTAGTCGTCGAAAAGACAAGTGCTATGTGCCAAACAAGATAGTCGTGTCTTGGTTAAGGGGTAGCTGCCCTTTGCGCTATCGCCGATTCTTTTGTGGTTGCTGTATGTCAAGGGGTAAGGTCAGCCTACATATCTGTTGCTAAAATTACTTCGCTGCTGTAACGAGTACCATTTACTGGTATATGAATTTTGTTACGAATTTATCTTATGTGCTAAACTCTAATAAATCTTTTACCGCGAATTAAGAAACATGTTTTAACCTTTACGTTTATCTAAATAAATTTTACTATATTGTATAATAGTTGTTTATTATGTTTGTTTTACTATTTGTATCTCTATAGGTATAATTTAGAATATAATGTTATTTGTCTTATAAACAAAATCATACGATTTGCGTTACATTGATATTTATGTGGCAATTGGCTATAGAGTCATTAGTCTTTCCTGTCATATCATATTTTCCTTAATCAACAAACCATAATCAAGCGGTTTAGTTTGTGTAATACAATATCCCAATTCGTCTCATAATATTTAGTTTTCAAAACAGCTGTTACGCTAATAATTCGTTCACCTTTGTTAAAGCACTTTGGGTTATGACTACTTTTTCTTGGCTACGCAATTTTAGTTTTTAAATTACAGTATTTATTGATATGTTATTGATAGGGTATGCAAGTGTTGAGGAATAGTTTGCGATTGATATATGAGGTTGTGAAATATTAAGTATTGTTGATAACTGGGTAGTTGTTATAATTTTGTCTGTGTATGTAGTTTGAGAACTTGGGAATAATGTTAAGGGTGATATTTGAGATGGAGTTAATATTGGTATAGTTAATTAAGTAGGTATAGTCGAGGATTGTAAGGAAAAGAACTTCGCTGAAGATGCTGATGTGATCAGGACGTCATGTGTGGAAGAGTATGAACTACTGTATTTATAGTAGTAGTTGGCACTGTTGTTGTAAAGTTCTGATTTGGATTTGTACAGAATGACCAATTTGCTACAAAATGGTCAGATTTTTTACAATACTAACACATCTGTTTTCTAAAGATAAGAAAATACGATTAGATGTTTGATCGTGGTTTCTGACAATTGAGGGAGGAATTAATGTAGCTTTCAAAGGAAAGATAAATGTATGTCTTGGAAAGCTCAATATATATATATATCTATATACTGGGTTTGTTGTACCTCTTCGTCTAAAATTAATTGGAGGTAATAAATTGAGGCCTAATTTTTTAAGTTCATACTCTATGAAAGTGTGATAAATACTAGGACAAACATTAGAGATCAGTAATCTTTCATTTGGTGTAATTAAGCGTCGAGCATAAATTATTTGATGATTGATAGTTATTCTTTCGTTGTCAGCCTTCATGACGGTTTTTTCTAATTCTTCACTAGCTAGGTAAATACAAATACGGTGATTTGAAATTCGTGATGAAAAAATGTATATATCTTGGTTCTATAATTTTTCACAGTGCAAGTAGATATTGAAATTTTGGAATTGAATTGATTAACGCTACAGAATATGAAGAAGTTTTATATGATGTCAATAACGTTTGGGGCCTCGACGCCACTGGACTATTAAAATCATCCATTTTCGTTGTTTAATGACATCAGGTGATATAAATAATATGAACTTGCTTTGAAGTAAGTATCTAATTAGATTAAAATTCCTTACCGATTTTCTCCATTGTTATTCTCCATTGTTATTTACGGTATCACAACAATTTATTACACTTTTAATATTAACTGGATATAAATAAAAGCACAAAAACTGAGTGCGATTAGACTGGTAATTAAATAAATCTAGCTTCGACGAAGGTTCAAATCGTTGTCTCTTATTATTTTCTTTTCAAATATTCTGAGTTCTTCCTTACTTGCTTCAGCCATTTGCTATTAGTCGTATCCATGTATTAAAATAGGTTTGAAATTAGTAGCAATATTATTTCTCCGAGAAAGTGAAGAATATCTATTTGCTATCCAGATTTAATCCATAGAATAAATATTGGAATGCTATAAAATAATGCTATTAGCACCAAAAAAATTTGCTGATAATCAGTAAAAAACTAAATAAATGTCCTTTAAGATGCAAAAAAAGATGATATAGAGTAAAGCATAATGTTACAATAAACCCATATCATTTTAAAACATTGCAGGATTTAGTATATCGTAGATAACGTTCTCACATAAGAAATAAAAATGAATATTTAGGTAGCTAACTGATGTATATATTATAACCCTTATAACACTTTTAAATCCAGAAGTCTAATAGGAATCTATAAAATCAGGATATATAAGAAGATAATTAAATCAGTGCTACTGTGTGGACATGTGACGAGAACACTGTCAAAACAATGTAAGTAAAACTCAAGTAGTAATTAGATCAGGATTGCTAGAAATGTCATCAGAAGTATTTTCCAACCTATATAGGTCCGAGTACTAACCAATACCAAACGGAACTAATGCCAAGGTCAAACACATATACAAAGGTAGCAACGTCGTACAAGAAACTAAATCTCAACGCCAAAGTTGCGCTGGCTATATCCAAAGGCTCTCTAATAACTGCATTGTCAAGCTAAATTGGGAGGATCGAGAAAAAAAATGCCCTTAGGACGTCCACGAATGAAGGAGTTAAGTAACATATGGTCAGATTTAGGAATAATGAGACTACCTACATCTTATCAACACATCCCTGTTCAATCACATGCTATCCTACCTACAATCAACAACTTATTTGTTAGGGATTATCAAATCAATTACAAGTAATCAAATGAACTAGACTTAAAAAAATTATCCCAGGAAAGGCACTTCAGAAATAGGGAAATAAATTTTTACAACGTCATTTACGTGGCTGAGTTTTCAATAGTAATGAGGAGACAAAAAGAAGAAAAGGTAATAGAACCTTGTTGCTTTCTGACTATATGATGTCGATGACCTTTATATAACATATAGGGAGAAAGAGAGACGAATGTCTATGTTCAATCTAGAACTCGCTGGTTTTTCTCCATTTCGAATTGGGTTTGTATTAGTATTACTATAGAAAATAAACGGAAGAGAAACTATAATTATGAAATTTTATCTAAAATGTAAAATCAATAAACAAATTATATATACAAAAAGATTATATGAATGAAGATGATATGGCTTTACAAAAGGTAAACGAATGAGCATAAAAGCACAGCTGTTTTTAAAACTTAATATTATTATTAGACAAATTGTGGATATCCATTACCGCTTGTCTATAAAATGAATCAGAAGACTATGCTAAAATATGATACGGCAGGAAAAACGGCAATGTAAAGCAAATATGATGATTTTGTCACAGCATAAGAATATTGCCTCGTACTGTTATATAGCAATTTGTTGTCACAAGTTTATAGTTTTTCGAAAAATGAACTCACATTTAAATATTTAAACGTCAAATAAAATATAAAAACCTATTTAACCTTATTCCCAGCATTATTCTTAAACACTGACATAACGCCACAAGAAAATAATTTTAAAAAATCACTGCGAAATTCAAAATTTATATTTATACCGGTATCTCAGAAAATAATAATATTTGTATAGTCATATTTTGAGATAAAATCTTCAATTCAGAGCAAAAAACTGAGCACACAAATATTTATTATTTTATGTACTATGTTGTAAAATAAGTATACTCAAAACAAATAAATATTATCTACCAAGTGCTCTACTCCAGTTTAATATCTTCTTCTTCTTCCTTCTTTATAAATAGGCTTAATGCCTGTTTTACTTCGATTTTGAGCCTCAATTGACGTTGTCTGACCATCTTTTCCTCGGTCGTGATCTCCTTCCATTTGGCGATTTGTCTCTTGCTATTCGTACTATTCTATTTTCTGTCATTCTTTCGAAGTGTTGATTCCATTCCGCTTTTTTCTTTTGGTCCACGCGTTTATTTCCTCTAAACCACATCTCGCTCGTATTTCTTCACTTCTTACTCTTTCTCTTAGAGTTTAGTTTGTTATTTTTCGTAAGACTTTCATTTCTGTTGTTTCTAGCAGTCTTTGTGTTTTCGCCGTATCTGCTCTTGTTTCCGCTATATACGTCATTATCGGTCTTATTATTGATTTTTATATCCTCAGTTTAATATCAGTTTAATATCAATACATAAAATATTATAAAAATTTCGTCATAGTTGTAAATTTATATTAGATAAAACCAAATGTAGAGCATATAGTGAAATCTGAATATCTTAGAATAACTATAACGAACGAGAACATTATTGATAAGGAAAAGCCAGGCCCATCGCTAAGAAAGTGAGAAAGCAATTGGCAAAAGCAAAGGGTACTTTGTACTAAAGTAGCCGTACTCTAAAGCATAAGCATGTCTTTTCTATTCTTTTAGTAAGTGATGGATCCGACCGTTACTTAATAAAAATTCATTTTATCTAACAATAAAAGATGTATGCGTTTACACGTTATAGTTTGTAACTGAATAAGTTACGGACGGGAGAATTGTTTGTCTCAAGTTGGCCATTCAGAATTATGTCTTTATTTTTTAATTTGCTAATTTCCATAGATTCTACTTTTTATAGAATCTAAAGGTAGCTTCAGGGCTTTATTATAAATATACTTTTTTAGGAATGAAAATACGTAAATAGAACCTGGAATATGCATGTAACGTAACCTTTGATCTCTGAGATAAACCCAACTCCTGAACAATGGCGCCGATATATGTAGTTAAAATTTTGTACACCTATTTTAACCGTTTATTTCCTTATTATCCATATATGAGTTGTGACCGATATTACAAACTCATTTATTTTTCACAAAGAGACTCTACATATATTAACTACATTTATTACTATACAAATCTGATTGAAATATTGTCTAAAAGTAACAGCAGGGGCGGCTGGTCCTATGAGGCAGGTGAGGCAGTGCCTCACCAGTATCAATCGACTATTTACGTTCTTTAACTACAATTTAGCTTTTTGGAATTTTCTAAATAACTTTATTTTCATTATGATAAAAAATTAAAATATGTACACCCCTGATGTCTTATCTTTGTATATTTCTTCATAATCTACGGGCCGGACAAGGGACATGCTTAAACCACAAAATATTAAATAAACAACGGCTCCATTTTCCGCGCTAGCTTCTAATATATCATCTGTGCATCTCATTCTCTCTTTAAAAATTATAGCCGCCGAGGCAAGCCTCACGGCATTGCTCTGTCTGACATATTAGACATCACAATATCTAGCTAAATTCAACATGATTTATTTATTTTCTGCCCACGATTTCACCGAAAACGAGAGGCATGCCGCTCTGGTTTTATGTAGTTCTTTTAATTAGCAGCGTTGCCGTTTGGGTACAAAGGTACCCAATTCGCTACATTTTTTCCCTCGGGGTATAAAAGTACATTTTAAATAAAACATAGATTTTTATTTGAAAATTGGTAACAACATTGTTATGTTGTAGTAGAGTATTTTCCTTTAATAGATGGTACTATACATATTGTTCTATTGTTTTCTGATTTAACAAAAAATATTTTTTTTTCTATGCATTTACCAGATTGGCAACATTGGTACATTTTGGAACATTTCTGCAAAATTGTTGTAGTAAGAGTAAGTAGTAGTTAAATTACTTCCTGTTGACCTCTTTGTGCGGCAGGATCACGTTTGACGTATCTCGTGTTGTTTTTCATTAAAAAAACAGTAAGATTACATGTTATATAATAAGTGCAATTCTAATTAACTTTTTTTAATAATTTTGGTGGGTTTGTTTTTGTTTGCAGGATTTTCGGTTTTAGTGAAAAATGGATTTAGCACCGAGCACTTCGTCACAACTTTCCCAAGTAAATGTAAATATTCGTAATACTTGTGATCTCGTAAATTTTTTAGTCAATCAGCAGAATTTTTCAAGTCATTCATATGAAGATAAATTATATATAGTTAAAGTCGTAAAACGACCTATTCCAGATTTAAGTAAACATCTTGTTTCTATCGGTGGCGTCGGAAAACCAAATCGGGGATTTCAAAATGCATGGTACGAAAAGATTGACTGGCTTACGGGTAGTATAACATTAAATAAATTGTTTTGTTGGCCATGCATTTTATTTGCCACAGCTAATACTAGCGACAAAGTTTGGTTCAAAAGTGGTTATACTGATTTGAAAAATTTGTATCGGAGTCTATTGTTACACAATAAAAGTTCTCAACATATTACATCGAATTGCAAGCTTACTCTTATGAGAAAACAAAAGCAAAATATCGCCACAGCACTAGACAATTCGCGTAAAATAGATATTGAAAATTTCAATGCTAGGGTTAAAGAAAATCGGCAAATTTTAAAAAGCCTTATAGATATTACTTTACACCTCTGTATGCAAGAGTTACCGTTTAGGGGGCATGATGAATCTAATGAATCTTTAAATCGCGGGAATTTCAAAGAGCTAGTTGTTCTTGTTAGTAAATTTGACACTAATTTAAAAACATTTTTAGAACATGATAATGACTCTAGATCAGTTTTTTCTGGGACATCTAAAACCATACAAAATGAATTAATCGATTCAATTGCTTTTGTTATAAATAAAAAAATTGAGGAAGAAATTTCAAAATCATTATTCTTTTCCTGGCAGGTGGATGAGACTACTGATATAAGCTGCCATTCACAACTATCCGTTATTTTTCGATACGTAATAAACGATAAACCAGTCGAACGATTCATGGGATTTTACGATGTAAGTTCCGGGCGTTCTGCTGAAGATTTATTTGAATTTTTATCTACCAAATTTCGAAAGTTCAACTTGCATAGTAAATTAGTGGCTCAGACATACGATGGAGCTTCTGTAATGTCGGGAGAAGTGAATGGTCTACAGGCAAAAATTAAATCTATAGCGCCTCAAGCCATGTTCATTCATTGCTATGCACATGTATTTAATTTAGTTTAAAGTAACGCATGCAGTTCAATTCAACAAGTTAAAGTTTTTTTCTCAACCTTATCCGGTTTTTCTTCATATTTTTCTAAATCTACAAAGCGTACCCAAGTGTTAGAACACATTGGAGGAAATCGTATACCTTCTAATGTAGCAACTCGCTGGAATTTTACTTCACGCGCAGTTCTCACAGTTAATAATAATAAGGATAAATTACTTGAGACCTTTGATTTTATTATTAATAGTCGCGATTTTGATGACAAAACAATAAGAGAAGCAGTAGGTTTAAAAGCTTTTTTAGAAGATCCTCAGAACATATTTTTTTTAGAAATATTTTCGTTGATTTTTCATCAAACTGATACTGTTTTTTCCATTCTACAAAATAGAAATACAGACATTGTTAAGGCCAGAAATTTACTTCAAAATACCCTAAGAAAAATACGTGAATTTAGGAGTAACAGTACTTATTTTGATACAATTTATGAAAAACTGGATACCGCTGCGTTACACTCGAAACGTCGTCGTAAGGGAGTTGAAATGACTGATAAAACTCAACAATTAAGGCAAATTTTTTTTGAAATTCTTGACATTATAGCAACCCAAATAGAGGTTAGGTTTTGCGACGTTGAAAAATTACATTTCTTTGATCTGTTGAATATATCAAAATTTCCCATTTTTGCTAAAGAATTTCCTCATGATCTATTAAAAAACTTGACAACGCAGTATAATATTTTTGATATAAATCAACTAAAAAGTGAGTTATTCGCTATGTACGGGAATGATATAATAGAAAATTGCGCAAGCCCTTATGAAATGTTAACTTTTTTTCACGATTATGATTTAAAACTTTGTATGCCAGAAGTTTTTAAATTATTCTGCATTTGTGTTGTTTTGCCAGTGACAAGTGCTTCTGCAGAAAGAAGTTTCTCCGCACTAAAAAGGATTAAAAATTACATCAGAAATACAACTGGACAGACACGATTGAGTAATATGGCAAAAATCTCAATTGAAAAATCATTTATAAAATCACAGGATGAGAACGTTTTTATAGACGATGTAATAGATCATTTTGCAGAACAGAAGTCTCGCAGAATTCCTTTAATTTATAAAAAACTTTAATTTTAGAACTCAGTTTTCCTTTTAGAATTTATATTTTTTGAAGTTTTTCTAAAATAATTATAATTTTTAAAAATCGTGAAATAAAAAACCAAAAAACAAAATTTAACCCTTTGTTTAAGTTTATTTAACGTAAACGGCCTCACGTTATGATGTCACAAAATCGACCTTCCGACTAACATCTTACGACGAGAACGATCAATGGAGATATGCTAGACCGAAGCTTCAACTGAAGGGATATGTGAGAGCGTGAAGAAGATGGCACTAGATTAGCAGTCGCCATTTATAACACTTACTAACAAATCTCCCAGATAAAAAATACCTACTAACCCCCAAAAAAATATAAAAATCCCAAAAAAATTAATAAAAAATATAAAGATTCAAAAAAAATATAAAATAATAAAAAATTCACAAAAAAAATATAAAAATAAAAAAAGGCCACGGGAGAGGCCACCTAGATCCTTGAGGCTACAACTTGGCCGCTAACCAAGGTGCAGGCTCGAGGATTAGAGCTCCCTCGTTTTTCGTTCGCTTTTATCTCACGATACGAGATTTCATGATAAACCGGAGTAAGTCGCTTAACGACACCTTGGGTATCATTTAAGTTACATTTATGAGCACCCTATTACACATGGTGCTCATAAATACAGCTCAATCGCGGACTTTTTCAAAAAGCAGTCAGCCCTTATGTTGCACCTTCAGTGCACATAAGGGAGGGTGGAGGAGGGCTTAGGAGAGCTTTGAGGTGAGGATGACTTTTGTTGATCCGCGCGCGTATCGTCAGAAGTCCTTCTCACGCCAAGTCATTGTTTGCTGACGCGAGCAATGCCTCCTTAGCCGGGTATGACTGGAGCAAAGAGAAGCTAACCATAATAATAATAATTTTCCTTAAGTGTAGTGTGCCTCACCATCTTGTACTATCACGAGCCGCCCCTGAGTAACAGTATGTAAAATTAAAATTTTTAATGAAAAGTAAAAGATTAGCCATATTTTATAGGGTTTAAAGATCGGCCAAATCGGCCTTTTTAATGCGAACTATCCTAATTATGTCTATAAATATTAGAGAAGGGAATATCCAGAGATAAAGATAGGTACTTTACTTAACTTTATCAGACATATGCGGTTAACACAAATGTGACGTATTTCTAGTACAGGAAACACATTGAGGGCCAAACATAGGCAAACAAGAAAAAAAAAACTTAAAATGAGAGGAGACAAAACCAGTATTTCTAGTGCAGGAAACACATTGAGGGCCAAACATAGGCAAACAAGAAAAGAAAAACTTAAAATGAGATGGGACAAAACCAGTCAGCTAAGGGAATCTTTTAACGGTGTTGAGCTTGGATCTGCTATCTACGTATATAATGAACAATATTACGGCTCCTGACTAAAGATCTGAGCACAAAACTAATTCTAAAATTTGGATCAAAAATACAACAATGGCTTGTATTGTCTGGGTATGCCTACACAACAGAAGATTTTTCGTATCATTCAATGGTAAAAATAACAGATGGAAAACGCAGAAGAACGGTCTCCTTTGGGGTAGCGTAATGGTACCTACACTGTATAATATTTACACAACCCATACCAGTAAATACTTCATCATCATCATCATCATCTTGGTGCTACAGCCCTTAGAGGGCCTCGACCTTCTCAAGCTTTCTACGCCATTCTGTTCTATCCCTTGCTTGAATTTTCCAGTTGCCGAATCCGATCTCCGCATCTTGTGTTACCCCATCCACCCACCTCAGCTTTGGTCTACCCCGTCGTCTCATTCCCACAGGTTGCGCTGTTAGAATCTTTTTTATCATGTTCGATTCAGGGGCCCGGGCTTCATGTCCTGCCCACTGCAGGCGGTTTCGCTTAATTATAGTGGTAATATCTTTACCACCAAACGTATGCTTGTAGATATTCTGCAGTTCGAAGTTATATCTACGCCTCCATATTCCGTTCTCACAGACCGCTCCAAATATATTGCGTAGCACCTTTCTTTCAAACATGGATAGAGCGGATTCATCTGTTTTCGTTGGCGTCCATGCCTCTGATCCGTATGTAAGAACGGGGACTATCAGTGTTCTATACAGCCTTATACGAGTTTTTTGAGACAGACGTTTGTTAGCTAAGTACTTTGATAGACCATAATAACACCTGTTTGCAATTATTATTCGCCTTTTTATTTCCTCAGATGTATTATTATTGGGGTTAACCGATGTCCCTAGATATATGAATTCATTGACTGCTTCGAAGTTTTGGTCATTGATGATTAAATTTGTGTCAACATTTCCAGCTCTTGTGTTTGTGTTAGTCGCCATGAATTTGGTTTTATTTTGATTTATATGTAACCCCATTCGTTGTGCTGCTGCTACTAGCTCGGTTAGGATTTCCGCAGTTCTCGCCCTAGTTCTTGTTATAATGTCCACGTCGTCTGCATATGCTAGAATTTGGACTGATCTATTAAATATACCAGTAAATACTAGGACTTTTATTATGTAGACGATACATCTATATTGTTGCACAACCAAAACTTTTTGTTGCTGAAGTATAGAAAAATCTAAATCATACTTTAAACACAATAAAAATAGACTATGAATCAATTTTAAGCCGAACCTCAGAAAAAGTCAGATGTCCTGCTTTAATGTCCCTAACAGAGATGCTTTGTATCTCTACAAAGTATCTCTAGTAGTACTAGAGATACTTTGTATCTCTAGTATTTTAAAGTCTTTAAAATTTTTAATGCCTTTAATAATTCAGATCACATTATGTTATTTAACGTTGTGTTTTATATGCTATGAATCTTACTTTCTGGTAAGTTTTTATAACTTTTATATTACATCAGCCTAATGTTATAACACAGTAATTTTCATTATAGACCTTGATAAAGGTGGCAAATAACCACCGAAAGCTCGGATTTCAGAATAAATAGTACGCCTTAGCAAAGCTCTATTTTTTATTGACTACCACACCCAAAAAGAAAAAAGTATTTACATATATATATATATATATATATATATATATATATATATATATATATATATATATATAAATAATATAAATATAATAAAATATAAATACTATATAAATAATAATATATGTAAATATATATATATATATATGAAAATATATATGAAAATCAATGCGGTCTCGGGAAGAACCGAGACCTTATTGATTTTCATCATTATACTATATATATATATATATATATATATATATATATATATATATATATATATATATTTATATATATATATATATATATATATATATATATGTGTATATATATATAAATATATATATATATAAATATATATATATATATACATATATATATATATATATATATATATATATATATATATATATATATATATATATATATATATATATATAAGAATAGTTCTCTCAAATTCACCGGGATTCCGAATTTACATCTGTCTGCACTGTGTAACGGGTACTCCACTAGAAGGTGTTTTACTGTTAGAGAGGTCTCGCAAGCATAGCACTCCGGTTGGTGATCCCTTGTCATCAGATCCCATGTGTAAGGCGACTATAACCAAGCCGAAGTCGTGTGATGACAACCGGAGTAAAACGATTGGTGGAACTATCAGATCATGGTTGAAATTAGTGATGTAACGAATATTCGCATTCGCATTCGCATTCGCGAATATTCGCATATTTTTGCATATTCGCATTTGCATTCGCATTCGCAAAATTTGTGCGAATGTTTTGCGAATATTACACAGCTTGCATTTAACTCGTTCAGTATCGAGAGGTGGTGAAAAATAAGTCCATATTTCACTATAATTTGATTTACTCATAGTAATAAATCGCTAATCACACTTTAACTAAAAATTCACTTGTATTTGTGCACGAGCAGAGCAGGGCAAGTGGAGTGACTTGTGTCCCGTGAAATTTTTATTGGAACTATAACCAGAGAACTTAGTTCTCTGCTATAACTTTCTCTCTATAACAAGTCAAATTTGATTATAACAAGCGAAAATAAGATCAAAATACGTGCTTTCTACGTTTTTGACCCGGACGTGACTATAAATACCTTTTTAAACGACCCCTCAATAAACTTAACCGCCTACAATAAACTTCTTTACAATAAATACAACTGTTTCACATCTTTACTTTAGCAAATATGATAAAATGGTACTGGACAATTTAAAGCAGTTAAAAATGGCAGACTTTTTCCAATTGCCTACACACCTCACGCAAATGAGACTGCCGGCAGTGCCGGAGACAATTAAAATTGCCAAATTAAAAAAAACTGAATATTCGCATTCGCATTCGCAATTCGCGAATGTCGGTGGCATATATTCGCATTCGCGAATGTTTAAAAAATGACATTTGTTACATCACTAGTTGAAATATTGGTTTTTTTTCAAGTAATTTTGCCTCTTTTTTTATGATATCTGCTATTCCATATGTTGACTATTTTGCTGTGGAAATATAATTTGAGGTCTGTCGCTGGCGTTTTTGGATAGAACTCAATAGTTGTGTCCTCTAAGGCTTCTTGTGCATATTTATCCGCCAGCTCGTTTCCCGTGATTCCAATATGAGATGGCACCTACAGGAAAGCGATGTTTCTGTGATTGAGGTTGTGCAATTCTTGTCTAATGAGTTTGGCCACAGGATGGGAGGAAAATATTTTTGAGATGATTTCTAGAGAACTTAGTAAGTCAGTAATTATTAAGAAGTTAATGTCAGCACATTTTGTAACATGACATATGCCGTTATATATTGCAAAAAGTTCTCCTGTTAAAATAGTATTACTCTCCGCTAGTCTATATTTTTTTAATTCATTATCTGTTACAAAGGCAGATGCTATACAATGCCCTGCTCTAGATCCATCTGTGAATAACTGTTTGAAGGAAGAAAATTGAGAAATTAAGGTCTGATATTTAGAATTAATTAGATGACGATTGCTTTCTTTCTTTTTTTTTTTTGATGATAAATCCAAATTTATGTGAGGAGAAGATATTAGCCAAGGAGGGGAAGGTAGCATCTTGCTAGGATAGATTTCGGGAACTTAAGGGTATATTTCATTTATAATTTGTCTGCATCTTTCGTAAAAGGGAATGTGGGTTTTTGCGTGCTGGATATTCGAGCAGCGAATGGTTTGGTGAAATTGTAAAGAGTACCGCTTTGTTGCATACGAGAGCATTAATTCCTGTCTTCTTAAATCTAATGGTAGTTTACCGAGTTCGGCCTGAAGACTAAAATAGGGGTTGTTCTAAATGCGCCGCTTATTATTCTGAGAGCGTTATTTTGAATGGTGTCTAAAACTTTTAGAGTTATTGTTGAAGCAGACGAATAAGCGTGGCATCCATAATCGATCTTAGAGCGGAAAATTTTTTTTTTAATATGAGTAGAGTTCTACCGTCCGCTCCCCAGTTCGTACCAGAAAGACATTTCAAGAGGTTTAGTCTTTTTTGACATATAGCTGATATACATATTAGATATTGAATAATCCAAAATTGAAACTAAGTATTTAACACCCTGTAAATAAATGTTTATTAATCAATAATGGAATAAATTTAACCATTACCCAACTATTTCGCTGTAAGAGAAATTTTGTTATAATTACTTAAACAAGTCGAGAATGAGTCTTCTTTAAAAAAAATTTTTTGCTTATAATGTAATAAGTTGTGGTTTATTTTGTATTATTTGTTTTATTAAAATTCTTTCTGATTTGTTGTGCATCAGCAAGTAAACGTATAGACTATACACGTTTGTTTACAACTACATTGGTTTCATTTATAACAAATATGTCAAAATGATGGATTTAAAAATCGAGAGTAACAACTATAAATATTTTGAAATCGAAAAGAAAATTGTAAATTAGGCAAAATCTATCACTTCTAGTTATAGGACATTCATATACCATTCGAAAGTGGAAATTTTTTTTAATATAATAATTCATTCATATACAAGGTGTTTCATTTAAAATAAGCCTTATATTACACATTGAATAATCCAATAATGAAACTGCAAATTTTAAACGCCCTGTAAATAAATGTTTAATAATTATTTATGAAATACATTTAACCAATATCCAACTATTTAGAGATATATCCAATTTTATTAGAATTTCTTAGGAATGAGTCTTCGTTTAAAGCTTTTCATTTTAAGAATATTCCACATAATTCAGAACACTTTGTACATAGGTATAGACAAGTCTTATGAAACTATACCTAATTTTTTGCTGAAAATTAGAAAATGTAATAAAATATAGAGTCTCCCATAAGAAAAAATATAACTTTGATACGCCGCACTTTATTGGTACGCCCTGTATATTTCAAAATAATTTTAAAATGTAGCCCTTATCAACCTTCAAACAATAAATTTAAAAGTTTTTCAAAATCTTTTACCGTTTCGCTGTAATCTTTCGTCCCGTTAGTGGTAACTCACCCTGTATATTGAAAAAGTTGTATTTTATTAATTTTATTTTTATTTATAATAAATGTTGTAATTTTTAAAATATGTGGTTCTTTGTTTAATTTAATATTCGTTTAATATTTAATTTAATACTCAGCTAGCTCAATTATGGACTCCGTCACTGGTATACGAACGAGAAAGACGTGGTTTAAAACGGCTCCGATATTTAATTCGAAAATTCGGGTAATATCGAGTTTATTTATCCACAAAGTGTTTTTCTTGCGAAATAGTGTATGTGTGAATCGAGTGTCATTAGAAAATTGTGAACTAAATCGAGTTTTTTAAAAATCATAACGAGTAACCTAAATAAACAATCAGCGCTGCAAGCTTCGATCTGTTGAAGAGGCAAGTAGTGCGGTACGGGGAACCTTCACGATAAGGAAAATAATTAGTGATTATTTACAAAACAATACATAGGCGTGTAAGTGAGAATTATAACGTCAAAACACTGTCCAGAATAAGGTAGGAGATTTATAATATTTTTAACAATATGGCCGCGAGAAGAGGATTAAATCAATGGGATAGTGAAGAATCTGACGATGGTAAGAGAAAGAGAGAGGAAAAAAAAAGAAAACGACCAAGATGAAAACCCTTTCATGAAAAGCAGAAAGTTAACTAGGTCTCCACCTAAGAAAGATTGCGATAATAGCGAATTGAAAGAAATGATGATCGCTCTTATGAACGAAGTTAAAGGAGTACGAAAAGACCAGCAGATTTTTCAAGAAGAAATTAGCAATTTAAAAAAAGAAAATCGCGAGTTAAACGGAAAGGTAAATTTCCTGGAAAGCAGGATCGAAAAGATGGATAAACAAATCCGGAAACAAAACATTGTGATCAAAGGACGCGATTTCAAAGAAAATGAGGAACTGGAAGATGCCACCAACTTTATAGCAAGTCAATTGAATGTGAATGTGAAAATAAAAGATGTGCAGAAAATAAGAACCTCTCAAGGGAAACCACCAGTGGCGATAGTAAAAGTAGATACAATAAAGGATAAAGAACTTATTATGAAGAATAAGAGCAAATTAAGAGGAACGCGGTATTTCATTGAAAACGATCTAACCCAAGCCGAAGCCAAACTACAGAAAGAGCTAAGAGATATGGCGAGAGAAGAAAAAGGAAAAGGTAATGAAACAAAAGTCGGCTATCAGAAAATATGTATAAACGATGAATCGTGGAAATGGAACCATAGTACCGAAAAACTAGATAAAATGAAAAAAACAGAGTCTACACAGGCACAGTGGTCAGAAAAATATGGAAACGAATAAAGCGCGGAATAGGATGATGATAGGACAATGGAATGTTAGAGGAACTTTTGAAGTAGGGGCACTAAAGAACTTATCAGATACGTTAGAGAAATATGAGATAAATATTGCAGCTATACAAGAAACTAAACAAAAAGGAAATTTCACCATGGATGTGGGAAACTACGTGTTTTTCAACAGTGGAGACAATGAACGTGTATTTGGGGTGGGATTTTTTATAAAGAAAACAATTGCCAATCTGATGATAGAGTTTGAGGTAGTCACAAGCAGATTATGTAAAATAAGAATAAGAGGAAAATATAGAAAAATAACCTTTATAAATGTGCATGCACCAACAGAAAATACAGATGAAGACGTTAAAGATAGCTTTTATGAACAATTAGATCATATGTTTTACAAAATACCATCATATGACATAAAAATAGTTGTAGGAGATTTGAATGCCAAGATTGGCAGGGAGAATGTATACAAACAAATAACAGGGGGAAAAAGTAAACATAGAGATAGTAATCTGAATGGAAAAAGAGTAATAAAAAAATATAACTTTGATACGCCGCACTTTATTGGTACGCCCTGTATATTTCAAAATAATTTTTAAAATGTAGCCCTTATCAACCTTCAAACAATAAATTTAAAATTTTTTCAAAATCTTTTACCGTTTCGCTGTAATCTTTCGTCCCGTTAGTGGTAACTCACCCTGTATATTGAAAAAGTTGTATTTTATTAATTTTATTTTTATTTATAATAAATGTTGTAATTTTTAAAATATGTGGTTCTTTGTTTAATTTAATATTCGTTTAATATTTAATTTAATATTCAGCTAGCTCAATTATGGACTCCGTCACTGGTATACGAACGAGAATGACGTGGTTTAAAACGGCTCCGATATTTAATTCGAAAATTCGGGTAATATCGAGTTTATTTATCCACAAAGTGTTTTTCTTGCGAAATAGTGTATGTGTGAATCGAGTGTCATTAGAAAATTGTGAACTAAATCGAGTTTTTTAAAAATCATAACGAGTAACCTAAATAAACAATCAGCGCTGCAAGCTTCGATCTGTTGAAGAGGCAAGTAGTGCGGTACGGGGAACCTTCACGATAAGGAAAATAATTAGTGATTATTTACAAAACAATACATAGGCGTGTAAGTGAGAATTATAACGTCAAAACACTGTCCAGAATAAGGTAAGAGATTTATAATATTTTTAACAATATGGCCGCGAGAAGAGGATTAAATCAATGGGATAGTGAAGAATCTGACGATGGTAAGAGAAAGAGAGAGGAAAAAAAAAAGAAAACGACCAAGATGAAAACCCTTTCATGAAAAGCAGAAAGTTAACTAGTTCTCCACCTAAGAAAGATTGCGATAATACCGAATTGAAAGAAATGATGATCGCTCTTATGAACGAAGTTAAAGGAGTACGAAAAGACCAGCAGATTTTTCAAGAAGAAATTAGCAATTTAAAAAAAGAAAATCGCGAGTTAAACGGAAAGGTAAATTTCCTGGAAAGCAGGATCGAAAAGATGGATAAACAAATCCGGAAACAAAACATTGTGATCAAAGGACGCGATTTCAAAGAAAATGAGGAACTGGAAGATGCCACCAACTTTATAGCAAGTCAATTGAATGTGAATGTGAAAATAAAAGATGTGCAGAAAATAAGAACCTCTCAAGGGAAACCACCAGTGGCGATAGTAAAAGTAGATACAATAAAGGATAAAGAACTTATTATGAAGAATAAGAGCAAATTAAGAGGAACGCGGTATTTCATTGAAAACGATCTAACCCAAGCCGAAGCCAAACTACAGAAAGAGCTAAGAGATATGGCGAGAGAAAAAAAAGGAAAAGGTAATGAAACAAAAGTCGGCTATCAGAAAATATGTATAAACGATGAATGGTGGAAATGGAACCATAGTACCGAAAAACTAGATAAAATGAAAAAAACTGAGTCTACACAGGCACAGTGGTCAGGAAAATATGGAAACGAATAAAGCGCGGAATAGGATGATGATAGGACAATGGAATGTTAGAGGAACTTTTGAAGTAGGGGCACTAAAGAACTTATCAGATACGTTAGAGAAATATGAGATAAATATTGCAGCTATACAAGAAACTAAACAAAAAGGAAATTTCACCATGGATGTGGGAAACTACGTGTTTTTCAACAGTGGAGACAATGAACGTGTATTTGGGGTGGGATTTTTTATAAAGAAAACAATTGCCAATCTGATGATAGAGTTTGAGGTAGTCACAAGCAGATTATGTAAAATAAGAATAAGAGGAAAATATAGAAAAATAACCTTTATAAATGTGCATGCACCAACAGAAAATACAGATGAAGACGTTAAAGATAGCTTTTATGAACAATTAGATCATATGTTTTACAAAATACCATCATATGACATAAAAATAGTTGTAGGAGATTTGAATGCCAAGATTGGCAGGGAGAATGTATACAAACAAATAACAGGGGGAAAAAGTAAACATAGAGATAGTAATCTGAATGGAAAAAGAGTAATAAAAAAATATAACTTTGATACGCCGCACTTTATTGGTACGCCCTGTATATTTCAAAATAATTTTTAAAATGTAGCCCTTATCAACCTTCAAACAATAAATTTAAAATTTTTTCAAAATCTTTTACCGTTTCGCTGTAATCTTTCGTCCCGTTAGTGGTAACTCACCCTGTATATTGAAAAAGTTGTATTTTATTAATTTTATTTTTATTTATAATAAATGTTGTAATTTTTAAAATATGTGGTTCTTTGTTTAATTTAATATTCGTTTAATATTTAATTTAATACTCAGCTAGCTCAATTATGGACTCCGTCACTGGTATACGAACGAGAATGACGTGGTTTAAAACGGCTCCGATATTTAATTCGAAAATTCGGGTAATATCGAGTTTATTTATCCACAAAGTGTTTTTCTTGCGAAATAGTGTATGTGTGAATCGAGTGTCATTAGAAAATTGTGAACTAAATCGAGTTTTTTAAAAATCATAACGAGTAACCTAAATAAACAATCAGCGCTGCAAGCTTCGATCTGTTGAAGAGGCAAGTAGTGCGGTACGGGGAACCTTCACGATAAGGAAAATAATTAGTGATTATTTACAAAACAATACATAGGCGTGTAAGTGAGAATTATAACGTCAAAACACTGTCCAGAATAAGGTAAGAGATTTATAATATTTTTAACAATATGGCCGCGAGAAGAGGATTAAATCAATGGGATAGTGAAGAATCTGACGATGGTAAGAGAAAGAGAGAGGAAAAAAAAAAGAAAACGACCAAGATGAAAACCCTTTCATGAAAAGCAGAAAGTTAACTAGTTCTCCACCTAAGAAAGATTGCGATAATACCGAATTGAAAGAAATGATGATCGCTCTTATGAACGAAGTTAAAGGAGTACGAAAAGACCAGCAGATTTTTCAAGAAGAAATTAGCAATTTAAAAAAAGAAAATCGCGAGTTAAACGGAAAGGTAAATTTCCTGGAAAGCAGGATCGAAAAGATGGATAAACAAATCCGGAAACAAAACATTGTGATCAAAGGACGCGATTTCAAAGAAAATGAGGAACTGGAAGATGCCACCAACTTTATAGCAAGTCAATTGAATGTGAATGTGAAAATAAAAGATGTGCAGAAAATAAGAACCTCTCAAGGGAAACCACCAGTGGCGATAGTAAAAGTAGATACAATAAAGGATAAAGAACTTATTATGAAGAATAAGAGCAAATTAAGAGGAACGCGGTATTTCATTGAAAACGATCTAACCCAAGCCGAAGCCAAACTACAGAAAGAGCTAAGAGATATGGCGAGAGAAAAAAAAGGAAAAGGTAATGAAACAAAAGTCGGCTATCAGAAAATATGTATAAACGATGAATGGTGGAAATGGAACCATAGTACCGAAAAACTAGATAAAATGAAAAAAACTGAGTCTACACAGGCACAGTGGTCAGGAAAATATGGAAACGAATAAAGCGCGGAATAGGATGATGATAGGACAATGGAATGTTAGAGGAACTTTTGAAGTAGGGGCACTAAAGGACTTATCAGATACGTTAGAGAAATATGAGATAAATATTGCAGCTATACAAGAAACTAAACAAAAAGGAAATTTCACCATGGATGTGGGAAACTACGTGTTTTTCAACAGTGGAGACAATGAACGTGTATTTGGGGTGGGATTTTTTATAAAGAAAACAATTGCCAATCTGATGATAGAGTTTGAGGTAGTCACAAGCAGATTATGTAAAATAAGAATAAGAGGAAAATATAGAAAAATAACCTTTATAAATGTGCATGCACCAACAGAAAATACAGATGAAGACGTTAAAGATAGCTTTTATGAACAATTAGATCATATGTTTTACAAAATACCATCATATGACATAAAAATAGTTGTAGGAGATTTGAATGCCAAGATTGGCAGGGAGAATGTATACAAACAAATAACAGGGGGAAAAAGTAAACATAGAGATAGTAATCTGAATGGAAAAAGAGTAATAAAAAAATATAACTTTGATACGCCGCACTTTATTGGTACGCCCTGTATATTTCAAAATAATTTTTAAAATGTAGCCCTTATCAACCTTCAAACAATAAATTTAAAATTTTTTCAAAATTTTTTACCGTTTCGCTGTAATCTTTCGTCCCGTTAGTGGTAACTCACCCTGTATATTGAAAAAGTTGTATTTTATTAATTTTATTTTTATTTATAATAAATGTTGTAATTTTTAAAATATGTGGTTCTTTGTTTAATTTAATATTCGTTTAATATTTAATTTAATACTCAGCTAGCTCAATTATGGACTCCGTCACTGGTATACGAACGAGAAAGACGTGGTTTAAAACGGCTCCGATATTTAATTCGAAAATTCGGGTAATATCGAGTTTATTTATCCACAAAGTGTTTTTCTTGCGAAATAGTGTATGTGTGAATCGAGTGTCATTAGAAAATTGTGAACTAAATCGAGTTTTTTAAAAATCATAACGAGTAACCTAATAACCTAGTAAGCCAAACATATGAGAACCATAAAAGATAGCCGAAGTTACAGAGGTGCTGATGCAAATTCGGACCACTTTTTGGTCAAAATTAAAATGGAGCAAATAATACCCACAATTAATAACGTTAGTTGTAAAAAAATAAAAAGATATATCGGTGCACTACTTCAGGAGGGAGAAGTTAGGAAAAAATTCAGGCAGCAAATTGAAGAGAAACTGAAAAGCCAGACAACAGTAAATGATATAGAAAGCAGATGGGTACAACTAGAAGAAAAAATTTAAGAAGCAGCCGACTCAGTATTATCAAGAAACAGACAATGTAAACAAACGAATTGGTATGATGAGGATTGTAAGAAAGCCATTAGTGACAGAAATAAAGCTAGAATAAATAGCATAATAAGAAATAATGAAGAGAGTAAAAAAGCTTATGCCGAAAAAAGACGGGAAGCAAAGAAGATCTGTAGAAGGAAGAAGCGTTCAAGTTTAGAGCAGAAACTAGTTCGTATTGAAGAAGATTTTTTACATAAACAAGTCAGGAATTTCTACCAAGAAATAAAACGAGACCGAACCCAGTACAAAACCACATCAAGATATTATAAAGATGAAGAGGGGAATCTGTTAGCTGGAACAGATGAAAAATTAAGAAGGTGGGCCAGTTATTTTGAGAACATATTATTATGTACGGACGACCAAGATGAAAGAGAACAAACGCAACTACAACATGAAGAAGTAAGGGAAACATATGTAAATGAAGAAGTACCTACCAAGGAAGAAATTATAGAGATCATAAAAAACTTAAAAAACAACAAAGCATCTGGTGAAAATGGTATCATTGCTGAGTTTTTAAAAGAAGGTGGCGAAATGGTACAAGAAGAAATCGCTGAGTTATTACGCGAAGTGTGGATCAAAGAAAAAATACCCAATCAGTGAAAAGAAGCAGTCTTATGTCCAGTGCATAAAAAAGGAGACGTTACAGAATGTAAAAATTACAGGGGAATAGCTCTACAAGATACAGCGTATAAGATTTTGGCCATGTCAATTAGAAATAAAATTAAAACAAAAGTTGAAAATTGTCTAGGTGAATACCAAGCAGGTTTCAGAGCAAACAGATCGGTAACTGACCAAATTTTTACAATGAAACAAATTTTAGCTAGCTCATATGAATTCAACCTAACAGTACACATGCTGTTTATTGATTTTAGACAGGCATATGATACTATAAAAAGAAATAAAGTATATGAAGCACTAAAATATTTTTCCACCAAAAATAGTAAGACTGACTAAATGCATACTCAATGATACTAAAAGTAAAGTCATGTTAGAAGGACGGGTTTCGGATAGTTTTATCATTAATAGAGGTCTGCGACAAGGTGATCCGCTATCAACAGATTTTTTCAATTTGATCTTAGAGAAGATTTTACGAGAATGTAACATCTACACTAGAGGCACAATATATCATCATAGGCATCAATGTGTAGCATATGCAGATGATGTTACCTTAATAACAAGGAGACCTGCAGAATTAAGAGAAATCTTTATTAGAATAGAGAGAATAGCCAGAGAATATGGTTTAGAAATAAACGAAGAAAAAACAAAATATATGGGAATAAGGGGAAACGAAAATCATCTAGGAGAGTCCTTTAAGGTACAAAGCCCAAGTAAAGAATATAACTTTGAAGTTGTTAGCCAGTTCGACTACTTGGGAGTGACACTAACAAATAGGAACGAAGAGAACCAAGAAATCATAAAAAGAATGACCAAAGGTAGTAAGAGTGCTGGGAGCCTGACTAAGATACTGAGGTCGAAGATAATATCCAGAACAGCAAAAAAACGAATATATACAACAGTTATCCGACCTACAGTACTCTATGCTAGCAAGACCTGGACACTAAATAAAGATATGGAAGTAAAATTAGATAGATGGGAACGAAAAATTCTTAGAAGGATATACGGAGGTGTAAAAGAGGGGAACATCTGGCGAAGAAGAACGAATGAAGAAATAATGCAAATATATGGGCAACCAAAAATAACAAGACTCGCGAAAATTCAAAGATTAAGATGGCTCGGGCATATAGCAAGAATGAAGGAAGGAAGAGTTCCCAATGAATTAATAAACACGGAGGCTGGTACAAAAAGAAAAAGAGGCCACCCCCGAAGAAAATAACTGGAGTCGGCAAAAGAAGATCTGAAGTCGCTGCGGGTACAAGATTGGAAAAACTTAGCACAAGATAGAAAGAAATGGAAGAAAACCGTTGAAGCCTTGGGCCTTTGAGGCCTGTCGAGCTAAACTATATATAGCTCAATTATGTGTTCCAAGCAATCTGTCACTGTGTGACGTCGACTCTGTAGTCTCCTGGTAGAGTTCAAAAAGAAATTACTTTGGACTTTTGATAAATTAACCCAAATGCAAGAAGCAAGTTATTTATTAATATTGAACAAATTTATTATAAACAATAAAATTCATCTGCAACTTGGGTTTCCATTAAAAATTTACAAAAAGAGGAATCGTGTAAATCTTAATGTGGTTTAGTGTCGTGACAATAATAATTTATTACAAAATGTGGAGACTCTCTACAAGTACCTAAAAACTAAATAAATATTGCAACTTTATAAAGTGTTTAAATGAACTATAAAGAAAAAGGAACTGAACACTTTATTCCGCTGACTTTCAACTTGCATTCAAATATAATCAAAATTTCAAATGATCCCCAAAATTATTATCCAACCTCACTTTAAAACAGTTCCGATTTCTTTAAAGAAAACTAACTACTCGCAAAATAATCGGTGAAACTGGAATATCAATCCTTTCTTCGGAAGTTAAGTACTATTCTATTTTTAATTTAATGATAATTAATATTTTCAATTTTTAAGGCCTATTGCAATTATGTTAATTCATCAATTTTAATTTTCTCAATTTAAATGACATTTCTGTACTCCAATAATAATTTATAAGTCAAATTGTTTCTCTTACTCTCTGGAACTAATTCTGGATATCTCTGCTGTGGAAACTGTGGAAAAACTAAAATTCTAATTAGACGAGTTAAAAAACACTCCCGACCTATTCCACAGTTTCAGGGCTCCCCTTCGTCGAAAAATCCTCGTCGGCTTCTCCAAAAAAAAACCAATTATCCGTCGCTAACAGCAACCAACGTTCTTTTTCTTTTCGTCTTCTATTTTTTTTAAACCATAAAACTGTCCTGTTCTGACACATTTGCCAATCCACATTAATTTCTCATAATCACTTTAATCACATCTAATTTGGGAATTTATAAAAAAAATGTTCAGATATACAACTTATTCTATTACAATGCTAATACAATTTATTTTTTTCATCTCCACGTCATTGTAATTTCTTATTTAACAAAACCCCTATTAATTTAGCTCCCACAGACTTGCTTGACAGTTTATTTTCTGACGTTTTTTAAAATTTCTATGTTTAAATATTTTTTAAGAATTCTTCTTTTTTGTTCTTTTTAAGGTTTAGACGATTTACTTATACACTAGGCAACTATACTATTTAGAAATTATTAACACTATACCAGGTAAGTCAAAATTAATTTATTTAACAATTTACTAATCTTTTTCTCTCTTTTATTTCAGAGTCCAACCCACATTGTGATGGCTTCATGGAATTCATGAACGACAAATTCTTATAAAAATCCATTTAAGTTGTATCGTTTTTAACATATTGAAATCAATTCAATATATATATATATATATATATATATATATATATATATATATATATATATATATATATATATATATATATATAGATTAATTTTTTAGTTTTAAATAAAAGAAATCATCAATTCATAACTTTTATAATCGAGTTATAGTTAACATTTATTTTTATTATAAATTTAATTTAATTATAATTTAATTATAAATTTAATTCAAAAATTGGTCAAACTTTTTGCATTAATTGTCTAACATAATAATATGGTAAGTATAAAACGTGTATCTACTAACGTAATTTTTAGATCCCAACTAAATTTTTGATACGGCAACTACGCGTTCGTGACACCAGCGAGTACCTCTTCTATCTCTCTTAGAATAATTCCTTTTCTAATTGCGGACAGGTGACCCGTGAGCTCTGGCTTGTCGGGTTATACAGTAGTATCATTTTTGGGGATTTCTTGTTGGTAAATTACTTACAGTTACTGTCCAAAAGTATCAACAATAAATAATTATTTGTTAATAATTTACACTTTATTACACTTTTAGCTTTAAATGTTTTTAAACAAAACCACAAAAACTAGGTGCGATTAAGGTAATTAGGTGTTGTCGTTAGACGCTCGAAGTCGAATCTTCCTTCTGCATTTTTGCAAAATATAACGAGCGGTGTTTGGCATAATCTATTTCAAGATATTCGTTACGGGCAAGATTATTTACCGTGCAAGAAAGATTATGAAGAACATGTATGTTGTGATGTTCGTGGATTCATGGAATGGGTATGTGTATTTTATGGAGTACCATATTGGAGATTGAGTGCTCTTTTTGGTAGCCTATCGTCTTCCATTCTTATCACATGTCCGGCCCATTGCAATCTTGGTATTCTAATGAAGTCTGACAGTGGTGCTTCCTTATAAAGTTGATAAAGCTCGTTGTTGTATCGACTTCTGAAGATTCTGTTTTTCCTCACAGGTCCTAGTATTCTCCGCAGTACTTTTCTTTTAAATGTATCGAGTTTGCTTTTGGATATTTCTTTCAGGTACCAGGCTTTACTGCCATAGCATGCTATTGATCGAATTAAGGTTTTGTAGATTCTCATTTTTGTATTTCGGAGGACATTTTTAGACCGAAATGTATGGGAAAGAGCAAAATAAGCTCTGTTTCTTGCGTTATTCTCTTCCGTATTTCTCCGTCTTCTGATCCATCGGCATATATTTCTACTTCCAGGTAGGTAAACTTTCCAAACGTTTCAATATCATCTTCATATATAATGTTTTGTGGGACTATATTTCTTCTAGTCTGTATCATTATTTTTCTTTTTTTTTATGTTAATTTCCAGACCTAGCATTTTTGTTTGCGTTTTTAACTCTGCTTATATTTCTTGTGCTCCTGTTGATGTTTTACTCATAATATTAATATTATCGGCATAAGCGACCAGTTTACCCATTCGGTTTAGTCAGTAGGTTTCCTTGTCCAGTTTACATTTGCCTAACCTCATACTCCAGTGCCGGGATAAACATGGTGCTAGCTCATCTCCCGGCTTTAATCCCTGCGAAATGTTGAAAAAATCTGTTTGGTGGTTTTGTATTTGTGCACATGCCTGAGTTTAATCCATTGTGGCTTTAATGAGTCTTATTAGCTTGTGTGGTTTTGCCAATTCCGTCAATATATTTTAGGGTTTGTTCCTTTTGACTGAGTCGTATGCCTGTTACAAACATGTTGTGAACATTAATGTCATATTCCCATGATATACTCAAGATCTGTTTGACTGTATATATTTGATCCAGTGTCGATCTTTCCCGTCGGAAGCCCGTCTGAGACTCTCCAATAATATTTTCTGGTAGTGGTTGAAGCCGCTGGTTTATAATATACGTGAGGAGTTTATATGCTGTATATAGTACAGAAATTCCACGGGAGTTTTGCACTTTTTTTTTCTTTTTTATAGATCGGACATGCTATACTTTTCTCTTCTTGCCATATGTCTTTGATGAGCGCGTGGATGTGACTTGCTATATGATAATCACCTACATTATACAATTCTGCTGGTATTTCGTCAACTCCCGGGATTTATTGTTTTTCTGGACCTTAACTTGTGTACTAAGTGGGGTCTGAAAATAATGCTTCCAGGTTTCTGTGACTTTCTATGGGTCACTGATTATTTGCTCACTTTCATTTTTACATAGACTTGTTTGAGGTTTATACCCACTTTTTATCTTTTTTAGGTATTCGTAGGCCCATCTAATTTCGTTGTTTTTGAAATTTTCTTCCATTTTTCCTATTTGTCCATTTTCGTGGGCTCTTTTTTTATTTCTACATATCTTGTCTGCTTTTTGTCTTGCGACTCCAAATGATGTTGGTCTTTCCCGTGTTCTTCTTGTTATATACATTTTGCGTGCTTTATTTCTTTCCTCTATTGCTTGTCTGCACTTGTCATCGAACCACGCTCCTCTACATGCCTTTTCCTTGTTTTTCAGGGTGAACATTACCGCTGTCAGTACTGCAGTTTTGATATTATTCGATTTACCCTCTATGAAGTGCAGTTCTAGTGTCCTTAACTCATTTGCGACTTCTTCGAACTTCCCTTTGCATTCCTGAATCTTTAGTTTTTCCAGGTCATTTGTTTGTTCTTTGTTGTCTTTTGTTTCTTTCTTTGTTAACTCTGCATCTAAATTTGTTTTGGAATAAAAGATGGCCTGATCCACAGCATGCTCCTCGTCATGTTCTCACATCTGAGATATAAATAAAAGATATGAATCTTCTGTTCCGCAGTGAATGTTTATCATTGTTAGGTTAAAGAAGTGGGTGGAAATTCTTAACTTGCATATCCTTTCATTGATAGCCTGGAAGTCTACGATTTTTGACTTAAAATCCACCACAAATGCAACACATTCTTTGCTTCCTTTTTCCTTCCCACCTTCCTTAATACGTAAAAGTTTCCTTTATTGTGAAATTTAAAGAACTACTTCTTTTTGATACAAATGTAATAACAATTAACAATTTTACACACAAATTAACATGTGACAAGAAAAATTTCGACAAAATTGATAAACATACCAGTTTACTAATTTAAATGCCTAGTTTACTTTTAATAATGAAAAGAGCTGTAGATATTGTAAAACTAGGTGTGAATAAAGTGTACTTTAGTATAAAGTGAACATTAGTTAAGTTTAGTTTAGGTTGTCATTATGAAATCGTGCTTTAATGTATGATTTTTACAATTATCAGTTTAAAAATTGTATTGAAGTGTGACAAAAATAGATATTTTACAAAATAGTAGTCGCAGTAATCAATTGGAATAGTCCATTTCGTAACGAGGAGTGACCATTATACAACGTGTAAACTTTTTAAGTTTGATCAAAATCTATAAAAAATAATAAACAAATAATAAACTGACTATTCAATTTTTAAAATTTTAAAAATACAGAAAACATAGTATGCAGTTTCGCACTAGTCTACACTACAGCCTACTGTTACCCCCTTTTTAAGTTTTCTCTCTTCCATAATAAAGAGTATATCTGAATTGTGATAACTTTACCTCTACTTATTTTTTGAAGTATATTCTTTCCGTCACTTTCATTTTTCTTTAGTTTATCTTCCAAGTATTTATATTGATTGGTATGTTTTATTTTCTCCTTCTACGTCTTAATCGTTTTATGGACAGCTTATTGTCATGTATTTGTGTATTTATTTCTAGACCCCATATATTATATTCTTTTACAAATTTAAGAACCATATACATAGCGTCTTCAACATCTTTTGCTGGCATTACCTTCTCCAATTTTAACTGCTATTTTATTACAGTTTTTAACAATGTTTTAGAAACGAGTTTATATAAATTTTGAAGAGGGTGAGAGACAGATAATATTCTTGTTTCAGCCCCTTGTTAACATGAATTATGAGTATCAATTACGCGCCTTGATAATGATTTTCCTGATTGTATTTGTACAAATGAAATAAACAGTAGGTACCAAATTTAAAAATAAAAAACCAATCAAAATTCTAACTTTAGATGAACAGAACGGGGAAACTAGGTCCTGTATGAAAAAACTTTGTGACAATAAAACATTGAAAACTTTGTTTTCAAACTTCCACACAAAATTTATTTTAAGCTCTTATCACTACAGCTGTTTCGGCTGATTGCCTTACTCAAGTGATCTATTTTTGGCATGCGTTTGCACTTTATAGCCTCTAATGAAATAGGTTGAGGAGAGGAGAACTGTTTCTCTCAAGTTATTCATTCAGAATTATATCTGTGTTATTTATTTTGTTGATTTCCACAGATTCTAACAAGAATAGCTTAGGGCCTTTTTTTGAATGTGAAGAATTTTAAATCCGTCATTAAAAAAATGATTGTGATCTAGACGGTGAAGTGCGTATGTAGAATCTGTTTTTCTATTATTGAAAGCCCTTTTATATTCTGCTATTCGTTTATTTAAGTTTCTACCAGTTTGACCGATGTAAGTTTTTGGGCCGTCGCCACATTTAAGTTTGTACACACCACTGTGTAAGTGTTTTTTATTTTGGCTCTTGTTGTTTTTGATATATTTGCCTAGGTTGTTATTTATTCGGAAAGCTGGTGTTATTCCTTGCTTTTTTATGTGTTTTGCTATTTTTGTTGATGTTACCTGTATATGTAATCGAACTGAAAGAGTTTTTTCTCTGGTGGTGGAAATACTAATTTCAGGGCTTTCTTGTGTAGTTTTTAATTTAACATTTTATTAATTGTCTGTTCGTTGTATCCGTTGTTTACTGCTGTTTAATTAATGATATTTAATTCTGTCTCAAAGTTGTATTTTGACATCGGAATTTCTGTTAATCTATGTAACATACTATGATAGGCTGCCAGTTTATGTTGTGTTGGATGGGATGATGAATTGTGTATAGTCGCGTCAGTATTGGTAGGTTTATAAAATATGGAGAAGTCATGTTTTTTTTAAGTCCGATAATTTTTAAATAAAAAAAATTATGGATTGATTTTGTTCTGTTTCTATTGTAAATTCAATAAGACTATGAAGTGAATTAATATACAATAAAAATTGATCGAGTTGCCTGTTAGTTCCTGTGAAACATACCAGTACGTCGTCTACGTATCTCCACCATTATAAAAACTGTTTAAATACGGGATGTTTTTAAATCTTTGTCTCTAGATGATCCATAAAAATATCTGATAGGAATGGGCTTAGAGGATTTCCCATTATAAGTCCTGCACTGTTTTGTATATATTTATATATTAAATTCCAAGTAGTCCTGGTTTATGCAAACTTCAAGAAGATGTAAAATTTCAGATGTAATTATTGAATTTGTACTCTTTTGGTCTAAAAGGTTTTTTACTAGAATAAAAGTTTCTGTAGGAGGGATAATATGAAAAAGATTTTTTACGTGGGATTTAGATTTTGATTATTTAAGAATTCTATTGTTTTGTTATTATATTCTATTTTATCAATAGCAATAGTAGTGTAACCTTTGTAAACACTGTGTTGTTTTCTATTAATTTATTTATTTTTAGTTTTATAGTTTTGTATTGATTTATCGTATATTAATTCACTTCATAGTCATATTGAATTTACAACAGAAACAGAACAAAATCAATCCATATTTTTTTAGATTTAAAAATTATCAGACTTAAAAACAAACATGATTTCTTCATAATTCATAAACCTACCCATACTGACACGACCATACACAATTTATCATCCCATGCAACACAACATAAACTGGCAGCCTATCATAGTATGTTACATAGATTAACAGAAATTCCGATGTCAAAATATAACTTTGAGACAGAATTAAATATCATTAAGCAAATAACAGTAAACAACGGATACAAGGAACAGACAATTAATAAAATGTTAAATCAAAAACTACACAATAAAGCCCTGAAATTAGTATTTCCACCACCAGAGAAAAAACCCAGTACCTTCTGTTCGATTACATATATAGGCAAAATATAAAGAAAAATAGCCAAACACATAACAAAGCAAGGAATAACACCAGCTTTCCGAACAAATAACAACCTAGGCAAATATATCAAAAACAAAAAATACACAGTGGTGTGTACAAACTTAAATGTGGCGACTGCCCAAAAACTTACATCGGTCAAACTGGTAGAAACTTTAATAAACGAATAGCAGAAGATGAAAGGGCATTCAATAATAGAAAAACAGATTCTACATACGCACTTCACCTTCTAGATCACAATCATTCTTTTAATGACGAATTTAAAATTCTTTACGTTCAAAATAAAGGTCCTTGTTAAAATCTATTGAAATCAACAAAATAAAAAACACATATATAATTCTGAATGACCAACTTGAGACAAACAGTTCTCCCCTCCTCAACCTAATTCATTAGAGGCTACTATAAAGTGTAAACGCATGCCAAAAATAGATCACTTGAGAACGGCAATCAGCCGAAATTGCTGCAGTGATAACAGGTTAAATTAAATTTTGTGGAAGTTTGAAAACAAAGTTTTCAGTGTTTGATTGTTACATAAAGTGAATTTCCATCAAGTAACGGTCAAATCCCTCAATTATTTAAAAAGCTTTGTACAAAACGTTATATATTATGTATGTATATACAGTGTACAATATTCATTAGATTTTGAGAAATGCCAGAACAAGTCTATTAGAGATATCTATTTCAAAGGATCTATTTTTGTAAACAAATATTAATCTATAGAGCCTATTAAACATTGAACGCACTTCCTGTGTGTTGCTAATGGTTAAAGAAACATTAAATTAATTATATAGTGAAATTATGCATGACAGCCAAGTAGTTCTTTATTTGATTCTAATGAATAGCGTAAATCCAGGTTATTTTTTATTTTAAGAATAACTTTATGATTTGTACTCATTACAAAGAAAATTTTAAAACCTATTTTACCTTTTAATAGCCGGTTTATGGAAAAATGTTATCCACATTATTGGAGCTAATATTAATGACAAAGCCTTTTGCAGTGGTTTCTTATCTACTGGCAAATACTGAAGAAGAGGCTCGAACATAGAAATTTCCAGATCTGTTATAGTGTTTGTATACAAATGGTGACTCAAAGCATGGCTTATTCTCCACTCCCTACAATATTATTAATTATATAAAACCACCCTATTATAGATAATAACGCACAGATTATATATTTTGAAAATGCCGTTGTGTAATTTTTTGACGTCCACGTGTGCCAATGTAACTTTGGATTTCTGAAATTTTTGTATATTTGATTTATAGTAGAAATAATTTTGTTATTTTGTAACCAGATTTCAATGTTGTCCAATGTAAAAACAAAATTAGTTATGTGATAAACTTGTCATTATCACAACAGCATTTTTCAGTGGCAGGAAGTGAAAATCACTTCAGTTTTAACCCTGGAAGATCACACCATTTTTTTTAACATATTCTGCATATATTGGTATCACATACCCAACGATATTTTGTGAAGAAATTAAAAAAAAAAGTAAATATTTTCCGATTTCTAGAGACTGTCTAATCACTATTGAATACACAAGAATAATTAAATCAATCATTCTATTTGCTTTCTCGTAATTGTAGTATTAATATTTTCTTTCGCTTAAATATAAAAGAAAAAATATTAAAAATATTTAAAAATCGTTAACAAACATTTTCTAAAAAAAAAACATAATTCAAAATATTTACCTTAATTTAATAACAAAATGGTCTCTCTAACTAAAATCTAACAACTTTTGATTATAAAACTCATATTCATTCTTAACCAGATATTTCAATTTCACTAATTTTTTTGTCTACATTCACAACAGCGTTTAGCTCCATGCAGTATGCTTTATGGCAAGTCTAGCATGCATTCTTTGTTTTTTATCTTTTTCTTTGCAAAAATATCACCTAGTTTGTTTTACTAAACTTGTGGGATGTTGTGTTGGAAGGTCTTCAACTTGAAGAATGCCACACATTGTTTGCCTGAGTGATTTCTGTGAAAAAGCTATTTAGAGTCTCTCTCGTATTAGTGGTTTAATTAAAGTAATTCCCAAATACTTCAGAAATGATCTATTATTAGATGCATTTTCTTTTCAATGGAGATTTGCGAGAGAAAATAGCGCCATGCATTTATACCGCTTACATCAAGCATGTTAAAAAATTCGTAGAGATCATCGTCTGGATCCAAGTAACCTTGCAACATTTCTAACCGGTTCATGATCTATTTCACTCTCACTTTGTTCACTTTCATCAGTATCAGTATTGGAGTTTTGTTCTTCGACATAATCCTTCTCAGATTCGAAATCGGTACCAAAGATATTTTGACCATCATCCTCGTTGTTTTCATTAGCAAATAAATTTTCAACTTTCCTTTTTATTTCAGCTTGGGTCAACAGACGACGTTTTGCCCAGTTTTCTTTCCAACTACATGAAGCCATTTCCCAAAAAAATCAATATAAAAAAATTAACAAATTATCACAAACCTCACACATGGGTGTTACATACCCCAAAGATTATTCAATAAATTTTCGTGATTGGAAATATTGCTTGAATGAGACCGCAACTACACATCCGTCCTTGGAAGACTGCAGACTGAATTTACATAAAGCGGCATTACCATTGAAATGTGGTTGCGTATGCTATATTCAGTTAAGTGTCTGGATGGGTATCTCACACCCAAGTGTGAGCTTCCAGGGTTAAATATCAATTGTAAGTTAGTTTTAAAGTTATATAGGCCAATTAAGTTATTCTAAGATATGCTAAACTAAAATCGGATAATAAACAAAAAAGTAACTTTTTTATTATTATTTAAAATTTGTTTAAATGTACCTGATCTTGAGGGTATCATCGTGTTTGAATTGTGTATAAAATATGGGCCAGATAAGTTAAATAGTTTTTGCAAAATTTAATTTGTTTATATTTTTGAAAAATGAGTAAATTTGTAAGGCTGGTCCAGATAATTTGACTAAACGGATTTTAATAATTCGGGGCTTATTTTGTTCTTTAAGACGTTTATTAATAACTTATGAAAAAAAGTTTAAAAAATTACATTTATGTACACAAAATATTAAATAGCAGTTTTTACAGAATTTACAATACCTCCATAGAATGTCTATGGAGGCATTGGTTAATGGCTAAGATGGTTAGAGTATTTTCAACGTCGAAAAGATAACTAATTCGAATAATTGTTAAGTTGTAAGTTCCTGGAATGATTAAAAATGGAATATAAAAAAGATCGGTGGGAGACATTTAAGTATAAAATGTATAATACTTAATAATTTACTATACTATATACTTAATAATATACCTACTTAATAAATGTAAATAACCATTTTTATTAACAAGTACAATTGACAAGATTGTTCTATAACTTGTGATTTTTTAACATAATATTTACTTATTTAGTAAATGTCAAAGATAACAAATTAATGAAAAATATCCAAATAGTAAACAAAACTTAACATGGCGGCTTTCAATAATAACAAAAATATCCAAAATTCAAACGATCTTTTAAATTATTATTCATGCCCCTGAAACTTATATGTATGACCTTGAACTATCGAGCAAAAAGACAAAAGAGGGAATGTAAATGCAGTGGAGGCAAAGATATTGTTAGACAGGAAGTGCCATCTTGAGAGGCCAAATTAAACAAGGAAAGAGAGTCTTTCCTTGTTTAAGAAATCAAATTTTGTTGGGTTATGTTATTATTTGTCCCAACTGTTACATGAAATCTTCTTTATATTGAAGTTTTTTAACAATTGTTTCACATTTTAGACTGTTATCGTTAATATTTAATTAAAACTTTCTCGTCTAAGATGCATTTTGAAAACTATTTTATAGCTACTGTTAATAAGTGTCGGAAAATTTAAATTTAGCGCATTCACATTTCCGGATATGTCCGCCATCAGAGGCCACTTTTTTGGTCTCCTTTTCATAACGATTAGATTCCCTCTTTCTTTTGTCTTTTTGCTCGATGCCTTGAACATTCCCCCATCATTTTGACCCCAGGCAATTAATAAACAAAAATGATAGCCTATCTCTGTCACGAAGACTTTAACTAATCATTTATTTAATTCCGCTTAATTCCGCAATGTCAATTCTGTCAAAAGTAATGACAGGACCTTCCGTTCATCCGTTGGTTTAAAGGTTTACAAGCTTTCAATTTTAATTTCAATCATTTGCAATTATTCTTAGTACTGATTGATTTATGCCTATGCCTAAAGGTAATTATATAGTTTCATGTCGTTGATGTCATATCAGTTTGTTTGTTTGAGATTTACTGTTTGAGATTTACTAAAAGTTGTGATTTAGTTAAAAAATTTAAAAAATACATTTTGTGTTATATATTTAATAGTTATTTGTGTTTATTTATAATTTTTGCTTTTCAGTGTGTAGTAAGTAAGCATAAATCTCACTTAAATGATCAATTTTTGATTTCTTATTTATTAAATTATCCATTTGAGTGATAAATGCTATCTTGAGGAAAAATCTTCTATTGAGATTATTTTCCATTTCATCAGTTTCATCCAGTTCATCATGTACTTGTTTTGCAAAGGAATATCTATCAGGATATAATCCATTGTCACTCTTGTGGGAAGTGATACCACTTTTTAGGTATCACCAACTGTCTGTTGGTTTAGCCAACATATTGTTTGTTGCAACTTCCACAAGGAATACGATAAACTATATTGGATAATTGACAGAGGCGTAACCGGGGCCCCCGCGGCATGAATCTTGCGGGAGGGCCCCAATATATCAGGTGCACCAGCTTATCGTCTAATATATGTAAAAATATGTTATTTTATATTAAATTACGCATGCAGATGCAACGTGTTTTAAGCAGTGCCTGGAAATCATAAAAACATAAACATAAAAAGTTAAAAATCCGTAAAATAGTTTCGAAACACAATTCAGATTTCTGCTTATAATCTGAGCCTTCTAAAAATTGCAAGGCAAACAGACGTTGATAAAAGATATTAAAAGGGAAATGGGAAATCTAAAATTTGCATTCCACGACATGTCTTTTTCAACTAAGCAGAAATCCTTAGCGAATTGTACTTCTAGTACTCACACAGAGTTAATTCGAATAAAATGAAAAAAGGCAGCAAATATATGATTTCACGCAAACAAATCCTAGGTATCTGTTATTTTGACCTAATAGCTCTCATCAGAACAGCTTGTTACGATTTTAAATGTTATGGCGTATAGAACTGTAAATATTTTATGACTAATTCTTTTGTATTGATTCTCGTAATTTCTAGGTCAAAAATCTACCTGACATCATTTGGGTCCCCTTCGCTAAACAAACAACAATCGAATGTTCTGGGGGCGACAAGCCGCCGCTGTGTCTACATCGAGAACAGCATGGTATTTTCTACACCTTTCTGTTTACCGGCTTGGAATTATATAAATAACGAAAGACTTTCATTAAGGGGTCAGTCAGTCATAAGAAGATCGGCAAACGCGATTTACTTGTAACGAAACGTAATAAATAAATGTGTATTTAATAAGCTATTTAATAAATTAGTAATTAGTTATCGTGAGTTTTAATAAATTAGAATATAGACAATAAATTAGAATAAAGACAAATAAATTAGAAGAATAAAAAGACTTAACAGTGGTGTACAGGAGTGGGGTTGTAGATAAATTTAATTTGAATTTTTGAAAAGAAGTGAAATTGGTGAACGATGGCTACGATTTACGAGCTCACAGTTACGAATCTAAGAAGGCATCTTGAAGACAGAGAATTAGCTTCTACTGGAAAAAAGACTGAGTTAGTCCAACGACTAAAGAAGGCTTTGGAGGAAGAAGGTTTGAATCCGGAAACTTATATATTTGAAGATGCTGTCATCTCGTCGATTTCGAAAGTTTCTTCCGATGTAGCCAAAATTTCCTGTGATATCGCATCATTAGAGAACAAAGTCACTTCTGAGATGTCTGCCCTCGATGATAGAGTGTCTTCGTTAAAGAACCAAGTTGCTGCCGATATGTTGGCCTTCGAAGAGAGGATAAAAGAGATGGAAAGGAAGATGGAGGAAACAGAGACAGCAGAAAGAAAAAACAATCCAATTATAGCAGAGACCAAAGAAGACGAGACGAAATCTAAGTTGGAGACACGGCCGAAATTTGAAGGAAGTGGAAGTTCTGTTCATGTCAAAGTCCCAACTTTCGACGGAAAATCATCATGGAACAACTACATGAAACAGTTCGAATCAGCTGCAAGAGCGAATGTATGGTCTGAAAAAGAAAAGGCTGTAAACCTGACTATCGCTCTTCGAGGAGATGCCTTAGATGTGCTCCAGACCATAGCCGTAGAGGAGACGGATGATTTCGAACAACTGAAGAAGAGGTTAAATATGCGATATGGCCACGAACACTTGGAGCATGTATATCAGTCGCAGCTCAAAAATCGAAGACAAAAGGAAGATGAGGCTCTTCAAGAATATGAAGTAGATATCGCCAAATTAGTGCGATATGCGTATCCAACAGCTCCCGAAGACATGATGGAAAAGTTGGCCGTTCCAACGTTTATTGATGGTCTTCGTGATCATGAGATGCAAAGAACACTACGATTAGCTCGTCACAAGACGCTGATGGATGTCTTATCTGCCGCCCTCGAATACGAGTCAGCTACGCTAGCCTCTGGAGGGTACAGTAAAGTTAGAACTGTAAAAGAGGAAGGAGACGAAGATAAACTTGACCAGCTCTTTAATATGATAAAAAGCATGACACACAAGAAAACAAAGACCATAAGACCGAAGACAAAACCAGAACGCGTCGGCCTTAGGGGAGCAGCTTCGAACCAGAACTTTACCAAAGACCCTCTGATACTAATAGCTTCTTTGAAATGTCGTGAAGATAGTGTATATGTAGATGGAGAAATAAGTGGTAAAAAGCATACGTTGTTGGTGGATACTGGAGCGACCAGAACCATTATACGCCCGACAGTTATAAACAGCCGAAAGAAACTGTTACCAACGAGGTTGCGACTTCGGACCGCCACAGGTGAAAATGCCAACATTCATGGAGAAATCCAGGTACAATTAGGAATTGGAGCAGAAAAGTTCGTCCATACTGTTATAGTTGCTGACATCGAAGAGGATGTTATATTAGGATTAGACGTAATTAATACGCATGAATTCCAATTGGATTTTAAGAATAAGGTAATCAAAGTTGGTAACGAGAAGGTATTCCTTCATCCACATGATGACAACACTATGGAATGGCTACAGGAAATTGTGGACGAAGGAACACCTGTTATGATGGAGCCTTGGAATCATGACGATGAAGTTGGCCGTGGAATCATAATTGGAAAAGAATTAGTGACTTCGGCTAAAGAAATTCCTGTGAGACTTAGTAATGTCAATGACTACCCAGTGACCATCAAGAAAGAGACAAAAGTAGGAACTTGTGTACCTGTCACATCCATAATCCGTCAGACGACAACGTCTGATAATTCCAACGATAAATTTGATCAAATGGTTGCGGTTGCTGGACAGTCTCTGAATCAGAGTGAGAAAAGAAAATTAAGGCAATTTCTTCGGCAGTATCGTGATATTTTCGTACCGAAAGGAGGAAAGACGGGAAGAACTACCATTGTTAAGCATAAAATTGATACTGGTAATGCTAAGCCAATTCGTCAAACAGCTCGGCGATTACCACAGGCGAAAAGAGAGGAAGCTGAAACGATTGTTCAGGAAATGAAGAAAGACGGGGTGATAGAACCTTCTACGAGCCCATGGGTCTCTCCGGTGGTCCTGGTTAAGAAGAAAGACGGAACAACGAGGTTTTGTGTGGATTACCGTTTGCTGAACAACGTTACCAAGAAAGATAGTTATCCTCTGCCTCGGATCGATGACACATTAGACACATTGGCTGGAAGTAAATTATTTTCTACTTTGGACTTGAAGTCTGGATACTGGCAGGTAGTAATGGACCCGGTAGTTAAAGAAAAGACAGCCTTCACCACAGGATCTGGATTATGGCAATTCAAGGTTATGCCATTTGGACTTTGTAACGCTCCTGCGACATTTAAGAGGCTTATGGAAAATGTGTTGAGAGGGTTATCTTGGAAAACATGCCTAGTTTATCTAGACGACATAATCGTCTTGGGGAAGACATTTGAAGACCATCTGAAGAATTTAGAAAACGTTTTTAATCAACTTAAAGCTGCCCAATTGATGTTAAACCCCAAGAAGTGCCAGCTATTTCAAGGTAAAGTCAATTGTCTGGGTCATATAGTCAGTAAAGAAGGAGTGGCCGTGGATAAGGGAAAAATCGATTCTATTAAGGAATGGCCAAAACCAACTGACAAACATCAAGTGAGAAGTTTTCTGGGACTGTGTACTTACTACCGGAGGTTTATTAAGAAGTTTGCAGATATCGCTAAACCATTAACGCGACTTACAGAGGAAGCAAGAGAATACCGCTGGGATGTAGACTGCCAGAATGCCTTTGAAACCTTAAAAAAGCATTTAATCACAGCACCAATTTTAGGGTATGCACTGCCAGAAGGAGAGTTCATCTTAGATACAGATGCAAGTAATGTGGGAATTGGAGGAGTGCTGTCTCAGATTCAAGGAGGACAGGAAAGAGTCCTTGGATATTTTGGTAAAGTTCTCTCAAAACCTGAGCGAAATTATTGCGTCACGAGAAGAGAACTTCTGGCAGTAGTGAAATCAGTAGAGCACTTCTATCAATACCTCTATGGAAGGAAGTTTTTTAATCCGAACCGACCATGCCGCCCTTAAGTGGTTGATGCAGTTTAAGAATCCAGAGGGTCAGATAGCCAGGTGGATCGAACGACTCCAAGAATATGATTTTAAGATTGAGCACCGGGCCGGAGTTAGCCAGCGAAACGCTGATTCTCTTTCCAGAAGGCCATGCCCAGCAAAGTGTTCTCACTGCAACAAAACGGAATCCAAGGAAGCAGCAGTGCTAAAAACAACTGTGGTCCACGACGACTGGACGCCTACCAAGATCAGGGAAGAACAAGAGAGAGATCCAGTTATACAGAAAATCCGAAAATGGAAAGAGGAAAACCGTCGACCACCTTGGCAATAAATATCGAACCTAGGCTCAGTAGTTAAGACGTATTGGGCCTAGTTGGACTCATTTATCATGGAAGATGGCTTGCTCAAACGAGTCCTGGAAAATGATGACGGTTCAGAGAAGAGAAGACGGTTGGTGATTCCAAAGAGCAGAATAGCCGAAGTACTTCGTCAGTTACACGACAGTCCATCAGGAGGGCATTTTGGTGTGAAGAAGACCCTTCAGCGAATTCGGGAATGGTTTTATTGGATGAACAGTTCCGACGATGTAAAAGACTGGTGTAAGAAATGTACTATTTGTGCTACGAGTAACGGGCCTTATCGAAAAAGGAGAGCTCCTACGAGACAATATAATGTTGGATGCCCGTTTGAAAGAATAGCTTTGGACATTGCTGGGCCGTTTCCAGAAAGTGATAATGGAGGCAAGTACATGTTGGTAGTAATGGACTACTTCACTAAGTGGGTCGAGATTTACGCACTTCCAGACCAGAAGGCGGCCACCGTTGCAGATAAGTTGATCCAAGAATATATCAGCCGATTTGGAGTGCCTTTGGAGATCCATAGTGACCAAGGCAGGAACTTCGAAAGCGATTTATTCCAAGGAATATGTGATAGACTAGGTATGAAGAAAACAAGAACTACGGCTTATCATCCGCAATCGGATGGTATGGTAGAACGAATGAATAGAACAGTTGGCAAGTATTTGACAAAGATGGTGTCCGATCATCAGCGAGACTGGGACCAATATCTCCCGTTCTTCACAATGGCCTACAGATTTGCTGTTAATGAATCAACAGGCCAGACACCAGCCAGTGTCCTATTCGGACGCGAGATGCGACTACCTTGTGATCTAGAGTTTGGGTGTCGACCTGGAGAAGATGTAGCAGGTGAAGATTATGTGATCGAATTACGAAGAAGAATGGACGATGTACACGAGTTGGTCCGTTCCCATCTCCAGATCGCTAGTGATCGAATGAAGAAACGGTATGATACGCAAGCCGAAAAGGGGTGTTTTAAGAAGTACGAAAAGGTCTGGCTCTATAATCCCAAAAAGCGAAAAGGCTGCTCTCCCAAGTTGCAACAGTTTTGGGAAGGTCCATATCTCATTATGGAGAAGATCAATGATGTTATTTACCGAATAAGCAAGATCCCGAGAGGAAAGCCGATGATAGTACACCATAATCGGCTGGCGTCTTTCGAGGGTGACCACGACGTAGATGAAGAAGTGGAAGTAAACCAAGTCCAAGATGTGTCTGACCTCACGTTTGAGGAATTCATGGGTGCCTATGGAGGTACCGGTAAAGCAAGACATGGTGTTACCACTGAAGAAAGGCAAGATCTACTCGAGCTTCCCGATGACTACTCACTGGCCCTTACCATCCCGGCCAGCATCAAAGACGCACCAGGGTTGGCATCCGTCTTTCGAAGGAAGTTTGGTCGAGTTGCAGAACTTCAATGCCAAGTGCCAGCTCCTGGTAAAACCTTGAAACTCCAAGATGCATCACTTTACCTTTTCTACCTGGTAACAAAAGACACTGCCCGTGACCAACCTAACTACCGAGATGTATGGGAAGCCTTACTTCAGTTGAGAGAGCACGTACTAGAGTCCGACGTGCAAAAGTTAGCCATGCCAAAGTTGGAGTGCCGCCAATTGGATTGGAGGGTTATCCGAAATATGGTGGAGGAAATGTTTAAAGACACCGAAGTCCAGGTGTTAGTCTGTTGCAATCCGCATAGTTACTGGTGCGGAGAGAAAACCGTCCCTTGTCATTTCTATACAACTGGAAGTTGTAAAAGAGGGTCCAGTTGCCGATATCAGCATGTCCCGACAAGGTTCCAGGAGGAACCATCTTTTAAGATGGGGGCAATGTTACGATTTTAAATGTTATGGCGTATAGAACTGTAAATATTTTATGACTAATTCTTTTGTATTGATTCTCGTAATTTCTAGGTCAAAAATCTACCTGACATCATTTGGGTCCCCTTCGCTAAACAAACAACAATCGAATGTTCTGGTGGCGACAAGCCGCTGCTGTGTCTACATCGAGAACAGCATGGTATTTTCTACACCTTTCTGTTTACCGGCTTGGAATTATATAAATAACGAAAGACTTTCATTAAGGGGTCAGTCAGTCATAAGAAGATCGGGAAACGCGATTTACTTGTAACGAAACGTAATAAATAAATTTGTATTTAATAAGCTATTTAATAAATTAGTAATTAGTTATCGTGAGTTTTAATAAATTAGAATATAGACAATAAATTAGAATAAAGACAAATAAATTAGAAGAATAAAAAGACTAAACAAGCTATTCATGAAAGTTCTCAACGTGAAAAATCAATATTTTCTACCTTTTAAGAAGCAACAATAACATGGCTTCAATACGGACGCGCTAGCGACATCTAATTACAAAATCCATAAAATAGTTTCGAAACACAATTCAGATTTCTGCTTATAATCTGAGCCTTCTAAAAATTGCAAGGCAAACAGACGTTGATAAAAGATATTAAAAGGGAAATGGGAAATCTAAAATTTGCATTCCACGACATGTCTTTTTCAACTAAGCAGAAATCCTTAGCGAATTGTACTTCTAGTACTCACACAGAGTAAATTCGAATAAAATGAAAAAAGGCAGCAAATATTTGATTTCACGCAAACAAATCCTAGGTATCTGTTATTTTGACCTAATAGCTCTCATCAGAACAGCTTGTTACGATTTTAAATGTTATGGCGTATAGAACTGTAAATATTTTATGACTAATTCTTTTGTATTGATTCTCGTAATTTCTAGGTCAAAAATCTACCTGACATCATTTGGGTCCCCTTCGCTAAACAAACAACAATCGAATGTTCTGGGGGCGACAAGCCGCCGCTGTGTCTACATCGAGAACAGCATGGTATTTTATACACCTTTCTGTTTACTGGCTTGGAATTATATAAATAACGAAAGACTTTCATTAAGGGGTCAGTCAGTCATAAGAAGATCGGGAAACGAGATTTACTTGTAACGAAACGTAATAAATAAATTTGTATTTAATAAGCTATTTAATAAATTGGTAATTATTTATCGTGAGTTTTAATAAATTAGAATATAGACAATAAATTAGAATAAAGACAAATAAATTAGAAGAATAAAAAGACTTAACAAGCTATTCATAAAAGTTCTCAACGTGAAAAATCAATATTTTCTAGCTTTTAAGAAGCAACAATAACATGGCTTCAATACGGACGCGCTAGCGACATCCAATTACAAAATCCATAAAATAGTTTCGAAACACAATTCAGATTTCTGCTTATAATCTGAGCCTTCTAAAAATTGCAAGGCAAACAGACGTTGATAAAAGATATTAAAAGGGAAATGGGAAATCTAAAATTTGCATTCCACGACATGTCTTTTTCAACTAAGCAGAAATCCTTAGCGAATTGTACTTCTAGTACTCACACAGAGTAAATTCGAATAAAATGAAAAAAGGCAGCAAATATTTGATTTCACGCAAACAAATCCTAGGTATCTGTTATTTTGACCTAATAGCTCTCATCAGAACAGCTTGTTACGATTTTAAATGTTATGGCGTATAGAACTGTAAATATTTTATGACTAATTCTTTTGTATTGATTCTCGTAATTTCTAGGTCAAAAATCTACCTGACATCATTTGGGTCCCCTTCGCTAAACAAACAACAATCGAATGTTCTGGGGGCGACAAGCCGCCGCTGTGTCTACATCGAGAACAGCATGGTATTTTATACACCTTTCTGTTTACTGGCTTGGAATTATATAAATAACGAAAGACTTTCATTAAGGGGTCAGTCAGTCATAAGAAGATCGGGAAACGAGATTTACTTGTAACGAAACGTAATAAATAAATTTGTATTTAATAAGCTATTTAATAAATTAGTAATTAGTTATCGTGAGTTTTAATAAATTAGAATATAGACAATAAATTAGAATAAAGACAAATAAATTAGAAGAATAAAAAGACTTAACAAGCTATTCATAAAAGTTCTCAACGTGAAAAATCAATATTTTCTACCTTTTAAGAAGCAACAATAACATGGCTTCAATACGGACGCGCTAGCGACATCTAATTACAAAATCCATAAAATAGTTTCGAAACACAATTCAGATTTCTGCTTATAATCTGAGCCTTCTAAAAATTGCAAGGCAAACAGAGGTTGATAAAAGATGTTAAAAGGGACATGGGGAATCTAAAATTTGCATTCCACGACATGTCTTTTACAACTAAGCAGAAATCCTTAGCGAATTGTACTTCTAGTACTCACACAGAGTAAATCCGAATAAAATGAAAAAAGGCAGCAAATATTTGATTTCACGCAAACAAATCCTATGTATCTGTTGATACATATTTCGACCTAATAGGTCTTATCAGAATAGCTATTCATAGGAGTTCTCAACGTGAAAAATCAATATTTTCTGCCTTTTAAGAAGCAACAATAACATGGATTCAATACGGACGCGCTAGCGATATCTAATTACAAAATCCGTAAAATAGTTTCGAAACACAATTCAGATTTCTGCTTATAATCTAAGCCTTCTAAAAATTGCAAGACAAACAGACGTTGACAAAAGATGTTAAAAACATCTTTTCTTTTCTCATAAATATAAACTTAATCCTTTCTGGTGTCCCGACCTTTTATGATGACGACTATAAACTATAATGCTTTATACGTAAATATTGAAATATTTGAAAGAATGCGATTTCTGTTTACGTTTAGTATTTCGATACGATATTCGGCAGTAGTATTATATCCTTATATTGTTTGATACGTATATATACATGTTACATGTATATATACATATATATATATATATATATATATATATATATATATATATATATATATATATATATATATATATATATATATATATATATATATATATATATATATATATATATATATATATTCTTAGAAAGGGCTTTAGTGACTATGTGAGTAATATATACGGATATATTGTGTTTAGTAGTCAATATATTGGCCTTTAAGTAAAACTCTTTTAGGTTTGCTAAGCTTTCGAGTTTATTTTACTCTTTTTCAAAACATACTAAAAATTAACATAAAAAATTTTACATTAGAAAAATGAAGTTCTTATGTCTTAAATATTCTTACCCTTGTGAGAATTGTCTTTTAAAATTAGCAAAATTTTACATTTTGTCATTATGTCATTAACATAATGACATTAAATTTGATTTACTTTTTATTTTTGTCAAAACTTAGGTTTCCATATCTCTTCTATTTTTTATATTTATTTTAGGTGAGTTTGATAGAAGAAGTGTCTATGTTTATGCAAACCTTCATTGCAAATTTTGATATAATATTAGTTATTAAACAAGCAACAGAGTTTATGTTACTAAGTATTTAAGAAAGAAAAAATACAAATAAAAATAAATTTTATCTCATTTGAACTTGGAATAATCCCTTTCATATGCGTAATTTTAAGAATTTTTATATTGTTATTCTTTTATTTAAAAGAAGATTACTGTATATAGCACTAAGATTTTCAATGTCTTCTCTTTTGTTTAAGGTGTTTTGTGTAGTTTTAATTAAACACATTTCTAGAAACAGTCTTTTGTTGTAATTTCTTTCCCTTCTCAATATTTCTGTTTGATCATAGTTAGGCGTATGGCCCATTGTAATACAATGTTCACTTAATGCACAGGCTTGTACTTTATTCAGATTAATATCACTCTTGTGAGATGTTAATCTTCCGGATAAATTTCTGGACGTTTCTCCAATATATATTCTATTACAATTATTACAGGGTAGAGAGTAAACTACATTGGAGCTTTCTCTATTATTTAAGGGTGTTTTAAGTTTAGTATATAATTTCGATATTGTTTTTATATTTCTGGTTCCAATTTTGATATTAGGTACTTCTCTAAATGTATTTAGTAGTCTATTTGTTAAACCTGGAATATATGGTAAAGAGTGGTACAATGTATTTTGGTTGTTTGTTGAAAGTTCTGTTTGATTTGTTCTGATGACTTGAGAAATACCAAAAATAAGTCTATTTAGAAGTTTCGCTGGGAAGGAATTTTCTAACATGATCGTTTTTAGTTTTTTAAGACCGGCTGTTTTATATTCAGGATGTGATAAACTTATAACCCTACTTTTCATATTTAATACTAGGTTGGTCTTCATCTTAGATGGATGTGCTGAAAAGTAATTAATAAACCTGTTGCTACATATTGGTTTTCTATACCATTCTGTTTTTAGAACGTTGTTTGAATCACGGTGTACCATCATATCTAGAAATGGTATGCAGTTGTTATTTTCTAATTCTACTGTAAATTGTAAGTCTGGACAGTAACTGTTAAATATGTGTAGTGTTTCCGATATTTTATCTTTTGGGAGTGCAAGAATTAAATCGTCCATGTATCTCTTTAAAAATGGGACATTAAATGGTAACTTCCTAATACAGCTTTCAAATAAGTCATCCAGTACAAAATGGCATAGGATCGGTGATATTTCATTTCCCATGGGTGTACCATGTATTTGTTTGTAATACACCTCATTAAAAACCAGTATGTTTGAGTCAAATATAAAAGATAGTATTGTTACAAATGAATTAAAATCTATTAAGCTGTGTTGTGAAATGTTTATCCATTGTTTTTTTATAGTATTCATAATTTGCTGAAATGACAAGTTGGTGAACAATGATACTACATCAAAACTTACCAACACATAATTTGGGGAAAGTTTGAAATTGTTGATAAAGGAGCTGAAACTAAATGAATCTTTTATATAGTAATCATTATTTGTGTTGTATGCATTTGTTAATATTTCTGTTAAAAACTTAGATAACTTACTGTTTGGAGAATCAATGGATGCAACAATTGGTCTCATTGCTAGGGTTGGTTTATGTGTTTTTGGTAGAGAGTAGAATCTAGGTGCTAGAGAGTTGTAAATTCTTAAGTTTTTTGCTTGTAAATTCGTTATTTTTAATGTTTTGTTTAGATCTGTTACTAATTTATTTGCTTTTTGTTGAAGACTACAAGTGGGGTCTCTATTTAGCTGTTTGTAGTATTTTGTATCTTTAAGCATGATTTCATTTTTGCTAATATAGTCCTGTTTATACATAGCTACTGTGACATTACCTTTGTCACTTCTTACTATATACAAATCTTGATGATTTTTTAGGAATTGTTTGCATTGATTAAACATTGTACTCATGTGGTCATACCTGTTTATTTCATTTTGTAAATAGTTGGTTATAATGTTAGTAGTTTTCGCTCTATATTCATCTCTTTTCTCCTCTTCTACATTAATTATAATATTTTCCAGATCTGCTAATATTGTGTTTACGTCTACTTCTCTAGTTTTAGGTATTAGACTAAATTTAGGACCAAGCGCCAAAAGTTTTTTAACATTATATGGTATTTTGATGTTGGTTAAGTTTTTAAACCATTTCTCTTGAAAAGATAGATTATTAAATTTGTCTATCTTTAAATTATTTAATTTTCTAATGTTAACGTCTCTAATTTTAAAGAAATGATTATTATATCTGATATGTTGTCGTCTAAAAAACTCATTAACTATATGAATTGGCAGCGTTGAATGTAACTGCCTTTCGATGTTTGTTAAGTTCGTCTCCATGAATTTAATTTCTGTAATTGTTGTACTGATTTCCAAGTTCAAAATGTTTCTTTTAAATTTTGTGTTTAAATTATGGACTCTGTTACCTGTTTTACCTCTGCTATGGTGTAATAAGTTGTTGACATTGATGAGGCTGTTGTTTATGTGGTTTGGAAAGCATTGATGTTTCCTGCATTTTAATAAAAATATTCGTCTGTTTCGGTAAGATGCTAATTTGATGTTCATGTTGGCCCATTGTTTGAGGAATCCCACGCAGATAGGTCCATACCCTTGGTGGATGGTCTCAAAAAATCCCATATTTAATATTTTCTTAGAAAGGGCTTTAGTGACTATGTGAGTAATATATACGGATATATTGGGTTTAGTAGTCAATATATTGGCCTTTAAGTAAAACTCTTTTAGGTTTGCTAAGCTTTCGAGTTTATTTTACTCTTTTTCAAAACATACTAAAAATTAACATAAAAAATTTTACATTAGAAAAATTAATGAAGATTAACATCTCACAAGAGTGATATTAATCTGAATAAAGTACAAGCCTGTGCATTAAGTGAACATTGTATTACAATGGGCCATACGCCTAACTATGATCAAACAGAAATATTGAGAAGGGAAAGAAATTACAACAAAAGACTGTTTCTAGAAATGTGTTTAATTAAAACTACACAAAACACCTTAAACAAAAGAGAAGACATTGAAAATCTTAGTGCTATATACAGTAATCTTCTTTTAAATAAAAGAATAACAATATAAAAGTTCTTAAAATTACGCATATGAAAGCGATTATTCCAAGTTCAAATGAGATAAAATTTATTTTTATTTGTATTTTTTCTTTCTTAAATACTTAGTAACATAAACTCTGATGCTTGTTTAATAACTAATATTATATCAAAATTTGCAATGAAGGTTTGCATAAACATAGACACTTCTTCTATTAAACTCACCTAAAATAAATATAAAAAATAGAAGAGATATGGAAACCTTAGTAATAAGTTTTGACAAAAATAAAAAGTAAATCAAATTTAATGTCATTATGTTAATGACATAATGACAAAATGTAAAATTTTGCTAATTTTAAAAGACAATTCTCACAAGGGTAAGAATATTTAAGACATAAGAACTTCATTTTTCTAATGTAAAATTTTTTATGTTAATTTTTAGTATGTTTTGAAAAAGAGTAAAATAAACTCGAAAGCTTAGCAAACCTAAAAGAGTTTTACTTAAAGGCCAATATATTGACTACTAAACCCAATATATCCGTATATATATATATATATATATATATATATATATATATATATATATATATATATATATATATATATATATATTGTTATGATATGTAAAATCGAGAAAAATATTGGTTTGCTTAAAATATTTCAAAGTTCAAAAAATTAAAATAATTCAGATAAGTAGAATAATAAACAACAAACATTTCGAAGAATGAAAGTCTTTTATCTTTGGATTACCTATATTGAACAAAACGTAAGATATGCATAAATTATTTTCTTTGTTAAAATATATTTGAGTGACGTGAATAAGCTGAAGTGAAATCCTAGACAATGGAAGCGGGTTTTCCAAATAAATTTGTGCAGTAATTAGGACAATAGAATAGATTTTAGAAAGATATGTTTTTATTAGTTTATAAGAATTGGTAGAAAAATATTAGTTTGTAATTAAGTTTTAGGAAATTTTATAATTGTAGGTAAAAATTTGTTTGTGTTATCGAAATGAAGAAATGGGAGATGTATGACGCGTTTTGATTGGATGAGATTGAAAAAGGTGGGATGGTTGGTTTGAGAATGAGACTTTAGTTAGTTTTTGAAGAAAAAAAGATAGTCAGTTGGTTTCCAAGGGTGCAAGGCGAACAGTTGTTGTTCTCGGGTAGTTTCCCAGAGGTAGAAAGCAGTAGAAGTGAAAGTTTTTGAGTTTTCGTGTAGTTAGTGTATCTGACAGAAGCTGATCCAGTAAAAGATTGTAAGTCATATTTTTCTACTTATATTCCAAGAGTCACTGTTCAGGCCAAGAAGAGATTCAGTTTATCGTAAAGAGAAGATATTCCAAGAGTTATTTTTCACTCAGGCCAACGAGAGATTCAGTTTATCGAGAGGAGAAGAGGCTAGCATAATTTGAACGATTCGTGCATTTGAAGGAGATAATTAAGGACGATAAACTTGCAACAATTTGTTGTAAGATTGCTGATTACCTAGGGAGCTGCTAATAATAGATAGTATAGGCTACAAGGAACAAGGATTTGGACAATTCATCATGTTTATTGATAACACAATTTTTACAATTACTTTAGAAAAGATATAAATATTTTGATTAGGAGATTTAGAATAATAATTGGGATTTTGAGATTTTAACTAATATTGTTTGTACCATTAATTTTGAAGGTTCACGTACGTAGAAAAAAATTTTGAGAATCATTATATGAGATATTGTTTATTGAAAACATTTGAGTGTGAATTTTATTTCATTATTTTTATTTCAATATATAATGTTATATCATATATGTTTTTTATTATTCCGGTATTTGTTAAACCTTACCTTTCACATGTAAAGCATAGATATTGAAGCACGAATATAACCCTGAGATAAGAGAATTAAAAAGTGTGATAGAATCATAATCATATCATTTAAATAATTTTAATTAATTAATTAATTAGCTAATTAATTGCTTGGCACAATAAGACTTTGAATATCACAATAATATATATATATATATATATATATATATATATATATATATATATATATATATATATATATATATAAGTATAGGGTTTTTATAGTGGTTCTCAAAGAATTAGTTTGTATACTTCATTCCACGAATATATGACTGTTTTAAATTCGCTTTAAGGTGTCGACTTAAATGGTCCAATGTGCTGAATTGCACAATGGTAAATTCTCCCCATTTTTAAAATACTGTTATGACAGATATACACCTTAGATTTAAATATTAAGTTGTGATCTAAATATAGAATTGATAGTTTATAGAATAGTTGTAATTCAGATTTTGAAGTATACCCGTATAATTACTCTCATTGACTTTAGTATTGTAAACAAGTTGGTTTTTTGAATTAAGTGATTTAAACGAAGTGTAACAATACTTAAGTGATTAAATAGTTTAATTTATTTAGTCGAATATTCAATTAGTATTAAAAAAACAAAAAAACTTACTCTTACACTTATTCTCCTAATCAACATACACAACACTAAACTCTCTCTTAACAGACACGTCTCTTCACCGGCCACCTCTATACGGACTGTTTTTAAAACTAAAATCAGTCGGCGATTTATGAAACTGTATGTAAATTTTCGTTTCTTTCTAATATCTGTAATGACTCAGTACTTTACCTATCAATAGCCGCCATGTTATACCCGTTACTTTCGGAACTTTTAAGAGTATATCCACTCAAAGCAAACAAAAAACTAACAAAGTGGAATACTAGATTCTTTTTCTGGTTTCTGAACCATCGTTCTGCCAATTTTTTTTTATTTATATTAAAAATAATATATTTCTTTTTATTACCGTTGTAGTACCTAATAAAGTAATAAAGATACCCGGCGCGCCTCTTTGGTGTTTACATTTCACCGAAATCCAACCCAAATGGCTGATGAACACAATGTAACTTCATAGAGGGCTTTGTATTTATTTGTAGGAGCGTTTACGTACATTTTTTTGTTATTTTCGGATTAATTTTCACAATAAATTTTGCGTCTATCTGAACATCTACTAACTGAAATAATTTTAGTTTATATGTCATACTAACAGAGAAGATCCTTTTTTATGGAATAATAATTAGAACAATTTACTTTCATACTTCTACTTGTACAGTAAAATATTCGTTGTAGCAATAATTACAAACAGTCGTATATTCGTGGAATAACCTATAAGTACTTTTTAAATTATCTTTATTATAACTATTATAAAACAAACATATCTATCTAATATAAGCAATATCAATTTAAAACAATCTATCTAAAATTTTAAATTCTTACAATTAATAAATTATTAACAAAATTTGGTACCTTTCTATCACTGAACGCCTAAAGTTTTTCCAAAATTAAAATTATTATCACCACTCGATATCTTCTTACTCAGCCTTGGTTATCCAACAATTTTAATATGTTTCTTCTTAATTATCTCCACTCACCATATAAATATATAAATTTAAATCCTTGTAATTTCCATATAATGTACTTTCAAATATACTGGATCTTGTGGTTGTACTATTGAATGCTTACTTCAATGAATTAACTTCATACTGTCACTATATTACTGTAGTAATAATTAATCTTCAACTGTATTTGACTTAATTAATTCATTAAACTTAATCAATGCCTTCTTCTAGCTAATAATCTCTTCATAACCTCATAAATTCTTCTTTGTAACTGACATAAATATAATAATGAATAATCTGTCTTCTTCTAATAATCTTCTAACTTAATTCCATCATAAATAACTTAATAATGAATTACCAATAATCAATAATCTTCATGACTTCTTAATAATAATAATGTAACTGACTTAATAATAATAATCATCTGTAACTTAATGCCTTGAATTCTTCTAACTAACTAACTAATTCAACTGTAAATTACTTCATAATCCCTTGTAACTGATTTAATAATCTTCTTGTAACTAAATTCTTGAATTCTAACTTTACTAATCTCACGAATGAACTGTATCTTACTTAATAATCATCTAATGTAACTGATTTAATTTCTTCTAACTAACTAACTCCTCTTAATAATCATAATCTGTAATTGACTTCATTTCTTCTAACTAACTCCTCTAACTGCTTCAAATTACATGGTATTTATATCATTTCATGGTTCCAGAATAATCTAGCAATAAATAAGGTTCGAATTGTTCTATTTTTTCTATCTGAACATTCTGGAATAAATGGAATGGTTTTTGTGTCTGTAATGGACTATGCAAATAGTCCTATTGACGTTTCTAGAACTTTCTCTGGTCTATATATACAATTTAACTGATATTTAGGCTCTTCTGATCAGAATTACACTATTATATGTAACTTAAACATTTATATTAAATATATTATCTTATTTTTTATCCGTAATTATATTTTAAATTAACTTTCCAAGTAAATAAACTCATTTGACTTCTGACACTACAGTGTATATCTGGTTGCATATGCATATGGCTGACTTATATATATTTATAATTATTAAAAAAAAACTATTAACATTTATTATATGCTAGATTGTTAAAATTACCCTCATATAATTATTTTTTAATAATATTATCTAGTATATAACTTATAAAATATGTCTTTAATTACTATTTAAATAAATTTATTAATTAACAGTGTATATCTGGTTGTATATACACATTTCTGACTTAAATATATTTCTATGCTAATTTATTGTATCTCTGTTCTCATATATATATATATATATATATATATATATATATATATATATATATATATATATATATATATATATATATATATATGTTTGGTACACGTATGGTGTACCAAATATGGTGTATCTGGTGAAGCATCAATAGATATATATATAAAAATAGATATATAATAGATCAATAGATTCAGTTCAATGACAACCCAGAAGTAGAATTGGACGTGGAGCAGATTAATTACACTTATTGTAGTTCCAGGTAAAACGTTTTAACGTTTCATTTTTATTTGGGTAGATAGACTAAGAATTAAAAAAATGCTTTTAGTTCCCATGAAGTTTTTCACTGTTCTGATAAGGGCTTGTATAATGACAATATTGAAGATTTTGCTATAAAAGAAAACAAATACTACATCAGGGGACATCTAAACCTAAAGGGCCATTCCCAAAAGACGCCAATAACCGTTCTTTTTCGGAAAACTTTTATTGTTTTAAATCTCCTACTGGGACTGAATTACCGCGTTACTGGTTGTACTACTCGCAAAAATCCGATGTTACATATTACGAGCCTTGCTGGCTTTTTGCCGATAGTCATATAATTCCGTTTAGATCAGCACAGTCATATAATTCCGCATGGATTAAAGGAGTAAAGGATTGGCAGGATCTTTCAAAAAAAAATTGAGGTTCATGAAAAATCTTTAATTTACCTCCACGCCTCGGTTGTTTATGACATGAACAAAAATAACAAATCTTTAGAGTATTGTACGGAGAGTGAATTTAGAAGAAGAAAATCTTTTTGGGGAAACATTTTAATTAGGATAGATATAATTTTAAATTTAGCGCTTATGTATATACCATTTAGAGGACATAGGAAAATAGTTAGTAATGCAGATAGTGGCAATTTTCTAGGAATAGTTAATTTATTGGCTAAATAAGACAATTTTTTTATTCGAATTAATACTAAAACCGAAATATCACACAAGATATTTAAGACTAAAAATTCAAAATGAATTATTAACTTTATTAGGAAATTTAATTAGAGATTCTCTATAATTAATATTCAAAAAAGCCTTTTTTTCTATATTATTAGATACAACACAGGACATTTCTAAAACAGACCAATCATGAGTCGTAATTAGGTACGTTTCTATTGAAAGAGATCCAATTACTGATGTTCCTAGTAATATAAAAATTAATTAATTATTCTTAGGTTCCTGTGAAATACCTAGCCAAACTGAAGAAGATATTTCAAATTTAATTTTATCTTTCTTAAAAGAACATAGTATATCAGTTGCAAAGTGTCGCGGACAGGGTTATGACGGTGCAGCAAATAATTATGAGTGGCCATTACTCCGGGGTGTAACAGAAATCTTAGCCAAAACTATACGTCATTTTTACAAGAATCCAAAGATTTTGCTATTAATTGTGACTTGCCCTGTACTTTTAAAATCAAAAGGTTTGTTATAGATAAGAAGCATTTCGATGAATTATTACAAAATCAACGCATCTCAAATCCTGAAAAAAGATATAGAGTAGGCGTGTTTTTCGGAAATCTGGATGTAGTCATTCAACAAATTCAAGCTAGGTTTTTAAGTATGTACAAAGTAAACGACGATTTTAAAGTCTTAAATCCTAGAAGTGGATATCGGATCCAGAATTTTTTGCCGAAGCCAGTAAATTAGTTGCTGGTTGCTGCGTACCCGTCAGATTTAAGTAGGTAATGAGTTTTTGGAGCAATTGCAATTTGTTAGAAAATCAATAAGGACACAGTTGGAATCGGCCAGCTCTATTTATGACGCAGCCAAAATTATTCTCATAGATTTTCATTGCACTAGTGCTTGCATACCAGAAGTGTATCATGCGTACGTCTTATTTTTAACTTTACCCGTCACGACCGCTAGTTCAGAGAGAACTTTTTCTAAACTTAAATTAATTAAATCATCGTAATACAATGTCAGAAGCACTTTTATCTTCTCTAACGCTCATAAGTATCGAAAATAAGGTTGCCAATCAGATAGATATTAATAAAATTGTAGATATATTCGCTGATAGTAGTACACGAATAAAGTTGTTCATCTCATAGAATAATATTATGTAATAATGTAATCATTTATTAATTTTTGTTCTATTTTATTCTATACCAATAAAGATGAAAAATGTTAGTTGTTTTAAACAGTGCATCAATACTATAACACATAATTATAATATTTTGTTACACAAGTCGCATTTAGTAACTTTTTAAAAGGGCCCGATTTATAATTTTGTGGGGGTCCTGACGGAGTTTGTTACGCCACTGATAATTGATCCGTAGGTGTTTTATCTTTTACTTTAATAAATACGGAATTAACTTTTAACACTGTGTAATTAGCGATTTTTATGTTCTCATTAACTGATTTAAACATGCATTGCCAAAAATACACAAACCGACATTATTACCGAGACCTATTGATTGAGACTCAATCAAACAAAGTGCTATGGCAGGTAAACAAACTGCTAACGACATGGAACTAATTATCTTCTGGCATAAATCGATCAGTAATATTCCATATTTGGTATTTCTGGTAGTTAATCTTAATGACAATCATTCAACTAAACATTTTTGTGTATGTTTTGTTTTTAATTTTAATTATGTTTGTGCTTATATTTTAAATGTTAAAGAAAATTATACAACCTTTTTAAACTAAATGTTACATGTCGAATATAGCTGAAATCCACATTGCATTTACAAATCATTGTTCTTGATGTTATTTACAAAATCTCACTGCCGTTAAGCTTAATCAAGTAAAATATGAAAAACAAGTAATTATCAAATTGTATTTTACTTATATGTTTACAAAATTATATCCGATATAAAATAAAAGTAAATTAATTACAATAACTTACCTCACTTGAAGTAATGAAAATTGAAAATAATACATTCTAAAATTATCCTTCATATGAAAATAATTATGAGCAGCTACAGTAACCATTCCTAAAAACACACCACCAAATACACCCAATCCAAAGTTCCAAAATTTCACTGCAAAAATTGAAAACAAAAAACTCAACACCAACAAAAAATCTGTAAAAAAATTTGATTTGGTGTAACTTCGTTTGGAAGCGTTTTTTAAAACTGGTTGTATTTTCTTTTTTAATGTTCTATAGAAGCCATTTTCTTCAAAAGTAAAAGGAGAATTTCTCTCTGTAACAGCAATTTTAACAAAATATTTTTTAAGCACTTCGTTTGGAACTTCTGTTAAGTGATGGACTTCAAAAGCTTCCGTTATATCAGTACCCTAAAAAAATTGTTTTTAAAATTTATATGTAAATTATATATACTTACATTACATTTTATACATACACATACATACATACATTATATGTGCATACATTATACATACAAAATACATTTGTATTCGCTAATATTTGATATCAAAACTTAAAACTTTACAATCGAACGTACTTTAAACTATTACTTTTCACAATAATTTTACCATTCAAAGTTATTATTTTATTTGTAGTGATAACTTCATCTTTAAATGAAAACTCCAAAGACTCTTATCTTACTAACTTTACACATTTTTTACATCATTAGGATACATTAAACACCAGGAAATATTGTCCTTATATTCCTGTTTAATAGTTTTCCTCTTATCTGATACATTATAATAAGAGTCAATAATGTCTAAGGCTGAGTACACACTTGCGTCTTTGGAAGTAGCGTGCACGTTGCGAGCAAGATGCTTGGGCTTGGATTGTTTGTTTTCCTCCAACACACATTGAGCGGTTTCTCAGCGTCGTCAGTCTCAGTCTCATTCGCAATTAGCATGGATGATCACAGGCAACGTGTTGCATTTGCGTTTAATTAGTATTTATAAAATAAAAAAATAAGTATATGACTTCTCTCTTCCTGATTCCTTCATGGTAATATTCTGATGTCGTAACTCATATGAAGGCTCCTTTTTAACAGCAGCAATTAACAGTTCCGTATCCTCGTTGAAATCTATCGCACAGTGAATGTGTACTCGCTGATTGCTTAGCCCAGCCTGTCAAGCCTGTCAAGCCCAAATTTTTGTGAAAGCCGCGTTCACGTGCCCACGCTGTTTGCAAGATACTTGTTAGTAGCTTGCACGCCGCGGCTCTGTTCGAGTGTGCACCGCCTAATTATGTAATAGTAACTCCTGTACTGCTGAACCGCCAGCGATCGCATTCATCCTAGCCGCGGCCATTCTTCATCCAACCTTTATTGGAGACGGTCGCATAAATAAATTTTTAAACAAAAATATTTAATAACCAGTTTTTTGTTTCGAAGGTATATCGTAAATTAGTAATATTAATTATAAGTGTTCTATAAAAACGAAAATAAAATAACACAAGTAATGATACTTAAAACACCGGCAAATATATTCATATGCGTCTTATAAACAATTTTTGTGATGTATAAAACATTTAAATATGATACAAGATGGACGACAATGTACAACTCGTAAAGGACATACACAATACGTTCCTAAAATTAAATAAAGTGAGCAAATCTTCGATGATAAAATAAACTTCAGAAGAAAATACCACTACTTTGCAAACAATCATCTAGAAAAACAATCTCGTCCAGCGAATAACAAAGCAATGACAAAGCAAGAATGAGATACTGTTCAATCCCGCAAAAGAACAAGAAATAACAGCCCTAAAGAAAATAAACAACTAAAACAAACAATAATAAGCAATAACTGGCTCAAAACACCTACAACGTCGTCTAATTGATTTACTAGCTTAGATGAAGTAGGTACCTGATGAGACCAACCAAACCGGATCTGTTGAAGATAAAAAGGTATTCAACCCCACCTATATTTGTTACAGATGTAGGTGATATAGACCTCTTAGACCATAAAATATCTTTATAATAACTTCAGGAGGATAACTACCATCCTTCTCTTAACTTAAAAGTGCAGCTCAAAGGTCTCAACAGCGATAAACATAAAATTCACTCATATTTTGAATATGATTACTCTAGGGGCGATTTTCTACTGTTGTATAATCTAATTAGATCAATAAACTGGGGTGGATTAAAACATTCCAATGATGTAAATATTGCTATACAAACCTTCTATGATAAAATGTTTGAATGTATTGAACAAGCAGTACCTAAAAGACAAAAATCTAACAATAGTTATAGTAAATACAGTTTTCCTAAATATTTTTCTAAAGATTTAATTCGTAAAATCAAAAAGAAAAACAAGCTACATAGGCAAGTGCAGGGTGAACATGTTAATATTAAAATCCAGAATGAGTACAACTGTCTTAGGAAGTCCATTAAAATACAAACAAAATCTGAGTATATAAAATATCATGACACTGTAGAAACAAATGTTAACATGGACCCAACTAGTTTTTGGTCATTTGTGAAATCCAGAAGTAGTTCCAGGGGTTTACCATCAGAAATTAATTTAGACAACAATATTTACACTGGTTCTGATGAAGTTTCTAATGCTTTTGCAATATACTTTAAGTCAGTCTATACCATCTCATCTGATATGAAGATACCTAAGTTTTATGGTATTCTAGAGTTTGATGAGATAACTGAAGAAGCCATTAGAGCTAGTGTAAAAAAATTAAAACCCAAGAAATGTACAGGTAAAGATAATCTACCTGCTTATATCTATAAGAGGTGTATTGACCAACTTGTTGAACCATTACAGGTAATATTTAATCTAGCTTTAAAAACTAAAACCTTTCTTAAAAAATTAAAAGATACCATTACAGTTCCTATTTTTAAATCTGGTAATATTAATGATGTAAAAAATTGCAGACCAATTAGTATTTTAAATTCTTTGGCAAAAATATTTGAATCTATTTTATATAACAACGTATTACAACATTTTATCAAATCTTTTAATCAATATCAACATGGATTTCTACCAGATAGATCAACACTTACAAATTTGTGTATTTTCACGCAATCTACTGCAGATGCCATAAATACTAAGAGGCAAATGGATGTAATCTTCACTGATTGTGCAAAAGCATTTGATAGGGTTGATCATGGTTTATTACTAGAAAAACTGGGCACCTTTGGCCTTTCTATTAACGCATTAACATTTTTGAATTCGTACCTAACAGATAGAAGTCAGCAAGTTAGAGTTGGTAATTCTTTCTCAGAGAAATATTCCGTAACTTCTGGAGTTCCTCAGGGCAGCAACCTGGGACCACTCTTATTTGCTTGCTTTATAAATGATCTTTCTAGTTGTCTCAAATTTTCCACTTGTTTATTGTTTGCAGATGACTTTAAGATGTTTAGAATTGTAGAAGATCAATGTGATTGCCAACTATTACAACTAGATTTGAATACAGTATCTAATTGGTTTCAGATAAATAGAATGGATCTAAATATTGACAAGTGTTCAGTTATGACCTTCACATGTAACAGGAACTTTATTAAAATGGTTTATTGTATCAATAATAGAGAATTGCCCAGAAAATCTGTGTGTACAGATCTTGGTGTGAATTTTCAGCAAAGCTTGCACTTTAATGATCACTATCACATTGTTACTAATAAGGCTTTTAGGATGTTAGGATTTATAATTAGAAACACAAAACATTTTAAGATGACAGATAGCATAATTAAACTATATAATTCCTTGGTAAGACCACATCTTGAGTATGCTTCTGTAATTTGGGCACCCCGTGCAGAAGTAAATATAGATTTAATTGAAAAGGTACAAAAAAGGTTTTTAAGATATCTGTATGTTAGAAAATATAATTCGTATCCATACTTGGTGTCTTACCGGAGTATGCTTGAAAGTTTTAAACTTGTAACATTGGAACAGAGACGAAAACTGCAAGCAATGCTATTTGTATATTATATTGTGAATAATTTAAAATATAAAGGCTTATTCTTGATTAACTATATAAAATTCTTGGTACCTAAGATTAACTTAAGGTTAAGTCATAGAGGGCTGTTTTTTTCTATTTCTGAGACAGACTGCTCGCCCATTAACAACATGATGAGGCAGTGCAATATGATACTAAAAAAAATAGCGACATAGATATCTTTAACACCAACATCAAAGCAATTAAATCTAGCTTTTTATCCGCTTTAATCATTTTATCTTAGCATGTAGGTATATCTAATGTCAAAATCCCTACTTGTAATTACATTTTATTCTGTAAAATGTGTTTGTTGTGGAATAAATAAATAAATAAATAATGACCAAGTAAAAATCCAGCCGACAACCTGTTAACATTACCGAAACATAACAAAAGCACTCAATGAAAAAACATCCACTATTATACCTACCAAATACAGGCAGAAAAAACATTTCGAGTGATGCTTCGTAACATACATCAAAAAGCAGATAAAGATGCTTTAAAAGGCTTGAAAACCTGATGGTAAAGCTAATAAAGAGAATGGGATCTATGCTTAATCTCCTTACCACTATAATTTCTAAAATGAATTAATGTAACACAGACTTAAAATAGCCATCAGGAACTCAAATGGTCTAACGCAGCATATGTAAAAATCAAATTTTTCTCGCGAGAAAAAAATTGATGATATGCTTATATCATAAGCTAATTTAACAGAAAAATTATATTAAAATTCCAAAATACATTGTTCACTACACAAAACATCCAAATGACAAAGCACATGGTGATATAGCGATTATTATTAAATCAAATATAAAACATCATGAGTTAAATAAGTTCAGCGAAAAGTACCTACAATCAACTAGCATTGTCATTGAAAACTGGCGAGGCAACCTTACCTTATCTGCAGTCTACTATCCTCCTGGCCAATCCATTAACAAAAACATTTTTAATACCTACTTTATTTCTCTCGGGCACTAACTCATAGCAGAGGAGACTTTATTTACAAACATCACCACTGGGTCTCTACCTATTATCACAACAAGGTATAGATAACTCCTGAAATCAATAATGGGAAACAACCTAAAATGTATATCTACAGGAGAATCAACTTATTGGCATACAGATCCAAATAAAACAACATATCTCTTAGATTTCTGCGTGATTAAAGGTATATCTAGCTCTTAACTACTGCGCAATAGAATCATGAACAAATATCAATGAACTTGCCACCCAAAAATACAAATTGAAAACGCTTTACAATATCTTATTACTTCCATAAAAAGGGCGGGATGAAGTGCTGCTCCTGAACAGACAATTTGGAAGGAAAGCATAAATTGTTCTCTGAAAGCTAAAATCTTTATTGGAGAGAAAAGAAAACTAAGGAGAAAGTGACAAAACACACTCACCTATTGACAAAGCAAACCTAAACAAAATTACCAGAAGACTTAAAAATCTGGTAAAAGAAGAAAAAAATAAGGAGATAAAAACTTATATAAAAAATCTGCACAGTATCGTGTCGACAGCCGTAAAAGTCGGTCGCTTTTGAAGTGCTTTCGGTGCGAGTTTTTGGAAGTGACTATTGTGTTATTTTGTGAATTTGTTTGGTGCAAATTAGGTCCATAATTTGGTATTCCAAAATATCTAATTATGGAAGAAGATGCTATTACAGGGCATAGACCGCCCGATGAATTACATTCTGATAACACTTCTGAAAAAACTAATACGGATGATAACAGGTCTGTAAATACTTTAATTGATTTTAAAAACCGGTATAAACCCAGCGATAAGGCTCCATTCTTTGTTTATATTGAACACAAAAATAAAAATCTCGGTAGGTTATTTCCAATGAAGTTAGGACATTTTCTATTAAATGATTCGTTTATAAAAAAATATGTACTTGATATAAAAACAGTTGGCATTAATAGGGTAAAAGTCATTTTTAAAACTTATTCTATAGCAAATAAAATAATTAATCATGATTTAATAATTAAAAATGACCTTATAGCTTATATTCCAAAATTTTACATACATAGAAAGGACATAGTCCGTATGGTTGATACTTTATTTCGGAGAAATATTTAAAGGATGCGATAATATCTGAGAGACAAGTAGTAAATGTTCAAAGGATGCAACGGAAAATAACTAACAGCGATGGCACAACTCAATTAGTACCAAGACAAATGATAATTGTAGAATTCTTGGGCAACGAGGTTCCACAAAACATAATAATTAATTTATGCCATTTTTCAGTAAATCCATACATACATCCGGTAGTGCAATGCTTTAAATGTCTCAGATACGGTCACTCCTCAAAACAATGTAAATCTAAAGACAGTAGATGTATAAAATGTACAGACACTACCCATACTGTAGAAACTTGTAAGGAAAATAATCAGTGCATATATTGTAAAACCAACGATCACACCTCGTTGTCTAGAAAATGTCCAACATACGAGAAACAGAAGAAAATCAAAGCAATATTGGCATCAGAAAATATAACATTCAGAGAAGCAGAACAATTACATAACAATCCAAGCTATGCAAAAATAATAACTAATAACAGATTTTCTATTCTAAATAACATTTCCAATTTTACCAGCTTACCTACCTCGTCTAACAATGTCCCTAATTTCACATTAAATAAACCTGTAAGAAAAAATTATCACACTTCTACAACTAATAAGCGTAAAGCAACTTATAGTTTATTCGTCTTCCGGGTTTGGACCGTGTCATTTGTGAGTGACCCAAAAGTGGGTTCATCTCGACGTTTCGCTACAATTGTATGTAGCTTCTTCAATTTCGAAGTTTCGCTACAATTGTAGCGAAACGTACTACATAAGTCAGGGAGAAAAGATCGAGATTGAGAGCAATTATGAAGAAAATAAAAGAAAAGAATAATGCGCAGAAAATGAAACTGGTCTTTGACATGTTATTGGTAGAATCCGTTAAGTACAGTTGGGACTGGAGGGATGGATTAAAGTGTGGAAAGGATAATGGTATGAATCGTTTGAAAATGGACTGGAACATCGATTTAAATTTCTTGTTTAATTCTCCAACTAATAATAGTGATCAAGCAGAAGTGATGGATCATTCCGAGAACATAAATCAGGAAAACTCTAATATCCAGTCGGGGGAATCAGGGAGAGGGTTGGTGAACCCAATCTGATAGAGAGTGATGATGATATCGTGGATTTGGAACATGGAATTACTGGTAATGAGGGTTGGAACACAATAAAAATACTTATGTACAATATAGCAGGTTTAAAATCAAAACTTAATCAGATAGGATTTGTAAAATATGTAAGTAACTTTGAAATATTTATATTATGTGAAACGTATGTAGAAACTGTATTTATTGATAATGTTTTTAATAGTAGATATAAGTTATATACACAGGCAGCTGTGAGATTTTCCAATTTTGGTAGAGCGAGTGGAGGGTGGTTGTGTGGTGTTAATCATAAGATACAACATAAGTTGAGGGAAGTGGATGGTCAAATGATTATAGATATAAAAGTAGGTAATAAAAAATTAAGCATTATTCCAGTGTATCTAAGGCCAGGAGAGTACTGGGAGGAGTGTTTTGAAAATGTTGAAAGGGTTTTAGTACAAAATTCAGATCAGAATGTTGAAAATAGTTTAGTTGTAGGTGATTTTAATGCAAGGTTGGGGGAGGAAGGGATTCTAGGTGACGAGTTTGATGAAGATAGGGTATACAGAAGGACGAGCCTAAGTGAAAGGAGAGTATCTAAAGATAAGTTAATTAATCATCATGGGAAAAAATTAATTGAGCTATGTGACGACTTCAATTTGGTTATTTTGAATGGCAGAACAAAAGGCGATATAGAGGGGGAGTATACATTTTTAGGGCCGTTAGGCAGTTCTGTCATAGATTTTGCATTTGTATCAAGACCAATGTTAAATTTAGTAGATAATTTTTTTATAGGTTGTGAATATAATTCTGACCATATGCCTCTAAATTACTTGGACCCAATCTGATTCGGAAAAATATAAAGAAAGAATGTCTTGTGAAATTAACAGAGTAATTGAGTGGACTGATCAACCGGAGATAACTTTAGAGTTATTACAACAATGTATAAAAAAGTCAGCACACAAGGGAGAATGTAAGCTTTTTATGGCAAAGGAGGAGTATAAACAGAGCCAGCAATGGTTTGATGGTGAGTGCGCAAGAAAGAGAAAGCAAGTAATGTCATATCTCAGAGTATCTAGAAAAATTAGCTCAACTTATGCAACGAACATATACAGGAACGTTAAACAGGAATACAAGCACCTTTGTGACTTTAAAAAGAAAGAATTTTATAAGAATGCTGCATTGAGTTTAAGAAATACGAAGAATCCAAAAGAATTTTGGAAGGCTGTTGGTCTGTATAAGTTTGGAAGCTCGGCCGTTGGGGAAGCTGTTAATTTAAACAGTTTACTGCAACATTTTGCAAGACTTTTGAATACGGAGATAACATCAGATCCTGTGCTGTATGCAGAACCACTTATCCTCAATGAACATTTAGACCGGCCTTTTAGTATGGAAGAACTTCAAATAGCATTGGATTCTTTAAAACCAAATAAAGCGCCAGGAGTGGATAAAATTGCTGCTGAGTTTTACAAGTTTCTTCCAGAAAACGGAAAAGTGCTTGTACTTGGGCTTGCCAATAATTTTTTCGACAAACCAGACTTTCCTCAGGGATTTTATAATGCAATAATTTTTCCTCTTTATAAGAACGGAAACATGGAGAATGCAGAAAGTTACCGAGGTATTAGCTTCTTAAATGCAGTAACCAAACTCATTGCGGCATTGACTTTAACTAGACTTACCTCGTGGGTACAAAATAATAACATTTTAAACGAGTTCCAGGCAGGATATAGAACTGGCTATTCAACTATAGACAACATTTTTAATCTTACAAGTATAGTAAAAATCCAACATGCACGGGGAGTAAAAAATGTTTATACATTTTTTGTAGACTTTAGTGCTGCTTTTGATACAGTTGATCGGCGGGCACTTTTTTACAAGTTGAGTCATTTAGGATTATCTACTAAAATGCTGAATTTGTTAAAAAGTATGTTTGCGAATACAAAATCGGCAGTCTGGTCAAGGGAAGGCCTATCTAACTGGTTTGACTGTAATGTAGGAGTGAGACAGGGATGTCTTTTAAGTCCATTGCTGTTTGCGCTTTTCTTAAATGACCTACATGAAGCATTGGGAGGCGGTTTGGAAATAAATGGTTTAATTATAAGACTTTTATTATATGCAGGTGATTTGGTTTTAGTGGCAATCAATTCGAAGGTGCTACAGCGATGATTAATGAACTAGAAAAATACTGCAGGATGTGGAATCTAAAAATAAATTTAGATAAATCCAAAATTCTTGTGTTCAGAAGAGGAGGTGGTGTGATCAGGGAATCTTGGAAACTCAATGATCGAGTATTAGAGGTAGTGAATAACTATAATTATTTAGGAATGATATTAACACCCAAGTTGTCGTATAAAGCTCATCTAAAAAAGCGCCAGAGTTTGGCAAAAGTGGCGATTCACACGGCTTGGAGTAGTTTAGTGTCTAAGGTTGAAATACCCTTTTTGGCTAAAGTAACAGTGTATGAGTCAGTGGTAAGATCGATTTTGACTTATGGGTCTCAGGTATGGGGTATTTTTGAGTACGATGAGGTGGAAATAATTAGAAGATTTTATATAAAAAAAAATGTTTTCTTGTCCAAGGTATTGTTCTAACTTTATGTTAGATTTGGAGACAGGTATTGCTAGAGTCAGCCTATATACGATGAACTTACATAAAAACTATGTTAAAAAAATACTAGGATATACGAATGATAGGTTGCCAAAATTTCTTTTGAAGGAAATGATGAGAGCAAGGTGTGGCTGGTGGAAAGATTGGATGAGCATGGGAGAAAAATTTGGTATTGAGGTTAGGTGTGAATGGAAATGGAGAGATAGCTGGCCTAGTATGATTGAGAATATGATAGAAAAGAAGAAGGAGGAGATACAGCGTCAGGCTGAGAACAGGGCACTCGAATCAAATTTTTGTGGACACTACCAAGAACTGCGGGAAGAAGGAGTAAACATGCATTACCTACTGGAAATGGAAAATTTTGGGGATATTCGATGGCTCTTTAAATTAAGATGTGGGATTCTATATTTGAATGATCGACCTGGCATAAATGATAAAAGAAGATTTTGCTCAATGTGTAACACGAACGAAAGGGAAGATGTGATACATTTTTTGGGAAAATGTTCGGTGTTGAGACATATTAGGTTAAAGTGGTTGGGTAGACATGAACTTAGTAGAGTGGAAGTAGTTACTATGATGAGACAGGGCAAGGCTGAGTTAGCAGGTTATTGTAGAAAGGCATGGGTGTATAGGTATGAGTTAGTGAGCCTATTTAACTACTAAATCTATTAGCGTGGTGTTATATTAAAATTAGTACCTATTAATAATTTGTTTGCTTATATCTATTATCTTTTTATCTATCTGGTCTATCTTGACTAATATTGTTATTATTATTGTTACTATTATTATTGTTGTATCTGCAGCTTTCACTCCCTCAAAGGGATATTCAATATTTTCAATTGTAATCTACATATACCTCACTGTTATATATTGTTATTATTGTTGAGTCTAGTGCGAAGTGTTACTGATTAGGATATACACATTTAGTTTATTACTATAAAATTTATATGAATATTTACTTAATTTATTTTTTATTAATTTTAATGACCTTGTTAGATATAACGAGCCTGAGTGTAATTTTTTGTATATCAGAGAATAATATTTGTTTGCCAACCCTCCTGATGGCATGTGCCAAGGACAACAAATGTCACTAAAAGTATTGTATTGTATTTTTTTTATATTTGAGAAATAAAAGGCATTATTGATTGATTGATTGATTGATTGATTATATATATATATATATATATATATATATATATATATATATATATATATATGTATATATATATATATAAAATCTGACGCCGCGCCGTTCAAAATTACAAACTATTCTCTATGGAAATTTTTAAGATTTTTGAAAAACTTATGTTGAGAAAAATCAAACCAACATTGAGCAAAATGGCCTTATACCTGACGATCAATTCAGATTTCGTAACCAACATGCTACAATAGAATAAGTTCACAGATTATACACAACAATAAGAACTAGTCTTGAAAACAAGCAATACTGTAATGCAGCCTTTTTAGATGCCTCTAAAGCTTTTGACAAGGTGTGGCATACAGGACTTCTGTGCAATTTAAAGAAAAATCTACCTTATACTTAATTTAAATTGCTTAAATCATACCTTACAGAAAGAAGATATCCAGTAAGGCATAGTGAAGCCAATATAAAACTCTACTCCATCATATCTGGTGTACCTTAGGTTAGTCTGCTCGGACCGATCTTGTACCTTATATATATATATATATATATATATATATATATATATATATATATATATATATATATATATATATATATATATATACGGTTGACTTATAGTTGACTTAAGCATTAACCTTATGCTTGCAACATTTGCAGATGATACTGCCTTCATAACATCTTATAGTAATCCAGTAATAGCATCAGAGATACTGCAACTACATCTAAACAAAACTATTGAACGGTTTAAACAAATGAATGGAGAATTAAAGTAAATTCCTCAAAATCCACACCTATTAAATTTACTTTAAGAAGAGGTAAATGTCCACAAGTTAACCTCTATAGACATCCTTTAGTCCAAAAGGATGACGTAAAATCTCTAGGTATTCATACTGGTACGCGAAACAATGGCAGGGCGAGGTGTAAGGACAAACACACCTGCATCTTTGCACCATGTATCGTCGAACAGGATATCCTTACCGTTTAACTTTGAATTAGAGATCTTCACATATATTATCTTCAAGTTAGACATCAACACAGCATCTTCAATGTCATCCAGTAGGACGCCTCCAGACTTCTTCATCTTGGTAGCTGATTCAACGCTTCGAATCAAATTGTAAGTTTTTTAATTTTAGCAACATTTGTGAAGTGCATATTGTCTAGGCGGGATCTGTTTTGGATTAAACATTTTCCATAGGAAGCTATTTTTTTGCTGAAATCCCTTCAGGATACATCCAGTATCGATAATCACGGTATGCGCCAGTCGCAAACCCTGTGCTAAATTTTTTATTTAACAAAATCTGAAAACAATTGAAAATTTCTCATTTTTTTGCTCTTATTTTCATTTATAATTCGGAAAATAGTGATCCTAGATAAAAAAATAATATAAAGTTAAAAGTTTCGCTATTCAATCTTACATAATATTTTGTTAGCTAGAAATTGGAAATTTAATGGTTATTGTTGAAAAAATAGCAATAATTGGACAAAAAAGTACAAAAAAATGAAGTTAATTCTTTAAATATTTTCGACTTTCTAAACTTGATTTACAAGTTCCATATTCCGCCTAGGAAAACTTTTTAATATGTTTTAAAACATGTGCTAAATGTTGTTAAGATCGGTTGGATAGGTTTTGCATAATAATTTTCCAATCCAGCCTACTGGAAAAAAATCGCAAATTTTCAAATTCATACTAGGCCCTAAATAAGGCCTTCAGATAGTTGCAATTTTTTTTTGCATATAAAGAAAGTCTTAAACTTTCAAACGCTTTTTGTAAAATTCAAATCGATTCACTAGGAGAGCCTAAAATTTTTTTAATAGTTATAAACAATTTTTAGGCTTATAAACAAACTAAATAACTTTACGAGCTTTAAACATATCAATTTCAAAATGTATACACTTAAAGAACATTAAAAGACGCTTCTTTTAAAAAACAAAAAGATACATTCGGCTTACTGATTGCCGAGATATTGAAGGTCAAAGTTGGCATACATTTGCCATTTAACCATAAGTGATAGAGGGCTCGTTTTTAAACAAATACCTTCGTCTTGCCAAATACTTTTTATATGAAAAGTTTTACGTAATGCGTTTCATGGCAACATCCATGAAAAAGACAAATAAAAAACCGTTTTCGCGTAAAATGTCGCTCGGAATTCATGAGAGGTGGTGGTGAGGGACATTCACTTCAAATGTGAATCGGCGAGTATCAAGTAGGGGACCATCAATTTGTTTAATTTCGGGTTTTGAAATAAAAACAAATAGTAAAGTGCTCCAAAATTTGTAAGGGCTTGTATTGAAGGCTTGTATGTTATACAAGTAATTGCATTTTTCTTCTAAATTTTTCTAAAGTGTTACTTTTAGTAAACAAATATGTATTTATAAATTGTTAATAAATAATTTGAATTGTTAAAACGAAGAATTTTTTTTGTAAAAATCAAACATTTTAAAATAATTAACATTAAAAATAATTTATTTCTGCAGTTTTATCATAATAATGACATTATTTGATTTGAGAATATATTTTGATTCGAAAGTGACGTGTATATTGTATATTGACGTGTTATTATACTGCTGTGTTAAGGTCGATTCAGACACATCAGTCACGTCTCGTCACAGTGATTGCGCCGAACCGAACAATCCGTCATACAAAATATTCTTTAATACAAATATGTTGCCGGCATTCACACTCATCAGTTGACAAACAGTTTCCCAGCTGTCAGATAGTTGATAGTTCTGTAACCAAACAGGACCGGTTCGGCGCCGAGACTATGACGGGACTGATGTGTCTGAATCGACCTTAATGCTCGAAACTGGTTTTTCTTTGAGCTTGCAATTTATACATTGAAGTAAATTGTTACTTTTAGTAAAAAAATATGTATTTATAAATTGTTAATAAATAATTTAAATTGTTAAAACAAAGGCGAATGAAAAAAAAAATTTCTTTTCATAAATAAACTTTATTTTGACTCAATCTTCAATAATTTTTTTAAGTCTTTTTCTTTTTTTGGAAGCACAAGAATCTTCAGGTCATATTTCTTCCTCAAAAGCTTCATTTTCCATTTCAATATCTTCATCCTCGATCTGTAAATTTAATGTTTCTTCTACTTCATTTGTAGCTTTATCTTGTGCCTTCAAAAAATCTAAGGAATCCATTGACTCCATATTCATATCTCGTTCAACTTATATCAACTTATATCCAATATTTTACTGTGATCAATATTTTTACATGTTTGACCATTGCAGTGAAAACAATAGTCAGAACATTTGAGACCATGTTTGATACAACTGCATGTTTTTGTACAAAGTTTTTTACATTTGCAACTAATATTTCTGAATAATGAGTCAGGTAGTAATACTTGCTCAGTTTGTATTGGCTCAAGACCATTTTGAGTTAGTTCCCACCCCCACTCAGTAGTATTCAGGTTATTTCCAAGCTACTGCTGTACTTATAGATATACACGAAGCGAGTGTTGCTCAGCTGCAGATTGTGTAGGTGGCAGCATGGACAATTGAAAAGTTTTATTTTTGCAACCTTTTTTAAAGGACAAGTAGCGAATTTTATTCAATGTAAAATCACACTTTGAGGGGCCCGTATACAATGCCGATATAATTTTGCATCCGCTGCTTTTAATTTCTTCCTTAGTGGCACTTTTTTCATTAAAAATGGTTGCTTCTTGCCATATATCATTATTTGTTGAAACCAATTTAACAATTTTGCTTTTTCCTTGATAAAAAAATGCAGAGGTTGTATCACAACCAGAAAATGCGTGTAAAAAGCCCACTAAATTTTTTAACGAAGATTTCGTAGATTCACTATTTTAAGTACATTATTGAAAGAGTTGTAGTCATAAATTTCTTCCGATTTTTTTCCTTTGCTAGGTTTCCAGAAAAAAATATTTTTATTTTCATTTTATTAGTTCTTGAAATACAAAATATTTTACTGTTAAAACACACGGATTTGACAATATAACTACTATATAATAGCGTTGAACATATGATCAAACCACTGAAAAACGTGTACAGAACGCCTTCAATACAAGCCCTTACAGATTTTGGAGCACTTTACTATTTGTTTTTATTTCAAAACCCGAAATTAAACAAACTGATGGTCCCCTACTTGATACTCGCCGATTCACATTTGAAGTGAATGTCCCTCACCACCACCTCTCATGCATTCCGAGCGACATTTTACGCGAAAATGGTTTTTTATTTGTCTTTTTTATGGATGTTGCCATGAAGCGCATTACGTAAAACTTTTCATATAAAAAGTATTTGGCAAGACGAGGGTATTTGTTTAAAAACGAGCCCTCTATCACTTATGGTTACATGGCAAATGTATGCCAACTTTGACCTTCAATATCTCGGCAACCAGTAAGCCGAATGTATCTTTTTGTTTTTTAAAAGAAGCGTCTTTTAATGTTCTTTAAGTGTATACATTTTAAAATTAATATGTTTAAAGCTCGTAAAGTTATTTAATTTGTTTATAAGCCTAAAAATTGTTTATAACTTTAAAAAAAATTTTAGGCTCTATTAGTGAACCGATTTAAATTTTATAAAAAGCGATTGAAAGTTTGAGACTTTCTTTATATGTAAAAAAAATTTAAACTATCTGAGGGCCTTATTTAGGGCCTACTATGAATTTGAAAATTTGCGATTTTTTTTTAGTGGGCTGGATTGCAAAATTAATATTCAAAACCTATCCGACCAATCTTAACAAAATTTAGCACACGTTTTAAACATCTTATTATGTTTTTTTAGGCGGAATATGGAACTTGTAAGTCAAGTTTAGAAAGTCAAAAACATTTAAAGGATTAACTTCAATTTTTTGTACTTTTTTTTCCAATTATTGCTATTTTTTTAACAATAAACATTAAATTTTCATAAATATAAATGAAAATAAGAGCAAAAAAAATGAGAAATTTTCAATTGTTTTCAGATTTTGTTAATTAAAAAATTTAGCACAGTGTTTGCGACTGGCGCATATCGTGATTATCGATACTTTGCGTATCCTGAAGGGATTCCAGCAAAAAAATAGCTTCCTATGGAAAATTTCCATTATGGCCTGAATTTCTACAGATGCCGCCTAGTCTAATATTATAAACTGTTTTTGAACATTTATTGAACATTTTTCTTATTTCGCTGTTTTTATGTTTATTGGACATTATCATATTTGTCATTTTTAGTGGGCATTTTCATATTTTCGGTATCTCTCTTTGTTTATTACTGCTGTTCTGTTTTTTATTTTAAACATTAAATTGTTTTACGCATTTCTTGCTCATCAAATTTCTGTCTAATTCACTCAGTTAATCATAAATAAAACGTTTGATGATCTTGTTAAAGTAAAAGATAACCTTGTTAATACAAGAGGTCAAATTAAAGCTTCGATAACTGAATTGGAGAATTGGTTTAAAAAAAATGAAAACATTAACATTTCAAAAATAAACTGATTTCTAGAAAACACTATTTAACAAAAGTTTTTGACAAATATCTCGACGTTCAAAATGAATTAGAAATAATAGATGATTTCCTGTTGACATGGCAGATGTAGAGGGGGATTTTTAACCTTAGAATCATTTCTAAATAATAAAATTGATCAAATTTCAGTAAATTCTGTTGTGAATACCTTAGCTCGACAAAATTCTATAAATTCAAATAACCGTCATATCCGCCTATCAAAATAAAAGTTCCATATTTCGATGGAAATATCAAAAATTTACCTAGTTTTATCCAGATGTTTACAAAACTCATCGTGAATGATTCACATTTTTCAGACACTAAAAAACTAATTTACTGAAAATCAATTGTCAAGAACCTCTACAACTAATTAAAAATTTGTAAGTTGTAGGCTTAAATTTTTCTGTTGCTATCGATAGACTTAACAATAGATTTGAAAGCAAATGTTTATAAATTAATACTTATTTTAAACAGCTTTTCTTGAACGTTTCTTCATTAGCAAAAAATACTGCTCAAAACTTGCAAACACAAAAATACTTCTAACTCTCACAAAGTATACTTTTGTCAAGAATTTTCAAATTAGATTGCTCAAGAGCATATACAAAAAATAAAAAACAAAGGTTTTTGTCTCAAGTGCCGTGCTAGTAGTCATATATCTAATTCTTGTTCTTCATTAAAATTTCATCAGCATGGTTAAATTTTCTTACTCACATTCCTGATCTCACAAGACTTACAATCGCTAGACCTCTGCTCAACCTGCTCAATATTTCTCGAATTAAAATCCATGGTTTCTGTTATGCAAGCGTGAAGGCATATGGTACTTGTATTTATTTACGGATTTTACGTGGAACTGGAACTTATCACTTCAAAGAGCTATATAGCTGCACTAAAAACCATTTCCCTAATTAATTCCCTTGTTGGTCAATCTTCATAGCAAACTGTATAACTCAAATACAGGAGTTAAAGCAATCATATTTATGGAATCACATAAGGTGTAAAGAAAGGTCTAAAGAAAACCCAGTAGATATTCTGTCTCGCGGTATCACACCGGCCCCGCTGATAGACAGTACATTATAGTTATATTTTTTAATGAACACAACCACTAAATTCAATGAATTCATTACAAATAATGATTTAGGAGATGTTTCTGAAGTAAAAGGCACTCTACACGCTGTAAATAATTCAAAGCCAATTCTATATACAACATTTTGTAAATTCTTATCTTTCACTCGGTTACAAAGAGTAATTGCATATTGCAATCGGTATATTTACAACCTTAAGAATAAAAGAAATGGTGAACTTTCGGCTACCGAACTGATAGAAGCTGAGCAGAGAATAGTTAAAATCATTCGTTTTTTTAATCAAACACTCAAAATAAGTATATATATATATATATATAATATATATATATATATATATATATATATTATATATATATATATATATATATATATATATATATATATATATATTTATATATATATATATATATTATATATATATATATATATTATATATATAATATATATATATATATATATATATATATATATATATATTTATATATATATATATATATATATATATATATATGTATATATATATATATATATATATATATATATATTATATATGTATATATATATATATATATATATATTAGGGTGGGCCGAAAAAATTATTTGTTTAGTTTTAATACACAATACCCCCAAAAAGATGCCTTTTGGTAAGTATAATCACTGTATTTTTTTTAGGATTTTTAAAAAAACATCTTCAGCCCTCTACCACCCCTAAAGTGAACCCTAAATCAAAATTATTTAATTTAATTAGCAATACCTGTAAAAAGTTTCAATTATATGCAAAGAGTTCATGTTATTTTTTTTATACATTTAGAATAAGATATTCTACCCTCTACCAACAGATAATGATCTTGAATCAAAAATAAAAATAATAAATTCACAATTATTTCTGAAAAATTGTGTGTAAATATGGGAAACTACTGCACATTTTATAGGGTGTTGGGAAATAAAACAAAATTTGAACTGAACTAAAAGTTTATTGGAAACCGAAAACAAACAAAAATATAAATATCCTATTTTTAAACACACTAAAATGCGAAATAAAAATCAATAGAAAAATGCGTTCATTCAATTTTAAATTGTGCTTTGTTATCGTAATTTACAAGAAAGTCTTTTGATTTTATTTTAGATCGAATAAATCCGTCTCTGCGTTCTGGCCCTGTAACTAGCAAAGATGATTCCGAAACCAATTTCACACATCTCTCCACAGCTTGCGTGTGGCATGGATATTTTGGAAAGTCAAAGTCTGCAATTATAGAGCTATCAATTAACTGTTTCAGCTCATCATCTGGTATGTCAGCTAACATTGGTGGGGCCGTTACTTCACATTCACTCCAGTTTATTAACTCAAAATACTCCGCAGCATTAAAGTTTATTTCTGGTATTTTAAACTGCCTTATTCCGACTTTTTTCTCTTTTCTGGCTTTAATAATTCTCCGTAAAGCTAATTCTCGTACCCATTGACGATTATCTGTTAACATACATAAGAGAAGATTCTCCGGATGAATATAATAGGAGTTTCGTTGGATAACTGCATCTATAATATTTTTAAGATCATCTCTTAAATATCTTGATAGTGTAATGGATTTGAAAACATGCAAACTGGCTTGTGTGCAACTTGGATTAAGCTTTATAAAAAACCACATTGGTGCATAGACTTTAATTATAAATTGAACAAGATCTTTCAATCTTGATGTAGGATGTTCGGTTCCAACGTAGAGGCGGAGAACTCTATTTGCCATTGTCAGCCATCTGGAATGAGCTAACTTTCCAGGGCTACGATTTGCTAAATTTTCATAGACGTTGCCATTTGATATTGCTTGGCATATGTCGTACAGATATGACTGGTCTGAGCTTAATTCTTTAGATGGTATTGTTAGTTCTGGGAGATCACTTTCAATTATTTCAAAATCTACGATTGGAAGGTGTTCGCATTTTTCCAATAATTTCCCGATCACTCCAGAGAATTGACGAGGTCCAGTAGTAGCTCCATCCAAACGTTGAAATAAATGTCTCAATGGCAACTCATTAGCATGTAAGGCACACACAAACCATTGCAAAGGTCGCTTAAGTTCATTTTCGATATATGTTATAACTCCATTTTTATGTCCAGTATTCACTATGGTTCCGTCACAACCAATCGCCACTAAATTATCCAAACAGAAGTTATTTGAAATGAGAAAGTCTATTATTGCCTTTCCAATTGACTTGGCTGAGCCTGCAGATGGGGTAACGTGCCCCAAATAAACAGAATTCGGTTCTTCTATCAATGACACATGTTCTTCTGCAATAGTTCTTTTATGATATCTCTCACCTTTCTTTTCCTGCACTAAGGTTTTGTCCTTCCTGCCATCAAAGTAAATACTCTTAATGGGTTTATTTGTAGACTGAAACTCATTACTAAGGATATTTCTGTTCTTTTGACGAGCTCTTCTAACTTTATTTTTATCGATTACTTTTGAGGTATCACTATCGCAAATAATTCCCACATCTTTTAATACAGCTGTGGCAACAGCAGCTGCTGACCTGTCAGAAATTCCATATTTGTCATATATGGTACCTAATGTGGGCAACTCTATCCTCATTTGACTACAGGATGGTTTCGACGGTAAATCAATATTTGCAACACTAGGTGAGGCTTCAGATGAAGAAGAATTGTCAGAGTCTGTTGATAACCTAGTGACCTCAGTAGAACAGCTGGGCATAGAAATATTGTGAAATTCAGATTTGAATTTTTGTACTCGTTCTGTTTCTTTTGTTTGTCTCTCCGTCCTTACATTCAACTTTTTAGTTGTTTCACGATCAACAGTTCCTATAGCCATATCTCTAGTGGACCGTTGATCCAAAAGAAATTCCTGTTCCTGCTTTGGTACTTTTCTTGATTTATCACACTTGCAATACTTGCATGCAGAAAAATCACACTTACAGGCAGCAATGTCGAACAACTTATCCCTTGTTTCCTCTTTGAAGCTGGTAATCTTTAACTCATATTGAACATTTCTTTTGCTTTTTGGATATCTGATAAGGTTTAAATATTTATTATGATATTTACGTAATAATTGCATGATGCGGTCCTTTGACACGGTTGGAATTGACGCTGATTCCCATATACTTTTGATTTTTGGCACAAGCACTTCACAAACTTCATTAAAACTTGGTTCCTTTCCAAAATATTTAGTAAACTTCAGTTCATAACGAATAAACAAATAACATCGAAGCACATGTTCTATCGTTGGTAAAACATGACAGTTTAAGTCGACTGGGTTACCGAAAATTGGACATTCTACTTTACTTCTTGTAATATTTAATTTTAAAGCAGCCATATTTATGGTCGTGCTAGGTATTCACGCAAATACAACAAACACAATCTATTCGTCTTGGCTTTCAACAAATAAACAATAAACATGCGTTTCACCCGAAAGCTTATTTCGCACTAAGAAGATAAGCGACGACAAGTACCATAACTCTCGACGATCCATCTCAGCCGGGACTGTTCGATTGTATCCGAGGCTTCACGACCAAGACCATCAGTATTAAATACTTTTATATTATATTATTATACTTTTTATGCTTTAAAGTTATACGGAGTTAATTTTACATTTTGTGTTTGGAAAAAGTTGGAAAATTGAGATTTTATTTTAGTTAGAGGGTGGTAGAGGGCTGATAAAATCATTTTAAAATAATAAGAAAAAAACAAAAGATTTATACACGGTAAAAGACAAACTTTGAGCGGTATTGTGTTCCTAATTTATTTATTTATTTTTCAAGGTCACTTAAGGGCTGGTAGAGGGCTGAAGACATTTTTTCAAAATAAAACAAAAAATCACAAGTATTTTTTACACATATACGCATCTTTTTACGGGTATTGCGTTCCTGTTTGATTCGTTTTTTTTCTGAAGTCCAGTTTCGGCCCACCCTAATATATATATATATATATATATATATGCCGGTTTAGAACAACCTTCTCCGTTGTCTTCCCTATTGGGGTTGTATTCCCTATTGGGGTCCTGTTCAGTATTTTTTTGGGCCATCTAATATTTTGCATTCGCTCTACGTGTCCGTACCAGGTAAGTTGTTTCTTTTCGATATCCTGAATTATCGTACCTTCTATTCCCATTCGTTGTTTATATGGTCATTCCTTATTCTTTCTCTTCATGAGACTCGCATAGATCTTCTTATCGCGTCCATTTCGACTGCCTCTACCTTCTTTTTTTGTCTGTCTGGAATTCTCCATGTTTCCGCTCCATACAATAGGCTGCTGTTAACCATTATCTCGTATATATTAAATTTTCTCCTTTTTGTTATCTCCTTGCACCACAAGATGCCATTCAGACATGCTATTATCTTTTTAGCTGTAACTATTCGCTTTTCTATCTCTTTCACATCTGTTCTGGTATTGTCGAATGTGATACCTAAATATTCATATTCTTGACATTGCAGAATTTCTTGACCATTGTCCAACTCCAAATTTTCGCTCTGAGAGCCTACAGATAGATATTTCGTTTTATTTGCGTTAACTGTCAAGTCACATTCCTCATTCTCTTCTATCAGCTTTCTAATCATATATTGCATGTCATTGGCCACTATGACCTGATCATCTGCAAACTGAAGAGTAAACAGGTATCTGTCATCTATCTCTTACCCATTCCATGTATTTCCCTTTTCCAGTTCTTAAGTGCCGCTGCTACATATATTTTGAATAGTGTAGGAGAGATAGGACATCCCTGACGTAGTCCCTTATTCACTATGAAGGCATCTGTGAGTTTTTTACCTATCTTAATTCTTGATTGTGAATTTTCATACAGTTCTTGAAGTGCAGCTATATAGTTGTGATTGATGTTCGTTTGTTCTAATACCTTCCACAGTCTCGATACTGGGACTGTATCATATGCTTTTTGTAGGTCCACAAATGTAAGATGGGGTTCCAGATGTCTAGCAGATCTCTTCTCTATGACTTGTTTTAGACAAAATACGTTGTCGGTACATGATCTACCTGCTCTAAAGCCGCTTTGATCTTCTTCTTCTTTCTCTTTATAGTCTTCTTAGTATAGTCTGCTCAGTGTACTCGTGCTGATATGCCTCGATAGTTGTTACAGTCCAGTTTATTTCCTTTTTTATGGATAGATGATATATAAGCTGTTTTCCAGTCTTCTGGAACAGGATGTCCATTTAGGCATTTATTGATAATTATTGTTAGATTTCTAAAGAGTTTTTCCGTTCCCCATCTTAATATTTCGGAGAAAATCCCTTCTGGTCCGCTAGCTTTCCCTAACTTAAGGTTTAAAACTGTCTTTTTTACTGTTTCTTCGGATACCTCTACTTCTTCTTCATTTACTACAAAATGTTTTGGAGATTCTATCACGTATTTCTGTCTAGTTTCTTGTAGTAGACCTTTGTAGTGTTGTATCCACTGCTCCAGTTTGATTATCTGGATATTTGCTCTGTCCTTTGCTGGGTTTTTGACATTTGATATAAATTTCCATACCTCCGAGCATTTCCTTCCTCCGATATAATTGTTAACTTCTTCACATTTCTTATCCTACGTCTCGTTCTTAGCTAAGTTAATGCCCGCTCTTAATTGTCTTTTTGTTTGCTTATAATCTTCCAGATCTTGTTCATTTTTTGTTGCCAACCATTTTAAATATCTTTGTTTCTTTTCCTGAACTAGTAACTCTATCTCCTCGTTCCACCAGTATTTTTTGTTACTCTCCTTTGCCTTTATTCCTACTGCTTCTCTGGTGGCATTTCTTAAACTTTCGATAACGTTCTCATAGATTTCATAAAAGGTGATTTTTTCCGCATTTGATAGTTTGCTGTCAAGGCGCCTCTGATAAAGAAATACCGTGCTTTCATCGTTAAAACTTTGAAAATTGTACTTTGTTGTACACATTTCGTCGGTGCGTACGGAATCGTTGTTATGTTCATCTTTGTCCTGATTTGTTCTTCTAAATTTTATTCTTACTTTGGCTCTTACTAAAAAATGATCTGATCCGCAAGTGAGTCCTCTCAACACTCTTACGTCGTTCACCTCTATATTTGTTCCTTCTTTACTCATCACATAATCAATGATGGATTTTAGGTTGCGGGTATTCTGTGTCTATGTATAGCGGTGAATATCTTTGTGTTCTCAAAATAACTCAAAATAAGACAATTTTAAAATAAAATCCATTTATAGACACATCTGATTTAATCAGAGTTGGTGTAAGACTTCACAACACAAATGTTTCATATATTAAAAAAATTCCACTTCTTTTTCCTACAAAATGCCAGATAGTTAGATCGTTGCTTGAAAGAGAACACATTCGCCTATTGCACACAGGCCATCAAAATACATTGTCAAACATTAGACTTACTTATTGGCCTCCTAATGAACTGAGAGAAATCATGAGGATCATACACAAATGTAAGAACTGTTAACTGTTAACGCAAGGCCAGCTCATCAAATAATGACCGATCCAACCAAAGAACGGTTTCAGGTCTCTCGACCATTTACAAATATCGGCATTGACTACGGGGGCCCATTTCAAATAAAATCTTTAAGACTGCGACGTGCACCCATTTGTAAGGCTTATATAGCAGTATTTGTATGTCTCGTCACTAAGGCAGACCATATAGGGCTAGAACCCAGTCTCAGCACTGAAGCATTCCTACGAACGTTAAAAAGATTTATTTCATGCAGAGGTATCCCTAAAACAGTTTATTCGGACAATGCGTCCAACTTTCTTGGAGCTCGTAATTAGTTGAAAGAGCGTTACGACTTTTTATGGAAGCAGATGTCCTACCTACTATAAAATAATTCGCATCCTTAACATTAATTAAGTGCAAGTTCATTGTACCTCGATCTCCACATCAGTTACACAGTTTTAGTACAAACAGTTTTAAATTCAAGACCCCTCTGTTCATTGTCCAAGCAATCAAAATGATTTCTCGTTTCTAACCCCCACTGATTTTCTGATCGTAAGCAGCACGACTTTCTATCCAGAGAAAGATATCTCGACAAAATCCGAAAATAGTTCATCACTGTGGCAGAAATGCAGCAAAATTCAGCAGCATTTCTGGAAATGTTGGTCTAGGAATTATTTAAATCGCCTCCAAAGTCCAAAATATGTCCAAGTGGTTTCTGCGCCAAGAAAACATTAAAGTCAATGATATTGTACTCCTAACCGATGATAGCGCTCCCCTTCTAAAACGGCCATTGGTACCAGTAATTAAAACATTACCAGGTAAAGACGGCAGGGGTCGAACTGTAAAAGTAAGAACTAAAGACGAACATTCATAAGACCTATTGATAAAGTTTGTCCTTTATCTCATACTCATTTAGATACAGTGTGTCAATTTTAAAACTTACGATGGGCTATATCTCACGAACAAAAGCTGATATCGAAAAATGCTTGAAACCGTTTTTAGGATAGTAAGGAAGAACTAAAATGACATAAACAAGTACTCACCCCCATCAACCCCTAGACTCCGCCCACCACAACCAAAAAAGTTTAAATTGCAAATGCCTACTTGTGATACATAATTGAAAAGACTATAAACAATGCTATCCAATAATTTAAATAATAATTACACAGGGTGAAGCAATAATTGCGAAACTTTGTCTTAAATAGAAAATTTTATGAGGTTTTTGTTCAACTAGAACTTTGTTAAAAATGTCAATTAAGCAAAAGTTCAAAAGTGTTTTGTAAACAATAATACAGCCTATTTTCAACTTCTGCACGAACTTTGGCAAATGTTGTTCTAATAATAGCGCGACATGCTTGCGTAATTCTTTCTCGCAATTCCTCAAGTGATGCAGGTTGAGTTTTATAAACAACTAACTTGAGGTAATCCTATAGAAAAAAGTCAGGTGGTGGTAAATCTGGTGACCTCGGTGGCCAAGAAATGGAAGTGCAGCAAATCTTCGTCTACAGTTAGGTTGCCTTGATCGTCCCTTAGGTTCTCTAATTTATGTACAATTAAAGGTTCGATGGTGATTTCCAGCATATTTAGATAAATGTAGCCACTTAAACTGCCTGGTATAAACAAGGGCTAATTATAGCATCGCCCAATATTCCTGCTTAAACATTAGGTTTTTCAGGATATTGAATGTGAACTTCTCTGAATCTATGCAAGTTCACATTACTCCAGTACCAATAGTTTTGTTTATTTACATTACCATTTAACATAAAAGTACTTCTTCTTAGAGTGCCGTCTCCCATCGGAGATTGGCAACCACAATGGCTATTTTTATTTTTATACTTGCTGCTCTAAACAAATCAATCGATTTCCATTGATACCAATCACTTAGACTCTTCAACTATAAGTTCTGCCTTCGGCCAACAGATCTTCTTCCTTGAATCTTTCCCTGTATTATTTGAGTCTTAAAATTTCATATTTTGGTCCCCTCATCACGTGGGCTAGGTATTCCAGTTTTCTGGTTTGTAAAAACTACAGATTGAAAGTTTTATATAGTATACAGATGTTCTCATCGTTTAACAGTTTGACCCGTGGGAGTGTCAAGGTTGGCGCATCCACCCCTATAGCGAGATGGTGAGTGGGATTCGGAGTGGCTATTTAAGGCATGTGAGTAGCGGAATTAGTCAGTCTGGTAGATAGCGCTCTAGGCTCCTCGATTCGCCGGTGTACTGAACCGGCGAGCCAACCCGGACAGAGATATTTCCGTATTGAGGATCATACTCTATCCTTAACCAAGCAGAACCCATCGGTATTGTGTATTGAACTTTACCGTGGGGCCGGCATAGCCGAATTTGCAAGTGTGTTCGGAGCTCCCGCTGAATTGAAGCGGAAGCGAGTATAAGTCTGCGTGCGATTGTCTTCACCTATGTTATTTGTTATGTTATTAATAATAACTTTTTCTTTCTTTTATAGACGTTTATAGACGTTCGTCGGGGATTCCTTCATTTCGGGATCCAGATGGGGACGAAGGATTCGTTTTAGTTTTATTGTATTTACGACGGAGAATTAATTTTATTTTTATTTTTTTAATGTAGCTTTATTTTTATTTCAACCTGTGTTTTACTGAGTCTGTCATCCCGAAAGAGCTACCCGTACAAATTGGGGCCCGAGTAAAACTGAGGAATTGCGAAAAGCTACCGAAAATTAAAAACATGCCGACAGATAAAAACACAGACTCAGTAACAGGTACGTCGTGGATAAACCGACTTTGCAAAGAGAAATTGCAAAGCGAGGCCCAGGGGAACGGGCCTCTTTTTGCAAAATTCGGCTTAGATCTCAGGGGAACCGTCGACGAATTGAGAGTACGACTCAGAATCTATTTTAAAAATCGCGAGGAAGCGACAAGAACAATCCCAAAAGAAAAAATTTCCAAGGGAACAGAATACGACATACTGACCCAGGAAATTTCGGGCATTCGAAGACAATTACAGGAATTAACAATAACGAAACAAATGGGGCAATCAGAATTGCTAAATCAAGTACGAAGGTGAAGCACACACTTCGACAAGAAACATTTGGATGCAATAGAATTCTTATAGAGGATAGACGAATTAAGCTTGGCCTACGAGATCGATAAACAAGATCTACTAAGAGCATTACCAGAATTATTAGGGGACCATGCTTTGTTATGGTACAGAAACAATAATAAAAATTGGAAGTCATGGGCAGATTTCAGCGAAGATTTTAAAAAAGCTTTCTATCCCAGAGGATATTTTCTGCAACTAGAGTAGCAAATCCGAAACAGAAAACAGAGACAAAACGAGCCGGTGGATAGATATATCACGGCAATTAAAACATTAATCAGACGAGAAAGATCGTTTTCTAGAAACCAAGAACTCGAAAGGGTATACAAAAATTTATTACCAGAATATAAGCTTTATGCTCGCCGCCGGGGTTTTGAAAACTTAGCCGAATTACAAGATTTAGCCCAAGAATACGAAGCTTTAGAAGACGAAAAGACCCGATCAAATCAGATTTACCGTGAAAACTGGAGACGTACGGACCAAACAGAGTACGATGCCAAAACGACATGCTTTAGATGCAAGATGCCAGGTCACAGCCATAAAAACTGCAAAAACCCACGAAAAAAGTTTGTTTGCGTTGCGGCAGAGAAGGGGTTTACAGCAGCGACTGCTGTTTCAGGCGTCAGGAAAACGAATTACAAACTGGAGAAACAAGGAGTCCTCCCAGTCTGTAAAGCAGAATTCGACTCCATTCGTTTTCGCCGTTACACAGCCAACAAGCAATGACACTCGACTGTTCGCATCACTGAAAATATGGCAAAGAACATACAGAGCGCTCATCGACACAGGAACCACTAAAAATTACGTCGGGGTAGAATAGCTCAGACATACAAGGACTCTCTAGATAGCTGCAGCAGGAGAACAAGACTAGCAAATGGAGCGTCAATGGAGCTTAACCAGAAGTTGACAATTAAATGCGAGATCGATATGTTACAAACATGACAAACATTCATAGTAATGCCAGGGTTGACGGAAGATGCCTTACTAGGAGTGAAATTCCTCAGGAGCCATTCTATCGAGCTTAAATTCGATAAACATACGCCCAAACAATACGTACAACATCAAGAAGAGGCATGTAATACTTTAAAAGACTCCACTAAAAATACAGAGTTAGAAAGGTTCCTAAGAAAAGAGCTAAGGGAGTTTGAGAACATAACGGGACCCACCAACTTAATAAAACACGAAATAAAATTAAAGACAAATTGCGATCCAGTCAAACAGCCTTATATGCGGCACAATCCCGAAATGCTGCAGATCATTAACCAAAAAGTGGACAAGATGTTAAAAGAAGGAACCATACAACCCTCCACAAGTAGTTGGAGTTCACCGATTGTACTAGTTAGGAAAAAGGATAACTCGTACAGGTTTTGCATTGACTTTAGAAAAGTCAACGAACTATCAAATAAGGACGCATATCCGTTACCCAGAATATCGGAAATTCTGGATAGACTTAAGGAAGCAAATTTTATATCAACCCTCGGTTTAAAACACGTATATTTTCAAATACCCCTAGAAGGAACGAACCGCCCAATGACAGCATTCAGCGTACCCGGAAAAGGCCATTTTCAGTTCAAAACCACCCCATTTGGACTGCATTCCGCAGGATCCACTTTCCAACGCCTACTGGATAAGGTAATACCTCCCGATATGGAATTCGCGTTTGCCTACTTGGATGATATCGTAGTAATATCTAAAATACTCTAAGAGCATTTAAGTTACCTACATGAAGTCTTCCGAAGACTGAAAGAAGCCAGGTTACAGCTGAACTTATAGAAATGCACGTTTTGCCAATCAGAACTTGGATACTTAGGACATGTGGTTAAAGCAGAAGGAATAAAAACGGACCTGGAGAAAACCAAGGCTATAACCGGACTTACAGCACCGAGAAATGAGCGTCAACTCCGCCGGTTCCTAGGAATAACATCATGGTACCGCCGATTCATAGAGAACTATTCGACAATAGCAGGACCGCTAAACATGCTTCTGAAAAAGAAGATAAGATGGAAATGGACCGATAAACAGGAAAACGCGTTTGAAGAGCTAAAATCGAAACTTACATCGGCCCCAGTATTAGCATGCCCCGATTTCTCGAAAACATTTTATCTGCAAACAGATGCGTCGAACTGCGGACTTAGAGTCGCACTAACACAGAAGTACGATGACCAGGATAAAGTAATCGCATATGCTAGTCGAACCCTCACACCGGCCGAGACAAAATATTCCACAACGGAAAAAGAATGTCTATCCATCGTGTACGGGATAAAGCTAATGAGGCCATATATAGAAGGATACAATTTTAAGGTCATATCAGACCACCAGTCCCTCAAATGGCTGAAGAACCTTAAAAACCCGTCAGGTCGATTAGCCAGGTGAAGTTTAGAACTTCAACAGTACGATTTTGAGGTAATATATAGAAAGGAAGTCCTCAACAAGGTAGCAGATGCTTTGTCACGACAACCACAAGAAAACCAGAGCGAAGAACCAGAGTTGGAGTTATTAGCATCAGAGCTGGAATCATGCAGTTGGTACGATAATTTATATAGAAATGTACTCCAGAACCCAGACGATTTCTCAGATTTACAAATATTAAACGGGAAGTTATATAAACAAATTTGGAGCAGCCGTAATTTAGCTAACCCAGAGTTTAATAACCCATGGAAATTATGCGTACCAAGATATAAAAGGAAAGATATTTTGGAGGAAAATCATGACTCGACTACAGCAGGCCATTTAGGAATTGCAAAAACAATTTGCCGAATAGCGCAAAAGTACTATTGGCCTAAGATGTTTAAGCAAATTGCAGACTACGTTAGAGCCTGTACGAAGTGCCTCCAATATAAGCCGTCTCAAATGCTACCAGCCGGGAAAATACAACCGTCCACTGTAGAAAAGCCTTGGCAGACTGTCTCAGTTGGTTTAATGGGACCATTCCCAAGATCTACAAAAGCAAACATTTTCCTAATAGTCGTGCAAGACCGGTTTACCAAATGGGTCATCGCCCAACCAATAAGAGCAGCATCTACGAACTCCATTCGATACTTTACGATCAAAGGTAGTTGTGCAGTTTGGTATTCCGAAGAAAATCATTTCGAACAACGGCGCGCAGTTCGCAAGCAGCAATTTTAAGGCGTTCCTAAAGTCCTATAACATAAATCACATTCTAACACCGCCGTGCTCACCTCAATGCAATCCAGTAGAACGAATGAACAAAGTACTGAAAACGATTATAGCCACTTACGTGGAGGATAACCATAAAGACTGGGACAAATTCATATCAGAATTCTGCTACGCCGTAAATTCGTCAAGACACGATTCAACAGGATTTTCACCAGCGCTTCTTAATTTCGGAAGAGAATTAGACACAACAGAAGCGACAAATGGACAAGATATTGGGGTATGCAGAAAACCTAAACAAGTTAGAAGCATTAAGAGAACTGGCGAAAGTGCACATGGAACACGCTTTCGAGGACCAAAAGAAACATTACGATCTAAGACGAAGAGACTGGCGGCCACATCCAGGAGATCGAGTCATGAAAAAGGAACACAATCTGTCATCGGCTAGTGCAGCTTTCACCAGCAAACTAGCGCCGAAATACTCAGGACCATACATAGTAACGTCAGTGATATCACCAGTAATAGTAAAACTAAAATTGGCCGATAGTAGTAGCCTCAAGCAGATTACGGAACATGTAAAAGATTTAAAACCATGGGAGGGCGGAAATGTTACTACAGAAATGGATGGAAGAATGGATGGAAATAGATGGCATCACAAGGCTGTAGAAGCCATATACAAAAAAGAGGTATGTTACTTTTTTTTCAAAGAGAAGGGGGTGTAAAATGTTCTCATCGCTTAACAGTTTAAACCGTGGGAGTGTCAAGGTTGGCGCATCCACATCTTCAGCGAGATGGTGAGTGGGATTCGGAGCGGCTATTTAAGGCATGTGAGTAGCGGAATTAGTCAGTCTGGTAGCTAGCGCTCTAGGCTCCTCGATTCGCCGGTGTACTGAACCGGCGAGCCAACTAGGACAGAGATATTTACGTATTGAAGATCATACTCTGTCCTTAACCAAACAGAACCCATCGGTATTGTGTATTGAACTTTACCGTGGGCATAGCCGAATTTGCGAGTGTGTTCGGAGCTCCCGATGAATTGAAGCGGAAGCGAGTATAAGTCTGCGTGCGATTGACTTCACCCATTTTATTTGTTTTGTTATTAATAATAACTTTTTCTTTCTTTTATAGACGTTCGCCGGGGATTCCTTTATCGCGGGATCCAGACGGGGACGAAGGATTCGTTTTATTTTTATTGTATATACGGCGGAGAATTAATGTTATTTTTATTTTTTTATTGTACATACGTTAAATCAATATATTTATTTTTATTTCAACCTGCGTTTTACTGAGTCTATCGTTCCGAAAGAGCTACCCGTTACACATTCTCGATTCAATGCGAATTTGTTCAGGTTCATCGCCTAGTTTTTGAAAAACTTGTGTTTTGTACGGGTGAAACTTATGCTAATTTAAACGCCTTTCTAACCAACTCATGTAAAAGTCTTATCATTGCAGATACTTGACGTGTTGATGCAGTAGGCTCTATTGCAAATTTCCAAGTACATCAATTTGGGATGTTTCATTCAGTAATCTTCGGGCATCCCTTTTTTATTTTGCACTGATCCCGTTTCTCTAAACTTTTCATCTAAATCGCGGATGTACACGTGACTTACATTTTTGTCCAGATGCCTTTCATGAAATATTTGAACTGTTAGTAAATAACACTGGTTCTGGGAGGCAAATATGAAAATGATCTTCACGCATTTAGGTATTCTGTAGACCATTGTAACAACTACAGCTGGATGGCAGTACCGATCGTACAAATGATGAAAACTAATAACATTTAAAATTCCCAAATAAACCAAAAATTATTGAATCTGCCAGAATAAAAAAAAACGGCAAATTAAGTTTTAGTTTAACAAAAAAAATTCCGACGGGCTGTTATCATTAAAAATAATAGTCTGGAAGATAGCATTACAAATACAAAAGTCATAGTAATCCGGCTGATATTAACACCCTGTATAATTATTAAACTATAATTACACAGGGTCATTAACAGAATCGACAAAAACTCGGTAAATTTTCCATTTAAGCCAAAGTTTCACAATTATTGCTTCACCCTGTACAATTATTATTTATACCATTGCATAGCATTTTTTATAGTCTTTTTAATAATGTATCACAAGTAGGGGTTTGTAATTTAAACTTTTTTGGTTGTGGCGGCTGGGGCCTAGAGCGTTGATGAAATAAGCATTTTTGATAAGAGCTTTTGTTCGCGAGATATGGTCTATTACAAATTTTAACGTTGCGTAACACAACATTTATTATTTTTATTCCATTTTGTATTATATTATCATATTACACAACATATTAGATTTAAGGTTTAGAATACAGACGTTAGCTTCTAAAGTCGTCAAAAAATCATAACAATAAAACAGTAGCGCACCTAGAATTTTCCTCTGGGGGGGGGGAGTTTTGGTTGGGAACCGAACTTTTTTTATGCTACCTCCACCATTTTAAGTTCTTAAAATTTGTAAATAACAGTGTCAGAATAGGGTCCTGGGGGGGGGGGGATTTAACCCCCAAAACACCCCACTGGGTGCGCCAGTGCAATGAAACGATCATTAGTAATTTTCAAATTATCAATATAAGTCATCCGAAAAATCCCAATAGCAAAGTATGATAAAATATAACCTTTTCCATTGTCCATAAACTTACTCAGGTAATATTACCAATGAAAGGAGAGTTGAAGATTGCGAAATGTAAACAGATCCTTCATATACGTCGAGAGTCAAGGGGGCGAGTTTATATCAGTTCGAATCGAAATCGTTTATATCGTTGGGTGAGACCGAAGCTCCTGTTCGCGGTAGCGGCACTTCAGAAAGTTTAACCCAGTCGGAATATTAACTTTTTTACTTAACTCGTAATCGTCAATCGCATCACTGACAAGTTCTCTAGTTTTTTTGACCCATATATTCAAGACAACTAAATATCGTAAATCAGCTGTCGTCAGCAAGTTATCGGTCTCCAAAATACGTAGTTGTAATTGTTTAAATAGACTTGTTAAAACGATATTTACGAAACTTTCATTTGTTCCAGATTTCTGGGTGGTTCTTCAAAAAAGTATAGAAAAGTGAACCTATTTCCCTAAGGAAAAAACTTGTTCCGCAAGGGAAAAACCAGCGACTGATCAAGGGCAAAAAGGAAAGAGGGAAAAGGGAAAAAGGCATCAGAACGAGGTGTAAGGACAAACACACCTGCATCTTCGCACAAGCTCTGAGCGGATTGCTATTTTTTTAAGCTTATAACTGGGTGTCATCTATTCGGTATCTCTTATTTCATTTAAGGTGTTAGTATGTCCTAATCTAATCAGTACGTTTCTCAGGATTTCTCGCATTCTATAATATTTATAATTCTCGCCTCTGTCCTTATAATTATATATAAAGTAAGGGGATACAGTAACGCCTTCTTTAGTTGCCGTTTAGTTTAGTTAAGTTTCAGAATCCTGTGATTCTAAAACAAGTCTTTGCATCTTGCTTAGTTTAAGAATAATACCTGTTTGCTGCCTCTTCGTTCCTATACTACTGACGTATATGTTATTATTGATTTTAATTACATGTTATACATCTGACATAGAGAGAACAAAAAGAATGCTAGAAACAGCAGAGATGAAAACTCTTAGAAAAATCGATGGTGAGACACTATGGAACAAGAACTAGAAGTACAGATAGACGACTGTATACGGATTTATGTATAGTGAAGAATATTAAGAAGTGGGTAATAAAGAGAAGAAAAGAATGGAAAGATCGTATAAGCCGAATGACAACAAATAAAGTAGTAAAGACGGCGAGAGACAGTTTGCCAATAAGAATAGGAGCAGGGACACGACCATGAAAACGAAGGACAATTTACTGGAGGCACTTTGAAAACAGACAGAGTCATGTCTATACAAAAAAGAAGAAGAAGAAACATCAAATAAAAAATAAAAATCTATTAGGTATAACATGTCTGACTTTAAACTACACAATTTTCCATGAGTGCGTCTGGCTACTATTAACATAGTTATCGCTCCCTTGGTTAGGCATTCTATCTGCTGATTACAAATAACTCTCGAGTCTTATATTACCCAAGATATTTAACTTCACCCACCAGACTTGAATTCGTAACATTTAGGCTTGAAAGAGCCAATCAGCCAATTTTTAGCCAATGTAACTGAAACTAGTTTTACATACGAAAAGTGTCATTTAAGCGTGATTTCTTGACCATAAAATTTCTGGCATGCAGCAGTTGCGAGAGAAGATAAATCAATGAGATGAGGATTTCAGTGGTTCTAAAATGTCTAAATTCTAAAATTTATAAATGATCTAAACCTGTAAATGTTTATATTTGACAGTAGGTGGTAATAGTGGTTGATCACTGCTTCCACTGCTAATTATAAACATTTACAGGCTAAGATCATTCATAATTTTATTTTACAATTTTTTGAAAAGGATTTCCGGATTGTAAATCTAAATATCAAAACAAAAGGAAAATGAACTTCTCATTGCAATCAATTGTGGTCAAATCCCATATGAGATAATAATCTATATAGAAGGATATGTATCTATATTACCTTTGTTAGTGCAAGCCAGTCGGAACCTCCAGGATGTTTGTAAACAAATTCAGTTAAATCATAGATATTATCATGTATTCTCCATAATCCTTCAGCTCCATCATCTATTTGTTTCTCTTTAATCCACATATCTGTCGTCACAACTGCACCCTTACCTCTAGATGGTATTGGTTTTATTCCTAATGATGATTTTGGAACAAAATCCGTATTTGCCAACATTTTTTTGTCTTCTGATGGTAAAATAAGTTTAAGGCACTACAAGTTCCTAAGTGTTACTGATAAGACAGTATTTAACCCTCACTGTTAATCAAAAACAAAAACAAATATGTTAAAAATATCAGCATTGACGTAGTTATTACTATCAGTGTTTACAGTTGTAATAATAAAAACAGTATTGTTTAATTTTGGTAAATGTTTATATTCTAAATAATTTAAAATTTAAATTAATTAAAAATTAATTTTCTGTGGCAAAGAAGAAACTGCGTTAATTTGACTATAACGAATAAAAAAATGTATATAAATTAGAAAATAAACAATTATAAATAGGGTTTAATCTCTGATAAAATAAAATAAAGTTCGTGTAACCTTCTGGCTAAGGTCTAGTGTTAGGGTTTTCAGGTCACGCAGGCACCCCTAACATGACTTAACGACTACTTTCGTAGCCGGGACCGACGGCTTTACGTGCCCTCCGAAGCATCCGGAATCCCTAATAATATGATAACGTACACGAAATGTGCAGAATATTTTGAATAGAAATAAATATTTATTTATTACACTGTATTAACCCATAAACACTTTTATTAATGGAAGAATTACCACCAGAATGCTTATACTGTAGAGGCAAAAAAACAGTCCAAAACATATTTACAGAATGTCCACTTTATTCGTATGAACGAAGCATCAACATTTCTGAAGAACCAAGTCATCTTAAAAATATATTAAACTGTAGCTTATCCAATACAATTAAATATTTTAAGGACATTTATTTATGTCATAAAATGTAATATTTTTTTATTAATATTACATTTTATGTTACAGTTACTATTTTCGGTGGGAATAAGACCCAATATAAGTTTAAAATAAGTTCATTTTTGAGTGTTAAATAAAACTCGTTCTCAAAATAAAAATTGTTTTTATTTTGAGAACGGTTTCCAAAATGAAAATCGAAACGTCAAAAAAACATTATTTTGTGGCTTATTCCCAATGAAAAAGAGTAATTTCATTTATATGTAAATAAACATAGGTATATATTTTCATTCTTAAACATCCGCTAATATCCTTTTAGGGTTGATGCGGCTTTTTATACAGAAAATGCGGCGCGTGACACTTAAGGAGTTCCGACAGGAGTGAATATTTCTTAATTAATGAAATTGTATGTCTACTTATTACTAAATTGTTAATATTGTTTTATCATAACACCACACATTTAAGTTCTGTAAAATTTAAAAAATATTAATTTTTTTCTTTAAAAATTTTTGGAGGGTGCCGGTTTACAACATCCCTTCCATGGAGAGGCTTATATGCAACAGTGTCTCTTTCAGCGGCTTTGTTCTTGCTGTAAGCCCAATTAGTCCGCTAGCCTTCGACATCTCAGTAGAGAAACTAAAATGGACTTTCAAAGTTGCTTTTATCTGGCCTGTTGAATTGATATAGTGAAATAAAACAATTACTTGTTTAGAAAGAAACTGAAATTGAAATAAGAAAGGGCAAGAAATAGAGCTTATAAAATTTGAGTGTGTAACTTATCGTAGGAACTTAATTTGAATATTACAATTTGCGAACGAAAGCGAAAACACCATAACACTTATTCACATATTACGGCTTCCCGGTCAATTGCGTAAACTGCAACGTGGAGAATCCTCTCCGAACTTTTTAAATATAGATGTTAGCCCTACGAAAGTCGCTAAATTACTAGCCCCGCTGGAATATTTTTTTGTTTATGCATTTTGAAAAGCCGGTCTGTCGTCAAGTAGGCAATGTGGGCGGGGATTAACATTCTCAGAAACAAGGTCTAGGTAGACTGGATTTACTTAGGTAACCGACGCAAAAATAGAATTATTTGATACAAAATAGAATTATTGGTTTGGAGATATAGTTCTCCAACATTCCCCCCGGCGTTAGAGCCTTGTGGTCTAACCTACTCTTCTTTATCTTGCATAGGGAGAACTGAAATTTTAGTGATTGCCCTTGTAAATTGGCCATTGATGGTCTTTAACTTGATCACTCTGACTTTGCCATCTTGACCGGGCATTGTATCAACCACCCGCGCTAGAGGCCATTTTAGAGGAGGTACATCGTCCTCTCTCAGAAGAACTAAGTCATTGACTTTTATGTTATCCCTTGGTCGGGACCATTTTGGAGAGTTTTGTAAGCGGTTTAAGTAGTCAACAGACCACTTTTTCCAGAAACTTTGTTGTACCTTTACAATTTGCTGAAACATGGATAGTTTATTTTCTAAATTTTGCTCAGGATGCGCAGTCAGGCTGGAGCCTTTTATAAAGTGTCCAGGACTAAGAAAAGTGTAATCCGAAGGGTCGCTGGACATGGCACAGATAGGCCTTGAATTCATCACAGCTTCAATTTGAACCATGACAGTATAAAACTGTTCGAAAGTGAAAGAAGAAGAGCCTATTAGTCTACGCATATGATATTTAGCGCTTTTTACTGAAGCTTCCCAGATCCCAGCCCAATGAGGAGATCTAGGGGGAATAAACTTCCATGAGATTTGATTTTCAGAAAGGTATTCCACAATGGTTTGAGAATTTGACTTATTTTGAAAGAATTTGTATAAATCATAGAGTTGGTTTCTTGCACCAGAAAAACATGTGGCATTGTCTGTAATGACATTGTCACTGTAAATGACGGTTGGGTTACCACGTCGAGAAATGAACCTTTTGAGAGTTAATAGAAAGGAAGAAGTTGTTAGATCAGAAACAACCTCAATGTGCACAGCTTTGTATGCCTTAATGCCAAATGGCTATGTATGCCTTATTTTTGGAGCTTTACGGAGTGAAGAAGATTTTAACAAAAACGGTCCACCATAATCTACACCTATTTTTTGAAAAGGTCTTGTTGTAATAGACAACCTATCTTCAGGTAAGTTACCGATTAGCTGTTGTGCAGGAGTGCACGAAAATCGGAAGCATGTGGTGCAGTTGCGAATAATTCGTTTTGCTTCCTTTAGACCGTTGAGAGGCCAGAATTTTAACCGAAGGTTTGAGAGAACTGTTTGAGCACCAGCATGTCCCAATCTGAGATGTTCATTTTTGATGATAAGATTGACGGTATGATTTTTGGATGGAAGCAGTATCGGATGTTTTTGCAAGTAGTCTATGTCGGGGCAGTTTGTAAGTCTGCCTCCAACTCTAAGAAAATTAGAAGAATCTACAAATGGTTTTAGTGAAACGATGTTTTTATTTGAAATAAATTTGTTATTTTTAAGCTCTGAAATTTCTTTTGAGAATGCATCATCCTGTATTTGCTTGATAATGAAATCCATAGCATAATTTAACTCCGCCACAGAAACAGGTTCAGAAATTTTTTGTTTTTTACAATTAGAGATAAAACGAAATACGTACGCTACGGTACGTTTTAAGCGTGAAATATTTGAAAAACGTGAAAAAACTCTCATCCAGAAGTTTTCTCCATTAGAATTTACCACGAGGCTTATTTTTCGTTCCTCGGGCAGGTTTTCGAGAACTTTGTCATTTGCTAGATTGGAAACATTGAAATTTTTATCTTGTAAGCATCTAGGGCCTTGCCACCAGAAATCGCTATTGAGAATTTCAGAACCAGACATTCCTCGCGAAAGAGGATCTGCAGCATTTTGCGCAGACTTTATGTGAAGCCATGTAAAGTTTTGAGTCAACTCTTGGACAAGTGCTACCCGGTGAGCCACGAAAACCGACCACCGACTTGGGTGACTTTTACACCACGACAGAGCTACCTGGGAATCTGACCAGAGTGTGACTGAATGAAATTTTACAAGTTGATTTTCAAAGATAGAAATTACTTTTGTAACAAGTTTTGAAAGAAGAACCTTTGCGCACAGCTCAAGCCTAGGAAGTGTTACCGTCTTTAACGGAGTTATCCTTGATTTGGATGAAACTAATGCACAGGATATGGTCTCATCGGCATAGAACGTTCTCAGATATACGCATGCGCCATAAGCTGCCAAGCTACTGTCTGAGAATCCATGAAGCTCAACCTTTAGAATTATTGTTTCAGAAAAGTAGAAACGAGGAATTTTTAAATTTTTTAATTGTGACAAGTCCTGTAGAAACTTGTTCCAATCGTTTAGAATATTTTTGTCCGAAATTTCTATGTCCCAGTGTATTTTTTGCAGATAGAGTTTCTGCATAAGCATTTTGCCTTTAACAATGAAAGGATTTATGAGTCCCAGAGGGTCGAAACATTGTGCTAATGCAGACAGAATTTTTCTTTTTGTTACTGGTGGGCAGAAATCATTTTCGGGGACGAAAATTGTTACTTGGTCTTCCGCAGGGTCCCATTTTAGGCCTAGAACCTTGCTAGAAGTAGAATCGAAATTAAGGTCATATTCCTGAATAGTATTTTTAGAATATTCTGAATTAATTTGTTGTAGGAATATGGATGAATTTGAATGAAATTTATGTAATGTAAAACCATGGCGATTTAGAACTGAATTTAATTGCTGAAGTATTCCGAGCAATTCTTAAATATTATTTGACCCACATAAACCATCATCTACGTAGAATTGGGTTTCGAGAAAATGCGAGGCCAATGGGAATTGAATTTTATTTTTATTTGAAATCTCTTGCAAGACTCTCGTCGCAAGAAATGGGGCACTGTTAGTCTTGTATGTAACAGTATTAAGTTGAATACATTTTATAGAATCGTGGGGATTGTCCCTCCACAGAACGTTTTGTAGAAAGCGTTGATATTTGTTGATCCACGTCTGTCGAAACATTTTTTGAATATCACAGGAAAATATGAATTTGTATTGCCTGAAACAAACTAGAATATCGAATAGATCAGGTTGCACCTGATACCCTTGTAGTGAAATATCGTTTAGACTTTTTCCTGTAGAGCTTTTACAACTAGCATCCATGACGACACGCAAAGTTGTACTTTTATTTTGTTCGTTGATGACGCACAAATGTGGAATAAAATATTTTTTGTCATAATTTTCATTCACGAACGAAAGAGGCACATATTCAGCATGCCCTGAAGAAATATATGTGTCAATGAAGTTTTTGTACTCGACAAATAATTCTTTATCTTTTTGGAATTTATTTTCGAGCGAGAGAAAACGCCGTTTGGCTATAGAAAATGAATCACCCAGTAACTGGTGTTCTTGTGCACTTTTTAAAGGAATATCTACTACAAAACGTCCAGTTTCAAGGATCTTTGTAGTAGTTTGAAATATTTGTTCGGCCAGCTCGTCAGCTTCCGACAGAATAGGTTATTTAGAAAGTTCTTCTATGTTCCAAAATTTTGTGAGCAGCTCGTCTGTGCTACACGTAGAAAGTAGAGCAACCTCTCCAGAAACATTGTTTGCTACTGTAGGGGCCGTCAAGTGAGGAGCTATCACGCCGGCGATTAGGTACCCCAAATGCGAAGCCTGCAAAATTGGAAGCCTGGGGCCAAGAGGAATTATTTCTGGAAGAATTAGATCGTAGTACAAATCTGCCCCAACCAAAATGTCTATTTGACTGGGTTTGTGAAAGGAATCATCGGCGAGAAAAACGTCATCTGGAATTGGTAATTTTTTTGTAAGAATGCGGAACTGTGGAAGATTGCAAGTAATATTTTCTAAGATAGCATATGAAATTTTGAAAGATTTTTTATTAAAGTTAGAATGCATTTTTATGTTGAACATCTTTTTTGAAATAGAATTATTTTGGCCTATGCCAGAGATATTTAGAGAAATGTCATATGGCTTATAACCCAGCCTATCAGCGAGACACCGGGTACAAAAGCTATTCTGACTTCCTGTATCGAGTAACAATCGGGCCGTTAAAGGGTTCCCGTTTTTGTCGAAAATGGTGACTTTGGCCGTAGCTAGAAGTATGTTTGATTTTTTACGGACAAAGCAGAAAATGAATTTGTAAGAGGTTCTTGCCCTTAAACCGAAGGACCTTGAAAATTTGAATTAGACGAATGTTCGCGTTTGTAATTGTTTGAAATTGTAGAAGTTGACGGACTTTCATTATTGTGGGTCGTAGAAAAAGTATAATCTTTACCCGAAATGTGAAGAACAGTGTTATCGCGCTTTTAACATATGGTGCATCCATGTTTTGAGGAGCAGTTTTTAGAATAATGCCTACCTAGGCAGATTACGCAAAGACCTTTTGAATTTACGAATTTTATCTTGTCATCATGCTGAATGTTTTTGAAAAATTGACATTTATAAATTTTATGTCCTTGTTTTTTGCAGTAAATACAATAAAAGTCAGAAACTAAATTATTTGAACTATTATTTTTATTTGAATCCTCTGATGTGTTATTACTGTATACATGATGTGAAACTTTTACGTTTTTGGTTTGCCTAGGATTTGTATTTTCCAAATTTTCCAGAACAATGCACCTTTTTTCTAGAAATTTAAGAAAAGCATCTAAATTTGGTACATCTGTATGATTTCGCTCAGTTTCAAAAAGTCTCCTTGTTGAAAAGTCTAGTTTGCTTTCTAGCAGAAAAACTAAAATTATATCAATGAGCTCTGAACTTGAAAATTGCAAATTTTTCAACAGTTGCATATTTTTTGTTACAGTAGTTAGAAAATGTCTGAGAATCTGCGGTGAGCTGTTTCTCAGTGTAGGAATGTCTAGAATTTCTGTTAAATAAGAATTTATGACCGTGACCTTATTTTGATAGCGGTTTTTTAGAATATCTAAAGCAATTGAAAAATTTTCATTTGTGACTTTCAAAGAATCCACCAACTTTAGAGAATCACCCTGTAGATAACTTTTCAAGTAAAGAAATCTTTGGATGTCAGAAAGGGACTGATTTTTTATTATCAGTGTGTCGAATAGTTCGTAGAAGCTTTCAAAATCACTTACGTGTCCAGAAAATTTGTTTATACTGATTTCTGGGAGTTTTACGGCCATTTGTTTATTGGCTCTCCCTGTATTAGTAATGTCCAATGATTTAATTGTGTTTTGAAGTTTTGAAAGAGTCGCGAAATAATTTTCTTCAAATAAGGCACGGTCACATTCTTAAGAATCGTCCAGGAATTCAATTTCATCCTGTACGCTATTGAAGTCAAAAAAAAAGGTCTTTCAACCTTTCTTCTCGTGTTTTGAATGAGAAAATATCTTTTTCTGAGTCGTGGTTTATTTCTAGCCACGCTTGAATTCTAGCAACTGAATCTAGAATAGAATGTTTTTTTTTTTGTTAATTTATTTAAACCTTTATTGCTCATTGTAATAACTTTAATTTGTTAATTTATTTAAACCTTTATTGCTCATTGTAATAACTTTAATTTGTTTATTTTTGAATGAAATAATTTCTTTTTGAATTAATTAATTCTGAATGATTAATTTTGAATTTATAATATAACAAACATGCGATAAGCTAAACAAACATTTAACTGAATAGTTCTTTTCTGAAATAACTTTGAATTGAAATAACTATAGAAAAGTTTGTGTTTGTACGTCACCCCTGGGTTTCTTGGTACTTGAATGTGTGCTGCTTCTTCCTCTCTGGAGTCTGAATCAGCTAGTCCTGGAACTGCATTTCTTGAAATTGTCCTGGTTTTTTAAACTAACACTGTTTTGTTCATTGAATGTTTATTTGTCCGTAGAATAAATAACGCACTCACTATGTCTCTAGATATTATTGTCTATCGACGAGAATATCCGAAATACACGAAACTTTTAATATTTTTTTGAATGCGTAGAATGAAGAAGAAACTTGTATTGAGTGTTTTTAGGCCAGAAAGTAGTAGGATCAGAATACAGTTTGAAGTGATTAAAATTCGGCTCGAAGTGAACAAAATGGAGGGTGCCGGTTTACAACATCCCTTCCATGGAGAGGCTTATATGCAACAGTGTCTCTTTCAGCGGCTTTGTTCTTGCTGTAAGCCCAATTAGTCCGCTAGCCTTCGACAGCTCAGTAGAGAAACTAAAATGGACTTTCAAAGTTGCTTTTATCTGGCCTGTTGAATTGATATAGTGAAATAAAACAATTACTTGTTTAGAAAGAAACTGTAATTGAAATAAGAAAGGGCAAGAAATAGAGCTTATAAAATTTGAGTGTGTAACTTATCGTAGGAACTTAATTTGAATAATACAATTTGCGAACGAAAGCGAAAACACCATAACACTTATTCACATATTACGGCTTCCCGGTCAATTGCGTAAACTGCAACGTGGAGAATCCTCTCCTAACTTTTTAAATATAGATGTTAGCCCTACGAAAGTCGCTAAATCACTAGCCCCGCTGGAATATTTTTTTGTTTATGCATTTTGAAAAGCCGGTCTGTCGTCAAGTAGGCGCTGTGGGCGGGGATTAACATTCTCAGAAACAAGGTCTAGGTAGACTGGATTTACTTAGATAACCGACGCGAAAATAGAATTATTTGATACAAAATCGAATTATTGTTTTGGAGATATAGTTCTCCAACAATTTTGTTTAATGATTTTAGTAATTTTCCAAATGGGTTAAGTATAATATAAAATTTTATCATTAATTGTATTTTCATTATTATCTTGTATGTATGTTTATTTACTTCTATTTAATTATCATTATATTTTATGACAAAAGATTTGTTAAAACAAGAAATCGGATGTGGCCCTCTAGTAGTGGCCGAGGATGGAAATGTAGTGGTTTTATTATCGTCTACGCCCGGAGTGATGTTTTTAATTTAATTTATTTTATTTCATTTTATTAAATTTTAATTTATTTTATTTTACTTTATTTTATAAAAATATTTTTAAATCAAAATTAGTCAAATCAATCCAATCGTTCTCTGTAAATAAAATGATGTCTGTTAAACGTCATTTTTGATTATAATTTTCTTCCGATACTTCTAATGCTCCAAGAACTTCCGCGGTATCCTCTTTTAGCGCCTGTTGCAAGTACTAACATCTTTGAACATCCGTAAGCTCATGATTTGTGTGTACTTATACCTTAAATTTATTATGAAATTCAGACCAACATAAATACGACCCAGAAAATGATGAAATTTTTATTGATGGCAATATAACACTAAATGACTTTTACTACTTATCTGAATTGTCTAACATTTCAATGTTTAACTGAATTTCTGCGAACCTTATCCAATATTTTTCACGGTTTTTCTTGCGAAAAGCCAATTCTACAATTTGATCATCCTTGACATTAGTTTCAAAGCGACTTAATTGAGCTTTCATTACTTCTCTTTTACTAACTAATTCTGTTAAATCATCCATTTTAATCTTTATTAAACAATCATTTATTTAAATAAACAAATATGGTTAACTACCTGCCAAATAAAGTAAATAAAAAATACTGTATGTCATAAAATGAACCGAACTTACGTAGTACTAGAACTTACTACGTAGTACTTCATGTAGTACTGTAGAGAGAATGAAATCCACAAGGAAACTAAATTCCTGTAGTTTGCTGTATACCATTTATCACAAAAATTTTATTTAAACAATTCGTTTATAAAAGGTATAATAATAAAAACCTTATCAGAATATGGTGCTTCATATGTTTCACACATGTACATCCAGATAGCAATGAAGATGGAATAGTTATTCCCGAAACGCTCTGTGATGTAGCCTGATAGGGTTTTTATTATTATACCTTTTATAAAGGAGAGTTTTCACAGTAGATGACACTTAAACTGAGAGAACAAAAAAGGAGCATAAATCAATAACAGACAAGACAGCGTCGAACAATACAGTGTTCTTTGTAATTCACAAACATTCCTTCTCTTAGGTATTTTAGAACATGAAATGTTTGGAAATAATTTTCTGTTTTGTCTGTAAGTTACTAAAATCAGTATTAGGCTCCAAAATACTTTCGCTCACTCTTATTATCATCTTCATTGACTTTACAACCCATAGTGGGTCTTGGCCTATTCTAGAATCAGCTTACATTCCTTCCTATCCTTCGCCTTAGTTTTACAATCTCGTACTCTTAACACTCTTAAGCCGTCTTTTACCTTGGGCCTACCTCTTCTCCTCATTCCACCTGGTGTCGGTTATAAATGTGATGAGACTGCACCATCTTGTTAACTCTTTCTAAGTGGCTTAGCCACCGCTGCCGGTTTATTTTGAAGAACCTACCAATATTAGATTTACTATAAAGGTTGTAAAACTTAAAATCATAGCGCCTACACCATAAACCATTTTTCCTACACGCCTTTATAAATAATATGTTCTGTACATCAATATTATCGTTCTTTGTGTGACTATGTTTGATCTTACAAGTTTCTTTAATCCGTAATATATACGTTTTAATTTCTCTCTATTTGCCAGTTATAGATCGTTCGTGCGTCAATTTCTGAAGTTACTGTATGGCTTTGGTTGATTTGTGAGTCTAGATATATGAACTTTCTTTTTCCTTTGAAAGTATATGTTCCAACTGTTAGATCTATAGGTTTTGCTACTTGTTAATTATTTGTCACATTCATATGATTAGTTTTGCTAATATTAACGTGTCCATTATTTTTTCTGTTTTTTCCAATGCCGTGAACGATTGGACCAGGTTTGCCTTTTTCTTGCTATTATTTCCTTATTAAGTCCTCTTGTTGTCATTCAAGATTCTCTAATAACTTTCTCTAGGATAATGTTGAATACAAAGCACGATAGGCTATCTCCCTGTCGAAGTTCTATTTGTACCAGGAAAATTATTTATACTCCATTCTGCACTTCTTACACTCAACTGTTGAGAGATTTGCTTTAACCAATTTTTTTTTATTGTATAATGGCTTTGGCATAGCCAATTAGCCAGACTATTTGTGGTAGTTACAATTTTTGATTTATTACCTAAGCCTATTTATAATATAATTTTACAGGAAGTAATATGTTAGTATATACATTCAATTTTTGATATTAATATTGTTCTGAAGCTATTTTCTTGTGGCATTGTAAATTAATTACTATTTATAACTGGGAATAAGCCACAATTAAAGATAAAAATACGTTTATTGACGTTTCAATTTCCAATTCGGAAATCGTTCTCAAAATACAAACAGTAAATTTATGTTTATGTTTATTTAGTTTTAAATATGAATTTACTGTTTGTATTTTGAGAACGATTTCCGAATTGGAAATTGAAACGTCAATAAACGTATTTTTATCTTTAATTGTGGCTTATTTCCAGTTAAATAGTAATTAATTTTTGACGTATTTACAATTTTTAATTTAAATACCTAAAACTACTTATAATTTAAATTTACAGGACGTTATGTATTCGTAGATATATTTTAATATCTGCTTATTATTTGAAAAAATAATTGTATTCATATTGACAGGCAATGGACAATTTAGCTCAATTAGTTTTTCATACATCATTTTGATACTTTGTTTGTACTGTCCACACTCCAATATAAGGTGCTGCAGATCTCCCATTTTACCACAGGAGCAATATGGGTTATCAGTAAGGCCTATGCTGTGTTTGTATGCAGGAGTGAGTGCGTGGTTTGATCTTATTCTGTTTATTGTTTTTATAAATAACCTGTTTGTCTCATATTTGAACCATCTTTCATTGGGTATTAGAGGTTGGCAAGCTCTGAAGTTGATTCCAGTTGTACTTTGGTTGTATAAACGTTGCCATCTTTGTTTGCAGTTGTTTCTACTGATATTATCTATGTCTGCTACTGGAAGAAGTATGTTGTTTATATTATGTTTAGTTAAAGCTGCAGATTTAGCTAATTTGTCGACTTCTTCATTTCCTAATATTCCAGAGTGTCCTTTTACCCAACAAATAATAATCGAACTACCTGCGGAAATAATATCATAATGTAACTTCTTGATTTCTATCTCAATATGGTTTAAGTATTTTGTGGTTTTCATAGAAGTGAGTTTGTCCATAATGCTTCTGCAATCAGTCAGAATGATATAATTATTCATTCCAATAGAGGCTATATTCCAATAGTGCTATATGCACAATTCACTTTATTTTGAATTTTAGAGCCGTCAGTAAAAATATATTGAGATGCAGGCCACTTATCTTTAATTATTTTGTTGATCATACTTCCTGGAAGATGTGAATCCATATAATATGTTTCTAATATCTTAGAGAAGAGAGTCTTAAGAGGTTGTGTATAAATTGGTGGTATTTTACTTTGATACATTTGTTCTTCAAATATTGTTAATTTCCTATAACTTTCGACGTATATAGGAGTTTTTTTGTTACGCCAATATTTATGGCTTAAGTCTGATATATTCAAGTTACAAATATTTTTTAAATAGCTGAAGTTTTTTGATATAGCTCTAGCTACAAACTTATCTGTAAAGAACTGTCTGCGTAGTGTAAGGGGAGGCTCTTTAGCTTCAATTTCAATAATGCTAATAGGAGTAGATTTTAAGTAACCGAGACATAGCCTCAAACATTTATTCTTTTGGGTTTCAATTTTATTAAGATGTCCTGTTGACGCAGACCCATATAAATGACAACTATAGTCGAATCATTGAGCGATAAAATAGCAATGCAATATTCGGGTCAGCTCCCCAACTGGTTTGAGAATATTCATGGAGTGGTCTGAGAATATTCATGGAGTTTTCCGATTTTTTTATAATAATGTTACGATAACTATTGCGTTTAAAACTATAAATAACTAATTCTGTTTTTGTTCCAGTCAATTCGAAGTTGTTTACAGAAACCTATAGACCCCAATTGTGATGAGTCATCCACGACTCGAGCAGTTAAAAAAAACTAGTTTTAACCGTTGGTCGCCTTCACCAAAATACGAGATTATTCGATGGTGTTCCATTATAATGCAGAAGGTCGCCGAACTTTCGAGATAACAACAGTTTTGTATATAAACGAAAGATTTTTTATTTGGTCAGTCAGTGAAGAAAGAAGCTCGAGGAACGCGATTTTAAAATGTATCGAACTTAACATAAATTTGTACAGTTATTTAATAAATTAGTAATTAGCTATCGTGAGTTTTAATAAATTAGAATATAGGCAATAAATTAAAATAAAGACAAATAAATTAGAACAATATAAATATACTACAGTGGTGTCAGAAAAAGTGGAATTTTAGATAAATTTAATTTGAATTTTTGAAAAGAAGTGAAATTGGTGAACAATGGCTACGATTTACGAGCTCACAGTTACGAATCTAAGAAGGCATCTTGAAGACAGAGAATTAGCTTCTACCGGAAAAAAGACTGAGTCAGTCCAACGACTAAAGAAGGCTTTGGAGGAAGAAGGTTTGAATCCGTAAACTTATATATTCGAAGATGCTGTCATCTCCTCGATTTCGAAAATTTCTGGTGACATCGCTTTTTTAGAAAACAAAGTTTCTTCCGATGTAGCCAGAGTCTCTGATGAGGTAGCCAAAATTTCCGGTGATATCGCGTCATTAGAGAACAAAGTCACTTCTGAGATGTCTGCCCTCGATGATAGAGTGTCTTCGTTAAAGAACCAAGTTGCTGCCGATATGTTGGCCTTCGAAGAGAGGATAAAAGAGATGGAAAGGAAGATGGAGGAAACAGGGACAGCAGAAAGAAAAAACAATCCAATTATAGCAGAGACAAAAGAAGACGAGACGAAATGTAAGTTAGAAACACGGCCGAAATTTGAAGGAAGCGGAGGTTATGTTCATGTCAAGGTTCCAACTTTCGACGAAAAATCGTCATGGAACAACTACATGAAACAGTTCGAATCAGCTGCAAGAGCGAATGGATGGTCAGAAAAAGAAAAGGCTGTAAACCTGACTATAGCTCGTCGAGGAGATGCCTTAGATGTGCTCCAGACCATAGCCGTAGAGGAGACGGATGATTTCGAACAACTGAAGAAGAGGTTAAATATGCGATATGGCTACGAACACTTGGAGCATGTATATCAGTTGCAGCTCAAAAATCGAAGACAAAAGAAAGATGAGGCTCTTCAAGAATATGAAGTAGATATTGCCAGATTAGTGCGATATGCTTATCCTACAGCTCCCGAAGACATGATGGAAATGTTGACCATTCAAACGTTTATTGATGGTCTTCGTGATCATGAAATGCAGAGAACACTACGATTAGCTCGTCACAAGACGCTGATGGATGTCTTATCTGCCGCCCTCGAATACGAGTCAGCTACGCAGGCCTCTGGCGGGTATAGCAAAGTTAGGACTGTAAAAGAGGAAGGAGATGAAGATAAACTTGACCAGCTCGTTAATATGATGAAAAGCATGACATACAAGAAAACGAAGACCATAAGATGCTGGAATTGTGGCGAAATAGGACACGTTCAAAGTTCCTGTAAGCATCCTAGGTACGACGCAAATCAAGAAACTCACCATCAGGAAAACTAGAACGGGTCGGCCTTAGGGGGCAGCTTCGACCCAGAACTTTTCCAAAGACCCTCTCATACTGATAGCTTCTTTGAAATGTCGTGAAGATAGTGTATATGTAGATGGAGAAATAAATGGTAAAAAGCATACGTTGTTGGTGGATACCGGAGCGACAAGAACCATTATTCGCCCGACAGTTATAAACAGCCGTAAGAAACTGTTACCAACGAGTTTGCGACTGCGGACAGCTACAGGTAAAAATGCCAACATTCACGGAGAAATCCAGATACAATTAGGAATTTGAGCAGAACAGTTCGTCCATACTGTTATAGTTGCTGACATCGAAGAGGATGTTATATTAGGAATGGACGTAATGAATACGCATGAATTCCAATTGGATTTTAAGAATAAGGTAATCAAAGTTGGTAACGAGAAGGTATTCCTTCATCCACATGATGACAACACTATGCAAGCAGCTGTTAAAGAAGATACAGTCGTGCCTGCGAGAAGTGAAACGATCATAGTAGCGCGGCTACAGGGAATTGTAGACGAAGGAACACCTGTTATGATGGAGCCTTGGAATCATGAAGACGAAGTTGGCCGTGGAATCATAAGTGGAAAAGAATTGGTGACTTCGGCTAAAGAAATTCCTGTGAGACTTATTAATGTCAATGACTACCCAGTGACCATCAAGAAAGAGACAAAAGTAGGAACTTGTGTACCTGTCACATCCATAATCCGTCAGACGACAACGTCTGATAATTCCAACGATAAATTTGATCAAATGGTCGCAACGATATTTTCGTACCGAAAGGAGGAAAGACGGGAAGAACTACCGTTGTTAAGCATAAAATTAATACTGGTAATGCTAGGCCAATTCGTCAAACAACTCGACGATTACCACAGGCGAAAAGAGAGGAAGCTGAAACGATTGTTCAGGAAATGAAGAAAGACGGGGTGATAGAACCTTCTACGAGCCCATGGGTCTCTCCGGTGGTCCTGGTTAAGAAGAAAGATGGAACAACGAGGTTCTGTGTGGATTACCGTTTGCTGAACAACGTTACCAAGAAAGATAGTTATCCTCTGCCTCGGATCGATGACACATTAGACACATTGGCTGGAAGTAAATTATTTTCTACTTTGGATTTGAAGTCTGGATACTGGCAGGTAGAAATGGATCAAGTAGATAAAGAAAAGACAGCCTTCACCACAGGATCTAGATTATGGCAATTCAACGTTATGCCATTTGGACTTTGTAACGCTCCTGCGACATTTGAGAGGCTTATGGAAAATGTGTTAAGAGGGTTATCTTGGAAAACATGCCTAGTTTATCTGGATGACATAATCGTCTTGGGGGAGACATTTGACGACCATCTGAAGAACTTAGAAAACGTTTTTAATCGACTTAAAGCTGCCCAATTGATGTTAAACCCCAAGAAGTGCCAGCTATTTCAAGGTAAAGTCAACTATCTGGGTCATATACTCAGTAAAGAAGGAGTGGCCGTGGATAAGGGAAAAATCGATTCTATTAAGGAATGGCCAAAACCAACTGACAAACACCAAGTGAGAAGTTTTCTGGGACTATGTACTTACTACCGGAGGTTTATTAAGAAGTTTGCAGATATCGCTAAACCATTAACGCGACTTACAGAGGAAGCAAGAGAATATCGCTGGGATGTAGACTGCCAGAATGCCTTTGAGACCCTAAAAAAGCATTTAATTACAGCACCAATTTTAGGGTATCCACTGCCAGAAGGAGAGTTCATCTTAGATACAGATGCAAGTAATGTGGGAATTGGAGGACTGCTGTCTCAGATTCAAGGAGGACAGGAAAGAGTCCTTGGATATTTAAGTAAAGTTCTCTTAAAACCTGAGCGGAATTATTGCGTCACGAGAAGAGAACTTCTGGCAGTAGTGAAATCAGTAGAGCACTTCTATCAATACCTCTATGGAAGGAAGTTTTTAATCCGAACCGACCATGCCGTCCTTAAGTGGTTGATGCAGTTTAAGAATCCAGAGGGTCAGATAGCCAGGTGGATCGAACGACTCCAAGAATATGATTTTAAGATTGAGCACCGGGCCGGAGTTAGCCACCGAAACGCTGATTCTCTTTCCAGAAGGCCATGCCCCCAGCAGAGTGTTCTCACTGCAACAAAACGGAATCCAAGGAAGCAGCAGTGCTAAGAACGACGGTGGTCCACGACGACTGGACGCCTACCAAGATCAGGGAAGAACAAGAGAGAGATCCAGTTATACAGAAAATCCGAAAATGGAAAGAGGAAAACCGTCGACCACCTTGGCAAGAAATATCGAACCTAGGCTCAGTAGTTAAGACGTATTGGGCCCAGTGGGACTCATTTATCATGGAAGATTACTTGCTCAAACGAGTCCTAGAAAATGATGACGGTTCAGAGAAGAGAAGACAGTTGGTGATTCCAAAGAGCAGAATAGCCGAAGTACTTTGTCAGTTACACGACAGTCCATCAGGGGGGCATTTTGGTGTGAAAAAGACCCTTCAGCGAATTCGCGAACGGTTTAATTGGATGAACAGTTCCGACGATGTAGAAGACTGGTTTAAGAAATGTACTATTTGTGCTACGAGTAACGGGCCTTATCGAAAAAGGAGAGCTCCTATGAGACAATATAATGTTGGAAGCCCATTTGAAAGAACAGCTTTGGACATTGCTGGGCCATTTCCAGAAAGCGATAATGGAGGCAAGTACATGTTGGTAGTAATGGATTACTTCACTAAGTGGGTCGAGATTTACGCACTTCCAGACCAGAAGGCCGCCACCGTTGCAGATAAGTTGATCCAAGAATATATCAGCCGATTTGGAGTGCCTTTGGAGATCCATAGTGACCAAGGCAGGAACTTCGAAAGCGACTCATTCCAAGGAATATGTGATAGACTGGGTATGAAGAAAACAAGAACTACGGCTTATCATCCGCAATCGGATGGTATGGTAGAACGGATGAATAGAACAGTTGGCAAGTATTTGACAAAGATGGTATCCGATCATCAGCGAGACTGGGACCAATATCTTCCGTTCTTCACAATGGCCTACAGATCTGCTGTTAATGAGTCAACAGGCCAGACACCAGCCAGAGTCCTATTCGGACGCGAGATGCGACTACCTTGTGATCTAGAGTTTGGGTGTCGACCTGGAGAAGATGTAGCAGGTGAAGACTATGTGATCGAATTACGAAGAAGAATGGACGATGTACACGAGTTGGTCCGTTCCCATCTCCAGATCGCTGGTGACCGAATGAAGAAACGGTACGATACGCAAGCCGAAAAGGGGTGTTTTAAGAAGAACGACAAAGTCTGGCTCTATAATCCCAAAAAGCGAAAAGGCTGTTCTCCCAAGTTGCAACAGTTTTGGGAAGGTCCATATCTCATTATGGAGAAGATCAATGATGTTATTTACCGAATAAGCAAGATCCCGAGAGGAAAGTCGATGATAGTACACCATAATCGGCTGGCGTCTTTCGAGGGTGACCACGACCTAGATGAAGAAGTGGAAGTAAACCAAGTCCAAGATGTGTCTGACCTCACGTTTGAGGAATTCATGGGTGCCTATGGAGGTACCGGTAAAGCAAGACATGGTGTTACCACTGAAGAAAGGCAAGATCTACTCGCGCTTCCCGATGACTACTCACTGGCCCTTACCATCCCGGCCAGTATCAAAGACGCACCAGGGTTGGTATCCGTCTTTCGAAGGAAGTTTGGTCAAGTTGCAGAACTTCAATGCCAAGTGCCAGCTCCAGGTAAAACCTTGAAACTCCAAGATGCATCACGTTACCTTTTCTACCTGGTAACAAAAGACACTGCCGTGACCAACCTACCTACCGAGATGTATGGGAAGCCTTACTTCAGTTGAGAGAGCACGTACTAGAGTCCGACGTGCAAAAGTTAGCCATGCCAAAGTTAGACTGCCACCAATTAGATTGGAGGGTTATTCGAAGTATGGTGGAGGAGATCTTTAGAGACACCGAAGTCCAGGTGTTAGTCTGTAGCAATCCGCATAGTTATTGGCGCGGAGAGAAAACCGTCCCTTGTCATTTTTATACAACTGGAAGTTGTAAAAGAGGGTCCAGTTGCCGATACCAGCATGTCGTTCGAGTTCCAGTCCCGACAAGGTTCCAGGAGGAACCATCTTTTAAGAGGGGGGCAATGTTACGATAACTATTGATATTAAAACTATAAATATATTATGACTAATTCTGTTTTTGTTCCAGTCAATTCGAAGTTGTTTACAGAAACCTATATACCCCAATTTTGATGAGTCATCCACGACTCGAGCAGTTAAAAAAAACTAGTTTTAACCGTTGGTCGCCTTCACCAAAATACGAGATTATTCGATGGTGTTCCATTATAATGTAGAAGGTCGGCGAACTTTCGAGATAACAACAGTTTTGTATATAAACGAAAGATTTTTTATTTGGTCAGTCAGTAAAGAAAGAAGCTCGGGGAACGCGATTTTAAAATGTATCGAACTTAACATAAATTTGTACAGTTATTTAATAAATTAGTAATTAGCTATCGTGAGTTTTAATAAATTAGAATATAGACAATAAATTAGAATAAAGACAAATAAATTAGAACAATATAAATATACTACAATAAAATGAATTTGATCCTTCCATAACAGCTTACGATCCAAATATGTGCCTAGATATTTTACACAATTTTTGATTGGAAATTCTATTTTTCCTAGTTTAAAGTTACCTTGAGGAGTTTGGCGTTTTTTGAAAAAAAAACAAATTTCAGTCTTTGTAGTTGATATTGATAAGCCTAGAGAATGGTAATAATTTTTTACACAATCTAGTGTAGATTCGAGTTGACGCCTACAAATCTCAAGGGTAGTATGTGAGGTATACAACACAACATCATCTGCAAACTGCAATATATTAGAGTGTGAAGGTACTATCTTTTCTAGATCTATATTATACAATGAAAAAAGAAGTGGACTTAAAATACTACCCTGTGGTATACCTATATTCGTTAGCCTTGGCGCTAAAAGAGTCTCATTTATTTTTAAGTAAGTCCATCTATTCTTATACAAGGATATAATGAAATCTGAAATCTTAACTGGCATACCAAGATATAACAATTTTTTATGTAGAATATATAAATTTATGTTATCAAATGCAGAGGTTACATCTATAAATGCTGCAGCTGTTGATTCTTGATTTGTGAAATTCACTTGAACAGAGGAGACTAGTGAAGTGAAAGCATCCTGTGTAGACCTGGATTTCCGGAAGCCATATTGAGATTTGGGTAGGATGTCTTCGGATTCAAGCCAGTATTCAAGCCGATTTTTGATTAATCTCTCTAGAGTTTTTAGTATACAAGAACTTAAAAATATAGGTATGTAAGACTCAACGTTGTTATCTGGCTTTCCTGGCTTCTTTATGGGCAATACAATATAGTCCTTCTATGTTCTGGGAATTAAATTCTCATTTTGCCATATATTGTTAAAAATTTTCAATAATAGTGATTTGTATTCTGTGGGTAAAAAGTATAACATAGAGTATGATATACAGTCCATCCCTGGAGACGAACTATTATTTTGTTTGAGTCCATAATTTAATTCCCACATTTCAAATGGTTTTTCTAGATTGGAGTGTTCTCTTGAAACGGTGAATGTAGCTTCGTTTATTGGGTTTGGTACCCAAGGAGGCGAAATTTTCAAGTGGAAATCTTCTATCCATGCAGCTTCGCAGTTTATCGGGAGTTTATTGGACTGTTTTCGGTTTTTGTAGCGATGGACTTTCTTCCAAATGTCGCTGATTGAACTGTGGAAGTTAAGGCTTTCGCAGTAGTTTATCCAACTTTGTTTTTTCTATTTTTAAAAATTTTCTTTGCTAATGCATCCAATTTTTTATATTCAATTAAATTGTGGATATTGGGATTTGTTTTTTGATATTTTTGGAATAGCAATAGATGCGCATCTGTTTTATTTTATTAACTAATTCTTCATAAGTTTGATAAAGTATTTCTGAATAAAAGTTGGATGAATACAAATTCCAATTTGCTTTATTTAGATTCCATCTTTTTTGTGTATTGTTACTAGGTGGTGTTGCTCGTTTGGAATTTTCTAAGGAGATCGTCAAGGGTAGATGGTCAGAACCATGTGGATCTTGAATAACAGACCAAGTTAATTTAGATATAATGTCCTGGGTGCAAATTGTTATGTCGATTGCTGATGGACTGGAACTCAGTGCAAGTGTTGGAGAACCATCATTTAAGTATAATAAATTACATTGTTCTATCGCCTCTAATAAAACTTTACCGTGAGTATCATTAGTTTCGCATCCCCATGCCATATTGTGAGCGTTGAAGTCCCCTCCAATGAATATGTTGAAAAAAAAATGGATTTATTCTTCAACTGTTACTCTTATACGTGGTTCTTTGTATATGGATATTATATTTATAGGTTTGTTGATACAAGAAAGTTTAACAGCCATGCATGTGTAAGTAAAATTATAGTTATCTAATAATTTTATTTCTTCTGCATATATTTTATCTTTAATTAAAATTGCTGTACCTCCATAGCCATCTGTGCGATCAGATCTAAAGCAATTATAACCAGCGAAGTTATAGAATTTTCCTGGTTTAAAATGTTTCTGATAACATGGCCACATACACATTATTTTTTGGAGTAAGTAAGGCTTCTAAATTTGGTTTATTAGAAACTGCTGACCAGCAGTTCCATTGAAAAAAATTTATAGGGCTAGTTATGTCTGAGAAGATGTCGTTTGTCCATGCAAGCCTTCTTGCAAGATCGATGCCGTACTTAAGTATTTATTAATTTGTTGTATAATCTCTGCTTTTGATGCGTCTAAATTTTCAGTGAGTTTTAATGAACTAATTATATTAAGAACCAATTCTAAAATTACATTATTTAAATCTAATGATACTCCTTGTGTATGCAAGTTTGTTGTATTTCTATTCTCTGTATATTAAGAGGTATTATAAATACCACCTTTTTGTCTAGGGATATTTATTGGGGGGGGGGAGATTATTTCTTTTCTAGCTGACTCCAAAGGATCGGGGGTACTTGGACGTTGTCGTTTTAAATTTGATTTTTCTGGACTACTGCTGGAATAAAACATTTGTGAAGAAAACTTTTTTGCGAACGAACCAGTTTGATTTGGAGTTACTTGATAGAACTGATCATTGATATTAGAGTTGGTTGTCAAGGAAGAACTATTATGCCTGGCGGCGATATTGGCATATAATTTTTTCGGTATTTGTTTACAGGCATTAAAGAAGTTTAAATTTAATGATGACATTGTATTCTTGATTTGTTTTTGCCTAGAGAACTCAGGGCATGCACTTAGGTGTGTCATAAAATGATTACCTTGACAGCTGAGACAGGTAGGAGTATCTATATTTACTGTACAATCTTTTGTGTTTTGAAAATCATGACATTTAACATAAATGTTGACATGAATATTGCACCTGGGACGTGCTTTGCATTGAGATCCAAGATGTCCAAAACGAAGGCAAGAGAAACATAATAAAGCTTTTTGAACATAGGGTTCGACTTCTTTAATTACTTTATTGATTATGATGTATTTTGGAAGAGTTTGTGCTTTAAAATTTACAATTAATGATTTGGTTGGAACTTAGTCTATTACTGTTTTATCTTCGATATGTTTTTCTACCTTTCTATTTATTCTTCTAACTGAAGCAAATTCAAACTTACAGTACAGATCGCATTGTTTAATTTTATTTTTAATATATTTATTTTTGATTCTTGCCGATTAAATCAATACTAGTAATTTTGTTATCTAAATTTGGAAAATTTGATAATATAATAACAACGATTTTGATATCATTTATCTTGCCTTTAAAATTAGGAGTATTATTTTCTATATATACATGAAAAGGACCTGTATCGCTGCTCTGATATAGAAATTGTTCTCTTACATTTTCTGTAGAGTTATTAGAAGTTTTACTACTTACAGTTTCTCCGCTGTTTTTTGAGTTACCGTCCCAGGTGTTGTTTATATTGGATTTTTTTTTCTATATTAACATCTTCCTCCATCCGGCTAATATCTGTAGGTTTTTCTGGTGGTCTCCCTGCATAAGCCATATCAAGTTTTTATTAATTTAACACTTTAACACTTTGAAACTATCTTACACTTATTAACACTTATCGTATCCAAATGGTAACCCCCAATGGGGGTGAAATAAATTCAAATACACTAGACTTTTATATTTTTCACAAATTGTCACAAAATTGTTTCACAAAAAACTTTTCACTTTATATAGAGATAATGTTAATGAGTTTCGAACGGCCACAACTAGACTGCGTTAACCAATTTCATTTGGGATATTAAATTCTAAAATGACTTTGTATAGTGAGTTTCTCTCTACACTGTCATAAGTACATCTAAAATCTACAAACGAAAGGTGAGTATTAGTTCCATATTCATATGTTTTTTTCCAAGGCTTTTCTTAAAAAAATATATTAAATGGATAGTTTATTTTTCTTTGCGAAACTGATATTTGCCTATTATGTTTTCAATGTACCCCGACATCCGATCGTAAATAATGTAGGTCAATTCTTTTTAGGTCACGTGTAGGAGGGTAATTGCTCTGTAGTTATCAAAAATTGTCTGATTTCATTTTTTATGAATAGATAAAATTATATCTAAGTTCAAGTTTTCTTTTAGTTTCATCTGCTTCTAAATAAGTTCTACTAGCCTACTTATATTTCGAGTTGGATGTTTTATTCTTGCAACCTTATGTTACTTATATTTAGTCTCTCTTCAAAATTTTCTGCCCATCTTTCTAGTATCTAGTCCTGATCACCAATGATCACTTATGTTCTGTTTCTAACTATTGATAACATTGGTGAACGCGAAATCTGCTGCCGGAAATGTATTCACCATCTCTAGGTAATTTGGGTCTGCTAAAACTAAAAATTATATCAGAATTGCTTAGATTCGTTTTCACAAAATACGACAAAAGACCACATGTTTAACATATCGGGTAATTTAACCTACACTATGTAGTGCTGCTATCCATTAAAGAAATAAGATACGAATAAAAAAAATATTTATTGTATAATAATAAAGTTACAAACATATCTGATAAAAGATCTGAACTTTTTCATCTAACCTATCCAGCATCACAGCACGAACGGTTATTTGGCGTAACCTAAAAATGTTCTGTTATGTAAAAAAATTTATTTCAAAAATTCCTTTATAAAAGATTAATATATTAAAACCCCCTATAGGGTATTTTAATATATACCTTTTATGAATGAATTTTTATATGATTTTTTTGTTATACATGGTATACAGCCAGCTACATGAACTTAGTTTCCTTGTGGATTTCTTTTATGTGATTTTTTTGCAAAGGATTTTAAAGGACGCGACGGTCCCTTTGAAGACTCCAACAATAATCAACCATTACGTGGGTGTCCTATCTCCCCTTATACCTCTGTTCCATCGTTTTGATATCTTGGCGAAATCGTTGCCCCTATTCTTACTAAGGACTACTTACTTTGCGGTCCAAATACTTTAATGTGGTGGTAACAAATCGACATTTCTTCAACGACACCCAGAGCCCCTGAGGTCTGAGGTAATGTAATCAATTTTTGGAAAGCAGCAGGTCCACTTTTGAGTCCAAATGGCATAACTACGAACTCATAAGCTGATCCGTCGGGTCAGCTTGGTCAGTCCAATGTCGAAAATACTCTCACCGTTCCTAGCCCTTTAATTGCATCGTGGATTGTTTCAGATCTTTGACAATATCACATCCCGTTGTGGATAGGAAACTTCCAAAATCGATGGTGACTTCGACTGTACCCTGACTGTGGGTAGTGGTGTATTTGCAAGCCAACTAGACCATTCTACGTCTTTTGTGTATATCTGCCCATCGAACCAAGTCGGGGTTAATATAATTCATCGATAAACCGGTATCGATGAGGACCTAGACTTTCTTTGAATTGATGTTCGCATGATTTGTGGTAGATTTGAGATCATATTGGCATTGATTGGATTTAGTTGGGGCATAGCATCTGGAGAGAGGCTTAGTGGGTGCGCCTCTAGTTGTTTTCCTAGTTGTTAGGTTGTTAACGGGATTACCGAGTCGGTTTCTGAGTTGGATTTCTATTTATCCAATCACCTATAGTCTCACAAGTTCTCGGTTGCCTGTGTGTAAATTGTCCCACGACTTGGTTCTGGTTCGCATTCTTTGCGGCTTTTAGTGGATCAGCATGTCGATTTGAATGCTGTGAAATGTTTTCGGCGGCTTGGAATTCTTCGCAAAGTCGCCTGAGGTCTTCTTCGGTTCTCGGCATATTGTTTCGAAGATGTTTTCTGATTTCATATCGTATCATATTTTAATAATTAGTTCATTTGCCTACAACTAAATAAATTGCCGAATAATATATTTTCTAATTGAACTTCCAAAGTGTCGCAATTACGGCCTAGATTAAATTATAATGTAAGATAATAGTTCAAAATTTGTTGGTTTGGTATGATAAAAGCAATAACCTCTGTGCTGAGGTATGAACTATTTGTGAGATTATAAATTGGGGATTTGAGCTCATGTGAACACAGTTTATTATAAGTAGTTACCTAAATAACATAATGTTGTTTAATTACTAGTAGCTGTAAATAAAATCAACATTTTTCTGCATAACTTGAACCTGTATTATATTATCATCGTCGATCGACAAGAAGCGGACAAAGAGGCATTACAAAACGATTCAAAACTCATAATTACGTTTGAATCTTTCCATTGGTCCTTTGTCAAAACATCATCAAAAGGGCGATAATTGGATTGGAGCTTCGAAGGAGACGACCCTTAGTGACCTACATAGCTGTTTCCCAGTTCCGTACAAGATCGACGATCGAATTAGAAGTGTGGAGAAAAAAAAAACGAAATAAAAAAGACAAGAAAGTACCGAATTAGGAGTAGGAGCCTTACGAGAGCCTTTGATTACCAGAGAACCTGAATAGCGGTCCTTAAATCTACTGTTCCAGCAGTTTGGGGGTCCAGTTTCCAGCAGAAAAATATAGCAGCATCCAGAGATCCAGCTCACCAGTTCCAGTTGTAGTTCTAAGAAGGAAGCAGGAACATACAAGTGAACGTCGGGATAAAATTGTAAGTTTTTGAATATTTATTATCATTTAGAGTAGTGCATTTGTTTAATAAATTTAAAAGATTAAATTATAAATTTTTATAAATTAAAGAAACTTAATATTCAAATTTAATAATGCTTAATTAAAATATTTTTATTTTGCATACCGTTTCTTAAAATAGTAATAGTTTGTATACAGCTGATTCAAATCTAACATCTTCATTATTTTAATTTTAATTATATTCGATAATTTTGATTCTTATAATTTAAAATTCTTAAAATATTTGATTTTCATAATATAGTGAAATATCGTAACAGATCGTTATTTTTATACACATAGTTCATTCAATTCCAAAAATATATAGTGTTTGTAGTATTTTCATTTTTTTTATATAGAATCAATTTCTCTGATTTCAAGTGATAATAAGCCTTATTTAATTTGTACAATAAGCCATGTCAGCAAGGTTAGCAAAGTTCATTGCGTTGTTGTGTAAGGTAATCTTGTTGAGACTTAAAAAGTTGAATTTAGGTCAAACTTAAATACAATCGAAATGCAAAGATTATATACAGAACAAGAAAAACTAGGCCAAGAAATAACAAAGCGTTTAGATAATTAATTTACGAAAACTACGGAAAGAAAAACGAACGAGAGAATACTTAAACATTAAAAGACAGACACTTGATGAATTTTGCAATGACTTTAAAGATTACAACACAGAAATTGAAGAGAAGGGTTCGAGAGATGATAAATATTTTACATCTAACTCTTACAAACAAGTACAAAAAAGATATGAAAAACGAAAAAGACTTTAGAGGAATTTATAAAAATTCGTACAAGTCTTCGACCAAAATTAGAGAAGTAGAAATTAGAATAGGAAAACCATTTATTGGAAGATGACAAAACCGATGAAGATATACAAGAAGAGGTACAAAAAATAGATGCTTTAATAATGAAAATAACTGTGGACAATGAACAGGATGCACAAGAAGAAGGTGAAATAGAAAGATTTTATACAATGAAAAGAAGGGTGCGGTCGATCATAAACGAAAACAAGAGATTAGAGGCGGAAGGATACAAGAAAGACAAAATAATATTACCCCAGGTGAAGTTACAATATTTTGAGGGAAGGTATGAATCCTCGGTAACATTCTATGATATTTTTAAACGTTTGATACTACTACTACTACTATCGGTTTACAGCGTTCTCCGACGCCTTCCGACTCCTAACCGCCATTCTTCTCTATTTAACCATAGACTTGGAGGGATTTCTCTTTCCTCTAGTTCTTTTCAGTTCTCTCTCTCCAGCTTTTTCTCGACCTTCCTCTTTTCCTTTTCCCTTGTGGTGTCCACGTCAAAATCTGTTTCGGAATTCTGTCATTTGGCATTCTCTGTACATGGCCGTACAGTATGAACTGTTTTGTTTTTAGGTCATCAAATATTGTATGCTTGACTCCCATTATTTTTCGTATTTTCTCATTTGGTATCCGATCTCTTCTTGATTTGCCTGCTGTTCTTCTCCAGAAGTCTATTTCTATTGCTAGTAACAGTTTCTCTGTTCTTTGCTTCATTGGCCAAACTTCACTGCCATATGTAATTACAGTTTTAAGTATGGTATTGTATATGAGTTGTTTGTTCGCTTTAGATATTGTTTGGTCCTATAGAATGCCGTTCATCATGGATATGGCTTTTTACCCTGTATGTTTCTGTCTTTTATAGCAGCATCGAGTGTTCCATCTTGAGTTATCTTCATACCCAGGTACTTGTATTCATCATAGTTTCTAATTTCTACCCCATCGTCTAATATAATGGACTGTTTTGTTCCTTCAATACATATGGCTTCAGTTTTCTTAATGTTGACTTCGAAACCCCATTTGTTATATTCTTCTATTAGCTTTCGAGTCATGTAACTCAAGTCGTCATGATCCTGAGCAATCAGTATTTGGTCATCATCGAAACATAAGGTGTACAGTGTAGTCTTGTCATTGAGAGGGATTCCCATGCCATTACATTTTCTTTTTCACAGTTGAGTGCTTGTTCCAAATAAATTTTAAAAAGGTTAGGTGAAATATAGCAACCCTGCCTTAGTACTTTCGTGGCCTTAAACCTTTAGGATTGCTGTAGGGTTGACCATAGTTTACTTAGGGGTACACTATCATATACTTTTTGTAAGTCTACGTACACCAATTGAACTTCTTTATTGACGGCTGTTTTTTCTCAATAACTTGCGTAATAGAGTACAGGTGGTCTACTGTGGATCGCCCAGCTCTAAAACCATCTTGCTCCTCTGCTTTGTAATCTCTATAGTCATTTTCTATTTTTAAAAAGAGAAATCATACGATTTCTACCTGGCGATTATGTACCTGGGAATATAATACCGTCATTTGTTTTGATTTTCTATTTTGTTCTTAATAAGTTTTCCATCCATCCTATTTATCGTGCTGTTTACCGCAATTTCTCTGTAATTTTCACGCTGATCCTTGCTGCCCTTTTTGTGGATAGTTGACATGATAGATAATTTCCATTCTTTTTTTAATTCGGCCCCATTCAAGCAGTCTTGAAAGAGTTTTCTTAACTCTTCCTGGAGTTTGTCTGTACCGGCTTTTACTAATTCTGCAGAGATGTCACCAGGACCAAGGGATTTTCCATTTTTCAGTAATTTGGTTATTTCTTCCATCTCTGATTTACTTATTTGTAATGGTGATGAATTTATACGTATACCTATCGTGTTGTCTTCCATGTTAGTAAATTCTGGTCTTTGTTCTGTTTTGAAATATTTTTCCCATTTTTCTGTTGTTATTTCTGGTGATATACCGCCTTTTTTCTGATTATTTCTCATACTTTTATTCAATCTCCAACTCTCTGTGCTTCTTCTACCTTCTATGTAGGTGTTGATCTTTTGGCAGTTCTGTTCCCATGATTCGTTTTTTTTGAGTTATCTTTTTTCTTATTTTGGCTTGTGTTCTTTGTAAATTGTTTTATCGTTTTCTGTTTTAGTTGTTAAGAATGTTTGGTATTTTCGACGTTTATCTTTATTTCTTTCTCTATTTCTGCATCCCACCAGTAAGGTTTTATTCCTTTATGATTTTCGTCACATTTCCCCAGTACTTCTTCTGCTGCTAAATGAATCGACCTTTTGATGTGTTCGTAGTGTTCTTCGGTATTTTCAAAACTACCCATTTCTAATTTTTGGTCTAATCGTTTTTTATACAGTAGCTTTACACCCTCATGGTTTAAACTGTCTAGGTTGTACCGTACTTGTTTTATTAACTGATTTGATTCGATGTGCTCTTTTTCTTTTTCGTATCTGTTTGGGAGTACCGTTTTAACTTTTAGCAGATAATGATCGGTGCCACATGATGGCCCTCTGGCTACTCGCATATCTTCTATTTTAATTGTAGTTCTCTGACTTACAACGATATAATCTATTATAGATTTCAGATTTATGGTCTATTGTATCCACGTGTATTTGTGTATATCGCGATGTGGATAAAATCCATTTAATATTTTTAAGTTATTTTGTCTGCATATTGTTATTAATCTGGTTCCATTATCACTTCTGGTATTTTCACCGTATGTTCCCACCACTTTTTTGTTCAATTCCCATCGAACTCTGCTGTTGAAGTCTCCCTAGAAGTATGATCTCCCTAGATGTTCCTACTTTTATAATTTTATTGTTCAACTGTTCGAAAAATGCATCTTTACTGTTGACCAATGAGTCCTCATTAATTCCATATACACGTAGTATGGCTATTCTGTTTTCTTTTATCGTGATGTTCATTTTTATCAATCTCTGATTAATTGCTTCCCAAGATATAATATGTCTTCTTAAAGTTTTGCGACTAACAATAGCAACACCTTGTTGTGCTCTTTGGTCTTTAGTTACTCCACTATAGAACAGGTCATAGTGATCCCACTTTTCAGAACCCATACCTTTCTTTTTAGTTTCTGTATCTCTGCATTTTTGAGATCTGACATGATTTCTGGTGTTTTTCGGGAGATACCTGGCACATTTCATGTACAAAATTTCATTAACCGTTTTCTTTGCAGTTTTCGTCTACTGTGTTTCCAATCTTTTGTTCCGAGGCTTTGGTTAGGCTTCTCCGCCCTGGATGCCGTTGTGTGACCCTGGACAAGGGAGCCTTAGCAGGTACTAGTTTCATGGGTCAGGAAACACCTGGAATCTGCGGAAGGCAGGGATTGATTCACTTTCCCTGTTAGGACTATCCAACAAGGAATGCCTACCCGCTACCTATTGTAAAGGTTTGATACATGAGAATAACCAACTATCAAATGTGGAAACAATGCAATATCTGAAGACAAGCCTTCGAGGAGAAGCAAGTAGAATAATACAACATTTAAACATAGCAGAAGTAAACTAAAGTGCTGCCTAAAAAATGTTGTAAGATCGGTACGATAATCCAAGGATGAATCTATTTATATTAATAGACAAGATACTTCAGGCTGCGGAAATAAAAGAAACGTCAGCAAAGGTGTTGAAAACATTACGTGATACTCTCCACGAATGCTTAGAAGCTATTAGTGGACTAGGTGACTAGGTATAATCTATTATAGTGTAGCAGTTAAAAATTGCTTACCTAGTTTTTACTATAAACACAATAAATATTAAGTAGTCATGAACATACTTTATTCATTTAAATAACTAGTGTACAGATATGGATGGAAGTATATATTTAATTTTATAGATTAAACTTCTAGTTTCTGGGTTCTGGTAGTTGAACTTTGATTTTTAGTAACAAAATATAATCCATCTTCACCAATCTGAAAATAAAGTTAATGTTAATTATGTAATGTCGAATATCATGTAATAAATGACTTACCTTTCTGCCTCTCTATTTTGTAGAAGGTGTACATAATTATTAATTTTCAACGAAAAGTTAAATTGTTTTATTCTTCTCGGCCAGCTGTTTTGACTTTGTGAAAAATGTCAACAAATGTATCGATCTGAAGTTAAACACCTGTTGTCTTCGGTTTATTGCTTCGAGTAAGGTCGTCTCACTGTTCGAGAATCTATGATTGTCTGCTTATAATTTAGGCGGTTTTTCAAGAAAGTCGTTGTTCTAAGGCCCAAATTTACCATAGACTGTTAATTAACCTAGGGAATTTTTCTCTATGAGATTGGTCTTCTGTTTGTCTCTGACATTAGTCATTAAATCATCACTTCCTATTTTTTGTAAAATTTTTGGCTTTATATTAAGCCATGGCCGAAATGAAAAGGCTTTTGCATTTTTGTCGGGTTTAGTTGCCTTGTGTCCCCTAAATTTCGAGAGGGTAAGTTTTTTTTGTTGTCTTCACCTAGAAGTATTTTCTAAAATAATTTTATATAGGGACTAGCTGGAAGCCTATTCATTTTCGAGGAAGTACTATTTTCGGGGTAACTTATTCTGCTCCTGAATCCTGTGCAACCACACGTGGGTCCAACCACCAGTTACAGTTCCTGATGCCTCCAATTTGTCGGCGATTATAGGGCTGTGGAAAAATCAGTTAGTTACCACCAACATCACTTCAATCCCAAGAAGACTTCTCGATTTTTGCTTCCTGAAAGCATGGCCATGTGTTCGTGTTCGAGCCATTGTTCTCTGCTCCAACTTTAAATTGCCTCCAGGACTCCTTCAAACTTCTCCAAATCAACCTCTACCACCTAAGCTGCTTTGGGAATAGTAGGCTTGAGAACAGGTTTTTTTTGCAATTTTTTATTTTTTTTAAAAGATAATATCTTACAGAAAGTTATTTTGTTTTATGATATACCGCAAATAGTGGCTTAAATATTTTTTCTTTAAGTATTTTTAATAAAATATTTCAATAAAGTGTAAACCCTTATAGCTATAAAAGGTACTAGGTATAATATAATTTTTTTTTTAAGAATCAAACTAATGAGTTATAATTTTTTTAATACTATACCACTAACTCACATAGTTAGGTATATATATTTAATTGTTTAAATATTAATATAATTTTCCAATTACTAAGTACATTTATAAAATGTTATTTTTTAAACTTTCAATCTGAAGGTCACTTTGCAATGTCATATTGACTATTATTTTTTTTATGTACTTAACTTACGGCTCAATTAAATATTTGCTATTTTTCAATAATTTGTTAAATTTCTATTTAATTAAAATAAAATAAAACAAGCTTTTGTTAGTTGAATCTGTGTTTTGATTTTGGAGTCTACAATTTTGCAATTTTGGTAATATTAGTTTTTTTTGGTAAGTAAGAGTTAAATCATTTAATTGCAGTCTTCATTTTTCTTTGTTTGGTGAAGTATTACTTAACTGTATAAATAAAGTGGCGCTCTGGGCACGACTATTTTATAATTCAATGTCCACACATTAAATTTAAATTCAAATTTCACTTTTAATTTTAACATTTTTTTATAAACTAAAGCAACAGTATCTACGACCATTGCTCGCCGATGAACAGCTGCCGCTAGCATATGTAGCAAACAGATCAGTTGCTGACTTTCCATCATTAATTCTAAAATATTGCTACATATTAAAATGGCACCCTTGTCCGTGGGGCCTGAGAAATTTTTAGAGTCTCTTCTTTGAATTTATAAAATAGTCATTAACCAAAATTGTAGACCAGATTTAAACACAGAGGTTTGAAAATTATTTACATTTTTTGCAAGAGGAGGTTGAAGGTATTTGATATCATAATTTTAAATAAATTTTTTTTTGTTGGTGATCAGCACACTGGGAGTTAAAGTGAATGAAGTATGAGGTTTGATGAAACTTATTTTGGTAAATTTTGATAAAATTTCTGAGAATTTTAGTACAAATATTTGGGAATTAAGTTGAAGGTTTTGATAAAAGTTTTTGAGTTCAAATTTATGAGTATTTGGAGTTACAAATATATGCAGAAGTATTTGTATATTGGTAAATTTTGAGTATTTTTGGGTACTTGCCATAATTTATAGTATCGGTTTTAAACTTTGAGATAAATTAATAGTAATTTTAGACCTTGAATAGTTTTTAGTAATTTAATTTTGTCAGTACATCTAAAATGGATCCGCTTTGCAAACCAGTACATTTATTGTCCACAGAGTTAGACTATGAGTTAAAATTGAGGGGTATTGTTACAAATAGGCCTGTTGCTGATAAACGTAAGGCTCTTGCTAGACTTTTTGATAAAGAAAGGAAACAAGGTTCTGATATTTTGACTTTGGAAGATCCTGATTTTGATTTTGATAATGAAAAAGTTGATATAGAAACAACTATTAGTTCAATAGAAACTTTAATAAATGATTTTGAAGGTCCAAATACAGATTCAGTTTATAAGAGAATAGAGTCTAGGTGAGCCCATCTTGTAAATAGGATAAAACGTTTAAAAATTGATGCCAATGACTCAGACAGTTTAACTAAAACAGAATTTAAGAATGAATCTCTTGCTACAATTTTAGTTATGGAGGCAGATCTCCAAGAAAAGGTTACTAATGTAGAACCAAATGTTAATAGTAATGTCATGTTAAATTCAACACAGGTAAATCCTACACAAAGTCATATTAATTCCACAATGTTTCATTCACCACAGTATAAACATGTACCAGTTTACAAGTTAGGACTTTGCTTTGATGGTAATCCAAAAAATTTATTATCATTTATAGAAAATGTTGAAGAGATGGCTCACTCTAGGGATATATCAAAACAACAGTTATTTGAATCAGCTAGTGATTTGTTCTCACAAAAAGCTAAATTTTGGTTTAGACAGGTTAAAACTTTAGTTAACGATTGGGATAGTTTAGTGAATAAATTAAAGCAAGATTTTTTAAAGTCTGATATCGATGATGATCTTTGGGAAACCATTAAGAAACGTTTTCAAGCCAGAAATGAACCTGTAGTGTTGTATATTGCATGTATGGAAACATTGTTTTCCAGACTATCTCGTAAACCGTGTGAATCAACTAAAGTCAAACATATTAGGAATGGCCTTCAGCCTGAATATAGAAAAAGATTAGCACTACATGAAATACAATTGGTAGAAGAAATAAGTTCTTTATGTAAAAAACTAGAGGAGGCAGATATTTTGAGTTTATGTTCAAGTAGTAAGTCTGATAATTATTTTCTAGAATCAGAATTAGCATATGTATCTGAATCTTCTTCCTTAGGTCCTTCACAAACTGCCACCACTAGTAAAAATAATAAACCCCAATTTCAAGGTGATAATTTTGGAAAAAATAACTATAGAGGTAAAAATAAATATAGTGGATCTTTTTCGAATAAATCTAAAAATATAATTTGTTGGAAGTGTAATATGCCTAATCACACTCATGTAAATTGTAGGGCTCCTGCCCAAGGCAAATTTTGTTATAAATGTGGTAAGGAAAATGTGACTATTAAAGAATGCCCTGTTTGTTCAAAAAACGTAAAGTAGGTGTTCCAGCAGTTGGCTCTCGAGCACTTCAAAGTTTTAAGTTCAAAGCGAACAATAAATTTAATTTTAGTCATTTTAGTAAACCAGTAGTTTCATTTAATTCTAGTAAATTTATAAATTCATTTAATTCTAGTAAACCTGTAACTGCAAACAAATCTAGTAAAAACATAGTTTCATTTTTTGATCAACAAGATTGGGATATGTGGAAAATTAAAGTAAGGGATTTTTATAAAAGTAAATTTAATAATAATGAAATTTCACCTTTATGTATTAAAAAAGAAAAGGATAATCGACCTTACATACAAATAAAGTTGTTGGAAATGCCTATCGTAGCTTTACTTGATAGCGGTGCTAATATTTCAGTAGTTGGGAGTCAAGGTATTAAACTTTTAGAAAAATTAGGGATTTTAATTGATAGTAATTGTGAAATAAAAAATATTTTCACAGCAGATGGAAATTCTCAGTTTGTTTCAGGTCAAGTTGACTTACCAATTTTAATTAATAATATTTATAAAATAGTACCCGCTGTAGTAGTTCCTACAATATCTCATTCTATAATATTTGGCATGAATTTTTGTGAAATTTTTCAAGTTAAAGTAGATTTTCAAAATTTTAAATGGGATATACAATGCAATCTAACTGAATCTGCTCTGTGTACAGTGTCGGATGTAAATTTAACAAAGCCTTCAGAACGTATAAAAGATTTGAATCATTTAACCAAAACCCAAAAAGCAGTTGCAAAAAAGGTAGTTGATTCTTTTGAAAAAATAAGTAATGAGAAAAAGTTAGGCCGTACTGATAAAATTAAGTTGAATATTGAGACAGGCGATGCCAAACCATTCAAGGTACCCCAATACTTGATGTCACCCTATATGTTAGATATTTTAAACAAAGAACTTGATGAAATGTTAAAGCTAGGAGTTGTAGAACCTTCTTTTAGTCCTTGGAATAGCCCAGTTTTATTAGTAAAGAAAAAGACAGGTGAATATCGTTTTTGTTTCGATGGTCGAAAATTGAACGAAATAACAAAACATGATTCCTATCCATTACCTAGAATAGACCGTATACTTAGCATGTTAGGTAAGGCTAAATACATCTCTAGTATAGACTTGAGAAAAGCCTTTTGGCAAATCCCATTAGATGAAAGGTCTAAGGAAAAAACAGCGTTTAGTGTGCCAGGTAGAGGATTATTCCAATTTTCAGTAATGCCATTTGGTCTGTGTAATTCTGCACAAACACAACAACGATTGTGTGATTCTATCTTTGGTCCGAAGTATGAACCTTATCTTTTCTGTTACCTCGACGATATTATTCTAGTAACTGAGAATTTTGAGGATCATGTTAGGCTCCTAAACGAGGTTTTAGCAAAGTTATTAGAAGCTAACCTAACAATAAATTTAAAAAAGTGCGAATTTTTTAAGACATCACTTAAGTATCTTGGTTTTGTGGTTGACGTAGAAGGGTTGCGTACTGACCCTGATAAAATTTCAGTTATGGTTAATTATCCACGTCCAAGAACTTATACAGAAGTTAAAAGATTTTTAGGGTTATGTTCTTGGTATAGGCGCTTCATAAGTAACTTTTCCGCTTTAGTATCTCCTCTTAATGATCTTTTAAAAGGTAAACGTAAATCTCAAAACATAGTTTGGAATGATATAGCTGAAAAGTCTTTTTGTCAAATAAAAGAAGCCTTAGTTAGTGCACCTATTTTAGTTTCGCCTGACTTTACTAAAAAATTCACTATTCACTGTGATGCATCTTAATTTGCTTTAGGGGGAGCTTTGACCCAAGAAATTGATGGTCAGGAACGTGTCATAGCATATGCTTCTAGAACCTTGTCTAGAAGTGAACGTAATTATACTGTTACTGAAAAAGAACTTTTAGCTTTGTTATTTTTGATTAAAAAATTCAGAGGTTATATAGAGGGTAGTAGATTTTGCTGTATTACAGATCATTCTGCACTTTTATTTTTAAACAACCTGAAAGAACCTCAAGGTAGATTAGCTCGATGGGCGATTACTCTTAGGCAGTATGATTTTGAATTAATACATAAAAAAGGAAAAGCTAATGTATTACCAGATGCTCTAAGCAGAATACCAAATATTGTCAATTCAGATCACCCTGTAGAAAAGCCAAATTCAGATATTAAATTAGATCACCCTGTAGAAAATGCAATTTTAGAAATTCAACCTAAAGATTCAGATAATTGGTATCTTTCTCTAAGAACCAAAATTTTAGAAAAACCCAAGTCTTATCCACAGTGGAAAATAATAGATGGATTCATATACAAATACATACCTAACACATTGCCAGTTTCTTCAAACTGCCATGAATGGAAACGTTTAGTTCCACGTTCTCAGATTAAAGATGTCATTGCTAGTTGCCACAATCCTTCCACTGCAGGTCACTTTGGTTTTTACAAAACATTAGGTAGAGTCCAAGAATTATATTATTGGCCAAAACAGAGGGTAGATGTTTCAAAATTTGTTAAATCTTGTGAAGTTTGTCAATCTCAGAAAATGCCAAATAGTTCAAAAGTAGGGTTAATGGGTTCTCAAAAAACTGTAAACTTTCCTTTTGAAATTTTGTCTTTAGATCTTCAAGGACCTTTTCCAAGAAGTACAAAAGGAAATTGTTATTTATTAGTCATAGGGGATTGGTTTTCTAAATTTACTCTTTTATTTCCGCTTAAAGCAGCTATAGCCCCTACTATAACAAGAATAGTTGAAAATCAAGTATTTTTAAAGTTTGGTGTACCTAGGGTAATATTATGTGATAATGGGAGTCAGTTTGCCGGCAAAGTATTCAAAAAACTCATTGATAAATATGAAATTCAAAAAATTTGGTTTACTCCACGATATAGCCCACATTGCAATTTTGTTGAACGCAACAACAAAACTGTTGGTACAGTTATTCGTAGTTATGTTCAAGAGCATAAATATTGGGATACAGAAATAGATCAATTTCAGTTAGCGATTAATTCGGCTAAGCATGAGGTTCATGGTTATACGCCAAACTTCTTAGTTTTTGGGAGAAATATTCCTACCTCAGGAAAGTATTATGGAGAGCTCAAAAGCACTCAGAATTTTGAATTATCTCCAGGTAGTAGAGATAACTTTGTAAGAGATTTAGAAGGTTTAAGACCTATTTTTGAAGATGTTAAGAAAAAACTTGACACTGCTCATAAAAGATATGAGAAGAGTTATAATCTGCGTAGAAGAGATCACTTCTATAATGTAGGTGACAAGGTTTGGAAGAGGAATAAAGTCCTTTCCAACGCAGTATTGAAATTTTCTGCCAAGCTTGCACCCAAATATGTTTTGTGTACTGTACGACAAAGGATTTCGAGATTAGTATATGCACTAGACCACATTGATGGATCGAATGCTGGTAACTGGCATATTTCTGATCTTAAACCATATTATGGTTCGAATTCTGATGTTTCAGTAGGGTAAAAGCAACAGAAATTGGTTCATCAGTGATACTTTACGAAAAATTATCACTTAGTAATTTTGAACTAAAACGTTTTAGTATTTTTAGTATTTTTAGTATTTTTAGTATTTTTAGTATTTTTAGTATTTTTAGTATTTTTTATTAGTTTAATTTTCATCTGTAGATAAAATGTATTTACTTGACTATTCACAGTAAGTTCAAGAATGAACAAAATACTTGAGCAAAAATGATTTTTTCATTTTTAGTTTTATTGATAGACATACCTATTTTGACTTTACCCCATTGTGACTTTTATCGATATTGTCTCCTTTTAGGACGTGTGGTACGCGTAGATACCTCCTCAATAAAACAAGCTCAAATAATTTGAAAAGTTTAAACTATAGACTTAAACTAAATTATACTTTTATGTTAATGCACTTGCACATCAATGCACGTTAAACATTTTGTGAAACATTAAATAGTAGTTAAGGGTGAACTTAACTTAACGTAACTCAACTTAAATGAACCTTATTATAAAATGGTGTTGAATTTAAATTTGTTTTCATTTAGACTTGATAAAAAATATATTGACAAGTCAACATATTTTTTTGGAGGGAGAAAGGGAATTTGTAGCAGTTAAAAATTGCTTACCTAGTTTTTACTATAAACACAATAAATATTAAGTAGTCATGAACATACTTTATTCATTTAAATAACTAGTGTACAGATATGGATGGAAGTATATATTTAATTTTATAGATTAAACTTCTAGTTTCTGGGTTCTGGTAGTTGAACTTTGATTTTTAGTAACAAAATATAATCCATCTTCACCAATCTGAAAATAAAGTTAATGTTAATTATGTAATGTCGAATATCATGTAATAAATGACTTACCTTTCTGCCTCTCTATTTTGTAGAAGGTGTACATAATTATTAATTTTCAACGAAAAGTTAAATTGTTTTATTCTTCTCGGCCAGCTGTTTTGACTTTGTGAAAAATGTCAACAAATGTATCGATCTGAAGTTAAACACCTGTTGTCTTCGGTTTATTGCTTCGAGTAAGGTCGTCTCACTGTTCGAGAATCTATGATTGTCTGCTTATAATTTAGGCGGTTTTTCAAGAAAGTCGTTGTTCTAAGGCCCAAATTTACCATAGACTGTTAATTAACCTAGGAAATTTTTCTCTATGAGATTGGTCTTCTGTTTGTCTCTGACATTAGTCATTAAATCATCACTTCCTATTTTTTGTAAAATTTTTGGCTTTATATTAAGCCATGGCCGAAATGAAAAGGCTTTTGCATTTTTGTCGGGTTTAGTTGCCTTGTGTCCCCTAAATTTCGAGAGGGTAAGTTTTTTTTGTTGTCTTCACCTAGAAGTATTTTCTAAAATAATTTTATATAGGGACTAGCTGGAAGCCTATTCATTTTCGAGGAAGTACTATTTTCGGGGTAACTTATTCTGCTCCTGAATCCTGTGCAACCACACGTGGGTCCAACCACCAGTTACAGTTCCTGATGCCTCCAATTTGTCGGCGATAATAGGGCTGTGGAAAAATCAGTTAGTTACCACCAACATCACTTCAATCCCAAGAAGACTTCTCGATTTTTGCTTCCTGAAAGCATGGCCATGTGTTCGTGTTCGAGCCATTGTTCTCTGCTCCAACTTTAAATTGCCTCCAGGACTCCTTCAAACTTCTCCAAATCAACCTCTACCACCTAAGCTGCTTTGGGAATAGTAGGCTTGAGAACAGGTTTTTTTTTGCAATTTTTTATTTTTTTTAAAAGATAATATCTTACAGAAAGTTATTTTGTTTTATGATATACCGCAAATAGTGGCTTAAATATTTTTTCTTTAAGTATTTTTAATAAAATATTTCAATAAAGTGTAAACCCTTATAGCTATAAAAGGTACTAGGTATAATATAATTTTTTTTTCAAGAATCAAAGTAATGAGTTATAATTTTTTTAATACTATACCACTAACTCACATAGTTAGGTATATATATTTAATTGTTTAAATATTAATATAATTTTCCAATTACTAAGTACATTTATAAAATGTTATTTTTTAAACTTTCAATCTGAAGGTCACTTTGCAATGTCATATTGACTATTATTTTTTTTATGTACTTAACTTACGGCTCAATTAAATATTTGCTATTTTTCAATAATTTGTTAAATTTCTATTTAATTAAAATAAAATAAAACAAGCTTTTGTTAGTTGAATCTGTGTTTTGATTTTGGAGTCTACAATTTTGCAATTTTGGTAATATTAGTTTTTTTTGGTAAGTAAGAGTTAAATCATTTAATTGCAGTCTTCATTTTTCTTTGTTTGGTGAAGTATTACTTAACTGTATAAATAAAGTGGCGCTCTGGGCACGACTATTTTATAATTCAATGTCCACACATTAAATTTAAATTCAAATTTCACTTTTAATTTTAACATTTTTTTATAAACTAAAGCAACAGTATCTACGACCATTGCTCGCCGATGAACAGCTGCCGCTAGCATATGTAGCAAACAGATCAGTTGCTGACTTTCCATCATTAATTCTAAAATATTGCTACAATAGATTTCAGATTTCTGGTCTATTGTATCCACGTGTATTTGTGTATATCGCGATGTGGATAAAATCCATTTAATATTTTTAAGTTATTTTGTCTGCATATTGTTATTAATCTGGTTCCATTATCACTTCTGGTATTTTCACCGTATGTTCCCACCACTTTTTTGTTCAATTCCCATCGAACTCTGCTGTTGAAGTCTCCCTAGAAGTATGATCTCCCTAGATGTTCCTACTTTTATAATTTTATTGTTCAACTGTTCGAAAAATGCATCTTTACTGTTGACCAATGAGTCCTCATTAATTCCATATACACGTAGTATGGCTATTCTGTTTTCTTTTATCGTGATGTTCATTTTTATCAATCTCTGATTAATTGCTTCCCAAGATATAATATGTCTTCTTAAAGTTTTGCGACTAACAATAGCAACACCTTGTTGTGCTCTTTGGTCTTTAGTTACTCCACTATAGAACAGGTCATAGTGATCCCACTTTTCAGAACCCATACCTTTCTTTTTAGTTTCTGTATCTCTGCATTTTTGAGATCTGACATGATTTCTGGTGTTTTTCGGGAGATACCTGGCACATTTCATGTACAAAATTTCATTAACCGTTTTCTTTGCAGTTTTCGTCTACTGTGTTTCCAATCTTTTGTTCCGAGGCTTTGGTTAGGCTTCTCCGCCCTGGATGCCGTTGTGTGACCCTGGACAAGGGAGCCTTAGCAGGTACTAGTTTCATGGGTCAGGAAACACCTGGAATCTGCGGAAGGCAGGGATTGATTCACTTTCCCTGTTAGGACTATCCAAAAAGGAATGCCTACCCGCTACCTATTGTAAACGTTTGATACATGAGAATAACCAACTATCAAATGTGGAAACAATGCAGTATCTGAAGACAAGCCTTCGAGGAGAAGCAAGTAGAATAATACAACATTTAAACATAGCAGAAGTAAACTAAAGTGCTGCCTAAAAAATGTTGTAAGATCGGTACGATAATCCAAGGATGAATCTATTTATATTAATAGACAAGATGCTTCAGGCTGCGGAAATAAAAGAAACGTCAGCAAAGGTGTTGAAAACATTACGTGATACTCTCCACGAATGCTTAGAAGCTATTAGTGGACTAGGTGACTAGGTATAATGACAGAGTCCTGGAACCCTCTTATAGCAAGAATAAGCATGTTAAAGTGGAACATAGAAACCAGGAGATTATATGAATTGTCAATTAAAGACAGTAGGGACATTCTGACATATCAGTCAACACAGGAATTCCTACAAAGAAGATTCCAGACATTGGAGATGTTGGAAACAGAAAGGAAAGGAACAGATCACAGACAACAAATAAAGAAGAAGGTAACCTGTGTGGTGTGTCATGAAGAACATAAACTGTTGAAATATATAACGTTTCTACGTCAACAAGTATGTGAAAGAAACAAAATTGTAAAGGAAAAGCAATGGTGCGGTAGATGCCTATTACACAAAAGTGAAGCACCATGTTATTCCTCTCATAGATGTGCAGAATGTGGTGGACATCACCATTCATTACTACACATGTCAGAAGGTCAGTACAATAACAGAAGGAATTCTGAAAACAGAAGGCCACAAAATAGACCAAATTCAAGTGGGTCAGGTCAGTATGGCAACAGAAGAAGTTCTTAAAACAGAAGGCCACAAAATAGACCCAATTCTAGTGGGACCAGAGGTGACAACAATTACGACGGATCGTCAAGGAGACAAGAGAATACCGTGAGCTGTTTAAGTTATGACAAGAAAGAAGTGCTACTTGCAACGGTACTAGTACGAGTAAGAGACTCAAAAGGAAACTCACAATTAATGAGAGCATTTATTGACCACGCTCAGATATCTGAACTTGGCAATGAAGACCAAAGGACGTCGAAATGAAGCGTAACATTAAACTTACAGGCACATTTCGAAAATGAGTTTCAAATAAAGATCGAAGCACTTGTACTACGAAAAATAACAAACCATCTACCGGAGAGGGAGATACAGATAAAAGAAAGGAACCATCGGAACCATCTTATTCCTGGCGGATCCAAATTTTAATAAAACAGGTTCAATAGATATTCTATTAGGAGCCAAAGAATATAGTTTGATATTACTGGACGGAGTAGATCGAACAAAAGATGGTTTGCTCACCCAAAATTCAAAATTGGATTGGATAATGTCAGGGATAGCACAACAAGAGAATATCCCTAACATACAAGTAGTCAGCATGATATCTAGACGAGAAATTGATGAACAAATAAAAAATACTGGGAGTTAGAAGAAGTAGATCAAAGCAATGCTCTTTCAGTAGAAGAAAAAGAGTGTGAAGACTATTACAAAGAACAGTAAAAAGGGATAACGAAGGAAGATTTAAAGTTAAAATACCCTTTAATTCTAATACAAGCATATTGGGGGACTCAAAACAGCAAGCGTATACGAGACTGCTGCAATTAGAGAAAAAATTTCAAAGAGACAGAAACCTAGAAAAAGAGTACAGGAAATTTATGAAGTAATATGAAGATTTAGGTCACATGAAATTGAATAAAACCGAAACTATACATAAGCAAGAGTATTACCTTCCTCATCATGCAGTAATAAAAAAGGATAGTATCACAACACAATGCAGGGCCGCGTTTGACGCTTTCAGTAAAAGTTCAACAGGAATCAGTCTCAATGATATAATGCACTCTGGACCTCGTTTGCAACAAGATCTTACAAAGCGCCATACCTTGCATTAAGAAGAATACAGGAATTGTGTAATGACGAGAAACTCAAACAGAGTTAACAGAAATGTTTAAAAAAGGGGGTTTTGTATTAAGAAAATGGCTTAGTAATAGTCAAGATTTAATGGAAACCATACCGGAGGAACTAAAAAGTTTCGATCTCAAAACGTTAGATACAGAAGATATACATAAAATGCTAGTGATCCACTGGTTGCCGGTGAAAGATGTAATGACATTAAAAATATAAATAATCGAACATAATAAAATAACAAAAAGGCTGGTGTTATCGGAAATAGCAAAAATATATGACCCATTTGAATGGATTGCGCCAGTGATAATGCAATAAAAAATATTCATACAAGACTTGTGGACAAAAAGGATAAGTTGGGACAAAGAGTTGGATAATTCTGATCAAAAACGATGGATTAAGTATTACTCACAGCTAAAACACCTCGAAGAGATAGTAATACCTAGGTGGAATAATATTACCAATTCAGGGAAAATAGAATTGCACGGATTTGCTGATGTGACTACGAAAGGATACGTAGCAGTAATATATACTAGAACATTATGTCATGAGGTAAAAACAAGCCTTCTAGTAGCCAAAACAAAAGTTGCACCAGTTAAAGTAACCCTGCCGAGGTTAGAATTGTGTGCAGCCTTGCTGCTTGGCACACTCATGAAAAGAACAGTTCAAGCGCTAAATTGCAGTGATGTGGAAATATATGCATGGTCTGATTCCACAATTACTCTGGCGTGGATACAAGGACAACCAACTAGATAAAAAACGTTTGTAGCAAATAGAGTACCGGAAATAACAGGCACCATACAACCTGATCGCTGGTTTAAAGTATGTACAAAAGAAAATCCAGCAGACTATTTATCTAGAGGGATAAAAGCAAAAGAATTAGTGAGGATAGACCTATGGTGGAATGGACCAATCTGGCTAAAACAAACAAATATTAGGTTTCCACTACCAGAGAGATTGGATACCGATGAAGAGAAAAAGAGAATAGAAATAGTAGCTAACACAACCGTCAAGATTAGTACATCTGCGAAGGATTCAGAAATTCAAACGCAAAAAAAAAGAGATAGAACAGGAACAACTTACCCCTCAAGAATTAGAAAACGCCTTGCAAAGATTAATAAAGAATACTCAATAATTATATTATTCAGAAGCGATAAAAACGCTAAAGAGTGGAAGACCACTTAACGGGAGAAGCAAACTACTAAACTTACTACCCTATGTGGATAACTATGGCATATCACGGGTAACAGGGAGACTTCAGAACTCAGAGTAAACACATGATGAAAAGCATCCCTTAATAATACCTCACAAAAATAAATTAAGTAAACTAATAATACAACATTGCCATACAAAAAAGTTGCATGGAGGCCTACAACAAACTCTGTACTACATAAAGAAAATATTTTGGATCACGCACGGAAAAAGAGCAGTGCCAGAAAAAATAAACACTTGTGTCAAATGTAAAAGATACAAGGCCAAAACGGCTCAACAATTAATGGGAAGTTTACCAAAAGCGAGGGTAAACCAAGCTGATCCATTTGCAAATACTGTTGTAGACTACGCCGGACCAATCAAAATAAGAGCAATCAAAGGAAAATGGTACAAGAGCTATAAAGGATATATAGCAGTATTTGTATGCCTAGCCACAAAAGCTGTACATCTCGAAGTAGTAAGCGATATGACAACGGATGCATTTGTAGCTGCATTTTAAAGATTTACTTCAAGAAAGGGACAGTGCAGTCATATATACAGTGACAATATAACAAACTTTGTAGGAGCAGCAAACCTGTTACTCCAAATTAGTGAGAAAGTGAAGGCATCATTAACAGACACCTTAACAACATTAAGAACACATTGGCACTTTACACCAGTCTATGGGCCACATTTTGGAGGTTTATGGGACAGTGCTGTTAAAATTATGAAATGTCACTTGAAGAGAGTAAGTGGGGATAGTTCGTTAACATACGAAGAGCTAAGCACAGTGCTAGCTCAAATAGAGGCATGCATAAATTCCCGACCTTTATGCGCTGATACGGAAGATACGGAGAACAGAATAACAATAACCCTAGGACACTTTTTAATTGGGAGAGACCTAATTTCGCCAAATAGGAAGGAAGAGTTGAGCACATACACGAATATGCCATAAAGGTGGAGGCAATTAGAAAAAGTAAAAAGACATTTTTACAACAGTTGGAGACATGACTACTTGTCAAATCTACAACAGCGATATAAGTGGCAAAAACCCGTTACAAACCTAGAAAAAGAAGAAGTGGTGATAACAAAGGAGGATGTCACCTCACCGGGGAAATGGCCACTAGCGAAGATAATCGAAACACATCCCAAAACTAAAGGTTTAACGAGAGTCGCAACAGTTCAGAAGGCGAACGGAAAAGTAACTACTCGTCCTATATACAAGTTAATACCAATAGTACAAGAGCCAAAATTTATGTTTTGCATCCTATTTTTAGTGCTTTTAAAGCCATCAAATGCAGATTTGTACAAAATTTATACCCCATCCCCCCGGATTATATTAAGAGCATCCAAGCGATGTATACATAGATCGAGGGATATTTAGAATAAAAACTTATTTAGAAAAGAAACAAATTTTAGATGGTGAACAAACGATAGGTTTAATAGTTAAAACGCTGGAAGACATATATGTAAGACAAGAAATATAATAAATTGTTATTTACTATCGAGCCAGTTAAAAGAGGAACAAGAACGAGCAAAAAAAGTCGAGTATTAGATCTGGAAGTTAAAAGAAGGCCGAAGAGGAGTCTTCCAGGAATGGTCCTCACATCAGTATTTGGGGTAAATGATGAAGTATAAAGGGACATAGATTCCTTGAACGAAAATCAGAAGGATCTAATATAAAATTTAAAACATCAGACGAAGCTGATATTACAAACAATAGCCTTAATTAACTCTACATATATTGATACATATTCGAATGCTATTGATATTGCAATTTTATCTGAAACATGTTATAAGACAAAACACAACATTGTTTATAAGGGATACCAAATTATTAGAAAAGATCGTCAAGATCGTAGATTTTAGGTGTAGCTATATTTTTAGGCCTACGGATAAATAAGTATAAGATATTGGATATTATAAATGTTGGAACATTGGAAATTTGTGGTGTAAAAATTGATTTTAATGGCAGAATAATTAACATAATCTCATTATATAAACCTGACAAGAATATAAGCACCCGAGAATGGGAACGGCTTTTTAATTGGTGTTTGTCACTCGAAGGAGAGACGGTACTAGGAGGTGACTTCAAAGCCCATCATGCGGTATGGGGTTCTCCAAAAAATGATATGGTTGGCAATAGAATAATTGATGCATTAACTGATATGGATTTAATATTTCTAAATGATGGTCCGGCGACAAGAATTACCCCTCCAAACTCTACAAAATCAGCTGTAGACTTAACACTAATAACTCCTGGACTAATTGCACTAGCACATTGGCAAACATTGGATAGAACTCTCGGATCCGATCACTATATTATTTCCATCAAGTTAAATATTGATGTACCCTCTTATGTTGTCTATCCAACAAGGAAATGGAAATTAGAGAAAGCCAACTGGGAATTGTTTCATAGCACTCTTGAAATGGAACTGAAGAATGTTGTATATTCTGAAAACTGTAATGAAATGGCATTTAATTTGAATAGAGCAATTAATACAAGCAGTGAAGCTTCTATCCACCAAAACGTACCCTTCAGTCCTAAACATAGACAAAAATCAATTTGGTGGGATGATGAATGTAATACACAGCTACAGCTTAAGAAGAATGCTCTTAAAAAATACAAAACGGCATCTACACTGAATAACTTTCTTGAATATAAAAAGATAGAAGCTACAACTAAAAAAATGTTAAAACACAAAGCCAAAACAACATGGATTAAATTTTGCTCCAGTCTTAACTCTAGTTGCCCATCAACTCAAATATGGAAGATGGCTAACAAATTAAACAACAAAAACACAAACATCAAACATGCTCCTTCCGAAGTTGCAGAAGATATTCTACAGAAGTTATGTCCATCATTTGTTGACAAACATATACCTTACATGGCTTTAAATCCAGAAGAACATTTTTTATTAAAAGAAATAACATCATCTGAACTGTAATATGCTATCAAGATATCCAAAAACACAGCTCCAGGTCCAGATCAGATTTCTTACATCATGTTACAAAAAATGGGTGTACTGGCTAAAAGACTCCTACTACATATTTATAACTGTATTTTGCAAACTGGAATACCTCCTTACAAATTTAATGATTGCTTTGTTATATTAATTCTAAAACCGGGAAAAGACAAAGATAATCCGGAATCATATAGACCAATAACATTATTGTCATGCATTTTTAAAACATTTGAAAGGATTCTGAAATTGAGAATGGAAATTTGGTTAAGGCGGCATAATATTCTGCCAGCAACACAATATGGATATAAACAAGGCTATGGAACCACAGATGCAGTAGTTCGTCTGACTACAAATGTTCAAATTGGTTTTTCTAATTCCATGACAACCGGTGCATTGTTTATTGACATAAAAGTAAAAGGGCAGCACGGGTTCGGCGTATTTTCCCATGTTAAATCCCATAAGAAATCGCTAAGGTTCATTCTGCTCATTTTTGACGCTTTTTTTGGTGGAGGCGCGACGGCTTGTCGGATCGTGACGTGTTGGGTATCGTTGGAAAGCGGAGGGGACGGGGAACACGTTGAGATAAAAATCAAACGCAAAAACTGTGCCAAAACGGCATTACGTCATATCTCCGTTGTTATTGGTCCGATTGTGACGTACGAGGGCTCTGTGGAACGGGGAGGAGATGGTTAATACGTTAATCCAAAAAGCAAACGCAAAAGACAATACCAAAAGGACACTAAGCGTGCAACATCCAAACGGCTCAACGTACAACAACGTGTGAGGTATCGATGGAAATGGGAGATGGTAACGAATATGTTTAGATAAAAACAAAACGCAAAGACGTCGACGCTAGCTTGCAACGTCTAAACGGCTCAACGTGTGAGGTATCGATGGAAAGGGAGGTGGAATATGTTAAGACAAAAAGCAAACACAAAGACCGTGCCAAACGACGCTATGTCATATCTCTGTTGTTATTAGTCAGATTACTACATGTAACACGTTAAATGAAAAGGGGAGGTGATGGGAAATATGTTAAGACAAAAGACAATGACTAAAACGCCGCTATATCGGATCTTTGTTTAGCATAATAGACATTTGAGGAAAGTGAGGCTAACAGGGAAACAAACATGACAACATTGAGAAAACGGCTCTAAATCATATCTTTGTTGCTATTGAACATAGTTTGAATGAGATTCTACCTCTATTACAGTTCATCGTCTCGTCACGCCACCTGTCGACCACATCTAGCACCTGACATCGTAAAAAAGACACACAGCTCTCTCTCTCTCTCTCTCTCTCTCTCTCTCGAAACAATGTGAAAGGTGACGCTGAAAACGATATAACACGCAACAACGTGTGAGGTATTACTAGAAATAGAACATGAATCGAAGAATGTATACCATTCTTATAGTATGACCAAACCAACAAGCATCCTCAATATAATCTTCTCTGATTAAATATGACCATAGACTGAACGTGAATTACTATACAGCACTATTATTCTGTATATGCGTATCTACGGTAGTTCGAGTAATAATATAAAAATTATAGAATACAAATGGTGAGTTGCATACTAATTTACGACAATTCGGGTAATATACAAAATTAGCAAATACAAATGGTGAGTTGCATACTATATTTTATCTACGGCAATATTATGTTTTATAAGAAATAGTTACATAGACTGCATGTAAAATATGTTAGCAAGGTCAGCAGTAAGTAGTGGTTAAATGTAATGTTAGTATCGAAGCGATGAAATGTATGTGTAAAGCGAAATTATACAATGCATAAAAGGTAGTCAATTTGGTTCGAACATAAATTTGCTGAGAAAACATATGTTCTTAACAACAGTCACCAACGTGAAGGTACGACTACATCGACTGTCATGTTAGTATGGATGATGGTTAGTAGGAATGAATTATTTTACATTATATGATAATATATTTAGCAGCAATATACTTAACGTTACCAAGATCAGCACATGATTTAACTTGGTTTAGTAGACATCTTTTTGTTGATCTGATGGACATCTTTTATGTTAAGACACTATGTTGTTCATTCAAAAATGAATTATTAAGAGGGTTAGTCGATAACTCTAGGTTACCTAATCTTAAAACTAGGGATTTCTCCGACTCCTGTTTTGGGACAGGCTATCGAAGACTTAAACTAAATCGGGGTAAAGACAACCATTATTGATTATCTTGCTAGGAGGCTGCACGAACACTTGATCCTAACTTAATAAGATCGGTTCATTAATTTGCCAGCGGTCCATATCAGATAACTTTTTAGTGGTCATAGCTAAACATCTTTTTTGTATATGTGCTAATCTTAAGTATCTTAATTAAAAATAATATATACAAAACTAAGATCTAGTAGAATTACCATATTATATAAACACCGATGAATAAGGGGAAAGGTTCAGAAAAGCAATATAATAAAAGGGTCTGTTCCAGATATATTTAGCATTATGTTAGCTGTAATAAAGTTTTACAATGACTATATTAAATCAACTAAATATGCTTATCGTAATTATATAAAAATGGTAAGTGATATTAAAGATGTTAAGAGAAATATAATGAAAAAATGTCTGATTCTGTTGTATTTATCAATATTGTAGTTGTAATAAATTCAGTTTTAAAAATGACAATATACAATTAGCCTTAAAGTTAACCAAACAGGAGTAAAAGTTATGAAAGAGTTGGCATATTAAAATCTTGCTTTTTGTTAATCAACATCCATCTCAAGATTATTAATTAAATAATGCCCCCATGGAAGCGTGTCATAAGTCTCCGGAATGTGATGTCTTTTATCATCATTGGGGCTAAGCGCAACCTTTTCCTGGGTAATTGTATATACACGATGTCTATCTGATCTTATAAGATTTTGCGAGGCAATCTTTGTTGTAAAGTTATTTAAACATTTGACATAGTCTTCGAATGTAATTTTAGTGTGTACAACAGATTTCTTTACCCCCTTCGCCTTCTTTGTCACACCATAATTTCGTACAATATTATCAATTTCATCATCCTCATACTCCTGTTCTTTCAACTTAGCCCTCATTTTTTCAATTTCATTGTCTGTGATGGCTACTTTTGTAGTGTACAATTTCGATCGAAGACCTATATAGTCGGTCATTATACGACCATTATTCTCATCTTTCATCATACCCAATACCTTCTTATTAACCTGAGGGATGCCGTAAATATTATCTACTGGGTAGTCAGACGTATCAAAATATTTATAGCAATCGTCTACCATTGCTTCATAGGGATCTTTTTCCCGTATCTCTACGATTACACTATCGGTATCTGTATAGCAAGTCGTAAAGTTTTCGCCAAACCTGCTGGCCAAATAGTCATATTGAAAATTATATATGGTTGTTTTAGCTAAATCCAATATACTCATTCCAACATAAATCGGTTTATCTAACCATATTTCTGCTCTATGCATCTCGACAGCAACCAAATTTTCATTAAAGATAGTAGCGTTTTTAAACAGGGGACTACTTATTCTTGCTTCAGCTCCATAACGACCCTGCCATTCCGTCAACAATTTAATATCAACGCGCTTGCGCACATTCTCCATGGTCTTACCAAACACAGCATTATTCATCAGCTTAAAAAAGTTTTTTTCAAACTCATTTTTCGCTGCCTTCCGGAGATTTGTATTCAAGTCGATGTATGATTTCAACCATGGAGCCTGTTTAAATTTTAATACTCTATGTATCTTTTTCAGGATCAATCCATGTGCAAGCGCTTGCTTAAGGGCTCTGTAATGTACTACATATTTTGTTTTATCATTAAGGGTCGCCATTAATTTAGTCTGCTCTCGCGGACGTGAAGGAGGAAACATAGTTTTTGGGTTCAAAGATTCTGGGCAGAATGGGATGTCTTTATGACGATCATGGAGATGTTGAGGGTACTCTAAATCTACCTCGAGAATGTACCCTTCAGAAGCATCATCAGGAATAGATATAACGTCTATATTAGTATCGACCCACTCGAATCCACCATAGGGAAGATATTGAGACATTGCCCAACCATACTGATTATTAACGTCAAAGTACATAAGAAACGTTTTCGGTTTAGATGGGTCATAGTTGTTGATGTATGGATTGTTAGCGCATGATCGACGTTTACTACAAACTTGACTTAAACCGCCACGAATGCCACGCTCCACAAACAAAAACATATCTGGATCTGTTAAAAGCTCCAGTTCCTGTTTTGTATGTTTAAACATTGCATCCCACGTGAAGCCGGGAAGAGTGAAGTATTAAGCTGGGTCAAGATTATATGTTTTGAGACAACTGGATCGGAACTGTTCAAAAACGTCTGCAAGAAGAAGGATGTCTGTTTTCATGTAGAGATCAACATAATCCCCGAGAGTGGAGCACGAGAATGAAGACCAGACATCTTGGGCTCTACGATAATGTCGACGAGGACATGGTTTATCCTCAAGTTTATTATAAAAGGACTCAATGGGGGTAGAGACATTTCAGCAAATTTTTTAAATGAATCAATATAATCATAAGGCATGATACCTTTCTTGGTTAGAAGACTGAATTGCTCCTCAGGAAGCGATGAAAATTGGGACTTGAGATTAGGATATTCTACCAAATAAGAAGAAAGTTTATCGAGGGAAGACGCCATGAATCGAAAACTATCGATAAAACGGAATTTAATTCGAGCGTCATCAATGTGTTTCGTAAAAGAGATATATTTTTCCTTAGTAATAGGAAGAAGATCTACGGGGCCTTTGATGTGTGTAGCAATATCATTAACAATGAAGTGGGCGTCATATCCTGAGAGGTTATGAAATATCACTGGAATAGTGTGAGCGTCTTTGTAATTAATGTTACACCCTTCATGAGCTGCCCCTCTGTAATTATTTTCTGGAGTGAGGTGATCGTGGTCTCGTACTTTCTAATCTTCAGGAGAGAAGCGCTGCTCGCAGATATGACAATAAGTGGCTGCATGAAAATCACTCTCTTGCTGAGATGTCATATTTATATCATACGGGCACAAAAACACTGGTGACACTTTCTCTGTAAGCTGATTAAGTTCATCTGCAAACCACTTCATGCAATCCTTTCCTCGATATGAGCTATATATCGACAAAGAATCATCATAAGAACATTTAAAGAAATAACCAACTGCTACAGGAATATGCTCCTGAGGTTTTTTTGGATCTCCCGTGCGTATCAAAGCACTTTCGAGATCTGCGTATACGGTGAAGGGGGCTTTAATCTTATTCCTATAATTTTTAAATTTAAGCATTTTATGATTTTCGTCAGGCATTTTAACGGCTGTTTCGTTACTTCTTACACAGTCTTTGATGTGAGCTTCCAGCTGAATAGACGATGAAAACGGTTGTAAGCATCGATCACAGATAACATCTGATCGCCCTGTGCAACATTTCTTATAAATATTTAACATCTCCTCCGATCGAAAATAATGCAGGCATGCATTACAGAAATATTTTGTTTTCTTTTCTTTGCTAAGCTGCGTGGAAAGAAGGCGGGACAGATTTTTTATCCACACATAGTGGTACTTCGTAGGCGGCTCATCGTATTTATCTTGTACCAAAAGCAGATTCACATGTTTAATCCTCTTGTTCTTTGTTAGGAAGGCTGGCAGGGTCGTAAAATCTCTTTTTTCCTTTTTCAGAATGTATACATTTATTGAAATGTCATTCTGTTTCTCAAAGTTTAGAATCGGCTTAATAGTCATAGGCCACTGAATTCCCTTTAGCTTTAACACTTTAGAGTAGTGCGGGTATGAGCTCATTAAAGCAGAGTTATTTCGACACGGATATAACGCTGATACAACGGCCCACGCGAAGCACGCCTCATCATCATTTTTAACATTAATACATGCTTCTTTTCTCTTTATCTGAGGAGGAAGTTCAATATATGATGAGCCTAGTTGCGGCGTAAATTTATTAATGTTTACCCCCAGGTTAACAACAGCCTTTAGTGCCCATCCAGAATGACGTTCTTGGAATTCTTCCAAGTCTCTGTTGATGGGTTCCATTACTTTCTTTTCAAACCACTCATCAAGATTGGTGTCTCGATAGATTGGTGAGTTCGATGTGGTGAAATATTTTGTATCTTTAAGGATTTTCTCTCCGCTAGCTATCTCGAAGTCTCCACCAAATACCATATTCACCTTTACTGCCTCGTCTTTCTTAAGTGCGTTATGGATTCTCCGCTTAAACAAGGCTTTGCAATCATTAAGGAAACTGCCTGGATCCTTGTGTTTAATGTTTGAGATGACTCCCGTTCTAATTCTCGAGTTGAATGCTGATATGGAGTCATCCCATTGTACCCTCTTGTAAGCAGTCTCCGGTCGAATGTTAAGCCCCGCCCCCTTCTTCTGTTCGGCTTTCAGCTGGTTTCTTAACGTTTTCACTTGCCGCATCTGGGCTTCAAGGTGCTACTTCTCCCCCATCGTATTTGCATATCTCATAGAGTCCCTGATCTTTTTGACTGCTTTCGTACATTCTACCAATCCTTTTCGTACATTTTGTTCATTATAATCAGTTCTGATTAAGCCTAAGATGGATGCTATAAGTGTAATAAGTTTGGCCAACATGTTTATACAAAAAAACCCAAAATTAAATTATATACAAAAAATTTAAAAACTAAATATGATTAGAAACCAAAAATTTTTTCTAAACCAAAATATCACAAAAACCCAAAATCTGAAATTCAAAATTTATTTAAAAAAATTGAAATTAGAAGTTCAAAAATTATCAAAATAACCAAAAAACAATCCAAAATTTTCAAAAAATTTAAAAATTTTGAGAAAATATCACTCACCAGAGCACACTTTTGAATAATTACCAGAGCACACGTCTGATTGCTAGAAATATCTGTAGTATTAAATATACTTTTTAGTCGAACGGAAGACTGAATTGTTTATAAAAGGCCCCTGAAATGTGTAGATTTGTGTTTGTTCTTCCATAAGAATCAACGTAAAAGTGCTATATTTAAGACATTTATTGAACTTGGTCACATTTACTCCTTTCTCAATTTTAAGAACGATACAAGGAAGTATCAGTACTACCAACATAAAAAAAAGCAGTACTGTCAACTATGAAAAAAAAAATTTATTAGAAAGTAAAAGATACTCTGTGCTAATTAGATTGGTGTAGGTATATAAAATTATACGTTGACTCATTCATAGTGCATTCTATATCATTCCATCACAAGAAGGAGTCATGGTTAGGAATTGTAGAGTTGTCTTCAGGAGTATCCCGATGTCACCCCAAGCGAATTTTGTGATACCTGTTACATTAAAGGAGGTTTAAATGGCGGAAAGTGGTTTCCATATAATTCTTCTTCCTGATCTATTTACGAAGATTTCAAAGAATGTCAATTTAATTATGATAGACGTCAGCTACTTTGCGAAAGATGTGGAAAATATATGAATAGAACCGATATATATATATATATATATATATATATATATATATATATATATATATATATATATATATATATCGATATATGAAAAATAAACATGACATTGAAAACTATTCAGTTAGATTTACATAAACTTTCGATGAGGGAACTCCCACCACCACTTTCATCGCTAACACACTCTGACTATTAGCAACAAGTTTTCATTCATCGAATAATAGTCAAAAGCAGACACATCAGTTGCTACAATATAAAACAATACATTCAGTTAAACTTGATCAAGACATGTATGGAGCAAGAATTTATTCGAGCCAACTACGCAGGCGCGGGTTTATCGGCTAGTTTAATCTTTTATGAAGTTGCCAGGCAGTATGGGATAGCAACAAAAGTGGTAATAGGTACAAAGATCTACTCACATGGCATTGTAATTACGGCACTTTTCTGGAATGAATATAATGAGATAGTATTCGATCCAACAGATGCAAGTACAAAACATCATTTACCTCATCAAATGGAATTTACGATGAAAAAAGGAATGTTTATATATAAAAGCGGTGAAGATAGAAAAATGGTTGATATTTATCATGATTTTAAGAAAAGCAAATCGACGATAGCATATTTTACAGAGGCATGTCTACTGGACATACGAGAAAATATTTTTAACACTGTAGCAAAAATACTTAAAAAAAAAATTAATAAATAAAATGTACCTCAATTCTCAACAATAATATAGGTAACAGCGCATGATGTTTAGTTGACATAGGTAGAACTGACACCCTACACAGGTGTGACCAAAAAGAGGTGTAATTTAAATAATAATACATCACTACTAAGTGTCCGCTCAGGCCGCCATCTTCTTGCACACCAACAGGGGGTATCAGAGACATGTAGACGCCATCAGTAACACATATGCAGAGACACAGAGGATAGCAGAGACATGTAGACACCATTACTGACACGCTAACAGAACAGCATAGGCTACCACACAGGAGCACCAGACGTCATCAGATACATGCTAACAGAAGTCATAGGCGACCACACAGGAGCACCAGACGTCATCAGATACACGCTAACAGAAGTCATAGGCGACCACACAGGAGCACCAGACGTCATCAGATACATGCTAACAGAAGTCATAGGTGACCAAACAGGAGCAGTGACACATATGCAGAGACACAGAGGATAGCAGAGACATGTAAACACCATTACTGACACGCTAACAGAACAGCATAGGCGACCACATAGGGGCACCAGACGTCATCAGATACATGCTAACAGAAGTCAAAGGCGACCATAGAGGGATATCTGAGACGTACAAACGTCATCGGAGACATGTTAACAGAAGGGTGCAGATGTATAAAAATAAGGACTCAAAGTCAAGAATTCATTTGGTAACATGTCTCCAAACAGAGCGGTTCAAGTAAAGAAACTTGCTGCAATTGTGAGAGAAAAGTATAAAGCTCTTAGAAGAATGCAAGCTGATGACAACGAACTTCTACAGACAACGTTTAAGCCAATAACTGCACCTCTTAAAGAAATAGCCAACTATGTGAATGTCCCTAAACCAGACCCCAACGAAGATGATTCACAAACTCATCCGCCATCACAGGTCAGTGATGACATCGAACCTCTGCATACGCAAATATCGTACAACCCTTATTTAGAAAAATATACTCAAGATTTAGGGAATGTAGACCAGATATACGGTCCACATGTTAATTGGTCTACTGGAGAATGGTCGTTTGGAAATAAAACAATTGAGTTCGATAAAGATAGCAATAAAATGGATTCACACATTTTTACAGCTACACCTGGTCTGTACGACCTGATCTTCTCGAAAGAACCTACACAATATACACTAGCCGATCAAACAATCTACAAAGCTCTTCTAGACATATCCGGCGCACATAAAGATGGGCGAGGTCGATTAAGTCATCAATCTCACACCATAAAATATGAAAAAATTATTAAGCCGATGTATTTGGGTAATAAAAACAGAACACCACAGACCTTACACGGTACCGCAAAAAATGTCGAACTACATACCCACGTAAAAGATACAACACACACACACAACAACAACAACAATGTAAAAGAAGACATATATCACAGAAGGCTCACGATACAGAAGACATGTCAAGTTCAAAGAAAAATCATGTTGATTTTACCACAAGAGCTGTGGTAAAATCAAGCTAACAAGGATTCGTAATATAGCACAGAAACAGATATTTGTCCAATTGGAAAAGTTATGGTCTCTATATAAAGAACATCATGACCCAAACATGCTTGTAGAAGGCCTTAAAATTCTTTCAGAAGCCGACGCTTTAATGGGGAAAGAAGCAGCTGAAATCGTAGACGAACTGAAGTACCTAGATATTATTGAGTAATAACAGGCGCATACTTCACGCAAACAAGAAATTTCAGAACAACTAAGAAACTTTCGAAATTAAAGTTCATCATCTGCTCAATAACAGATACTAAATCTGAACTTTAAGAATGAATATAATAATAAAGTTGCATGTATGTTTTATATGTATTAATTTGTATCAAATAAACATTACCTCTCCTATTAGATTTGAACAGCCTTAACTATAAAAAAATATTAGAAGTCACAGGTATTCATAGAGATTCCTAAGGATATTTGAGACATCAAGCATTCCCAGAAAAATTTAGAACAATTATCAAACCCATGTATGTATGTATATTGAGAAAGAAAGAAGAAGAAAAAGAAAACCCTGGTCAAGACACTGTTTATCAACTAAAGACATAAGACGGCTACAGATGAGTTCAAATGAAAACATTGAAGCGAAAAGAACAAAACAATATTTGGAAAGCAGCCTAGCCAAAAACGAGTCACAAACAAATCAGAGACCAAGTTCTGAAAGTGGACAGCTGCATGAGGAATTGAACAAAATATGGCTCCTATATAATGAAAACAACGATCCGACTTTCCTAGTAGCCTTGACTAATTGACTAAAACATACATTAAGAAGAGCATATGTTTCAGACAAAATAATTATATAAAAGATTGTACATATTTACACTTTAATAAATCAATTAAAAGTCAACTAATGCTAGTTATTTTCTTCTCCCACAGCATCATCCTAACTCTCGTAGATAAAATATAGTATGCAATGCCTCTTAAGAGTAAGAAGATAAAAATAGTATTATAAAACATGTGATAGAGAAGCCGCTATTTTCGAAATAAAACGTCAAATCAATTAAAAATATAAGGTGCACCATACAATTTAGAAAAAAAAATAAGAAAGAAAAAATACATATAAATCAAATTAGAAATAAAAAATTAACCGTAAAATCATATACTATTGTCTTAATATAGAGAGTAAAAAACCTCACTCATTTATTTATATACCAAGGAAATAAAATAAGATAAAGTATAGTAGAAATGTATCATAAAGAGCTGTTATTTTTTTAAAATAAAACGTGAACTCAGTTAAAAATATGTGGTGCATTATACAATTTAGAACAACGCAGGAAATAAAAAAAAAATATTTATAAATCACAATAAGACATAAGAAATAAAATTATATTTACTACTAAAAATAACTTACCATTTATTATTCACACACTAAACTGTACACAATATAGTTCATCTGAGACTGCCAGTAATACTATGTATGATTCGTGCTAGATTCGGTTATTTATACTCTCAGATATCGCAGCGTAAATTCTAGAATAAAATAATATATTTTCTGTTTTTATTAGTAAAAACCACACATGATAAAATATTTCACGCAAAATTAAGAATGCGGTTTTTATCAATTTACAAACTTGCAAATGTGGTTACCGCTATCATTTTTTTACATCCTATTACGAATAGTCTTATCATGAGGCCTCATCCTGTTTGTAACTAAAATGATAAAACATAAAATATATTTGTATTTAAAATATTTCTGTAGAAAAAATTTTCAAGTCTTCGATTTTTAGCAATTTTTAAACGTAAATGGTCAGTATACACTAGGATTGTTTTCACATATAATCTTCGAGTACCCAGTCCATTGCGTACATTGACTATTAACATAGTAATTTGGATCTTGCTTTCAGAACTTCGACCGATGTGGGCCCCGAACCATTTCCACAGATTTTTGAACCCATGAGTGTCTTCTCATGCCTAATCCTCGCTTAGTATCTATCCTAAATAATCAACTGCTGTATCCATACCTGTCACGTCCTAGTATATAGCCTAGATAGTAGAGTGTTATTTGTTTAATTGTGTTCACTATTTCTTTATCTTTTCCATAGATTCCCTCTATGTTGGTGCCATGTTCGGTGAAGAATGCGTTGGTACACTTATATTTCTAATGCTTTCAGGTTTTTCGCGAGCGTCTCTGTCAGCGTCCAGGCCTCTAAATTTCTAGATAAATTTTATAAAGATATAATGTGTATTAGTACAGGAGAATTAGGAATTTAACATTGGTTCGTTTTATGATATTTTTAGCCATAATTATTGATCCTATCGCACTTGGTCGGTGATTTTCGTAATATGTATGAAAAGACCTTTCTAATGGTATACTACACGGAGCACTTGGTGCAAAATTGAGCGAATTAGGATTTGCTAGAGATCAAACTGCGATAAGAGTTTTTCCTATGTCAATGGTTTTGTTTTACCGTCAATAACAATAAATAAGCATTTGCAGTTCGACCAAGTTAACACAACGGTCTTTATGACATTGTACCCTATATATTTTGAACGGATAAGCGGAAATCGATGTGTGACCCATCAAATTAAAGGATTTTGAATAACGAATTACGTTATGATGTTTGTTTTACGATAATGACATGTATAAGGCCTGTTTGACATCATATAAATAAATTTTATATAAATTTAATGTTTTTTAGGATAAGGATGTTGAGAATTTGCATTTTATCAGAGTGACTATTCATGTTCCTACATCAGATATCTGTGGCAGCTAAAAAGCATACTATTGTCACACCAACTGCAGAGGACAGTACAGCTCGTTTTGATGATCCTGATCGAGTATTAGTGTATTCTTATTTTCATATCCTGTAATGATACTTGCGTAGAACTATATTTAGACTTAGATGAAATAAATGGGATTACAAATCTCGTTATGGTCCTTATTCATGAACTCGGTCATGCTTTAGGTTTAGAACATAGCGACCATAAGAAAGCTGTATCCGTCGTCCATATTGATGTACCTGATATTTTGTTATTATGTAGAGGATATAAATATTGAGAGTTATATGTCAAGATGTTTGTTGGTTTGGGCATACTAATAGAACGAACGAACTGTGTACAGCAGTATACGAACGAATTGATATACATACCAGTGGCCATCGAATTCTACATCCATGAGATATGTTGAATAAGTTTTAATAGATAAGTATGCTACCTATTTGCTAAATTTTACTATAAGGAGCACACACGTCTATGTATGTTAAATCATTGGGATGTGCTACTTGTATAAGATCCTTTAGTATGCTACCATGTTTACTTTCCTCTATCATTTTTCTTTTTCTTTTCTCTAACATTCATTACTAAATTCAGTACTAAATTCTCACTGACCACATTTAGCTGAGTGCATGTAGAGCAGAGATAGTTCAGCGGAGGCTTGTTCTGAGCAGTGATCGTACAGCTGATATATATAATATGTCTAGTAAGATACGTTTGTTGGTCTGGCTTGGACATTCTAGATGGCAGCACTTATTATAAATTTAATTTTAACTTATTCGGAATTCCTTGCCCTGACGAAGACTTAGTTTCCCAGTTGACATATTTACTGGCTAAAGTCAGCTTATTTTATATATAAATTTGTAACATATACATAAAATAATAATAAACTTGTGTTATCCTAATGTAGGTTTTTTTATTAACGCATAAGTGTGTGGATCAATGAAGCAAGTTTTATTTTTAACATTTCTTTATTTCTACATTCATTTTATTATATACATTATTTCTATGGGCGACTTCTAATATGGGATTAATAACTATTGCAGTTTCATGTATACGATTTTGGAATCGTATGTGGTTCAGCAATTCAAAATTGTATTCCCTTTCCGGTTTGCAGATAAAATATATTTTATTTAAATTTTCGTTAAACGTAACCTTCTTCGTTATTTTCTTCATCTTTGTGGGAGAGTCGAGCTTTTTTTAGTTCTTTTAGATAAAATTAGACAGGTCTATAGCGTTTGTGTAGGAACCAATGTTAAAAACGTGTTGTTTGTAGATAGTAAAAGCCACAAGCTGTTAGCTCTATTACTGGTTTATTTTCCTTCCAGCCTCTAAAAGTTGATAATCGTACATAAAAATTGTTTGTCTCAGATGTACAATCGTCAAGACACATTATGATTGACTAATGAAATACCACAATAGTTTCTCTTTATCTATATATTTTTAACATATATTCAACAATCTATTAATTACAATCATTCTAATAATAAGCGTCTGTGTGGTTCGAAAAAAATGATTTTAGAGAGGTCAGTCTAATAACTAGACCTCTGGTATGGAGCAAACATAACATTCCATTAATATGCTAACTTTGACATTTACAAACAATACACATAATCTATAATTTTTACGCAAATCCGGTGAGTTAGAACACTTATTTATAAATCAGATCCGTTTTAGTCTTTGAGTTTGTTGACTGTTATCAAGCAAGCTTATTGTCAGGGCATTTGGATGGTTTACCAGACGTTTTAGGTACCAAAAAGTACACATAACGAGTACTTTACTGATCGTTAGTATTTCTAGATCACAATAATATCTTTTGTTTGATACGAAGCATGATGCGTCTGTTATAGAACGTAAAACTTTAAATTGAAATCTTTCCATTATGGCTCCCATAGGTCCAGACCGGTGTAAGTATTGAAAACTTACAGTTTGTTATGAATGGACAATTTTGATGTCCTGCCCAGTATCCAATAATGTTTACGAAATTATATAGAAATAATATGTTGCGCTTTGGCAACGTTATTCATTTATCTTAATGAGTCATCTCTTTGTCTACTGTTCAATGTCCCTAATATACCTTTGAAGAGATTCTATAGCTGTTGCAGAATTATTATCTGTAACTAACATAGCAGTGTTATGTCGTGCGTAAATGTAATGTAATGTCGTGCGTCTTCATATATATGGTCATTGTACACTACACCATTCACTATTTTAAAGCACATTAAGGCTCATTAAGCTGAAAGAAATGAAACAAGATGTATTGTTTATAAATTTATTATGGATATCTAAACATTACATTATAATTCATTATTCCATGATTAATACATTTACATTTTGAAAAAAGTCGTTTAGATTCATCGTTGGAGCAGAATGCTGTGAATTGGTTATTTTTCTTTATATGTTCCATAAGTTTGCATGCGTATCCTTTTCTCCGATACTTTGGTAATGTATATATGTAATCTAATACTCTCGGTACATCATGATGTCCTAGTGGATCAAAGTCGCATTTTGATAATAGAACGAACGATGCTGGTTCTCCGCTGACATATAGGATATAGCAGGTAACTTTCATGTTTTTCATCCATTGATCAATAAGTACGTCATCTAAATTTAATTGCTTAATTTTTCTGACTGCGTTCGGACCTCTGAACAGCTCAATTTTCTCCATCATACTCCGCCGAATGATTGATTGATACTGATTTTACATTATTTGTTCAATTATGTATCATCTGCAAATTTTACAGGAGTGGGGAGGACCGCATATATTACGTTTACAGACCGATTACAGCTAATAATTATAAAACACAATACCCACCTACAAAACATAATATTGCCGTAGATAAAATATAGTATGCAACTCACAATGCATTTGTATTCTATACTTTTTATAATATTACTCGAACTACCGTAGATACGCATATACAGAATAATAGTGGTGTATAGTAATTAATCAGATAAGATTATATTGAGAATGTTTATTGGTTTGGTCATACTATAAGAATAATATATGTTTTTTGTGATTCATCATGTTCTATTTCTAGTAATACTTCATGCGTGGATGTACGTTATATATCGTTTTCAGCGTCACCTTTCACATTGTTTCGAGAGAGAGAGAGAGAGAGAGAGAGAGAGAGAGAGAGAGAGAGAGAGGCTGTGTGTCTTTTTTACGAAGTCAGGTGCTAGATGTGGTCGACAGGTGGCGTGACGAGACGATGAACTGTATTATACGTGGATCCCATTCAAACTATGTTCAATAGCAACAAAGATATGATTTAGAGCCGTTTTCTCAATGTTGTCATGTTTGTTTCCCTGTTAGCCTCACTTTCCTCAAATGTCTATTATGCTAAACAAAGATCCGATATAGCGGCGTTTTAGTCATTGTTTTTGTCTTAACATATTTCCCGTCACCTCACCTTTTCCCGTTAACTAATAACAACAGAGATACGACATAGCGACGTTTTGGTACAGTCTTTGTGTTTGCTTTTTGTCTTAACATATTCCACCTCCCTTTCCATCAATACCTCACACGTTGAGCCGTTTGGACGTTACAAGCTAGCGTCGATGTCTTTGCGTTTTATTTTAACACATTCGTTACCACCTCCCCGTTCCAACAATACCTCACACGTTGAGCCGTTCAGACGTTGCAAGCTTAGTGTCCTTTTGGTATTGTCTTTTGCGTTTTGTTTTTATCTAAACATATTCGTTACCCTCTCCTCTTTCCATCGATACCTCACACGTTGAGCCGTTTAGACGTTGCAAGCTAGCGTCGATGTCTTTGCGTTTTGTTTTTATCTAAACATATTCGTTACCATCTCCCATTTCCATCGATACCTCACACGTTGTTGTACGTTGAGCCGTTTGGATGTTGCACGCTTAGTGTCCTTTTGGTATTGTCTTTTGCGTTTGCTTTTTGGATTAACGTATTTACCATCTCCTCCCCGTTCCACAGAGCCCTCGTACGTCACAATCGGACCAATAACAACGGAGATATGACGTAATGCCGTTTTGGCACAGTTTTTGCGTTTGATTTTTATCTCAACGTGTTCCCCGTCCCCTACGCTTTCCAACGATACCCAACACGTCACGATCCGACAAGCCGTCGCGCCTCCACCAAAAAAAGCGTCAAAAATGAGCAGAATGAACCTTAGCGATTTCTTATGGGATTTAACGTGGGAAAATACGCCGAACCCGTGCTGCCCTTTTACTCATAAAAAGTGCATATGACAATATTGATTTAAATATCCTCTGTGATAAACTTGTGTTTCTTGGCGTTCCAAAATCGATAGCACATTTATTATCAAACCTATACAAAGAGAGAAGTGTATCGATAAGAGTAGGTCACAATATTATTGGACCCAAGATCACATCAAAAGGTATTCCATAGGGAGCTGTTTTAAGTCCACTTCTTTTTAATTTGTACACATACGATTTGCACAATTTATGGTCTCCCAATATTGTTTGCTTACAATATGCTGATGATATTGTCATCTATTCACATAAGAAAACGTACAGTGAAAGCACTACTGAACTCCAACATATTATGTACAACTTGGATAATTGGACTTGGTTAAATGGTTTCAATATTTCGTACCAAAAATGTGCCGTAGTATTTTTTTCAAGAAAACACCCTATTAAACATCACGCTGTAACCTTACATGGCAACGATATTCGAATTGTTTCGGAATTTAGATATCTTGGTGTCGTACTTGATAGAAAACTGCTTTGGACACAACATATTAATTATACAATAGGTCGCTGCGAAAAAGGTATCAATTTTCTTAAAATGGTGTGTAAGAGATCGTGCGGTGAAGATCAAAGCATTGCATTGAATTTTTATTTAGCCTATATAAGATCTATAATAGATTACTGTTGTGTGGTATATGAGTCAGCTAACATTACCAATTTACGTAAACTTGATAGAATTCAATTTAAAGCTCTAAGGATTGTGTTAGGATTGATGAAAAGCACTCCAAATGAAGCCATCCTAGCTCTAGCATCTAAAAACCCACTCTCATTGCGCAGAGAATATCTGGAAAGCAAATATTTCCTAAACCAACATTATCGTGGCACTTATAATGCAAAAATAATTAATGAATTAAATACAGCTGATTTAACATCTACATACTTCATAAAAAAAAACTCTCCACCACTTGCAAGAGCAATTATAACTTGCAACGAACTGAAGTTAATAAATTCCCCTTGTACTTTTATCTGGGAATCATTGGATATACCACATCTAACAAGTGTTCTGGCTACAAATATTACTATCCCTAAATACCAAAACGAATTTTGCTACACTACTCTTAAAGAAATCCTAAGTGGCTATTCAGATCATATTGTGATCTATACAAACGGGTCAAAATCACCAACATGTACAACCAGTGCTTACTTTGTACCAAAAATATAGATTAAAAAATCGTTTATTTTAAATAATCAATCCAGCATTTTTTCTGCTGAAGCATGTGCTATATACAAAGCCCTTGAATTGTGCTGTGAAAACCAGTGGAACAAAATTGTCATATGCAGTGATTCACTGTCAGTATTACACTCTTTACAAAACTTTAAATTCACAATCAATAGCAATATATTCATATTAGAAATTTTTCAACAGTTACTAAAACTATCAGATCCATATGGTACTAAATTTCTATGGGTTAAGGGACACTCGGATATTGTTGGCAATACTATTGCTGATTCTATAGCTAAAAATTCATTACAGCACCCACATATGGTGATAGAAGAATTTAACACATGTGACCTACTTGCCTGTATCAAACAACATATTAAATTTAAATGGGACAGACAATGAATTTAGTTTGGTGAAAGCAGGGGCACTAATTTATACAAATTACAACCCACAGTAGATGTAAAACAGTTTTACAAATATGTTACACTAAGCAGAAACACAGTGTCAACTGTCTTAAGATTAAAAGTAAATCATGGATGTTTTCCGAAGAATTAAACGAAGGAGAGTTGGCATGCTCACCAATGGAAATCATTAATATGGATACTCAGCCAAACTGTATCTTAAATGAATTATATGATAGAACTACCAATACCACTTGCAATATAATAGAATACACGGTAAAGGAAGCCAGTTGGTTAAAAATGAGCACACTGAACCTCTGGTTAGTCATTCCACCATACGCTATACATTTAGCTATAATGTGCGATTGTTCTCGATCTGAACATATAATCAATCAAACGAGTTTTATAAAACTGTCACCAAAATGCGTTGCTCAGACTCGAAACATAACATTACTCACATTCAGTAACGGATTGGAAATAGCAATTTGAAGCTATTTAAAGACTCCCGTAAGTCCCATTGAAGAGCTTATGCAGAGGCCAATTATAAAGCAGAACAACATTCCCAAACATAATGTAGATATTCGGGGAGATGAGTTGCCAAATTAATATTGTACTTGAGGCAGAGCAGTTTGACCAAGATATATCCAAACACACGTGGAAAACCATTGCTAACCATCAGTTGATTCCTCATTTAACCACGAGACTAGTCACTATATTCATTGTTATGTTGATTGTCATTATATGGAAGGTAGTCAGATATTTTCGAAACTCCAAGAGAGCCAGAAAACAAAGGCATCAAGTTTCTTGCATCCAACCTCATTCAGCGCCTCGAAGACATACGGTATCACAACCAAATTTAATTAGTACTTTAAAGAAAGCCCCTCCTAGATCAGTTTCACTTAATGAGCTTAGAGTTGAATTAGATAGTTTAGCTGAAACATAAATTCTAAATAATTAAGTTATAGGTAGCACTGCTCGGGTGAGATAATAATTTAAAAACCGAGTGAATTAGTGTTACGATTATTGTTATAATATTATCTTATATTTTATATGTGTTTAAATATTTTCTATTGGTCGACTGTTTTTTTATATAGTGGCCAATATGTTCAATCACAAATTAATCCCTTAATTTGTAATCTCACATTATTCTTAACTTCTTAATCTTTTATAGTTTCACCGTGTATAAGTGACACATTGTAAAACCATATCGTATAATATTTTAATAATTAGTTCATTTACCTACAACTAAATAAATTGCCGAATAATATATTTCTTATTGAACTTCCTAAGTGTCGCAATTACGGCCTAGATTAAATTGTAATGTAAGCTAATAGTTCAAAGTTTGTTGGTATGGTATGATAGAAGCAATAACCTCTGTGCTGAGGTATGAATTATTTGTGAGATTGTAAATTGGGGATTTGAGCTCATGTGAACACAGTTTATTATAAGTAGTTACCTAACCAACATCATATTGTGTAATTACTAGTAGCTGTCAATAAAATCAACATTTTTCTGCAGAACTTCAACCTTTTATTATATTTATCATCGTCGATCGACAAGAAGCGGACAAAGGGGCATTAAAAAACGATTCGAACCTCATAACTACGTTCGGATCTTTTCTCTTCGCACCTTTCTTCGCGCCAATATTGGGTAGTAATCGTCGAAAAAGAGCCATCTTTGTGGAAATAAACTGCTATTGGCTGATATTTCTGAAAATGTTCGTATAGCTTAGACATTAGTGACGATTTTTTCGTTATGTTGTCGAAGTGATAGATTAGCTTGTTCAGGAACGTGTCGTAGTTCAGATCAGTCGTGAATTGGCTCTGTTTCCATTGAGCTTTTTCTCCTATAAATAATTTCTCTAGGATGTAGGCTATCAAATATTTTGTGTCCATATTCATGTTGCTCATGTGGTCTATAATTTCGTTTACGAATTCTTGAGGGTTTTCGGTATGAATGCCAGAGTATTGAGATAGTGCAGGGATTCATTTTGGTTGTGGAAGTTCCATTTTTGGTTTGTCCTGGACTTCACTGGGTTTGCTCTGCACTAGGGTTAGTGCTGTTACTGCTTGAATTAAAGTTGATAAAACTGATGCCAAATCTGGGTTGTGGGGTTCTTTTATGTATTGGGCACCATGCCGTACGGCTGTAGTATCCACAGAGGTATTCTCCATATCTAGATGATCTGCGACAGCCGCTCTAGAGGGGGATCCAAGGTTTCTCGATTCCATCCTTGTCCTCGTGGTAATGGTGTGCACCCGATCCAGACTCCACGTGAAGTTCACTAGTGGCTCTATAGTCCTCAAAAGCCTTTCGATAACTTAGAATACTTTAATAGTTCGATAGTTTCTTACTTCACGGTGTATTATTTTCTTACATGTATTTAATATGAGTATTCTAATTGCAGTGTACGCTTTAGATTTCACAGAGATGCCAGTCCTTCACGTTTCGACGTGTCGTCGAGCACACACCCCACAGGATGACTAAGAACACTGCCGGAGTGACGACTCTGATGTTGGTGCTACACCTCGCACGTTACCTACACGCGGAAAAAATCTTATGTCTTGTAAATACATTAATTATTTCTGTCGAGAAGGTTTCAAACGGCAAAGTGCGACTTCGACTCGGCCACCGAGTAATTCTCGGCCACCCGTCGGGGTCTTGCATTCACTTCTAACCGACAGTGGGCCAGCAGAACACTGTGCCAGTTCAGCACGATCTGACATAGGTCTAAGACAACCTGTCTTTCCTATCTCAAAGATCAATGTTCGCTCAGGCCGGGAATGTTGGCTCATGCCAAATAGGACCAAAGATGCCAAAAAACCGTTCGGACTTCTTTATAGCGAAATCTTCATAAAGGTTCAATCTTGAGTAACAATAATAAACATGGAATTTTCAAATGGCACTCGGCCAACAAGGTCTAGCGGGGCTAATACTGCAAGACGACTAGATCCCGATCGGAAGATGTGCTGCCTTTTTATACACATTGTATTTGCAATTTCGCAGCAATCATCCGCTGGCAAGCCAATAACAACGCAGGTAATAACGTTGTTTATGATTGGCCCGCCAGAGTAACCATCTGCGTCGTGATTGGCCACTTCTGGCGACAACTGACATCTTCTGATCGGGATCTGACATTATCTAGTTCAGCGCCAGTCGCTGAACAGTACAGACGTGTGAGCGAAGCGAGGACACTGCCGAGAAGCTGCAGCGACTGGGTCAAAGCCGGACTTTTTAGTCTGAGCTGTGAATGTCAGCACAACTATAGCGGAGAGACAGCGTGTGCAGTGATCAAGATCAAATAAAAAGCAAAAGCCTATGCCGAGACGAAGGTAAACCGAAAAGACTTATTTTTGATTGAGTTTTCACAGAGGAAAAAACCGAAGCATAGGAAAGCGAAGAAGCATACGGGCTTTTAGCTCGTCGGGATACTCCCTGTGCCACGGTTTGGAATGACACTGGGGGATTTTATTTTTTTAGAAATTTATATCTGGTAGACATGGCCTCAAGGTCAGGGAGGTGTATAACGCAAGAGGATCCCACTCTAATTCTGCCTAGAGTATGAACAATCGCGTTTGAGGTCACTGCTGGCAACGGGCCAGACGGTCTAGAAAAAAGCTTTCTCTTAAAAAGTTAGATCCGAAAGGCATTCTCCAGCCCCTATGGCTGCAGTGAGAGGAAACTTTACTATCTTGGAGTTTCTTGTCTTGTTGAACGACATTCATCTTGTGATTGAGATGTATTTTATACACTTGGTTATATAAGGGAATTTTTTGTAAGAAACAATTCATTTCAATGTTGGTCGTTCAAGGTGAAGAAGTATTGAATTATCTGATCAATAGTCTACCGTTTAAATTGCACGCTCCTGGTTACCAATATCTAGGAACTGGAACAAAATTACAGAAATGTCTAGTTCGTGGAGATCCTGGGATAAATCCATTAAATCGAGCTGCGAGAGATCACGATATCACATATTCCCAAAGTAATTCATTGAAAGATCGACATAAAGCAGATTGGGTGTTGAAAAACAAAGCGTGTGAACGAGTTAAAGCAAAAGACGCATCTTTGCTACTACGCAAAAGCTACTGCTTGGTTTGCTACTACAGCAATGAAACCTAAACGAAAACTAGGTATGGGTATGAAACATGGTAAACGTGTTGGTTCATTTAAGCGACATGTGCTACAGAGAATTATTAAAACGTTAAAACCTACTCCTCAGTCACCAAATCTACGTAAATCAGCCTTAGTTGCACTTGCAGCAGCTAGAAAAGCCGTTAAGAATGTAGGTAGAAAAAAGAATGTACGAGTTCCAAGAATCATTCCATTCGAACCAAACTCTGGTGGTATTTTGTCTTCAATCCCCATCTTTCCAGGCTTATCAGCTCTCGGGAGTTTAGCGGGGGACGCAAGCTTAATCGCTAAGACTGTAATTGATTTCAACAATGATCAAAAGAAACTAGAAGAGGATAAACGTCACAATAAAGCTATGGAACTGTAACGATACGATCATTAATAATCCAAGATTTCTAACGTTAGCAAAATCACATTAAATAGTAAACTCGAATCCCTACAATATCTACTAATTTGCCGCCGTTGGAGTATGCAAATTAGAATACTGTCTAATTTTGCAAGTCCTCAATTATCTAAATCTTCTCAGCTTACTACAAATATCCAACTATCATTCCTATATTTTTATATACATATTATAATATATTCCAGTATAATAACATTAAATATTTGAGCCAAGGTCACTTAATGGCAAATATATTCTAGTTTTTGTTACTAGAACAAAATCTATATTAAGTACAACAACGCAGAATAAAAGTTTTTTTTGTTCTCTTGTAGCCTGCCGGCTCCAATCTCAAGGACTGGGATTTCATTAATTTTTTATTTGCGTAAGATTACTTTTTATTTTGGAAGAATTACACTTAGATTTGGGAAGAATTAGAAAATTTTTATTTGGGGAAGAATTCTGGTTTGGTTTGTTGGTTGGTCTGCCAGTCCCTCTGCTAGTACCCTCAACTCTTTGAATCCTTTTACTTATCTTAATTTTATAATTTCAGATTTACATAGAATTTATTTATTTACTAATATTTCATATAACACTTATAATAAGTTGTGAGGATATATTATCCTCACAACTGCATGTAAGTACTACAAAGAACTCACAATGTCTGACGGCTGTCTGTTGCTTATTAGGCTTTAATTTGACATTAGAATTCCAAAAAATTTATTTAATTACTGACAAGTTCTTGTCACAACATTTAGAACACTAAATTATACTACATTTACCCGTCCCTATTTGTGAACAAAATATTGCAACTATCTTGGTTTATTTTTAATTCCAGCTGATTTACAGCTAGATTGAAAATCTGAATTTGCAATCTTGGTTCATAATTATCATCAGGTTTTTGAACAGGAAAATTTTCTGTCACATCTGGTATTGATTTAGTAAGAGAATTCTCTAATGTGTTATTTGGACTTTCACCTTCATCATTATCGTGATTCAATAATATAACAATTCAATAGTAAACTTCGTATATAGTATAGAGCAGTAAAGCAGTTGTCCATTTAGTGATATCTAAATATTTGGTTTTCAATGCTAGATTCACCAATTTCCATATAACTTATTGCATTCCATTTCAACTTAACCATTTCCTTCATGGTTATAAGTTGTTGTTCTACTTGAAATATTCCTTTAGAGTGTAGATAATTAATAAATTCTTGTGAAGTAAAGCTAGTTCTCCTTGTCAGATTTTATATATGCCAGCATTCTATATAAACAAAATAGTGATTTAATCTGTGATTGGTTTGAATTGCTTTCCTACCAGATAATGTCTGCATTTTTTTAATACTTCAATGCATTTGCATTTTTTCAATTGCATGTTTTCATTCAGAATCTGTGAGAGTATGTGTGAAAAAAGCAACTGGTTCTCCCCATTGATTGCTTCGCTTAATAATTATAGACTAAATGTATTAAAAGCATGTACTTATCTTTGTCTTCTAGGGATTTATCTTTAGATTCATGGCTTTCTAAAAAAGTCTTGAATGTTATATACCAATGTTTGAATTCTTTGCTAATTATGAGAATAAAATTATAGTAATATGCCTTTTGCAGAATTAAGCTTTTATTCACATAAAACTTGACATACTAAGACAAAACAATTATTGAAATACTGACCAGTTCTTGCCACAACATTAAGAAAACTAAATTATAGTACGCTTGACTTGTATTATTAATATTTCTTTTAACACATATAACATTTCTTGTAACATTTTTATAAATAAAGATTTTATTTGCTTTGGCATTTTGGCATTTTAATGTAATGTAAAATATAGTCTCAACATAACAAAAAAACCCAAAAAGTATACGAAAAATATTTATTATCGTATAGGATAAGGATTTTTCTTGTTATTTTAGGATTATATCGATTTTCCTTTACTTTAAAATGAGTTCACAATCCTAGGTAATATTACTAAACTTTTGAATTTCGCGCCATGTATATATAGTTACGCGCCCGGTCACTAGGTGATGCGCCAATCATTGTTTTACTCGTCAAAACGGGAGTTTCAATGCTAGGTGGTAGTGTGCTATGCTAGTAACACAAGACGTCTTCTGGACGTCCAATATACGTCCAGTTTTGACCTGGACGTACGAAGTGGGACGTACTTTGGGTCGACTAAATATAGACGTCCGTACTTGGACGTTCCCTGGACGTCCGAACTCGGACGTTTTCTGGATGTCCGACATTTACCAATTATGGGATCAAATAGCAAATATTTCAATAAAATAATTATTTACGTTAATAAAATAATTAAAAGCAAAAACGTTAAATCGTGATTAATTAAAAATTGTATAGTTCATTATATCCAAAACACATTTTTGTTTTTATGTAAAGGTGCAGTCTCTCTTATGCGATTGTTTATCTTCATATATTAAAAGAGCAAGAATTGGAGGAGAACATTTTAAAAATGATGCTAAATAACTCAAAAAAGAGTTAAACTCATGAAATGTATGTGAGAAGGGTTGAAGAAGGATACCAATCCAATTTTATAAGTAAATATCTGGTTAATGATGATGATTTTGTATTATGTGCTATTAAGGAAGATATATCAAAATCTGCATCAAAAATCTAATGAAGCCTTACAATAAAGAACAGGCCAAGAGGTACTTCCAAAAAGCTGTATTTAATTTATTGCCTATGTAGAGCTAGACGGGTAGCTGAAAATGCTTTTGGACTTCTCAGTCAAGATTTTCGAGTGTTTTACAGTCCAATCGCTGTTAAACTAAACACTTGCGATTTTTTAATTCTAGCAGCGTGTCTCTTACACAATTTAATTAGAAATCATGGTTGTCGAATATCTTCTCATCACTGCAATGAAGCTGGTAGGAGCATAAATTTGAATAGAAGTGGTAATTTTGGCCAAAATGAAGGTTTTAGTGTACGAGACGAATTTAACAGTTTTTTGTAATTGAAGGTAAAGTGGAATGGCAAGAAAGAAAAATGGGACAGAGGGAAAGATTAGAATAGATCAATAAAATGTTACATGATGAATCATTGTTTTTTTTTGTACAGTAAGGTAGATGATGATAATTAAAATTATAAACTTTTAATATTTACTACTATACTTACAGGGAATAAACCCCAATATTATTTAGAATTATCTTATATTTAACATCAATTTCCAGATCAGAAATTGCTATCAAAATAAAAAGTAAATAAATGATTTATTTTGTATGATATTGATTTCCTAAGTGGAAATTAAAATGTCTAATAAAAATATTATTTAAGATAATATTGTACTGTAAATACTAATTTTAGTTTTCTTTCACTTTTTTAAATGTTGCTTGTAACTGATATAGCTTAACTGTGTCTTAAGGATTTGATATTAAGTTAGTAACTACTTCAGAAATTGTGACATATTAAATATCTATTTTAAATGACACTACCACTAATATATAAGAGGAAAGAAATAGTATGGTAAAAAAAATATTTATTATTAAACTCTACAAACTACTATTTACTAAAATGCACATTTGAGCTTTTGTTTAACCTTTCTATTGTAAACACAATCAGGTGTTGATAACCTACAAACTTTCAATTCTATGTAAAAATTTTTAGTGTTTTATGAAATAGACGCATGCAGTCGCTGCAGAATGCAGTCGCTGTAGACCACTGCTATCATATGCAGTCGATGCAGCAGACGCATGCGATTCCTTGCGTCGGATGCATAAAGCAGACCGCTTGTATAAAGTTACTATTTGAGCAGTGCACAGCGCGTCGCCTGCGACTGCTGCTTGCGTCGAACGCATGCGGCAATGGCATAAGAGAGACTACACCTTAAAGTGTAAAAATCTTTTATTTCTAGAAATTTTTTTATTATTCTAGTTATCACGATGATATATGTTTGCTAATTCTAATAAGTGAAAATATGATTTTTATCAACACGATGAATCTTAATAATACTTATCTTTTTAAAGATGAACAAGTGGTGGTATATACTCTGGCTGCCGGAGTGCCGGCTGGACAAAATAATGAGAATTGATGATAATATTAATTGTCATTGTCATGTCATGTCATACCTACGTATGGCGTAGTCCCATGTATCCGATTTCTGACATACGAAAATCGTATAGTTTCGCAGTTGCTATTTGGAAGCTAGTCACATGGATGCGATTGTCGGATACGAAAATCCGTATAAACTGTTAACTGTCAATTTTTTGTTTATTGTTTGGATGTTTGGTGGTTTGGCTGGTAATTGCTGTTTTACCACTTTTGCGTAGTGAAACAGCAGAAGGGATTATTTCCGCATGGTATATAATCCCTTCTCCTGTTTTCAATTACTCAGTTTATTATGGATAACGTAGAAGAAACTATGTAACTTATGAAATGTGTAATTATGCATTCTAAGGTAATTGCAAATATTTATCAACATCATTTAGCTTCATTTTTTGCAAGAGTGCAATAGATTACTAAAAGCCCCTTGTGACTTTTTTTACTGAAATATTTAACTAACCCAATATTTTCTTTGTCGAATTGTACGTTTTGTTTTTTTTTTTGCGAATTAAAAGAAGCAGACATAATAATAGCGTTTTATTAACTTTACGAACATAGCTTCTTTGATTAAAATTCATGTTTCAATAAACTAAATGTACAGATGTTAAACTATTGAAATACAATTAGGTTACAAAACATCCGTTTTGTCGGAAAAAGTTAAAATAATTTTATCTTTATCCGATGTCGGAAGCGTAGTTAAAAATTTCGGATGAAATTCGGCGCGAAAATATTCTGATTCGATTCTGACCAATGAGAATACTTTCGGATTATCGTGTCGTCGGAGATCGGATGCATGGGACTCCGCCTTTAAACAAATGGCACAGTTTAATTATAATAATATTATTATTAATGCTTTAATAAAAGAAATAAAAAAACTTTATTTAAGCAGTGTACAGTGCATTGTTTTTTATGCTTGCTCTGGTTATAGTATATTGTTAAAGGATTAGTCCCATTTGTTAGGTTACTTTTGTTTTTATTTTATTACAAGTAAGAGCAGTAATTTTTTCTAAAATTGGTTATGTTTAAAAGAAAACGATTTGTTTCTAAGCGTCATAAATAGAGGAAGGTTACAAAAAACGTAGAGAATATTGTTAAAAATAAAAATTCAGATATTCCATCTTCTTCAAACCTTCCTTCGGAATCCCTAACTGATCATTTTGATGAGAGTTTCAGTTCAAATAGCTCAGGTTACAATACTACCGATTTAAACTTTTTATTAACAACATGTTAAGTAACTAAAATAATAATTAAAATGGACCACGTGAACGACCATTCCGATGATCCTTTACAAAGCTTTTTTTCAGTGAAACTGAAGAAGGGTCTAAACAAGGTTATAACGAGAATTCTGGAGGACCTTATCGAGATGTTTTTAATTTTTCTAATAAGTTATGCAACTGGACTTTGTTCTTTAATACTAGGTGATTTATTAAAAATTCATAAAGAAGTTCCTGATCTTTCTCATTTAAGTTCAGAGCCTAGAACCCTTCTTTCTTTACCCAGAGAACAAATACCCTAATCCTAATAATATGATTCAAATTTCAAAGGTATTTTTATCTTCACAATAAAAAAATGTTATACAAATTTGTGTAAATTTTTATGGAATCCCAATAAAAGAGTTTTAAAATGGACGTCCATAAGATGTTTGGCGCAGCGACATTCGGACCAATATCGGACGTAAATAGGACCAAAGCGGACGTTCCTATAGTCCGTGAAGGACGTACTATGGACGTCCACTGGACGTACGTGTGCTATTAGGGTTACTTAACAACATTTGAGTATATTTCTAAATTTAATATGTTGATACGTTTGTAATTATTTTGATTATTTTAATATTCTATGTTGAATTAATTTTTTTTTCGTAATATTAATACAAATTTACATTACTATAATTCGACTTGGGTGATAAATACTGTGGTCTTGTGGTGTGTTGTAGAGGTTCAATATTTGAAATATTTTCATAATATCTTCATTTATAGTAGAACATTTATTGGTTAGTGAGTTGGATTATGAACTCAAAATTAGGGGTATTAATATTGAGGATTTACCTAATGTTGATAGAAAGTGTAAGGTTTTGCGTGGAGTATTGAACAGGAGCAGGGCAATAGGAGTTTTACTCAAATTTCTGCTGGATCGATTTCATTCAAAGAACAACAGCAAGGAATATCCGTGACTCTCGATATCAGAAAATAGGCGAATTTAGAGGAACTGTCCATGATAGTCAATATGGTCGACTAACGTCTCGCTTAGCAAACATTTCAGGCCGTGTCCACTTGCTGAGTTGCATTGATGAGGATCAACACTTCCTTGAAAGGTCTGTCTCCGTTAGGATACTTACTTTGGATGGTGAACTCGACTCTAAAGTTAACTCTATTGCTTCATCCACTACGAATGCTCCAATTAACATAGTCCCTAGTTTTTCATATTCCAAACCAGTTCAATTAGATAAATGTGGTACTACATTTTCTGGTCAAACTCAACATATCGATGTTATTTCGTTTTTAGAGCGTGTCGAATGTCTAAGGGTATCTAGAGGTGTTTCAGAGAGGATGATCTTTTCGCTGTTGCAGCTGAGCTATGCACAGATTCTGCATTTACGTGGTTTATGAATAATAGGGGTCTTGTTGGTCTGATTTAGAGAAGTTAAAGTCTTATTTTCTCCCCTATTCGTTCCAGGATGATCTACTGGATGAGATCAAATCCCGTAAACAGTAACCTGGTGAATCAGTTACTATGTTTATTAATAATATATTTTGAGTATATGTAGTAAGTTATATACTCCCTTCTCTGACTCTGCAAAAGTCAAAATTATCAAAATTTTTATCATGGTCAGTTAGCCTTAGTGGATATCCACAACATCGAAGATTTGACTGACAAATATAAGAGAATTGAAGAAACTCTGTCTTGGTCTTCACATCCTCCGACCTCATCTCGACCTACTCCAGGTCCTTCGTCCAGTCCTTATCAATGTCAAAATCGTTCATGGCATTAGAAATCTCGGAAGCGTAACATGTCAGTATTAAATTCTTTATCTTGTTGGAATTGCCATGAAGCTGGACACACATTTTATGAGTGCAAAAAACCAAGGACACATATATTTTGTCACGGTTGTGGGAGAGATAACACTCTCAAGGGGAATTGCTATAAGTGTTCGGGAAATGAGCAGACCGAGGCTCGTACCCTGAGCGTCGTGGAAGGAAATATAGGTCAAGCAGGGCACAGCAATTCAAGGTGAGTTCAAGTCGAATCAAACAAAAAGATAACTTGGAAATCCAAAGCACTCCATTCAGACGTTGTTCTTAATTCTAGAGTATCTTCTCCCTTATTAAATGTTAGGTGTAATTATGTTAATAATATGGATCAGAAAACAGTTCTGTCATCTGTACCGAGTTTTGACGTTAAAAATGGTAATGATAGTTTTATATTAGTACCTTATAATGACTATTCTATATCTAGAGTCTCTTGCTTAGATATAAATTCTTTATTAGTTAAGAATTGTAACGATAACCGAACATATATCCGAATTGAGATGTTAGGACAATCTTGTTTGGCATTATAGGATACTGGCTCCAATATTTCATTATTTGGTTCTCATTCATTGGAAATATTAGATAAAGCTAACATTACCATATCACCTATTTCCTCCCTGCAAGTTTCAACCGCAGATGGAACAATCCAATCTATAGTAGGTATTTAAATTTGAAACTGAAATTTTGGTTGCTAATATGTATCAGGAGAAACATTACGTTTTATATAATACCTTCTGTACAAAATTCCATAATTCTTGGCATGGATTTTCTAAATATATTTAATAGTACCTTAGATTGTTTAGACTTTTCATTGTGTATTTTTTCACTGAATTTATCCACTCTTACTGTCATTCACGATTCCTCTAGTTTATCAGTTTCATCCAATACCGCTTGTTCCAATCCAGATTGTTCCAATACCGCTTCAGGTGGTGTCCTCTTTCAAATGAAAGATGGAGCGGAATACGCTATAGCTTACACTAGTAAGAAGCTCAACAAGGCTCAGAAGAACTATTCGAATACAGATCGTGAACTTCTAGCTATTATTCATGGCTTAGAGGCGTTCCGGTATTATTTAGAGGGTCGTAAGTGTACAGGCATTACCGATCATAGCTGTTTAATATGGCTACATTCCATGCGTAACCCATCACAACGTTTATCCCGTTGGATTTACAAGCTATCAGCTTTTGATTACAACATTGTACATCGCAAGGTTAATGGTGTTGTAGTAGCTGATGCCTTATCTCGTACTTTTGATGTTAATATTCTTGATTTGTCTACTTTAATTCCAGATGCATGTTATCAAAAGATGTTGGTTAGGGTTGCTCAAGAACCAGATCGGTATCCTGACTTCAAGGTGGAAAACAAAGTTCTTTACAAACATATTGTTAGTTCCACAGAAGTTTTATCTAATATGTAGGATTGGAAAATAGTAGTCCCCACAGCAAAAAGGGATGAAATCTTGACTACATTTCATGATAATCTGACAGCAGGTCACTTTGGTTTTATATCTAGATGTAAAGTTTGTGCTACATGCAAGCCCAGGAATATGCCACAAGCTGGATTAATGGATTCTTTTAGAAACATTACCTTCCCATGGCAAATGATCTCTATGGATCTTATTGGACCATACCCCAGTGGCGGCTCGTGACATCTGCTATAGGGTGTGCTGCATGAACCACGGTCAATATAAAATAATAGAAATAGAATAACATACGAAAACAAAAACAATAAAATTAGCTTTAATACTAATTAATAGTAACTAATAACGACATGCTATAAAAATCTGATTAACTTACATTTATTGCATTTTTCTAAATTGGAAATTAATACGCCGGTCCTTTTTTGTCGCAAACTTTTCGATTACTTTATCGTTAAAGTTCGGTATTGAAGCGATGAACTTTTTTTCTATCGAGAGTGTGGAAAGGGCTGTTAATCTGTCTTCGCACATTGAATTTCTTAAAAATGTTTTGATCCGTTTTAAAGTTGAAAAACTACGTTCAGCTTCTGCTGTGGTCATTGGCGTAGTCACCAGAATTTGTATCAACTTTTTGGTTTCTGTTAATGTGTCCTCTAAATTATTAGAAATTATAAATTTTAGTAAAGGCACTGCACCTTTTAATGTTCTACACTCGATATTGGAATACAAAACTGACAGTTCTGTTCGCAAACGGTTTTTATCAAAGAAGTTATAAGCTGTACAAGTTAAATCCAATTCATTTTCAGGAAACTTATTATTATATTTTTCGAAATGTTCTGAAGATAAAAGTGTTGCGGCAACTAGATGATTTGTATATGCAAACCGTTCTTTTGCATTGTTTATAATAACATCACAAACTTCTAGACAGGCAATACGGTGATCCTGTTGGCTGTTATTTGGGCGTTTCCTTTTTTGGACACTAGGCGCCGCATTTAAATTTGAAGCTTGATGTATGATAGGGTCTATTTTATTTCGGACATTGTTAATACTTTGCTCAAAAACATGTATAGCTTTCTGTGCTTCGGTTGGGTCCATGTTCTTTTTTTGAAGATTATTGTACAAAACGTCAACATGTGGCATAATATAATGAAAAACAGTCAGCCAGAAAGTAAAATTTTGATCTTCCAGAATACGTCTAAGTCCTCTTGCTTCCTTGGAAGTAATAGCATTTGACTCTTCTTCTAGTTGCTCCATACACTCAATAATAAAGTCTCTATATTCGTAAACGACATTTACTGTACGAATATTGAAATTCCAGCGTGTAGGGATTGAACGAGGAATATTTTTTCCAACTATTTGATTTAAGACAGCTATTCTTTGAGGTGAATGACTAAAAAATCCAGGTATATCATGTAAATCTCCAAAAAATACGCGTACTTGGGAATTAATAGAACATGCTCTTGACATTATTAGATTCAATTGATGGGAGTAACAGTGCACAAAATGAGCAGTTTCATATTTTCTCTTAATTATTGTTTGCACTCCGCCATGTATCCCACTCATAACAGCTGCTCCGTCATAACTTTGTGCAATGAGCTTATTTTTGTTATTCTTTAATATTGGGTCTAAAACATTCAAAATTGTGTTAGCTAAGGTTTCAGCATCATGTTTTTCTGGAAGCAAAAAAGTCCAAAACCTTTCAACTGGAGCACCGTTTTTTACATAACGAAAAACAATGACCATTTGAAATTTCATAGAAACATCCGTTGTCTCATCAGCTATCACTGCTAAAAATGGGGCTTCATTGATTTCGTTTAAAATCTCCTCAGCGTATACTTCTAGCATGCAATCCAAAATATCATTTTGTATTGTTTTTGAGGTACCTTTGAAAATTGTCGCATTTGTAAGGTGTTCACTAAGTGTTTTATCAAGTTCAGCAGAAAAATTCACTAAACCACGAAAAATTCCAGGGTTATCTGATGTTTCGGATTCATCGTGTCCTCGTAAGGCGAGCTCAAAAGCCCCACAGAATTTTATACAGTCAATTATTTTTGACAAAACATACCTGTTTTTCGTCACCTCTTCATTGTGTTTTTGTATATTTATCCAATAAGCAGAGTCAAGTTGGGCCTGTATATTAAGTTTCCCAAATAATGCAAATCGCATTTCATTGTTCATATGAGTTTGCGTGTTTTCATGCTTCTTTATTTTTTCACTTAAATGCACTAGATCCCGCACTCCTGTCTCGCGCCACAATTTTTCCTCTTTATCTGCGCCGAATAATGCACACGGAAAACAGAAAAAAGCATTTTTTTCGGAACATCCACAAATCCACTGATTTCGTAGATACATGTCTTTATTAAATTTACGCGTATATGTTTTTCCACGGCTTTTACCGGACACTTCAATATTAAGATCAGGCATAGGACGGCCACGTTCTTTTATAATCAACTGTTGTTGATAGTGAAGTTTTTGAAATTTATTTACACCTAATTTAAATTGAAACTCCATTGTTTTAAACACGCTCGAACAAAACAAATTAAACAAAATTGTAACCTAAGAATTTCTAAACACGGCACAGATGCAACGGTCACGAATAACTGTCGTGAATTGCAGCTCGCAAACACATTTCCGAGGCCGTTAATCAGCCGATTGCCGAAGCACATCGGCTAAGATCGCCGTTTGCCTAATAAATGCATTTTACCGCTGCCAGTGTTTCGGTTGTTATCGACGCGGCTTCACTGGAGCAGCAAATACGTAAAAAGATTGCTTCACTGGAGCACCAAATACGTAAAAAAATTATACGGTTTCACTAGAGGAGTAAATACGTAAAAAAAATAATATTAATCATCGTTGTTGGTGAATTATTATTAACAGTTTATGTTTAATATGATAATATGGCAGATTTGAAATAAAACTATATTAATTATTCTTTAATAATTAAGATTTGCTATGGTTGTTTGGTAGTTCTGCAGCTCAGCAGCACATAAAGAAAAGCCGCCACTGCCATACCCTAGCAATTACAATGGGAACACATATTTTTTGGTAGTCGTAGACTAGTTCATAAAATTTCCTTTAGTGTTTCCTCTTCGTAAGGCTACTGTTCCTGCTATTATTAAATATTTAGAGGAGCAAGTCTTCTTGTTATTTGGTGTTCCACAAATAGTATTATGTGATAATGATCCTCAGTTTGTATCTAAGGCTTTTAAAGGCCTCCTCAGTAAATACAAGGTGCAAAAGATTTTTTATAACGCTGCTTTTTATATTCGTAACTGCTTTAAGATCTTATACTTACGAAGACCATCGAGCTTGGGACCAATACATCCATTCCATAGCTCAGGCTATAAGAACGTCTGTCCATGAGATTACTAAATGTTCTACAGCTTATCTAAATTTTGGCAGAAACGTGCCTTTATCCAGTGATTATTTTGGTTTAATTTCAGACAATTCTGTAAATCTTCCTCAATTTCAGAGAACCTCCATCTGTTAGATGATCTTCAGCATCTACCTCCTATCGTTGCCAATATCAGGAAAAAGTTGAAATCTTCTTACCTTCGATCACGAGGTCACTATAACTTGAGGAAAAGAGACGTGCGATTCTTTGTTGGCGATCGAGTATTGAAACGGAACTTTCTGTCAGAAATAAATTCCTTGCATTGTCAGTAAGGTAATTTTTCTTTTAGTCTATGAACTGAAAGATAGTTTGTCTTACAAACGTATCGGTCAATTCCACGTAAAGGATTTAATGCCAGATAATAGTGTCAATGACTTCGACTCTACATCATCAGAAAAAGACTTAACTTAACAACCTTGCTTGAGTTAATTCCTCCTTCTAATTTTTTTTGGTAATACTTGGTTGGTTCACGATTAGAATTTGGATAGGATTTTGATTTGAAAACCCTGGATAAATGCTACGTTGTATTTATTTTGAATTTTGTTACTACTAAATGTTTATTGTTAGTTTAATAGTAATGTTAACATAATTATTTAGCAAACATAGTGGTACAGAATGTCATCCTTGGTACGTAGTTGTTTTCATACGGTTTTATGTATGTTGGTTACGACTTTGAAATTTGTATTGAGAAAGTTGGTATAAAGTTTAGTATTAGTCTGGTATGTTATTATTTTTCATTTGGTCTATCGAGCCTTAATAATATACAGTTGAGGAATACTATATAGTTCACTTATGTTTATAAGGAATCGGAAACAAGTTGATTTAAGTAGAAAGTAAGCCACTTTACTCTACTTTTTGTCCCCAGATCTACGGAAAAACTGTTCCGGCCTTATGGAGAATAGGACAAATTTCCCCAGCCCCGTATCTCAAATTTCCCCAGATTCCGACCACAAACTCGGCAGTTTTTAATCAAAGTATTATTTATTGGCCATTGGTATGGTCACGTGAAACGAATGAATGAAGATAGATGGCCAAAGAAAGCTTTAAATTACATACCACAACAAAGAAGAAGAAGGGGAAGGCCTTCAGTTGCCTGGGAAGAAAATGTACGGCACATAATGAGAGATAGAGCCATCAGAGAAGACGAATGGATGGACAGAAAACGGTCAGGATATGGCGGTCGAAATGCGAGAAACGGCAGAGGCTGTAGGAACCTCGCTATATATATATATATATATATATATATATATATATATATATATATATATATATATATATATATATATATATATTATTTATTAAATAAATAAAAAATTCTACCATGTGTAGGACTCGAACCCGCGACCCATACGTTCATGACTAGACGCACAGACTACTACGCCAATCGGTCATTTGAATTAGATAGGCTTCAATAGGTATAAAAAAAGTATTTATCAAAGATGGTCATGACGAAGCAACCCGTGTACAAACCGCAGAGGATAATGCAAAAGCGAATAGTTTGACGATATGAATATTGCAATTATATTTTTAAACTTGTGTGTTAAATATGAAACGCCGCAAACTCAAAGTACGATAAAGAGAAACTAGTTTTAACAAAAACAGTTTTTAGTTGTAAAGAATTATGTTTTGAATCGAGTATCTAATTCGATTATTTACAAATTAGTAAAGATAAGGTTAAATATCAGTGTTGCGGAAAACAGCAAAAGTTCTGTGGTATTGTAAGCGTAATATAAACAAATAGTTCACATCCCAATAGTCGGAATGCAATACTTTTATTTATGAAAAGCAGAAAAAACACGTGAAATTGATAAAGTTGAAAGCAGGCTGTGATATCGACAAAACCGCAAACTGGTATCTATCGCTAGTTGTAGAACAACAGCTAAGAATTCATGGTTTAATTTTAAATAATATTTTTTAAAGAAATGTGCGTGTTATGTAGTATACGAGGGCTCGTTGGAACGGGAAGAAGGTGGGGAGACAAAAAACAAAGATGGCGGCGTTGCCAAATGGGCGCTAAAACGTATCTTCGTTACTATTGGTCTGAAAATGGACGCTAAAACGTATCTTCGTTGCTATTGTTCTGATTTTGACGTATGAGGTGTCAAAGCGTTGCTTGCATAGAAGCCATGTCAACGCGTGAACATTATTCTTCTTTTCCATACAGTGGCTAAGAGAACGTCAACGTAGGACGTGAAATTAGACACAGAACGTGACACTCGACGCATATTGTAAAATGTCACGTGAAATGATGTGACATTCGACGCTGACTAGACGCTGACTTGACGCTGACATGACGCTGACTTGACGCTGACTTGACGCTGACTTGAAGCTGACTCAACGCTGACATGACGCTGACATGACATTCGACGCAGGATGTGAAATGTCTCGTGAATTGATGTGTCATTTGACGCAGGACATGACATTCAACGTAGGACGCGACATTGAAACCTCAATACTCCGGGAGTATTGGATTTTAGGAAGTGTAAGACTTCCAAATTCCAGAAGAACTGAAAGAGAAGTGATGAAAAAAAAATACTAAAAATATGGCTAAGCTCAGAGGAACAAAGTTAAATGGCCAAAGAGACACTAAATCTCAAGTGAGTGTTCGGGCTAGCTTCAATTCACAGGATTGTGGCTTTAAAGATATAAACAGATAGCAAGGATACTGAGCTAATGAGACAAGAAACGAAATGAGACCTGGTAATATCAAATGTGATACAACTAAAGAAGGTCACTGGGAATAAATTTATAGAAAAATGATGATAAGAAGAGAAGAAGAAGGGCGCCAACTCAACGATAGTTGAGATTTTGAAGTAACAAATGATTGGAAACAAATGATTCTGGAGATAATAACCTGAAATACAAAATATTAAATACCAATCTTGTCTTGCTATATTGTATACTGGTTAGTAGAACTGAAATAAAACTCAAAATAGTAACAATAAATATATTTATAAAAATGTGTATATCGATATATATATATGTATTAACAATTTACATATAAAGCAAAACTAAATAACAGTGGTAGTGGGTGTGTAAAGATACAATAGGACCTAATAGCCCCTCAACAAGCGAATAATCACTACCACTGGCCAAATAAAGTATAAAAATATTAGTAATACCAAGAATAGTCCGTATGGTAGCCAAGGTCTTAACAATAAAGGTTAGTAATTTAAATTTAAATAGTTCTACTAAAATGAGATACTAATGACAATATTGTAAAGATATCAAAAGTGATAAATCTGTTACAATTCTATTAAATATATTACATTCAATCTGTCAAATAACTGTCAAAGTGTTTGGACGCGTTTAAGAGTTCCTCGGGAAAATTTATATATATAAGTAGTTCTAAAGTCTTTTTTTATTAGATTTCGATCTCTTGTGAAGTGCAGAAGTGTATTTCAAGATATAACACAGGGTGTTTAGCGTTTTTGTTTTTTTTTGCTTTATATTTTAAGTTCTGGTATTCTGTCAACTGTACTGTAAGTAGAAATTTTTTATTAATTTTTTTGTTAAACGTCGTGCCCCGTCATGTCCGCGGGCAAAAATGGTATCTCTGGGAAGGATCCACCAGATCCTGGTGTAGAGGACATTGAATTTAGAGATAGGAATGATATTAAAAACAATATTGATAGCAAAAACTTGAGTTCAACTTCGCCTAAAACAAATATTCAGAAAAATCAGGTATTTAACTCAGCTAATCGATTTAGTTCTAGTAATAATGGTCCTTTTTTTATATTTGTTCAACATATTAATTTAAATTTAGGTCGTCTGCATCCAATGAAACTTGGAGAGAAACTACTTTCATTATCCAATTATGATAAAAATATTATAGAAATTGTTAGTGTAGGTAAAAACCGTATCAAAATCCAAGTAGATTCAGGTGCTGTAGCTAATAAGTTAGTTACAGAAGATTTTTTTGAAAAAAATAATTTAATAGCATATATTCCAAATTATTTAACAGAAAAAAAAGGTCTCGTTCGTGGAGTGGATACTACTTTAAGTGAGAATGCATTGCTTAACACTATTAAGTCTAATATTCCTATTAAAAAAGTTTATAGAATGACTAGATTAGTTCAAAATAATGGTATATCTGAAAGAGTTCCTAGACAAATGGTCATAATTAGCTTTGAGGGTAAATTAATTCCCCAATATATTTACATTGATAAAGTTAGATGTCCAGTTGAAATATATGTTAGTCCGGTTATGCAATGTTTTAATTGTCTTCGATATGGTCATTCAACCACCCAATGTAAGTCACAAAAAAGATGTAAAAAATGCGGCAATGAAGGAAAAATTGGTTGACCTGATCAATGTATTGCATTTTGCGTTTTTTGTAAAAATAATATCCACGAGTCAATTTTTAAAGAATGCCCCGAATATTTGAAACAAAAGAAAACTAAAGAAGCTATGGCTAACTTGAATATTTCGTTTAAAGAAGCTGAAAAAGCTATTGAAAATCCAAGTTATTCCAGTTTAGTTCAAAAAAACAAATTTGCACCCTTAACTACCTGTGACACCGATTTCCCTCCATTAAAAAGCTCTTCTGCTAAACCTTCGAATTCTAACACTGCTTACAAAAATAATAATACTCACAAGCATATATCCTCCCCTACAGTTAGTCCCCCCAAAAAAAGAAAAAATTGTGATACATCTCCTAATTTTCCTCCTATTCGTAGAGAATACCAGACCAGCTTCTGTTCGGGATCTATATTTCAGTTTGGAAACCCTGATCCTCCTAATGAATTCAATAAGTTTATCAGTCAGCTGAGTGCTTCACTTAAAAATTTGATCCAACAAAGTATCCAGGATTATTGTAATTCTTCCTCAAATGTAGAATCTAATCTTAAAATGTACGAAATTGAATTAGAAAATAAAATTAAAGATATTATAGGTAATATTTTTACATAACTTTAATGGCTTCCAAAAGCATTAAAATTATTCAATGGAATATTCGTTCGCTAAATGCAAACAAATATTCTTTAAATCAATTACTTTTTGAAGAACGTTTTGACATAGCTCTTTTATCAGAAACTTGGTCCAAACCATCTGATACTGTTTGCTTCAATAATTTTAATATAGTTAATAAAAGTAGAAGTAAGGGATATGGAGGAGTTGCCGTAATTTTAGCAAATAACAGTATTTATGAGCCCATTTCATTCGTTAACAATTTCAATCCTAATCTCGAAGTTTGTGGTGTAAATATTAATATTGACCAAAAAATTTATTCTATTCTGAGTGTGTATCGTCCAGCAAAAGTTAGAGTAACAATGCAAGATTACGTTAGTCTTTTTTCTCAAATTAACAATGATTGTATCATTACCGGAGATTTTAATGCTCACCATGGATTATGGGGATCCAATTTATGTTCCGTCGATGATAATATACTAGTAGAAGCATTAGATGCATTTCCTAATCTAGTTGTTGTAAATGACGGGTCGGCTACTAGAGCTACTCCTCCAGGACATATCAAATCGGTTGTAGATCTTACTATTATAAGCTCTAGTTTATGTTCAGCCTTTGACTGGACCATTCTTTCAGATACCTATGGATCCGATCATTTTCCCATTAGACTTTCCGTGCAGGATATAAAATTTGAAAACACAATTTTCACATCTACAAATAAATGGTCCATGTCCAATGCAAATTGGGAAAAATTTAGAGATTCTGTAGAAAGCACCTTCAGATACGAATCAAATACAAACGAAACCAATGAAATGATATTCTTTTTATTAGATTCTATTACTACTGCAGCCAACAAATCTTTTAAAATTATAAAACCCTCAGTAAAATCTTTTAAAACTCCACCATGGTGGGATGATGAATGTCTCACAGTTTCGAATGCAAGGAAAAATTCTTTTAAAATATATAAATCCAATCTTACCCTTTTAAACTTTATTGAATATAAGAGGAATGAAGCTATGTGTAAACGAACTTTCCGCTCAAAAGCCAAATCTAGTTGGGCTCGATTTTGTTCCTCACTTAGTAGGCAAACTTCACCCTCAGAGCTTTGGAGAAGGGTAAACAAAATTCAAGGTAAGAAAAAGTACACCGCTAATAATGAAGACATAGTAGAAAGTCTTTTTAGAAAAATCTCTCCAGATTATGTCCATCTACCAGTATTTATGCCGAGTATCTCCACTAATGATCACTTTTTACTAACCCCCATTTCAGCTGACGAACTTAAAGCAAATATTAAGAGTTCTAAAAATACAGCTCCTGGTATTGACGGCATTAACTACAGCATGCTTTTAAACCTGCCAGTAATTGCCATACATTATCTGTGCAAAATATACAACAATATTTTACTTAAAGGAGACAACTGTGATTCTCTTAAACAATGCTTGGTTATTCCTATACCCAAAGTAAATCAGCGTACTGCCCTAAGACCTATCTCTCTTATGTCTTGTTTGCTTAAAACATTTGAACGAATTATGAAAAGCAGATTAGAATGGTGGTGTGAAAACAAAAATATTTTCCCAGTTAGTCAATACGGCTTTCGTAGAAATAAAGGGACTATGGATTGTGTGTCTCAATTAACGACTGATATTCAGTTATCCTTCTCAAATAATAATTATCTATCTGCCATATTTCTTGATATTTCAGGAGCTTATGATAACGTCAATTTAAATCTATTATTCGAAAAACTAAAGCACATAGGTATTCCACCTTTGTATTCATATGTGTTAGTAAACCTATTTCTGAATAGACAGGTATTCATTCGATGTAATGATAGATTGATTGGCCCGAGAGTAGTGCATCAAGGTCTACCACAAGGCTCTGTCCTTAGCCCCCTGTTGTTTAATTTATACACCGTAGATCTTCACAATATAGGCATTAAATGTAATATATTACAATATGCGGACGACTTCTGCTTTTACACTGTGAATAATTTATACCAACAAAGTATTAACTCAATAAAAACTATTATGTGTGACGCAAGAGAGTATTTCTTTAAACAAGGGTTTGAGCTTACTACGAAGAAATCAGCTGTGGTATTTTTTACGCGACATCGTTTACCAGTTATATCCAGCATTATGTTTAACAGCCTAAGTATACCCGTTCACAATCACTACACTTATCTTGGTATTACATTGGACACCAAGTTAACATGGGACGAACACATTAACGAGTGCTTAATGAAATGTGAGAAAAGTCTAGTAGTTAATCGCTATCGATGGGGTGCCGACCCCAAGATTAACTTAATGTTTTATCGTGCATACACCAGATCCATTCTCGACTATGGATGCTTTTTATACGGATCTGCCACAAATAGTCGTCTTAAAAAACTAGACCGCCTTCAGTATAAGGCTCTGCGATTAGTTTTAGGGGCGCTCAAATCTACACCTACAGAGAATCTTCTAGCCGAATCTATGGAACCTCCCTTACATTTAAGACGACTATTTTTAGCTGAAAAATTTATTCTCAAATGCCAGTCTTACAATCAAACTGAGCTACTACAAAAAATATGTGATATTGCTGTTTCTAATCTAGTCGACAAATGGTGGCATAACAGAAATTCTCCTATTCTGGCAGTGGCATATCCTAACGTTTCTCAACGTCTAAACACTCCGTGTGACTTGACATTCTTTCAATCGAATTTCAATGTTTCTTACGCCAAAGTCAATGTTTGGTTTCCCAATTTTGACAATGAGAATACAGTTGATTTTCAGCATCAGATAGCCAAGCTTAATAATCCATGCAGGATCTTCACGGATGGTTCTAAATCTAGATTGGGAGTCGGCTGTGCTGTATATATTCCGGATCACAAAGAATCCCTAATGTTCAAGTTAGATAAACAATGCTCTATATACTCTGCAGAAATGTTCGCAATTCATAAAGCTCTAGAATGGGCGGTCAACAAAAAAATTTCTAACCACCAAGTAGTAATTATATCAGATTCAATGTCTGCGTTATTAGCTTTAGAAAACTCACGTCAACATTTATATAAAAATAGTCTTGTCGTTAAAATTTTAGAAAACCAACTTAAGCTGCAGGAAGAACATACTACTGTACATTTCGTCTGGGTAAAAGGACACTTTGGTATTTCCGGTAACCTCAAAGCAGATTTTTATGCTAAAGAGGCAATCTTAAAAGGATCAGAAATAAATTGGCTAGATAGAAGCGATCTAACAGCCACTTGCAAGAAAAGTCTAAAACAAAATTGGGACATTGAATGGTTTGCTTTCTGTAATCGAAGCAATAATCTTTATACAAAAATTCATCCAGTTTTACCTACTGAGCCGTTTGCCGTAAGAAGTTACCCCAATAGAAATATTTATTCCATGTTTGTTAGATGTCTCTTTAACCATGCCACTGTCAAGACATACCTCTATAGACTAAATCTATCCGAATCAGAACTTTGTGATTGCAATGGTTACGTTGATGATATTAATCATTGGTTGTTTGGATGCAAGCATAATGATGATGCAATTAAATATTTGATGCACACCCTGTCTCAAGAACAAATACCTTTACCACAAAACCAAACTTCTCTTTTATACTTGTCTCGACGAAACCATAAAATACAACAAATTATTTGGGAATTTTTAAAAAGGACTAAGAGAAAAATCTAACTTGGATGAATGAGTCGGATTGAATGTGTTTAGCAATTATTGTTTTTTATAATTAATCTTATGTAATATTAAGTACCTCCCTGTAAAATACGAACATTGTTATTTAAAAAAATAAAAAATATATATGTATATAAAAAAATAAATAAATAAAAAATAAAAAAAAAAATAAAAAATAAAAAAAAACTTGTATAAATAAAATAAAAAAAATATATATAAATAAAAAATCATATAAAAAAAAACTGAAAAATTAAAAAAAAAAAAAATTAAAGAAAAAAAAAGAAAAAAAAAAGAAAAAAAAAAAATTATTAAAAAAAAATAATAAAAAAAATAAAAAAAAAACGATCACAAAGAAGGCCTAAACCTCCGAGGTGTTGAACCGGGTTTATGTCTTAGCGCTGTGACAATTATTAATTATTAGAATTTAGTATTAGCATTTAGTATTATTTGTATATTTCTTATTGGTAAATTAATTTAAGTTGGTTAGGGTCCTGAATGAAGAGTTTAAATAGAGGTCAATTTAATGTTTCCACTTCCTTTTTGTATTTTTTTTTTATTTTTATATAACAATACCTATATATGTATGTGCGTGCATAAGTTTGTATATGTGCTGCGCATGTGTATATAGTATTTAATATTGTAGCAAACAGTATTTATTATAATACCGTGGCTGAATGGATCAATAATCCAAAGCCATTAAAAAAAAAAAATATTACATTCAAAAGTGAATCTTCAATACTTCTTATATGTTTTTTAAAAAAAAAACACATGAAATTTATTTCCCTCCCCCAAAATCAAAATTCTATTGTATAAAAAAAAAAATATTATATCAAAAAAATGAGTTCGGTCAAACCCCTTACATCCATAGTTAAAAAAAAAAACTAATAAAAACATGAAAGGTATTTTCTTCTCTCCCAATAATATCAAAATTATATTATATCAAAAATTAAATTATCACAAAGGTATTTACCTTATCATATGCATATGAAAAGTTAACAGTAAATAGAAAGTAACACAAAAAGTCAAATAGTTAAACAACTTATCTTTACAGCACTATAAGTCCATAGGAAAAACTCCTCTTGGCACGGCTAAATCAGTTTGTTGCTGTAAAGGACAAATCCTAGGTGAGTCTGGGCATACAACCAGTCACTGGGCTATCTGGAGTGACGGCAAAATCCAGGAGAGTTGCTAACTATTTAAGGATTCAAAGTTACTAATATCCTTGAGGGAATATTCTCAAGAGAATACTCTCAAGTGAAGTGAGGGAATATGGAGTCGCAGCACGCCAAAAAAAAATCTTCCTTTTTATGTGGAACTCATAAATGAGAAAATCTTGATTTAAAAAAATTAATTATTATTATTAATATTTCTATTTTATTCTTCCCCAAATTATTTTCCTTGTTCCAATTCCGTCACTTTGAAGGTGAAAAATTTTCACCGGTTGGCGTGTCTGCGTTAACGAGTTCTGACCAAAACTGATCGTTCTCTACCGCACAAAATCGACCCATTTGCTCAGGAATTGGAACAAAATCAAGGACAAAATAAAAATATGGAACGACGACTATGGGACGAAGTCATACATTTTGTCTCTTAATGAGATAATGTATGTTAATTTAGTATAAACCAAAGATAAAAAAAAAGTATACATTTTAAGTTTAATTCTATAACCTTACAGATCAAGTTAACTTTTAACACTACTTATCTACATTCTCAAGTATTAGTAAAAACAACCATCGTTAAAACAAAATTATATATGTGTATTAACAACCCCTAACACAATATCCCCAAGAACCATTCATAACCACAAAATCCAAACAAAGTCCTATGAACTTTACCCAACGTTGACACTAGAGCGACCAGATTCTATTCGTCACCATAGAGTTCAAAGAGGGGCTAATTACTCAGGACTAGTTGAAACTACAAACCTAAACATATATGGTTAGGGATATCAACAACAAGGTAAAAGATAATTCAATACACCTACTTGCTCTAGCAGCGGTAGAAAAACACACAATCGGTAAAGGTTGCTAGTGCCTTAGATACTAGCAAGCCCACTATACTCATGGTATAGGGTATGCTAAAAGAAGGTAAGTAAGATAACTGCAATCCCAACTCATAGTAAATGATATGCACAAAAGGTAAAAGATAATTGCACGTCCAGATCTACTCATGGTAGAGGATATGCACAAAACTCACTTCTACCAGCTATACACTTGGTAGAAGGAAAGATAAAAGAGATCCTAACTGTAATACCTAAACTGTACTATTGACGTGTTCCAATTCTTTACTCACGACAAGAACAGTAAAGGACAGATTTTTAGGACTCTATAATCAAGATAAAGATAAGATATATATTCATAAGATATAGATAAGAAATAAACTTATCCAGGTAAAGGTAAAGATAACTAACTTAAGGTAAAGGTATGAGATAAACCAATTAAGGTAAAGGTACGAGATAAACTCAATTAAGGTAAAGATAAAGATACACTCAAGGTAAAGGTACGAGATAAACTCAGTCAAGGTTCAAGATAAACTCCATTACAGGTATGAGATAAACTCCATAAAGGTAAAGATAAACTAAATTAAGATACAGATAAAGATAACTTACATCTACCAATCCATATCACTAGTAGAGAGGCAGGTAAACAAACAGTATACAATAAGATATGTTAAAACTCAAATACGTTGAGAAGGTAATAATATAGGAGATAACAAACCAAGTTAAACAGACTTACATACTGCTCAATATCAGAACGATCCAATTTTTAATGACACATTCTAATTTCAACCTAAGAGACACTCAAGGAACAACTAATATGTATTGATATATTTCTGAGCCAAGTGAGGGCACACATCCAGGGTGATCAATCCTGAACCCACGCTAAAACACCGACACAGTAAGTGAATATGAATGCATAAGCTTCGTGGCCATGATCCACAAAACCATACAATACTATTAAAGAAAATCTTTGGAATGTTTTCCGAATTATCCCTGTAAATATCTATTCAACTCAGAAATCAAGATGGGGAAATTTCCATATATCCATCCTGTACTCCTATGATATGCAGTTGGACTTTTAAGAGAAAACAAACAACAAAATTAGCAAGTCAATAAACTAAGATAATAACCAACATTAAGATAAGATAAAAAAAAGAAGGCAAGATAGCACAACGTCTTATGTTTTTTTTTGCCTGGTAAACAAAATAGATAAACAGATCTTAAGCAACCAAACTGGTACAGAAGTGATAAGGGACCAGTTAATCTTCATCTGAAGATGAAGAATCCAAATTATCTGACAAGTTATGTGGGCCTTCTGTCTTGTCCTCCAGTAAGTCTTTAACATGAAACCTTCCTAGTTTCCTACCAGTAGAAGTTTCCTTCAGCTCGTATATTAAAGGAGAAATAACTTTAATAACCGTACAAGGTATGTACTTCTGACATAACTTAGCAGATTGGAAGTTCAATTTATCAGACTTGACAAAGTTCCTCTTTAAAACAGAATCTCCAACTCTGAAAGATAAGGCTCGCTTTCTCAGATCATACTGGCATTTATTTCTAGCATAAGATGCTTTCAACCGTTTGCGAACATCCACATAAATATCAGGAAGATGCTGAATATCTTCTAAACGGCGTAATTTATCTGATATAGTGGGAAAGTTATTGGCATTCTCTGACATCTTACCAAAATAATCACCAGAAAGAGGGACATGACGACCAAACATTAAATAAGATGGAGGACACTTGGTTATTTCGTGAGAAGAGGTCCTGATCGCTTGTGCTATAGAGTGGATATGAGTATCCCAAGCTCTCTGATCAGGAAAAGAATATGACCTAAAAGCAGTCACGATTGATTTATTCACTCTTTCGGTATGATTGTCTTGTGGATGATAGTTCGCATTGTACCAGATCTTTTGGACATTGTATTTAGCCATGAGATCGCGAAAAGCCTTAGCTGGGATCCATTATCGCAAGACACGATCTGGGGAACACCATAAATTAAGAAAACCTCATTCTCAAGATACTTGATAATTGATGAATAGTTGCCTTAGACATAGTATAAACCAAAGGAAATTTTGTGAAATAATCAACAACTACTAAGGCATACTGAGAACCTTTATAAGACCTAGGATACGGACCAATGAGATCTAAAGATATAAGTTGAAATGGAAAATCAATCCGTCAATAACTACCCATTAAACCTGGTTGGGGAAGATTTGTCGGTTTGCATGTAGCACAGATTTTGCATTTAGCGATATAGCTACGCACAGTTTGACGCATCTTCGGCCAGTAATAGAGTTCCGATATACGACGGAAAGTTTTGTAGAAACCAAAATGAGCTGCAGTAGGATGGTCATGAAAAGTGGCCAAAACCTCTGCTCTATTAGGAGTTGGAACGACTATCTTCCAATCCGACATTCCAGTAAGGGCATCCATGGAACTTAAGACATGTTTATACAAAACACCATGTTCAACTTTAAAATCAGGAAATTTACCTGGTACATTCTGTACATCATACAACATTTTTCGATACCAGTCATCTGGTTGCAAGGAAGATAAGTCTAACAAATTAATATCGAAAGTTCTAGAGAGTGCATCAGCGACTACTACACCTGAAGCTTTACGGTGAATAATTTTATAATCGTATTGTGCCAATTTTAAAATCCACCTAGCCAAACGAGGAGATGGGTTCTTCATACTTTGTAACCACACCAAACTACTATGGTCAGTTATGACCGTAAACGAACGACCTTCAAGAAAATATCTAAAATGTTCGATACCCGTAATTATAGCTAACAACTCTTTTTCAGTTGTAGTATAATGTTTCTGGGCTTTATTTAATTTCTTGCTGGTGTAGGCTATAGGGTGTTCTTCCCCATCAACAATTTGATAGAGCACCCCACCAGATGCTGTGTTTGAACAATCTGTCATCAGATAAAAAGGCTTAGTAAAATCTGGAGCTACCATAACAGGAGAATTTGTGAGAGCCTCCTTGATTTTAATGAAAGCTTCATTAGCCTCAGGAGTCCACACAATATTTTGTCCCTTTTTCCGATTTTGAAGTAAATCTGTGATAGGAGACAACAAGGTAGAATAAGACTTGACAAATTTTTTATAATAACCCACCATTCCTAACAATCGACGGACCTGAGTGGTATTTTTAGGCACAGGAAAATCACGAATAGCTGATACCTTATCAGGATCAGTACGAAGACCCTGAGAATCTACAACATATCCTAAAAACTTAATAGACTCACGACAAAAGCTACTTTTATCTAAGTTAATAGTCAAATTTGCGTCTTTTAAACGCTGAAACAACTGCTGCAATACAGAGATATGAGTTTCCAAATCGGGAGTAATGACAAGAATGTCATCAAGATAGTATTGACAAAAAGGATCTAAAGCAGGGCCAATTACCAAATCCATCAACCGACACATAGTTTGCGGAACAGACACAAGACCAAAAGGCATTGTAGTGAACTGATACAATCCTTTTCCATTGACCTCAAAGGCAGTGAGCTTTTTACTTTCTTCGCTGAGAGGAATCTGTAAAAATGCTTTCTTCAAGTCAATAGATGAAATGAATTTAGCATTTTGTAACTTACTCAGGATGATATCTATACGAGGTATAGGATATGCGCCTCTGTTCATAGTTATACTGTTAAGTTTACGTCCGTGAAAACAGACACGAAAAGTCCCGTCTTTCTTTTTTGTCAACCACAAAGGACTAGAAAAAGAAGAAGAACTGAGCTCAATAATACCTAACTTTAGCATTGCATCTACCTCCTTTACTAGGCTTTCATGCCAGGCTTGAGGCAAGGGATATTGGTATTGTCTGAAGGGCTTGGACGAACCTACATCAATGTGGTGTTCGATGAGATGAGTTCTACCCAACTTATTTTTCGACGAGATCGAAGAGAATGATTTGATAACGTCATTTAACTGCTCTAATTCACGAGCATTAAGTCTACTCATATTTTTAACTGCATTGACACAAGAGATATTAAACGAAGAAACAGATAAAGAAAATTCAGGAAAATTTAACTCACTATTAAAAGTTTTCAGAAAATCCATTCCTAGAATAACTGAATTTATAACTGAAGGGATAACAAAGAATGTAATCATTCTTTTACAGAAACTAACAGAAATCTCAGTAGTGAATTGACCTAAAATTGGTTGAACTTGACCATCAGCTGTAGTCAGTTGCAAACTTTGATCAATTCCTATATTTACATTTGAATTCTGGAGAAATTCCAGACCTAGAGAACCTAAAATAGAGATATTGGACCCTGTGTCCAGTTAAGCTAAACCAGAATGTCCTAAGATAGAGATTTCAAGATATGGACGATTATCCTTGTAAATCAACAAACGAAGACAAGGGATTACATGAAGAAACTACAGAAGAATTACGGTGCTCGTGCTCAACTAACGTTGTCCTCTCATCGGTTGGTATTTGCCGTTCTGTGGTTTTTTGTATTTCGGTAAAGGGTGAGATGTTTGACTTGTGGAAGCTTGGGCATCCAGACTCGAGAAACTGGTTCCTTGGTTTTTGAGGAAATTGGACAGTGTTTGTATTCCCTGTATTTTGATGAGGAGTAGGAGCCAGGGCCAACCCACCCCTTCTGTCGTTTCTCGAACAGAATTGGCATTTAAATTTGCGGACACCTTGACGTCCACATCCATAACAAAACCGAATTCTAGGTTCAGAACATTCGTAGTAACCATGTCCTGACTGACGACAATTCCAACAGGTAAGCTTTGAATTAAAAGAAGAGACATTACCAGACCGAGAATAATTAGGCCTACCAGAATAGGATGAGTCATTATTTCTTAAATTTCTACTATTACTAGACCGTGAATAATTGGGTCTATCAGAATAGGATGAGTCATTATTTCTGAAATTCTGATGAATAGGGACTCTAGACACGCTGTCAGAAGACCATGACAAAACTTCCTCTAACTTCTTACACTTTTCCGTTAAGTCAGCAATTGAAGAAATATCTGTAAGTGCCAGACTAGAATGATACGATGGCAACAAATTTTTCCTAATGATCGTTATGATATGTGACTCAGACAAAGGAGTCTCCAACCGTTTACACAAACTAACTATCTCATTAATAAAAATTGTAACTTTCTCCTGTGGAGCTTGTTTACGAGACTTGATTTCGTCAAGGAGATTATCCTCATAGTTATAAGGAAGAAAATCTGATCTGAGTTTGGCAAATAACTCTTGCCAAGAAGCAAAACTACCTCGGTTATTGAGGTACCAAGTAAAAGCTGAATCTTTAAATAAATCGGCAGCAGAAGAGTAACACTCTTCCTCACTGTTACCACGTGCTATGCGCAGACATTCTACCTTCTCCAAGAAACTAACAACGTTTTCATTATCTTGACCTGAAAAATGCACACCCCATTTATGAATAGGAGCAGACTTAACAAAAGGAAACGAGTTGACTGGAACACTAGCATCATGAAGAGTTGACTGTGCCTGTGGAATCACTTTACCATCAAGTTCACCTTCCAGAATCAAAACCCTGAAATTAAGAGACCTCTTCACTTCCTCCTCTTCCTCTGTTGTAGCTTCTAACAGATGGATTCTAGCTGCAACATGACCTAACCGAGAAGTATAACGAGCATAGGCAGTATCACTAGAAGAACCAACAAAAGAATTAATTTTGACCACCAGATCTGCAAAAGTAACCTCTATTTCGGCAATCTCATCCTTAAAATTAAGATGAAAAGCTGACAGAACAGCGAAACTCCGATTGGATGAAGTTTGCTTCAATGCACCACGCAACACTACCCTTTTCCTTTCCACCGTTGTCAAAGATGGATCGTTTAAGTGACGGACTCTCAACTCGTACTCTAATTCAGGAGCTAACAGATGCTCTACCTTGAACGCAGACATATTACACAACTGAGAAATATACGAGAGAATGAGTAAAAGTAGGCAAAGTTTAACTTACTCTCTGACTCCAAATTAATATTCTGAGGGGATACCTATACCAGTAATGTTTAATTGTTTTGGTCCAGTTATGAAATCCGATGAAATATACTGCTACAACACCCTAAGGAACCTAAAATTTTAAAAACTGTTATTTCGAGGTAGTGACTCAACTTATTGACTACTCCGGACTTGTAAGATATGTGAAATAGTTAACTTTATGTTATTTAAATTTTTAATTAAATTATTATTAATCTAAAATTGTTATTTAATCAATCAAAAATAAAGCAATTTATTCAGTCTACACAGTATATAGCAAAACAAGTCAATTTAAGATATAGATATAAGGTAATGTCCAAAAAAAAAAAATTGAAAAACAAAACTAAACGTTAAAATGAAAATCTAAAAGCACAATCAGTGAAAACCACAACAACCCAAGATCAAAACCAAAAATTAAAGGAGATATATATATTTTTTTTTAAGGCAGAAGTGGAAAAGAAGCCACACGTTGGGTCTAGCCAATTGAAACCTCAATACTCCGGGAGTATTGGATTTTAGGAAGTGTAAGACTTCCAAATTCTAGAAGAACTGAAAGAGAAGTGATGAAAAAAAAAATACTAAAAATATGGCTAAGCTCAGAGGAACAAAGTTAAATGGCCAAAGAGACACTAAATCTCAAGTGAGTGTTCGGGCTAGCTTCAATGCACTGGATTGTGGCTTTAAAGATATAAACAGATAGCAAGGATACTGAGCTAATGAGACAAGAAACGAAATGAGACCTGGTAATATCAAATGTGATACAACTAAAGAAGGTCACTGGGAATAAATTTATAGAAAAATGATGATAAGAAGAGAAGAAGAAGGGCGCCAATTCAACGATAGTTGAGATTTTGAAGTAAAAAATGATTGGAAACAAATGATTCTGGATATAATAACATGAAATACAAAATATTAAATACCAATCTTGTCTTGCTATATTGTATACTGGTTAGTAGAACTGAAATAAAACTCAAAATAGTAACAATCAATATATTTATAAAAATGTGTATATCGATATATATGTATTAACAATTTACATATAAAGCAAAACTAAATAACAGTGGTAGTGGGTGTGTTGTAGCAGTCACAACTATGACTAATTAATATAATTAATTATTAAAATCCTAAAACCCCTCACAATCCCTTTATGAAACGTTTATGGACAATTGACGACACGATGCGATACGCACGATAAAGTGGCCAAGAGGCGCTAAAGTGAGTTTTGGCCAACGACTCAACCAGAGAGGTACTTCTCCACGCCTTTACCGGCATCTTTCGTCTCAAAATCGGGTAGAAAATCTGGGAGTTGATCTAATATTTTCCCCGAACATCCAGGGAGGAATTACAACAACATAAAATAAAGTATAGGTATATAATATATGATAAAAAATATACATGATAAAGATTCTAGATAGAAAAACCCGGCTTCCGGATCTGCCGCAGTGATTATTTAAAACCCAGGTGAGCAATTAAATCTTTCCATTTTATAAGCATATCATTTTATTGATGTCTTCATTTTCTTTTGAAATATTAAAAGTATAAAATCCGAGTTTTGTCATATGTATCATGTGGCCTTGAGCTTAGACCGTAAATTTATCGGACACCTAATTAGGTTTTTTCTGTTTTTGTATACTTACTCGGTATAAAAAGTTTTATGCCTAATCTACGACATATTCTTTAAATGCGCAGACGCAATAAATTGACAGCATGGCAATAATCTGATAAAATAAAATGTTTGTTTATTTTGATAATTCGATGTGAGAGTACGCATTGACAGTCATCTTGGGGTGCCTTGATGTTTCTCTAAGTGTTATTTTTTGTAGATTTCGCCCGATTAGGACAATAATTAATATTAATATCAGTTGAACCAAAGACCTACTGCCACCCATTGGTCACCAAGAAACGATTGTCTCCAGGACTACAGCAGTCTCCTTCGTTCGTTTTTCGGAGCCACAAGGACCGCCAGAGTCTTAAGGGGACTTAACCAGGACAGCTGTGGTGTTGTGACGGACATTAACTTCTAGTTTCGTACGGTTAAGGTTTTTTTTTTCTTTTGTAACTTACAGCTTTGTATATGCATATACCAAGGTTAGTATTTATTACAGTTTTGTATCAACAATAAAAAGTTAGGTAAATGGTTATTAATTAATTAAATTAGATTCATTATTAGGGAAGGGGTTTCTGATTTTGTATAGTGGTTTTTAAAAACAAAGGGAGGGAAGAAATTTATATATCAGGTTTTTTTTTTAATTATATATATATATATATATATATATATATATATATATATATATATATATATATATATATATATATATATATATATATATATATATATATATATATATATATATATATATATATATCGTTACGAGTCTGTTGGCTATACTCATCACGATTACTTATAGTAGTCGTATATTTTGTTAGGTAAGGTAGTTTCTTTTGTATAACTTTTACGGTTTTTTTGTATTTATATTCCCTACCTTATCTATCTAGGATTTAACTTTAACAACTAACCTTAGTGTTAAGATTTCGCTTCTTTCATGGACTGATTGTATATTTACTAATATATTTTTTCGTTTGGCCCAGTAGTGGGGACATTTCATTTTGTCGTGGCTTTTTGGTCATCGTATACTGTAGCCCCACTACTGTCATTATATTTTCTATATAGGTGAGTTATTTGTTACTTATTCATGTTATAAATATATTTAAACTTTGAGGGTGTACAAGGCAACTATCGAACACAGTGATTAATTTAATCTTGCCCAAGTACTTTCGATCAATAGATCATCTTCAGGGGCATCTGAAATAAGCCAAGAAACGTTTTTTATAAAAAGGAAAATTAATTCACTTGGATAAAAAACTCCAAGGTTATGGTTGAAAAAATTTTTATATGTGATAAACGTTTATAGACTTACTTCGTCAATTGTGGCCTATCCGACATAGTAGAATGTCATAAATGTAAAATCTGGACATAACAATACAAAATACACTACACTAAGACAAACAAACAATTTAAAATTTATATGGAGAAGCTACATATTGTGAAGAAGCCGGAGACAGAATGGGCTCCCGGTCTGACGGAAATGTAGAGATGACATGTGACAAATGACAGCTTATGAAGGGCAGTTATGTGATCTGCACCTTTCAAAATTCTATGACACTAAGTATTGACCAAAGGTCCAACTGACACCACTGTAGGAAATCGACTGATGAAATATAAAATTATATAGTATATTTTTTATGTTGATTGAATAATTCCAATCTCACACTCAAACCTGTCTATAATAATTAGGATGTTGGTTTGAGAGCAATTGAAGTTGACATAAAGTATGAATGTGAGAAAAGACTAACAATATATTATAGACTAATAATATATCTTTTCTCACATTCATACTTTATGTCAACTTCAATTGCTCTCAAACCAACATCCTAATTATTATAGACAGGTTTGAGTGTGAGATTGGAATTATTCAATCAACATAAAAAATATACTATATAATTTTATATTTCATCAGTCGATTTCCTACAGTGGTGTCAGTTGGACCTTTGGTCAATACTTAGTGTCATAGAATTTTGAAAGGTGCAGATCACATAACTGCCCTTCATAAGCTGTCATTTGTCACATGTCATCTCTACATTTCCGTCAGACCGGGAGCCCATTCTGTCTCCGGCTTCTTCACAATATGTAGCTTCTCCATATAAATTTTAAATTGTTTGTTTGTCTTAGTGTAGTGTATTTTGTATTGTTATGTCCAGATTTTACATTTATGACATTCTACTATGTCGGATAGGCCACAATTGACGAAGTAAGTCTATAAACGTTTATCACATATAAAAATTTTTTCAACCATAACCTTGGAGTTTTTTATCCAAGTGAATTAATTTTCCTTTTTATAAAAAACGTTTCTTGGCTTATTTCAGATGCCCCTGAAGATGATTTATTGATCGAAAGTACTTGGGCAAGATTAAATTAATCACTGTGTTCGATAGTTGCCTTGTACACCCTCAAAGTTTAATTATTGGAACATTCAACCTTATATTGATAAATATATTTGTTACAAGTAGTTTAGCTTTTATTTCAGTTCCTTCTTACAGTTATAATATAGCAGAGCAAAGGTTAATAGTGTTTGTTTTTTTTTTGGATTTTCAAATTTATTGCAGGTTATTATATCAATAGTACTTTATTCCTTGTTATTCATAACTTCATTTATTTATTTTTCGTTAATTTCCTTCAGAAATTAGCTGGCGCCCATTTCAGTTTTTCCTAGGCATTTCCGTATATTCTCTGATCTTACCCTTTTTATATTTTCAGATTTTCAGTTGCCCTATTATATTATATTCTTTTGGTTAAAAGATCTCTTTTTCCATTATCTTAAAGCCAAATTCCAGTGCATTGAAGCTAGCCCGAACACTCACTTGAGATTTAGTGTCTCTTTGGCCATTTAACTTTTTTCATCTGAGCTTAGCCATTTTTTAGTATTTTCATCACCTCTCTTCCAGTTCTTCTGGAATTTGGAAGTCTTACACTTCCAAAAACCCAATACTCCCGGAGTATTGAGGTTTCAGTGTAAAGATACAATAGGACCTAATAGCCCCTCAACAAGCGAATAATCACTACCACTGGCCAAATAAAGTATAAAAATATTAGTAACACCAAGAATAGTCCGTATGGTAGCCAAGGTCTTAACAATAAAGGTGAGTAATTTAAATTTAAATAGTTCTACTAAAATGAGATACTAATGACAATATTGTAAAGATATCAAAAGTGATAAATCTGTTACAATTCTATTAAATATATTACATTCAAAAGTGAATCTTCAATACTTCTTATATGTTTTCAAAAAAAAAACACATGAAATTTATTTCCCTCCCCCAAAATCAAAATTCTATTGTATCAAAAAAAAAATTATATCAAAAAAATGAGTTTGGTCAAACCCTTTACATCCATAGTTAAAAAAAAACTAATAAAAACATGAAAGGTATTTTCTTCTCTCCCAATAATATCAAAATTATATTATATCAAAAATTAAATTATCACAAAGGTATTTACCTTATCATATGCATATGAAAAGTTAACAGTAAATAGAAACACAAAAACACAAAAAGTCAAATAGTTAAACAACTTATCTTTACAGCACTATAAGTCCATAGGAAAAACTCCTCTTGGCACGGCTAAATCAGTTTGTTGCTGTAAAGGACAAATCCTAGGTGAGTCTGGGCATAAAACCAGTCACTGGGCTATCTGGAGTGACGGCAAAATCCAGGAGAGTTGCTAACTATTTAAGGATTCAAAGTTACTAATATCCTTGAGGGAATATTCTCAAGAGAATACTCTCAAGTGAAGTGACGGAATATGTAGTCGCAGCACGCCAAAAAAAATCTTCCTTTTTATGTGGAACTCATAAATGAAAAATCTTGATTTAAAGAAATTAATTATTATTATTAATATTTCTATTTTATTCTTCCCCAAATTATTTTCCTTGTTCCAATTCCGTCACTTTGAAGGTGAAAAATTTTACCAGAGGGAAATACCAGCGTAAAATCGTTTTATTCCACTTCGAATAAATTGCATAGCTATTGTCGCCAACAGAACATCGAGGCTTATTCGTAAACATATTCATAATAATTCGGGTGATATACAAAATTAGCAAATATAAATGGTAAGTTGAATACTATATTTTATCTACGGCAGTTCAGGTAATATTTTGTTTTGTAGATTGGTATTGTGCTTTGGTAAATAGGTATTCCCACCAACCACCCGTACCAGTTAAACTGACACTACAGCATCTCATACAAAATAGGTTAAATATAGAATTCAAAACAATTAACAAAAAAAACCTATATAAGCATCAAAGTTAAAGTTCGACGATAATGCTTAGTCACGATACAGCTGAAAGTAAAAAACCATTGAAAAGTCACTTATAAATGTCAAATATGCTTTACAGAGGTACAATGATAAACATATAATAAAACAAGTTAAATACTGCCAAAATAAATAACTTAAAAAAATAATAACCAAAATATAACGTGAAAATGCTAAAATATAATAAATTATGTAAACTACAATCAAAAACACCTTACAAAGAAAGAAGAAGCAGAAAGAACGAGAAGCATATCTTAAAACAGAAGAGGTACTAATGTGTACAACAAGTAAAAAAAAAGTAATAAACACGTACTGACGGATAGCAAATAACCTTCAAATAAAATCGACATGCAATGAAGTAATAAAACACTTATCGATGGATAGGAACTAATGATCAAAGCGGTCAACCTGCAATGAAAAATGTATTAAAAAAACCTCAAACTTATAAGAGGCAACATGCAAAAAGTAATAAGCACCAATAGACTAATAGGAAATAATATTCAAAGCATTTGATATGCAATGAATATACATTAAAAAAATAATCAAAATTATAAGGAGAAACATGCAAATCAGTAATAAACACCTACCCGTCGGAAAGGTAATAAAATACAGTTAATACAATAAATCATAATGAAATATGCTAAAAACGCGACATGAGACAGAAAATTAGCGACAATTAACAAAGATCATAAAAAAATCGTTTACAAATAGCTGAGTACATATCCGACACACGTAATCTTTGAAAAACGAGACAAAAAGATGGGACTTCTGCGAAATACGTTAAAATACAATAAAACTATGTAAACTACAATTAGAAAATTAATACTTACAAAGAAATAAGCAAAAAATAATAATAACGAAGAAACATATCTTAAAACAGAAGAGATGCTAATGTGTAAAACAAGAAGGGAAACAACCTCAAGGCAAATACACTGTCTCACAAAAAAAAGCAAAGGGCAAAGTAACCATGTAAATACCATGAAAAATACATTAAAAAACATTAAAAACATACACATAAAATGTAAAAAATGGAGAAAGCAATCTAGCATTTAACATGTAATCGTAGCAATAAAAAACATCACAAAGGACAAGAGGTGTTATACATAAAAAAAATTACTAGTTACTACCCGACGATAAAATAAATTACCAAAATACTGCTAAAGGTAAAGGTACAAACAGTGCCAAAATAGTAGAGTAGAGCTAGACGTAATCTTTGGAAAAAAATGAGACAACCGAACGAAAATCTGTAAAATATGCTCAAATACAATACCCTTATGTAAACTGCTGGAGCAAATAAAAAACTACACAGAAATACACAAATATACTTACGCAATATGCTAAAAAATATAATAAATACTACATGCAAATATGCCACAATACATGAAAACCATGTAAATTACAGTCACAAATAAATACGTGCAAAAAAAAATAAGAAAAATAAAAACACATACCCTAAAATCCAGAATACAGCATGCGTGGATGTAAAAACAAACAACCGTATATCACATATTACCTTCTTTAGAACTGAAGACACTCTAGAAACAGGCAATATGTAATACTCATTACTTGTCTGATTAAACGCTATTTGCGAAAACACGTACACTAACACAGCGACCACAATGTTCTCAGAAAATAACACAAAAAACAGTAGACACACATCGTTTTTTACTGTTAAATAACACAGAATACTAGCGGTATTTAACAATATAGTTTCTGAAACGATACGACGTATAATTTTTATGACTGAACACTTACATACTGATTTAAAAATGTATACCAAGTCTTTCCAGCCCATGCATCTATAATAAAAATCCTTCAAAAAGCCGATAACTTGACCAAAGCACATAAACATGTTTACTACCTTTGAATAATAGTCTAGAAGGAACTATGAAAAATAACTGAAGGCACGCCTTTTATCAGGATATGTGGTTTTCAATCTAACTACGAGACTGCAAGAAAATGATAACTAGTAATGTACTACACAAAAACAATTTTTATCATCTGTAGTTTTAAAATGAAATTAGGAAATAACAATTACCTAAATATGCATATTATTATACAGCAATGATGTCCGCTCGATTGCACCCCCGTAAAATAGTACAAAATAGCCAATAAGACCTGTCGTTCGATAGATCCAATAATATGTTATTGTTATTGACCAAAAATACAAACTTGTAAATTAACAACAAAGAATATTAAAAATGTAGCGAGTACATACCCAGACAGACGTAATCTTTGAAAAAACGAAAGACAACCGAACAAAAATTTGTGAAATATGTTCAAATACAACAAAACTATGTAAACTACAATCACCAATAAAGAACTGTAAAGAACTAGACAAATACTTATACAGGGGTAATAGGCTAAAGATATAATAAAACTATGTTAAATAATGTCAAAATAAATACCTGCAAAGAAAAAGTAAGCAAAATATAATGTAAAAAAAACTAAAATATACAATAAACTATGTAAACTACAGTAAAAATAAACACTCTACAAAAAAGAAGAAGCAAAAAAACAATAATGAAAAACATGGCTAAATTAGAAGAGGTACTAATGTGTACAACAAGTTAAAAAGTAATAAACACGTACTGACAGGTGGCAAATAATGTTAAAATTATATCGACATGCAATGAAGTACTAAAACACTTATCGACAGATAGGAACTAATGATCAAAGCAGTCGACATTCAATAAAAAATACATTAAAAACATTAAACTTATAAGAGGCAACACGCAAAAAGTAATAAGCATCAACCGACTAATAGGAAATAATGATCAAAGCAGGTGACATGCAATGAAAATATATTAAAACAGATCAAAATTATAAGAAAAAACATGCAAACACCAATAAACACCTACTTGTTGGAAAGGTAATAAAATATGGTTCATAAAATAAAAACATACCGAATTATGCTAAAAACGAGACATGAGTCGGAAAATTAGCTACAAATGACAAAGAACATAAAAAAAAAACGTTTACAAATAGCTGGGTAGATCTAGACGTAATCTTTCGAAAAACGAGTAAAAAAGGTTTGAAATAATGATCACAAGCAGTTCACATCAAAGAAAATACGGTAAACATACTTTACAACATACTCAATTATACAAACGGGACATGAACCTGTAAATTAACAAAAAAAATATTAAAAACGTAGCGAGTACATACACAGTCAGGCGTAATCTTTGAAAAAACGAGAGACAACCGAACAAAAATTTGTGAGATATGCTCAAAGACAACAAAACTATGTAAACTACAATCACAAATAAACAACTGTAAAGAACTAGACAACTACTGATATTGGGGTAATATGCTAAATATATAATAAAAATATGTTAAATACAGTCAAAATAAATACATGTAAAGAAAAAATAAGCAAAATATAACGTAAAAATGCTAAAATGTAATAAACTATGTAAACTACAGTAAAAAACACCCTACAAAGAAAGAAGAAGCAAAAAACAATAATGAAAAACATAGCTTGAATAGAAGAGGTCCTAATGTGTAGAACAAGTAAATAAGTAATAACCACATACTGACTGGTATCAAATAATGTTCAAATAAAATCGACATGCAATGAAGTACTAAAATACTTATCGACGGATAGGTACTAATGATCAAAGCAATCGACATTCAATGAAAAATACATTAAAAAACATCAAGCTTATACGCAAAAAGTAATAAGCACCAACCGACTAATAGGAAATAATGATCAAAGCAGGTGACATGCAATCAAAATATATTAAAACATATCAAAATTATAAAAGGAAACATGCAAAACAGTAATAAGCACCTCACCGTGGAAAAGGTAATAAAATACAGTTAATACAATAAAAAGATATTGAATTATGCTAAAAACGAGACTTGAGACAGAAAATTAGTGACAAATAGCAAAGATCATAAAAAAAAACGTTTACAAATAGCTGAGTACATATCCGATACACGTAATTTTTGAAAAACGAGACAAAAAGATAGGACTTCTGTGAAGCATGTTATAATACAATAAAACTATGTAAACTACAGGTAGAAAATTAATACATGCAAAGAAATCAGAAAAAAGATAATAACGAAGAAACATATCTTAAAACAGAAGAGATGCTAATGTAAAACAAGAAGGGATACAACCTCACAACAAACACATTATCAATAAAAATAAAACATTAAAAATCATTATTCCTAGAAGCCGTAAAAAGAAATAATACACAAAGTTGTCGAAATACCGTGAAAAATACATTAAAAACATCACAAAACATACACACAAAATTGATAAAGCAATCTGGAATTTAACATGTAATCGTAGTAATAAAAAACATCAAAAATACAAGAAGTGTTATGAATAATAAAAAATTACTAGTCACAATCTGCCGGCAAAAGAAATTAGTGCATATTATGTCGTCGAAATACAGTGAAAATACAAAAATATCTATCAAAATACCGCTAAAGTACAGGTAATAACAGTGCCAAAATAGTAGAGTAAACCTAGACATAATCTTTGGAAAAAATGACACAAACAGAACGAAAAATCTGTGAAATATGCTCAAATACAATAAACTTATGTAAACTATTCACAAATAAAGAACTGCAAAGAACGTCACAGGTCACATTAAGTCGGGTGCACTACCTAACCTAATAAATTAACCATACCTACGCGGCTATTAAGTAATACCTAACCCAATAAATTAACTACTTTTATATACATACAATGTGACATCTCACGTCTGACGTTGCGTTTGACATACAGCGCGACATAATACGTGACATTAGATATATAACGTGACGTTTGACATAATATGTGACATAAGATATTTGACGTGAAATGACGTGAATCACGCGACATTTGACGCAGAGACATTCAGAAGCACACAGAGCCATCTATGACACGTAGACAAAAAGTACGCTGAGACATGCAGAGGCGCACAGAGCCGTCTGTGACACGTAGACAGCGGTACGCAGAGACCTTCTAACCTAATATATTTACCATCTTAAGACACACTTTGACCTTTGACCGCGTTAATGGTTCATACGCGAAATAATTAATTACGTAGGGGATGCTGTACTGGAAGATATATTTAACGACTTCGTAAGGACTCTTTTAGTCTAATGAGTCTAATGAGACAGAGACAAAAGACTATCATGTCTTTTGAGTGTCAACGACATTAATGCTCTTTCGCCAGAGGATATGTCAAAAGATTATGCATAGTCACCAAAAGGATGGTATCAGTTAATCTTAAATGTGAGTGACTTTTCTCTTCTAGTATGTGTTTCTAACGTACAATTTCTTTATTCGGTATTCGAAACTAAACAAATTCGGTATTCTATTTGCCGATGTCATTTAGTAGCTGATTGTTGTACGTTGAGCCGTTTGGACGTTACAAGCTTAGTAGCGTTTTTTCAATGTCTTTGCGTTTTATTTTTATCTTAACATATTTGTTACCACCTCCATTTCCTTCGATACCTTGCATTGTGTATTCGTTGACCCGTTTGGGTATGGTTTTGGCAATGTCTTTGCGTTTTATTTTTATCTTAACAAATTCGTTACCACCTCCTCTTTCCATCAATACTTTGCACGTTTTTGAACGTTGAACCGTTTGGATGTTGCAAACTTAGTGACCTTCAGGTATTGTCCTTGCGGTTGCATGTCACAGACCCTATCAATCACTATTGGTTTTGTTGATCGATAATATCGGTCTTTTCGTATTTCAGTGGTTCTATTACACACATTTTTTTGTGTTTTTGTCAAAGCTGTCGATTTTGTTGATTTTTTGGTCAATAACAATAACATATTATTGAATCTATCGAACGAGAGGCCTTATTCGCTATTTGGTACTATTTAAGGAGTCCAATCTAGCGGACATCATTGCTGAATAATTATATGCATATTTAGGTTTTTGTTATTTCCTAATTTTATTTTAAAACCACAGCTGATAATGTTAATTGTTTTTGTGTAGTACATTACTAGTTATCGTTTTGGTACAGTCAGGTGTTAGATCGAAAACATCATTTCCCGAAAGAATATTGTGTGGTCCATTATTTGGTCATATTCCCTGCCTAGAAAATTTGCCAAAGTAGTAAATATGTTTAAGTGTTTGTTTTTAAAGGATTTTTTGTTATCGATGTATGGGTTGGAAGCACTTGGTTGTACAGTTTTCAAATCAGTATGTAAGTGTTCAGTCATCAAAATTAGATGTTGTATCGTTCAGAAACTATATTGTTACACACCGCTAGTATTCTGTGATATTTAACTGTACAAACGGAGTGTGACACTAAAGTGACAGAGTCTGTAGCATTTGCAGCATATATCCACTGTTAGTGTGTCTACTGTTTCTGTGTTAATTTCTGAGAACACGTAGGTCGCCGTGCTTTGTACGTAGACAGTATCAGGCTTCTGCACCAGTAGTGTGTGTGTTTTTCGTCATATATTTGCTTATTTCTTTTGCAGATATTTATTTCTGACTGTAATTTACATAGTTTTATTATATTTTAGCAGTTTTTCACATTATATTTTGCTTCTTTTTTTTTGCAGGTATTAATTTTTGACAATAATTTACATGTAGTATTTATTATTATTTTTTAGCATATTACCCTGTATATTTGTGTATTTCTTTTGGAGGTATTTATTTGTGACTGTAATTTACATAGTTTTATTATATTTCAGCATTTTTTCACGTTATATTTTGCTTCTTTTCTTTGCAGGTATTAATTTTTGACAATAATTTACATGTAGTATTTATGTATTTCTCTGCAGTTCTTTATTTGTGAATAGTTTACATAAGTTTATTGTATTTGAGCATATTTCACAGATTTTTCGTTCTGTTTGTCTCATTTTTTCCAAAGATTATGTCTAGGTCTACTCTACTATTTTGGCACTGTTATTACCTGTACTTTAGCGGTATTTTGATAGATATTTTTGTATTTTCACTGTATTTCGACGACATAATATGCACTAATTTCTTTTGCCGTCAGATTGTGACTAGTAATTTTTTATTATTCATAACACTTCTTGTATTTTTGATGTTTTTTATTACTACGATTACATGTTAAATGCCAGATTGCTTTATCCATTTTGTGTTTTGTGATGTTTTTAATGTATTTTTCACGGTATTTCGTCAACTTTGTGTATTATTTCTTTTTACGGCTTCTAGGAATAATGATTTTTAATGTTTTATTTTTATTGATAATGTGTTTGTTGTGAGGTTGTATCCCTTCTTGTTTTACACATTAGCATCTCTTCTGTTTTAAGATATGTTTCTTCGTTATTATTTTTTTTCTGATTTCTTTGCATGTATTAATTTTCTACCTGTAGTTTACACAGTTTTATTGTATTTTAGCATGCTTCACAGAAGTCCCATTTTTTTGTCTCGTTTTTCAAAGATTACGTGTATCGGATATGTACTCAGCTATTTGTATACGTTTTTTTTATGATCTTTGCTATTTGTCACTAATTTTCTGTCTCAAGTCTCGTTTTTAGCATAATTCAATATCTTTTTATTGTATTAACTGTATTTTATTACCTTTTCCACGGTGAGGTGCTTATTACTGTTTTGCATGTTTCCTTTTATAATTTTGATATGTTTTAATATATTTTGATTGCATGTCACCTGCTTTGATCATTATTTCCTATTAGTCGGTTGGTGCTTATTACTTTTTGCGTATAAGCTTGATGTTTTTTAATGTATTTTTCATTGAATGTCGATTGCTTTGATCATTAGTACCTATCCGTCGATAAGTATTTTAGTACTTCATTGCATGTCGATTTTATTTGAACATTATTTGATACCAGTCAATATGTGGTTATTACTTATTTACTTGTTCTACACATTAGGACCTCTTCTATTCAAGCTATGTTTTTCATTATTGTTTTTTGCTTCTTCTTTCTTTGTAGGGTGTTTTTGCTGTAGTTTACATAGTTTATTACATTTTAGCATTTTTTACGTTATATTTTGCTTATTTTTTCTTTACATGTATTTATTTTGACTGTATTTAACATATTTTTATTATATATTTAGCATATTACCCCAATATAAGTAGTTGTCTAGTTCTTTGCAGTTGTTTATTTGTGATTGTAGTTTACATAGTTTTGTTGTATTTGAGCATATCTCACAAATGTTTGTTCGGTTGTCTCTCGTTTTTTCAAAGATTACGCCTGACTGTGTATGTACTCGCTACGTTTTTAATATTTTTTTTGTTAATTTACAGGTTCATGTCCCGTTTGTATAATTGAGTATGTTGTAAAGTATGTTTACCGTATTTTCTTTGATGTGAACTGCTTGTGATCATTATTTCAAACCTTTTTTACTCGTTTTTCGAAAGATTACGTCTAGATCTACCCAGCTATTTGTAAACGTTTTTTTTTTGATGTTTTTTGTCATTTGTAGCTAATTTTCCGACTCATGTCTCGTTTTTAGCATAATTCGGTATGTTTTTATTTTATGAACCATATTTTTACCTTATTTACTATATTATTACCTTTCCAACAAGTAGGTGTTTATTGGTGTTTGCATGTTTTTTCTTATAATTTTGATCTGTTTTAATATATTTTCATTGCATGTCACCTGCTTTGATCATTATTTCCTATTAGTCGGTTGATGCTTATTACTTTTTGCGTGTTGCCTCTTATAAGTTTAATGTTTTTAATGTATTTTTCATTGAATGTCGACTGCTTTGATCATTAGTTCCTATCTGTCGATAAGTGTTTTAGTACTTCATTGCATGTCGATATAATTTTAAAATTATTTGCCACCTGTCAGTACGTATTTATTACTTTTTAACTTGTTGTACACATTAGTACCTCTTCTATTTTAACCATGTTTTTCATTATTGTTTTTTTGCTCCTTCTTTTTTGTAGAGTGTTTATTTTTACTATAGTTTACATAGTTTATTGTATATTTTAGTATTTTTTACATTATATTTTGCTTACTTTTTCTTTGCAGGTATTTATTTTGACATTATTTAACATAGTTTTAGTATATCTTTAGCCTATTACCCCTGTATAAGTATTTGTCTAGTTCTTTACAGTTCTTTATTGGTTATTGTAGTTTACATAGTTTTGTTGTATTTGAACATATTTCACAAATTTTTGTTCGGTTGTCTTTCGTTTTTTCAAAGATTACGTGTGTCTGGGTATGTACTCGCTACATTTTTAATATTCTTTGTTGTTAATTTACAAGTTTGTATTTTTGGTCAATAACAATAACATATCATTGGATCTATCGAACGACAGGTCTTATTGGCTATTTGGTACTATTTTACGGGGGTGCAATCGAGCGGACATCATTGCTGTATAATAATATGCATATTTAGGTAATTGTTATTTCCTAACTTCATTTTAAAACTACAGATGATAAAAATTGTTTTTGTGTAGTACATTACTAGTTATCATTTTCTTGCAGTCTCGTAGTTAGATTGAAAACCACATATCCTGATAAAAGGCGTGCCTTCAGTTATTTTTCATAGTTCCTTCTAGACTATTATTTAAAGGTAGTAAACATGTTTATGTGCTTTTAGTTAACGGCTTTTTGAAGGATTTTTTTTTTATTTAAACAAATATATCCGCATCAACCACTAAGGGTTATTAGCATGGGGACATACACAAACAGTAAGATACATGTTGTTACATAAAAAAAAATATTTTTTACAATTTCGTATATAGTTTAGTCATTTTAAGAAAACTTAATAAAGCCTGTAAATTTGACGTTAGTACACTTTTTAAATTGTCACTAAGGGCACACGCGATTCTTTCGTTCTGGTACACTGGACACTCAACAATTATATGTTTCACTGATAACTGAGTGTTGCACTTGGTACACATCGGAGCAGGCTCCTGGTTGAAGATATGCTTGTGGGTAAGGAAAGTATGTCCTATTCGGAGTCGGTTGATAATGACTTGGTCTTTTCTATTATTTGGTAAGATGAGTTTGGTTCCTACTTGACTTAGACATTCTTTAAGTTTGTTGGCAGTATGATCCCAAGTAGTTTGCCACGCTCTGTACATGTGGGCTTTGATATTAACTTTGTGATCAGTCCAAGGCATTTGATTTATGGTAGGAATACTTTGGTCAGTGGTTGCATTGCTTGCCAGAGAGTCCACTTCCTCATTACCACTTATTCCCATATGGGAAGGTACCCAGATGTAGGAAATATCTTTTTGTTGACTATGTAGATTAGATAACTCTTCTTTGATCTTGAGTAGTATGGCGTGAGTTGTATATAGCTGTTTTATTCCAAGTAATGCGCTCATTGAATCGGTGATGATAACAAATTTGCTTTCATTGATAGAACCACATTTTTTCATAGCCTGGTGAATTGCCGTGAGTTCTCCCGTATATATACAACAATTTGTTGGGATTCGTATGGTAGACTTGACGTTTTCGTAGATGTAGGCTGCAGCATGTCCTTCATCACATTTGGAAGCATCAGTGAATATTTGATGGGTTGTTGGGTATTTGGATATTATATTTTTATAAGCTTGCTGTATAAGGAAATGATGTGTGGAATGTTTCGGGAGTTCTTTTAGAGACGTGTCGATTTTTGGAGATTTGATCATCCAAGGAGGAACATTTACATGAATAGGCATAGTAAAACTGAAGTGTTCTAAATTAAGACCAATATGTTTTATACGTTCAGGAAATGGTAGTTTTTTTATTGCAATGTTTCTGTAAAGATCGGACGATATATTTTTTTTGCTAAGTATTGTTGAGTAGGTTACGTTGCTGTTGTTTGCTGAAATTCTGGCAACGTAATTTAGTGATAGGAGTTTTCTTCGTTGGCTTAAGGGCAGTTCATTAGCCAGAGCTTGTAAGCTACTTACTGGACTAGTTCTTGTTGCACCTAAAACTAGAGATGTTTTGTTAGCAGTATCGTAGCATAAACATCCGTAGTCTAGTTTACTTCGTATTAATGATCTATATAGCGTAAGTAAGGTTGTTGTATCTGCCCCCCAAGAGGTATTTGACAGCATTTTTAGTAGATTAATTCTGGATTGGCAAGAACGTTGCAGATTGGTGATGTGGGTTTTCCAGTTTAAGTTACGTTCAAAAGAAAGTCCTAAGAAATTTATTTCTTCTGCTTGTTTTAGGACAACTCCATTTAGTGTTAATTGAACATTAGGATAATTTTTTCTTTTGCTAAAAATTAAATAACGTGTCTTTTCACTAGAGAAAATAAAACCCGTGTTTTGCGACCAGCTTTCAATTGTGTGTAAGGTAGTTTGCAGTATATGTGTTCCCAGAATTACATTGTTTGTTCTTAGATAAATGACTAAGTCATCTGCATATAAGCTAGTAAATACAGGTAGTTTTATTTGATGTATAATACTATTTATTGCAACTAGAAAGAGAGTAGGACTTGGAGTAGATCCTTGTGGGGTGCCGTTTTGAAGTACTCGTCTGGAAGATGTAAATCCATTGGTTCTAACTCGAAAAGTTCGTGCTTTTAGAAAATTTTTAATAAAGAACAACATGTGCCCTTGAACATCCCATTCTTGAAGTGTTTTCAGTATAAGATGTCTCCATGTTGTGTCAAACGCTTTTCTTATGTCAAAAAATACGGCAATAAGTTTTTGGTTGTGCAGAAAGGATTCATGTATACTTGATTCAAGTGTTATTAGATTGTCTGTTGTGGATCTACCCGTACGAAATCCACTTTGTCTGATACTTATCAGGTTATTGTTTTCGAGGTACCATTTAAGACGATAATTAAGGATTTTTTCTAAAAGTTTGCAGGTACAACACGTAAGTGATATTGGACGATAGGAATTTGGATCGTCTTTTGGTTTATTATATTTAAGGACTGGAATTAAAGTTGCTTGCGACCATAGATCAGGAAAGTCATGGTAAATAAAAATATTATTAAAAATATCAACTAACATTAGCTTTGCATTCAGAGGAAGATTTCGTAAGAAAAGAGGATGGATATCATCAGGACCTGGACTAGAATTTTTAGCACTTAAACAAAATTCTAATTCTTGAAGACTTACTGGTTTGTTTATTGGATTGCCGCTTTCTGTGATTTGTATATTTGAAGACTCCGTTAGTTTTTTGTGCTCTAAAAAGGATAGGCTGTAATTGGAATCACCAGAATTAAGTTCGTATATATCTGCTAGAATTTCTGGAATATCTTCTTTGTTTGAATGCGTTTAGTTATTGTATGATAAAGTATCTATACCTCGAAAGTATTTTGTCCCTTTTATTCTGCGGACTTTGTTCCATATGTTGCCTAAGGGAGTGGAAGGATTTATTGAAAAAACGTACTTTTTCCAACTTTCTCGTTTTGCTTTTTTGATTAATTGTCTGCTTTGAGCTCTGAGATTTTTAAACCTTAAAAGGTTTTCGACAGTTTTATGTTTCTTGTAAACGTTAAAAGCGTGTTTAGACAAAGTGAGTGCTTGTGCAATTTCGTTATTCCACCATGGAACTGGCTGCCTTTGACTCGATTTTGTTTTTCCCACTGCGATTGTTGCTGCAGAAATAATAATGTTATTAAATATTTCAAGATTTTGGTTTGCGTTATTGGTTAAATTAGATTTTTTTGTTTGTTCTTCAATCAGTGTTCGATATAAATTCCAATCAGCTCACTTTATTTTCCATGTCTGGTGAATTGGAAAAGTTGATTTAACATTAGTGTTTGTGGTTATTTTGATAGGGAAATGATCACTATCATATAAATACCCCAATGTGTACCAGTACAATAAAGGAGCTAGCGACGGACTACATAAAGAGAGATCTATGGCAGAAAATGTACCATTGTATGAATTGAACCTAGTAGATTTGCCAGTGTTTAGTAAAACTAAATTTAAATTATCAATTAGATTATTCAGGAGATTACCGCATTTGTCGGTTTTGCTACTTCCCCAAGTACTGTTGTGACAGTTAAAATCGCCTAATATTATTTTTGGGTGTGGAATTTGGTTTATAACATTGCTCAGTTCAGTTATGTCTAAATCAGTAGGATGAGGTAAGTATACATTGCAAATATTGATTTTCATTTTGTGGGTAACTGACACTGCAACTATTTCGAGATTTGTTTGCAGTTGTATTTCAGTTGACTCTATATCATTCCTTACAAAAATTGCTGTTCCACCGCTTGAGTGATCTGCAACTCGGTTTCTTAGAAAAGGAACATAGTTTTTTAATGTAACATTTTGGTGCTTGAAATGGGTCTCTTCTAGGCATATGACTAAAGGAAGATATTCGTGTATAAGAAGCTTAATGGATTCTATATGTGAAAAATAAGTTCCACTGTAATATGAATGTGCTGGTCATTAACTCTTTATGTGTTAACTAGTTATTGTTGGGAACTTGATTCGTAGTCAGTTTCGTCAGTAGAAGAAGGACTGTTGAGAAGCAGCTTCTTCTTCAATCTGGTGATATTGTTTTTTAAAGTTTTATTTTGTATTTGAGAATATATAAAGTTTAAAATTTCTTTTATTTCTTGGCTTTCATTTGAATAATTTTTAACAATGTGTTCAGGATGTTTTGAGTAAAGGGAATTTGCGAGAAAATCACATATTTCATGAAAAGTTAGTGTAAAGGAAGGGTTTCTATTTTCAATTTTTTCTTTAATTTGATTTAGAATAATTGGAATATCTACTTGGGTTTTGGGCTTTTTCTTAGGTTTTTGAGTATCGGGAGGAGGTAGGTCATTTTCAAGGATTTCAGGAGAGGAGATTTGTCTTTTAGTAGCAGGAGTAATTTCAGTGGTTTTTCTATCGCTTTCAATTACTAAGGAATTATCTTGGAATATTTTTGACTGATTCAAAATTTGTATTTCATTGTTTGTTTGTGAGGAAGTGGTTTGGTCCTTTGTAGCTGATGCATGATTTTGTATGATATTGGGTTCTGGTTCCATTAATGTTTCGGTATCTTCTTGGTATTGGTTTCGTGGTTGATCTTGTAGCTGATTATATTCTTAATGGGTAGAGTTATGTATATTCACGTGGTGGTCAGTTTCCATTTGATTAATTGATTTACTAGATGATGATAAGGAAGGACAGTCAGAATCGTGATGTCCGACAATCTTGCATTTGGAGCAGTTTAAACCATCTATGGAAATGTATAGTCGATATGATGTATTGTCGAATGAGATTAAAAATGAGTCAGGAATTGAGGCATTTTCTAAAGGAGTTATGAACATTTGCCTCCTAAAGCTGAGCACGTGGCTGTATTCTGGGTCTTGCATGCCTACTCGTAGAAACGTCATGTTGGAGGCAGATTTTATACCCATCGTTTTTAAGTGCTCTTCAATTATGCTATTAGGTATAGTAGGGCATACATTAGATATGATGAGTCTCTGGGCAGGGGTTATAAGTCTTCTTACTTCAATCTGGTTACCATCAATATTTATATATTTGTAGGAGCTAAGAAATTGATCGACTACATATTTAGATGCAGATGCGGTTGTTTGCTATTTTGGATGCCCAAACAACATTTTTTGGCTGTACTATTGATCCAACAGCTTTTACATATTCGAAAACTTTTATTCCTTGTATGGTTGAAAGTATAATACCTTGGTCTTTTGAAGGATATTTGAAACTGTTTAATGCATTGGAGTAAGATATATGTGACGTAGTGGGTATATTTCGTGAAGTAGTAGCTGATTCCGGTTCATCCATCTTCCCGCTGAAAATTTTCGTACATTGGCACAGAGGATCTGAAGCCGGACCTGGCCGCTTGATAAAATTGGGCAGCAGCCTAGCCTAATCATTACTTGTTAGAAGCAAGAACCAGCAAAAAGTTGTTGTCGATAATCGATAAGTTGAATTGAAATCGATAAAATATTTTGCCTTTTAAACTTCTGATTTTAAGGTTATTAATAATGCAGTTTTGTACTCACAGAATTCTACGATTTTCAGTGCAGTGTCACATTTAACTTTAAGTTGCAAACAGTATAAAAATTAAATTATATTTTTAATTTTAACTACTAGTAATTAACAAATTTGTCAGAACCGATATTAAGCTGTATGATACGCTAGATATCGGGGCCGGACCTTGAAGGATTTTTGTTATAGATGCATGGGCTGGAAAGACTTGGTATACATTTTTAAATCAGTATGTAAGTGTTCAGTCATAAAAATTATACGTCGTATCGTTTCAGAAACTATATTGTGCTAGTATTCTATGTTATTTAACAGTAAAAAACGATGTGTGTCTACTGTTTTTTGTGTTATTTTCTGAGAACATTGTGGTCGCTGTGTTAGTGTACGTGTTTTCTATTTATCAAATATTTCTAAATATTTGTGTATTTCTGTGTAGTTTTTTATTTGCGCCAGCAGTTTACATAAGTGTATTGTATTTGAGCATATTTTACAGATTTTCGTTCGGTTGTCTCATTTTTTTCCAAAGATTATCTCTAGCTCTACTCTACTATTTTGGCACTGTTTTTAACTTTACCTTTAGCAGTATTTTGGTAATTTATTTTACCGTCGTCGGGTAGTAACTAGTAATTTTTTTATGTATAACACCTCTTGTCCTTTGTGATGTTTTTTATTGCTACGATTACACGTTAAATGCTAGATTGCTTTCTCCGTTTTTTACATTTTATGTGTATGTTTTTGATGTTTTTTAATGTATTTTTCATGGTATTTACATGGTTGCTTTGCCCTTTGCTTTTTTTTGTGAGACAGTGTATTTGCCTTGAGGTTGTATCCCTTCTTGTTTTACATATTAGCATCTCTTCTGTTTTAAGATATGTTTCTTCGTTATTATTATTTTTTGCTTATTTCTTTGTAGGTATTAATTTTCTAATTGTAGTTTACATAGTTTTATTGTATTTTAACGTATTTCGCAGAAGTCCCATCTTTTTGTCTCGTTTTTCAAAGATTACGTGTATCGGATATGTACTCAGCTATTTGTAAACGATTTTTTTATGATCTTTGTTAATTGTCGCTAATTTTCTGTCTCATGTCGCGTTTTTAGCATATTTCATTATGATTTATTGTATTAACTGTATTTTATTACCTTTCCGACGGGTAGGTGTTTATTACTGATTTGCATGTTTCTCCTTATAATTTTGATTATTTTTTTAATGTATATTCATTGCATATCAAATGCTTGGAATATTATTTCCTATTAGTCTATTGGTGCTTATTACTTTTTGCATGTTGTCTCTTATAAGTTTGAGGTTTTTTTAATACATTTTTCATTGCAGGTTGACCGCTTTGATCATTAGTTCCTATCCATCGATAAGTGTTTTATTACTTCATTGCATGTCGATTTTATTTGAAGGTTATTTGCTGTGCTATCCGTCAGTACGTGTTTATTACTTTTTTTTTACTCGTTGTACACATTAGTACCTCTTCTGTTTTAAGATATGCTTCTCGTTCTTTCTGCTTCTTCTTTCTTTGTAAGGTGTTTTTGATTGTAGTTTACATAATTTATTATATTTTAGCATTTTCACGTTATATTTTGGTTATTATTTTTTTAAGTTATTTATTTTGGCAGTATTTAACTTGTTTTATTATATGTTTATCATTGTACCTCTGTAAAGCATATTTGACATTTATAAGTGGCTTTTCAATGGTTTTTTACTTTCAGCTGTATCGTGACTAAGCATTATCGTCGAACTTTTAACTTTGATGCTATATAGGATTTTTTTGTTAATTGTTTTTAATTCTATATTTAACCTATTTTGTATGAGATGCTGTAGTGTCAGTTTAACTGGTACGGGTGGTTGGTGGGAATACCTATTTACCAAAGCACAATACCAATCTACAAAACAAAATATTACCTGAACTGCCGTAGATAAAATATAGTATTCAACTTACCATTTATATTCGCTAATTTTGTATATCACCCGAATTATTATGAATATGTTTACGAATAAGCCTCGATGTTCTGTTGGCGACAATAGCTATGCAATTTATTCGAAGTGGAATAAAACGATTTTACGCTGGTATTTTCCTCGTGCCACTGCATATGTGTCACTGAAGGCATCTGAATGTCTCTGTTATGACGCTCTGTTACCCTATGTGTACCTCTGCTACCCTCTGCTACGCTCTGTTACACTCTGTGTACCTCTGCTACCCTCTGCTACGCTCTGTTACCCTCTGCTACCCTCTGTTACCCTCTGCTACCCTCTGTTGTCCTCTGTTATTGTGTCTTTGTCTTTTAAAATGTTGAACATCACGTCAAAACGTCACACGTCACGTAATTTATACATTTCACGTTCTACGTCGAATGTCACGTCATTTCACGTTTTGTGTCGAATGTCACATAACTGTCACCTCCTGCGTCGAACGTCACGTCATTTCACGTGACATTTTACGTTCTGTATTGAATGTCACATAACTGTCACGTCCTGCGTCGAATGTCACGTTGATTCACGTGACATTTTACGTCCTGCGTCGAATGTCATGTCATTTCACATTCTGCGTCGAATGTCGCGTCCTACGTTGAATGTCACGTCCTGCGTCAAATGACACATCAATTCACGAGACATTTCACATCCTGCGTCGAATGTCATGTCAGCGTCATGTCAGCGTTGAGTCAGCGTCAAGTCAGCGTCAAGTCAGCGTCAAGTCAGCGTCAAGTCAGCGTCATGTCAGCGTCAAGTAAGCGTCGAGTCAGCGTCGAATGTCACATCATTTCAGGTGACATTTTACAATATGCGTCGACTGTCACGTTCTGTGTCTAATTTCACGTCCTACGTTGACGTTCTCTTAGCCACTGTACGGAAAAGAAGAATAATGTTCACGCGTTGATATGGCTTCTATGCAAGCAACGCTTTGACACCTCATACGTCAAAATCAGAACAATACCAACGAAGATACGTTTTAGCATCCATTTTCAGACCAATAGTAACGAAGATACGTTTTAGCCCCCATTTGGCAACGCCGCCATCTTTGTTTTTTATCTCCCCGCCTTCTCCCCGTTCCAACGAGCCCTCGTATACTCCATAACACGCACATTTCTTTGAAAAATATTATTTAAAATTAAACCATGAATTCTTCGCTGTTGTTCTACAACTAGCGATAGATACCAGTTTGCGGTTTTGTCGATATCAGAGCCTGCTTTCAACTTTATCAATTTCACGTGTTTTTTCTGCTTTTCATAAATAAAAGTATTGCATTCCGACTATTGGGATGTGAGCTATTTGTTTATATTACGCTTACAATACCACAGAACTTTTGCTGTTTTCCGCAACACTGATATTTAACCTAATCTTTACTAATTTGTAAATAATCGAATTAGATACTCGATTCAAAACATAATTCTTTACAACTAAAAACTGTTTTTGTTACAACTAGTTTCTCTTTATCGTACTTTGAGTTTGCGGCGTTTCATATTTAACACACAAGTTTAAAAATATAATTGCAATATTCATATCGTCAAACTATTCGCTTTTGCATTATCCTCTGCGGTTTGTACACGGGTTGCTTCGTCATGACCATCTTTGATAAATACTTTTTTTATACCTATTGAAGCCTATCTAATTCAAATGACCGATTGGCGTAGTAGTCTGGGCGTCTAGTCATGAACGTATGGGTCGCGGGTTCGAGTCCTACACATGGTAGAATTTTTTATTTATTTAATAAATAATACTTTGATTAAAAACTGCCGAGTTTGTGGTCGGAATCTGGGGAAATTTGAGATACGGGGCTGGGGAAATTTTTCCTATTCTCCATAAGGCCGGAACAGTTTTTCCCTAGATCTGGGGACAAAAAGTGGAGTAAAGTGGCTTACTTTCTACTGATTTACTAAAGTCAACCTTCGTCAATTCACTATACTGTCTAAATATTTGTTGAGATACATAGATATACAAATTATTGAGAATGCTCATCTTTGGCAAATAATGACTGTGTTGTACAGTGTAGAACGTAGGTTCGAAACCTGTTAACCTTATCAATTGATACCTCGATAATAAGCGGATTTCATAGCTCACGGTTTTTTTTGTAGTTATGATATACACGCCTTTCCAAATGTTAGATCTCCTGACGGTATAGTTAAATATAGTCTTTATATTATGTATCAAACATTTTAGATGTACTCATTTTTTTTATCAAACTATTGATTATAAGTGATGGTATTCTCACAGTGGTTAATTGTTTAGTTTATTTAGCTCAGTTAGTTTAGACATTTTATAATATAGATACCTTTAATGATGTTCTTGTATAATAGACAAATGGATATTTTAGTTGAATCCTAACTTTCGCTACAAATTCAAAAAAATTTGTTTAGCGACTAGAGACAACTTCAATCTGCAGTTTCATTGGAAATTGAATTACGCGCGCTCTAGTCCTGTTGATTTTAGTATGTGTTTCTGTTGTCGACTATTTTATGGTTAGTACGTTAATAGGGATGTCTCCAGCCTCTGATATGCTCTTCTTCTGGCTATTCTTATTCATCCATTGTAGCTTTATGCTATAGTTACATAATTCCAGAATGAGTTAGTTATATTTGTTTTGATAATTCAATACTGGTACCTATACCTTCATTAGTTCAGATAAATGGTCATAACCATTCATCTTCTTGGTATGTAGAACTTGCTATTTATGCACGTTAATCTGGAGTTTAGTAATTTTCAAGGACACGAAAGGGAGTTCTAGGAAAATGAGTTGGGATTCTTCCGGATGTTCGGCCCAGTCAACGAAATATTATTGAATGCCAGATTATTCCTGTATACTAGTTAAGGACTTATACGACCGACTATTTTCTATGATGGTTCATCACAGCATGTAAACTGAAGATAGGTGAATTATCTCATACAATCCAATATCGTTTCAGTCATTGTGTAGTCATCTGGTACTCTGTACCTGGTAAATGAGCCTGATTGTTCTCCTTGGATATATATATGAAATATGAATCCGTTATCTAGGGTGGAATCGATTTTAGATCTGGATCTTGCTACCATTTTTTTTATTACGTGGGTACATCCGTATTAATGTGGTGGTCGACATGTTCAATTTTATTTGAGTTTAGTTGTTATATTCCGAATGGTTATAAAATCTACCTGATTGTCTCACTTTGGATATGCAATATATATCAATCTGATGTCCCTTGTTGAGTCAATTTGGTTTACCTTACCCATTCAGCGATAATTATTTGAGTATGTGTAGTTACATTTGGTTATATTTGGTATGTATTTTGGTCACTCCTACCTTTATTGGTGGTAGAGTGTTACAACTTCTTTTACACGACTCTTAAATTTGTGGTTATTTTTAATCGTTCGAGTCTGATGTAAAAGTGGAAGTTGTTATTTATTTGGTTATATTTGGAATGTATTTTAGTCACTCCTATCTTTATTGGGCGTAGTGTTGCAACTCCTTTTACACGGCTCTTAAATTTTTGGTTAATTTTAATCGTTCAAGCCCCATGTAAAGGTGGAAGTTGTTATTTATTTTGTTATATTTGGTGTGGTTTTGGTCACTCCTACTTTTATGGTGGTAGAGTGTTACGAGTTCTCTTACACGGCTCTTAAATTTGTGGTTATTTTTAATCTTTCGAGTGCGATGTAAAGATAGAAGTTGTTAGTATTTGATTATAGTGAGTGTATATTTTGTTTTCTCCTACCTTTAGTTGTAGTTGAATGTTTGTGGTGTTGAAGCAATTATAATATGAGGTTGTATTAAATCCGCTAGATTGACTTTAACAACTTTTGATTTATCAGTTATTAGGTAAGTCACAGATGAATGACTCTGTGCAATGAATTATATGTGATCAGAGTAATATCTGAGTCACTATATTAGGTGTTTTAGTATTCACACTAGTGTTGGATCCCACGGTGTGTGATTACTGTCAGCTATATTTAGTTAGTGTTTATTCCTTTAAATGTGGTTTCCACAGTTTAAACAACTTAGTATGTGTTAACTCAATATTTACAAAAAAATTACCTTTAACTTTTCATTATGCACTTAGAGATATGTTTATATATAAGTCAGTCCACATGTCATTCAATAACTACAGACCATTTAATGGGTTTATTATCTTCAATAATTGGTTTCCCAGTAAGAAAAAAAAGAAAATGGCTTTTCTTTTTTTTTCCAAGTTATAGGAAATGGTATGGATACGATCGTTAATAATCCAAGATTTCGAACGTTAGCAAAATCACATTCAATAATGAACTCGAATCCCTACAATAGCTACTTATTTTCCGCCGTTGGAGTATGCAACTTATTATCTACAAACTGAACGAAACTAAACTTCTTATCTATGAAGGGAATTCTATTCATTTTAGAACAAAACTTCCTGGAGATAGGTTGTTGAGTTAATTGCGGCAGGCAGAACTTGAAGAAAGAACGAAAAAAATTTAAGTTATTTTATTAATTGCTGGGAAAGGTGAAGAGTTTTTTTTGTTGTTGTTTAAGAAGTACTTAGTTTTTGATAAGTTTTGGTAAGTTACGACACACCTTCCATTTAAATTTACAAGTCCTCAATCATCTAAAGCTTCTCAGGTTATTACAAATATCCAAATATCATTCTTATTTTTTTATGTACATATTATAATATATTCCAGTATAATTACATTCAATATTTGAGCCAAGGTCATTTAATGGAAAATATATTCTAGTTTTTGTTACTAGAACAAAAACTATATTAAGTACATGAACGCAGAATAAAAGGTTTTTTTTGTTCTCTTGTAGCCTGCCTTGTAGCCTTTGTAAAGAATTACAAAGAGATTGAATAATGTTTTCATGTATACTTTTAACACTGTTAACATCACAAACAGTTCACTAAACACTTAACTCTATTCCATTAGACAATCCTGTTTGTTGATAAAACAAATGGTAAATCTAATCCTTGTGGGATAATGTATCAATTATTAATTTGACATCATGTTTTGAGCAGCTGTTCAATTTGTCCTTTGTTTGGGCCCTAAAAACCATGATTTTAATTATAGTTAAGTATAAAATCACTATCATATAATTTACAATAATTTATAATATAATTTGAATTGGGGTTATATATCCCCAGAAGATTAATTTTGTAAATATTTTTCTACTGACAGATAAAAAGTAAAACTTACCATTTATACTAAAGAAAGTCTTTTGAACCATAAGAAAGAATTATTTACTAAATCTTGTCTATTAATAAACAAACATATGATTTGACATTTGCCATTTGACCTGACAATTTGACCGTTGACATGAAACATACACAAACTGTACATAGCCGTAGTTTAACAAAATTTCAAATAGAAAATTAAATCATTGAATTATATTAATTAATATATTTACATATGTGTATGAATAGGAAAATTAATTTTAAAAAAATAATAAACGAATTATTTATTTTAAAGTTAATTTTGGGGTATTGTAATGAGAACAGAAATACAATAAATTAGCATAAGAATTAAGTTGAAGAAGTTTTTTTTTATTTTATTTAATATTAGATATATTTAAGTCAGCCTTGTGCATATACAACCAGATATACACTGTTAATTAATTAATTTATTTAAATAGTAATTAAAGACATAATTTATAAGTTATATACTAGATAATATTATTAAAAAATAATTATATAAGAGTATTTTTAAGAATCTAGCAAATGATAAATGTTAAAAATTTTTTTAATAATAAAGTCAGCCATATGTATATGCACCCAGATATACACTGTAGTGTCAAAGTCAAAGAGGAGTTTATTTAAATGGGAATGTTAATTTAAAATATAATTACATATGTAAAATAGTAGCAGCGTTTTGATAGATGTTTAGATGATGTTTAGATGTTTAGATGTTTAGAAAAAAAACATCTATCAAAACAAAAAACATCTATCAACAAACTTGAAGCATTTGAAATGTGGTCATTGAGAAGAATGATGCGCATACCTTGGGTGGATAGAGTTCGAAACGATGACGTCCTTAATAGAGCCGGCGTGAAAAGAGAACTCTTTGAATTAATTAAAAAACGTAAGATTGGTTACCTTGGGCACATATTGAGAGGAGCAAAATATGAAATACCACAGTTAATCCTACAAGGGAATTCTATGCGCTGTGTCACGCAGCCAAGAACAGAATTCTAGTAATGAGATAGTCGCCTACGCACTTTGGTGTATGGCATGTTAAGAAGAAGAAGAAGCGTTTTGATATTACTTTACTTTCTCGGAGACATTATATTGTAACACAAGGATCTTATTAAATTACCAAAACATTCGTTTCATATTTTATTCACTTATAAGGGGCAGCACTAACATCAGTAAGATAATAAGGCGTACCTATAGTTCTGGGCAACTTAATAGAAAACTTGATTGTAGCAATTTTATTGGTTTCGGGACTGCTAACTGGATTGGGGAAGCAGGATATCAGCATTAAGTTAATGCATATAGGAATTGTTGCTTGACGGTTGAAATATCAAATACCAGAAGGCACGACGGTAGCAGTCTGAGAAAGCAAAGCAAAACAACTTAACTATTATTAGACAATATCATATTTCCTAATAAACTAATATTCACTTTATAACGAGACAAAAAGATATCGAATCAGTATGTACATACCAACGGGTTTCCTATGTCGGCATCCACCAAAATTGTTGTAATATTGATACGGGAAACAAAAACCTTGAGAGAGAAATTGGCCCCAAGAAACTCTGCCTTAATAAACAGTCGAATAAAATACAGATTCTCGATTTAAATAGTCAAAAAATTAAAGAACAATTTATTAACAATATTTACGATGTAATCCATTAACGGCCCAAGGTACAAAGCAGCTCCTAGTTATGCTGATGATTACATCTATAAATATGTAAACGACATACTGAACAAAGTCCAGAGAGCACGAAAAAAGTTTCAAGTAAAATCAACGACGTGAAAACCAAATACCAGCGCATAAACATAAGATACCGTCAGTAAATCTAGATACAACGTTAAAGTCAACAATTTCAATTTCGAAAGTATGGAAGACATTAAATATCTTAGAACAATAATCGCAGTTGGTAATACTACCACTGAAGGAGTTTAGAGCATAATACAAGCTTTAGACCTATTTTTATGTACGGATGCGAATCATTACAATGACTAAAACAAATAAAAAAAGACTTCAAATATTGATAGATAATTGATAGGGAATAAGCACATCTATAGATAAGAATGAACAGATCATACAAGGTGGATAGCAAGGATTTCGGATTGGAGCCCAATAGGAAGGAGAAAAAGAGGTAGACCCCGAAGATCATGGAGGGATGAAGTGGACGAGGCCATGGAAAAACGAGACCTTAGAGATGGAGAATGGCAAAACAGAGAGGACTGGAGACGTTGGCTGAAAGAAGGAAGGCGGCGACAGCTGTAAAAATCCTTATATAGATAGATAGATAGATAAGAATGAATAACATATCTTAGATAAATAAGCGGAACAAAAGAAACTGTGTATAAACTTGAAATTTCAGAAATAATAATTAAATGAATTAATGTAAATCGTAGGAAAAGAAATAAGAGGAGCCATGACACAGTGAAAAACTAGAAATCTTATGGAAAAATACAATAAACCATTACATTTGCTCTTTAGCACCGTGAGAAGATCAAAATACAAATCTGCATACATAATTATATTAAAGAAAAGTTAATAAAAACTTCTGTTCGTCAGCAGCCAGAGAAATTACTTCTTCTCTTCTTCCAATGACGCTACAGCCCAAATTGAGCCTTGGCCTCCTGTAATTTCTGCCTCCAACAAAGGCGATCTTGCGCCACTCGTCTCCAAGCCCTGACGTTCAATAAGTTGTGCGCATCTGCTGTGACTTCGTTCTCCCATCTATTACGTGGTCTTCCCTTTGGTCTTCTGCCCTGCATTTTACCATCCAAGGCCTTTCTAGGCAATCTGTCGGCATCCATTCGTACCACATGACCAACCCATCGAAGCCTTTGTACTCTAGCGAACTCTGCAATAGGTGCTTCTTTGAACAGTTGGTAGAGTTCATGGTTATATCTAGATCTCCACATCCCATTTTGAGTGATGGGTCCAAAGATCTTCCTTAGGATTTTTCTCTCGAAAACCTCTAATCTTCGTTTAGTGCTTTTTGTCAAAACCCATGTCTCGCATCCATAGCATACTATCGGTCTGATGATAGTTTTATAGACCTTAAGTTTCGATTTTCGATGTACCGTCTTGGAGCGGAATATGTTAATCAGGGAAAAATAGGCTTTATTTCCCTTCATTATTCTCTTCTAAATTTCGGCCTCTTCTGTTCCCTCCGTATTCATTTCGACTCCCAGATAAGTAAAACTCTTCACTGTTTCAATGTCATCCTCTACTTTGATTTGATTTCTTGTTCGCTTTGTCCGCGTCTGTGTTAGTATTTTTGTCTTCTGTGTATTTATTTCAAGTCCAATCTCCTTGGCCGTTTTTTTCAGCTGCGAATATGTTTCTGCTGCATCATCCACTCTGCGGGACATGAGATTAATGTCATCCGCATATGCGGCGAGCTGGACAGATTTGTTTGTTAGGAGATTGGCTCTTCCGACATTCAGCTTTCTGATGACATATTCAAGGGCCAGATTGAACAGTGTTGGAGCTAGTCCATCACCTTGTTTCAGCCCTTGAACAATTTCGAAGCTGTCAGTTAATTCGTACTGTATGCGTACAGTTGCTATTGTGGAGTCCATCGTTGTTTTTACTAGTCGGATATATTTCGAGGGAATATTGAAGCTTTCCATGATGTTATATAACCGGCTTCTATTTATGGAGTCATAAGCCTGTGTGAAGTCGACAAATATATTGTGAACATCAATATCGTGTTCCCAAGCTTTATTAAGGATTTGCTTTACTGTAAAAAGCTGATCTATTGTCGACCTGCCTTGTCGAAAACCGGTCTGGTATTCGCCGATAATATTTTCACATAATGGTTAAAGTCGCCTATTCAGGATGGATGTAAAAATTTTGTAGGCCGAACATAGGAGGGTTATGCCGCGGTAATTTTTGCATTTAAGTTTGTCCCCTTTTTTGTAGATTGGGCAGATAATCCCATTTTTCCAATCGCTAGGAATTTTTTCTTCCCTCCATACCTTAGATATGAGCGCGTGCACCTGCGTTGTTAGATGTTCGCCACCTAATTTATACAGTTCGGAAGGGACATTGTCAAATCCCGGCGCTTTGTTGTTTCTTTGCGCCTGTATTGCTTGTTTGACTTCTTTAAGAGTCGGGCTGCTTATTTCTTTGTCTCCTTCCTCGATGTGCCGCAAATCCGAAGATCGTAAGCTTCCTTGTGCTCCTAGCAGAGTTTGGAAATGGCTTTTCCAAACTGATTTTATTTGCGTTGGTTCACTAATTATCTTATCTGTTTGGTTTCTGCACAGACTTGTTCGGGGTTTGTATCCTTCTCTTAGTTGTCGAAGATATTTATATGCCTCCTTTAGATCGTTTCTTTAGAGGTTTTGTTCCATTTTCTGTATCTTATTATTTTCCCATTTTCTTTTTTCTCCTCGACATATTTTATCCGCCCTGCGTCGTAGCTCCTCGAAAAATGTTCTTCTTTCTCTGGTTCGCCTTTCCATATATTTCTTGTGAGCTTTATTTCGTTCGTGTATGGCCCGTCTACACTCTTCGTTGAACCATTCTGCCCTTTGCTTCTTTACCTTTTTACCGATGGTCTTTGTTGCTGCATTTAATACTTTTGTCTTCATTTGTTTCCAATGTTCTTCAATGTCTAGGTTATCTGTGTTTGTAAGTGTCTGGGTTATTTCTGTCTCGTAGCTCAGTTTAACGTTTTGTCGGCTTAGTTTATCAATGTCCAACTGCTCTTTTATCTGTTCTTTCTTATCTCTGTTTCTTGAGATCCTGCGTCTCAAGAGATGCAGAGAAATTACACAATATAATATATTGAATAATGCTTTTAGCATAAAAAAAAACGGTGTTATAGTCAATAACAAGAAAACCAAATAAAAGTTCATTAACAGACAAAAGGTGTGATATAGAACGGAGCATTAATGTAACAATAAAACCATATACTTTTGAAGGATTGGAGCTATTTAGATATCGCTGATAACTTTGTCACATAAAAGATAAAAGCGAAAATGCATGTAGCAAACCATAGACATATAGTATAAATAGACTGAATACTGCCATACATACATTCACGTTTCCGCAATGCGACAGAGAAAACTGACGAAAAGCAATATCTGTATCTTTTTCTAATGGGACGGGTTTATCGACCACGTGACCTTCTCATTGGTCATTTAGGTCACGCGTTCGATAAACCTGGCAAATTAGAAAGAGATGCAGGGACTGCTTTTCGCCAGTTTTCTCTGTCGCACTTGGGAAATGGACTTGTATTGCAACAGTCAGTCTATTTGTATTTTATGTATATGTAGCAAACTGATATCCTCATATCACTATTAAATCTACAAAAAAGGAAGAAACTGCAATATAAACAAAATTTGTTTAGTACGTGTCTAGAAAAGAACTCTAAAAAAGAATTTGGAGATAGAAACGTCAACTACATGTGTAATATAAAAATCAAATTTATTCTTTTAACCAAAATGTTCACACCAAGTTTTAATGTATTTAAATACCCGGTAGCTCAAACTACTTGTATGCTATAATAGTATTCAGTAATCCATCTCAATATGTCTGACTTTATTTTTTTTTTATTTTTTGGATAGAATGAAAGAAATATGCCACAATATTTATTATGTACTACATATTTTATTTGACGCTTCAATGTTCAAATAGGAGTTCGTTCTTAAAAATGTACAATATTATTTTTTACAAGGTATTACGTATAAGATGTTATTTATGATTTTACTTTATCTAGTTGGTCATAATAATCAATTAGTTCGCGGTTGTTTCGCACTCTGTATTGATTTGTAATATTATCGATAACAGGTTTATATATTTCTCTAATAATTCTTCTTTCTGCGATGCTCAATCGGCTCTTATTTTGTTTTTTCGTCGTCCATGTTTCATGTTTTAATTCTCCCCGTATAATTAGCCCATTAACAGAGAGTCATTCCATCCAATAAGAGTGGAGGCTGCTCAGTCATCAAAGACAATCATTCCATCTAGTAAGGATGAAGACTGCTTCGTCATCAAAGACAGTCGTTCTATCCAGTAGGGGTGAAGGCTGCCTAGTCGTCGAAGAGACAAGTGCTATCTGCCAAACAAGAGAGTCGTGTCTTGGTTAAGGGGTAGCTGCCCTTTGCGATATCGCCGATTCTTTTGTGGTTGCTGTATGTCAAGGGGTAAGGTCAGCCTACATATCTGTTGCTAAAATTACTTCGCTGCTGTAACGAGTACCATTTACTGGTATATGAATTTTGTTACGAATTTATCTTATGTGCTAAACTCTAATAAATCTTTTACCGCGAATTAAAAAACATGTTTTAACCTTTACGTTTATCTAAATAAATATTTACTATATTGTATAATAGTTGTTTATTATGTTTGTTTTACTATTTGTATCTCTATAGGTATAATTTAGAATATAATATTATTTTTCTTATATACAAAATCATACAATTTGCGTTACATTGATATTTATGTGGCAATTAGCTATAGAGTCATTAGTCTTTCCTGTCATATCATATTTTCTTAAATCAACAAACCATAATCAAGCGGTTTAGTTTGTGTAATACAATATCCCAATTCGTCTCATAATATTTAGTTTTGAAAACAGCTGTTACGCTAATAATTCGTTCACCTTTGTTAAAGCACTTTGGGTTATGACTACTTTTTCTTGGCTACGCAATTTTAGTTTTTAAATTACAGTATTTATTGATATGTTATTGATAGGGTATGCAAGTGTTGAGGAATAGTTTGGGATTGATATATGAGGTTGTGAAATATTAGGTATTGTTGATAACTGGGTAGTTGTTATATTTTTATCTGTGTATGTAGTTTGAGAACTTGGGAATAATGTTAAGGGTGATATTTGAGATGGAGTTAATATTGGTATAGTTAATTAAGTAGGTATAGTCGAGGATTGTATGGAAAAGGACTTCGCTGAAGATGCTGATGTGATCAGGACGTCATGTGTGGAAGAGTATTAACTACTGTATTTATAGTAGTAGTTGGCACTGTTGTTGTAAAGTTCTGATTTGGATTTGTACAGAATGACCAATTTGCTACAAAATGGTCAGATTTTTTACAATAGTAACACATCTGTTTTCTAAAGATAAGAAAATACGATTAGATGTTTGATCGTGGTTTCTGACAATTGAGGGAGGAATTAATGTAGCTTTCAAAGGAAAGATAAATGTATGTCTTGAAAAGCTCAATATATATCTATATACTGGGTTTGTTGTACCTCTTCGTAAAAAATTAATTGGAGGTAATAAATTGAGGCCTAATTTTTTAAGTTCATATTCTATGAAAGTGTGATAAATACTAGGACAAACATTAGAGATCAGTAATCTTTCATTTGGTGTAATTAAGCGTCGAGCATAAATTATTTGATGATTGATAATTATTCTTTCGTTGTCAGCCTTCATGACAGTTTTTTCTAATTCTTCACTAGCTAGGTAAATACAAATACGGTGATTTGAAATTCGTGATGAAAAAATGTATATATCCTGGTTCTATAATTTTTCACAGTGCAAGTAGATATTGGAATTTTGGAATTGAATTGATTAACGCTACAGAATATGAAGAAGTTTTATATGATGTCAATATCGTTTGGGGACTAGACGCCACTGGACTATTAACATCATCCATTTTCGTTGTTTAATGACATCAGGTGATATAAATAATATGAACTTGTTTTGAAGTAAGTATCTAATTAGATTAAAATTCCTTACCGATTTTCTCCATTGTTATTTTCCATTGTTATTTACGGTATCACAACAATTTATTACACTTTTAATATTAACTGGATATAAATAAAAGCACAAAAACTAGGTGCGATTAGACTGGTAATTAAATAAATCTAGCTTCGACGAAGGTTCAAATCGTTGTCTCTTATTATTTTCTTTTCAAATATTCGGAGTTCTTCCTCACTTGCTTTAGTCATTTGCTATTACTCGTATCTATGTATTAAAATAGGTTTGAAATTAGTAGCAATATTATTTCTCCGAGAAAGTGAAGAATATCTATTTGCTATCCAGATTTAATCCATAGAATAAATATTGGAATGCTATAAAATAATGCTATTAGCACCTAAAAAATTTGCTGATAATCAGTAAAAAACTAAATAAATGTCCTTTAACATGCAAAAAAAGATGATATAGAGTAGAGCATAATGTTATAATAAACCCATATCATTTTAAAACATTGCAGTATTTAGTGTATCGTAGATAACGTTCTCACATAAGAAATAAAAATGAATATTTAGGTAGCTAACTGATGTATATATTATAACCCTTATAACACTTTTAAATCCAGAAGTCTAATAGGAATCTATAAAATCAGGATATATAAGAAGATAATTAAATCAGTGCTACTGTGTGGATATGTGACGAGAACACTGTCAAAACAATGTAAGTAAAACTCAAGTAGTAATTAGATCAGGATTGCTAGAAATGTCATCAGAAGTATTTTCCAACCTATATAGGTCCGAGTACTAACCAATACCAGACGGAACTAATGCCAAGGCCAAACACATATACAAAGGTAGCAACGTCGTACAAGAAGCTAAATCTCAACGCCAAAGTTGCGCTGGCTATATCCAAAGGCTCTCTAATAACTGCATTGTCAAGCTAAATTGGGAGGATCGAGAAAATAAAATGCCCTTAGGACGTCCACGAATGAAGGAGGGAAGTAACATATGGTCAGATTTAGGAATAATGAGACTACCTACATCTTATCAACACATCCCTGTTCAATCACATGCTATCCTACCTACAATCAACAACTTATTTGTTAGGGATTATCAAATCAATTACAAGTAATCAAATGAACTAGACTTAAAAAAGTTATCCCAGGAAATTCACTTCAGAAATAGGGAAATAAATTTTTACAACGTCATTTACGTGGCTGAGTTTTCAATAGCAATGAGGAGACAAAAAGAAGAAAAGGTAATAGAACCTTGTTGCGTTCTGACTATATGATGACGATGACCTTTATATAACATATAGGGAGAAAGAGAGACGAATGTCTATGTTCAATCTAGAACTCGCTGGTTTTTCTGCATTTCGAATTGGGTTTGTATATGTATTACTATAGAAAATAAACGGAAGAGAACTATAATTATGAAATTTTATCTAAAATGTAAAATCAATAAACAAATTATATATACAAAAAGATTATATGAATCCCTAATATTCACACATTAAAATATGCCCGATAGAAGTATGTCTTCTAAAAATACAAAAAAGTAGTTATTCATAACTCAGGTGGCTTTACAAAAGGTAAACGAATGAGTATAAAAGCACAGCTGTTTTTAAAACTTAATACTCTTAGACAAATTGTGGATATCCATTACCGCTTGTCTATAAAATGAATCAGAAGACTATGCTAAAATATGATATGGCAGGAAAAACGGCAATGTAAAGCAAATATGATGATTTTGTCACATTTAGAATAATAATATTCTAATAGGCATAAGAATATTGCCTCGTACTGTTATATAGCAATTTGTTGTCACAAGTTTATAGTTTTTCGAAAAATGAACTCAGATTTAAATATTAAAACGTCAAATAAAATATAAAAACCTATTTAACCTTATTCCCAGCATTATTCTTAAACACTGACATAACGTCACAAGAAAATAATTTTAAAAAATCATTGCGAAATTCAAAATTTATATTTATACCGGTATCTCAGAAAATAATAATATTTGTATAAAGTACAGTCATATTTTGAGATAAAATCTTCAATTCAGAGCAAAAAACTGAGCACACAAATATTTATTATTTTATGTACTATGTTGTAAAATAAGTATACTCAAAACAAATAAATATTATCTACCAAGTGCTTTACTCCAGTTTAATATCTTCTTCTTCCTTCTTTATAGATAGGCTTAATGCCTGTTTTACTTCGGTTTTGAGCCTCAATTGACGTTGTCTGACCATCTTTTCCTCGGTCGTCCCAATGATCTCCTTCCATTTGGCGATTTGTCTCTTGCTATTCGTACTATTCTATTTTCTATCATTCTTTCGAAGTGTTTATTCCATTCCGCTTTTTTCTTTTGGTCCACGCGTTTATTTCCTCTAAACCACATCTCGCTCGTATTTCTTCACTTCTTACTCTTTCTCTTAGAGTTTAGTTTGTTATTTTTCGTAAGACTTTCATTTCTGTTGTTTCTAGCAGTCTTTGTGTTTTCGCCGTATCTGCTCTTGTTTCCGCTATGTACGTCATTATCGGTCTTATTGTTGATTTTTATTTCCTCAGTTTAATATCAGTTTAATATCAATGCATAAAATAATATAAAAATTTCGTCATAGTTGTAAATTTATATTAGATAAAACCAAATGTAGAGCATATAGTGAAATCTGAATATCTTAGAATAACTATAACGAACAAGAACATTATTGATAAGGAAAAGCCAGGCCCATCGCTAAGAAAGTGAGAAAGCAATTGGCAAAAGCAAAGGGTACTTTGTACTAAAGTAGCCGTACTCTAAAGCATAAGCATGTCATTTTCTACTCTTTTAGTAAGTGATGGATTCGACCGTTACTTGATAAAAATTCATTTTATCTAACAATAAATGTATGCATTTACACGTTATAGTTTGTAACTGAATAAGTTACGGACGGGAGGATTGTTTGTCTCAAGTTGGCCATTCAGAATTATGTCTTTATTTTTTAATTTGCTAATTTCCATAGATTCTACTTTTCATAGAATCTAAAGGTAGCTTCAGGGCTTTATTTTTTTCATGCTGCGTGGATTGACTTGAAATTTAACAGAAGGTAGATAATAGCCTAAGGATCAAAATCTATATCGAACCATAGTTCGCCAAAGCCTAGGGGGTGGTTGCCACCCCATCTCCGGGGTGAAAATTTTTTTTACGTTTTAACTACAGGTTTCGATTAAAAAAGTGATTCTAAACAAAAAATAAGGTATACATTTTTTTTATAAAATGATATTTTTCAAGTTATTCGCGATTGAAAGTAACAACTTTTAGACGAAAAAATCGACGTTTTTAATCGATTTTTCGCGAATAACTCGAAAATACAAATACAATTAATTTTTAAAAATGTTTTTCCGATATAATAGGAACCGAAATACGGCCTATCAATGTTTAGCGGTTTTCTTCAAATGCCAAATTTGAAAGATTCAAAGTCAAATATCGGGAAAATGATGCATTTTTGGAAGAAAACTCACAAAACCTTTTTTAAAGAGCATAAATAGACCTATCATAAAAAAGACTCTAGCTCAAAAATTGAGTGAGTTATGATGAAAATAATGTCAGTACCTCATTTTTTACGAAAAAAATCGATGAAAACAACCCCTAACCACCCTTATAATTAAAATCGATCTTTACCCTTCTGCAATTCCCTTTGTACATGTATTGTTAATACGTCTAAGAAGTTTGACCCATTTAAAATGCTTAGTTTTAGAAAAAGTACAGCTTAAAGCGAGAAACGATTTACAATTTCATATTTTTTACCCGTTTTTTTTTAAATATGCCCGAAAATACTGAATATATGAAAAAATAAAAATTACCAAATTGTAGCTTTTTTAATTACTAAAATTATCCTTTATTTAGATTTGTTTGTACAATGAATATTTGGCGAGATATAGCCGTATAAAGCATCGATTTACGATCAAGCACCATCTTTTTCGAGCCCTTTAAACTCACCCCATTTAAACTCATCCCATTTAAAAACCAAGGGTTCCAAAAAGATTTAATTCACAGATCCTTGTAGCTCTTCAAAACCTCTACAAAATCGTTTTTGAAGAAACACTCTATCGTTAAAAATTAAAGGAAATACGTTAAAAAAACAGTTAATTTTTTTCCGGAAAATTCCATTTGTGGAATACAGTACATTTCGAAGCATAATAATCTACAAAACCGGTATATTAGCTAGTAGGGCGTTATAAATTCGAAATTTTAAGCGTTCTTATTTTGAAATCCCATACCACAGAATAAAACATCTGCTCATATGTCTATGGCTTGGCAATGAAAATATCAGAGCAACAGATTGGGGATGGTATTCCAAAGATGGTTTGTTATTACCCGTACGCATGTACAAACAACCTGCACCCGATGAACTTTTGAAAATTATTTTTTGCCAATGCAAAAAAGGATGCGGCGTTTCATGTGGGTGCAGAAAAGTTGGTTTATACTGTAACTCTACTTGTTCTGGGTGCTCAGGTGAAGGGTGCAATAATAGTCCACCAATAATTGAAGATGATGAGGATGACATAGATCACGATGAAGATGTAATTAATGACGAATAAAATTAATATTATAATTGTTTTACCTATAAATGTAAATATTTTCAACTATTTATGTAAATGTATAAGAATATATGGTGCCTTTTTATGTTGATACATTTTTTTAAATTTAATTCTAGTTTTTTCAATTTATATCTTATAAATTAGTTTATAAAAACTGCAATGTTGTAAAGGGTGATTTTCAAATGTTGAACAGTTGCAAAATTTTGGCAAAAAATTGTTTTCACCTATAGCACTCATAACAATTGATTTTTAAGGGTTGAAAATGTATGAATTTGTATTTTAAAGTATAAAAAAATCACTATTTAACTAATCCAAACCAAATTTCACTCATCTTAAGATTTGTAATATTATTTTACAATTTTTGAAAATTAGGGGTAGTTTTCACTCCTAAGAACAATCAGGGTTCATCGGCATGACATAAACTATAAAGCAGAGGGTAAGTTGAGCTTAATTCCAAATTTTTACGCAAATCGTTCCAAGGCGAAATCATTTTCTTCGCATTACTAATTTTTTTATATTAATCTCTAATAAGGGTCGCTTTTTAAGGGTTGAAATATGATGAAACTGTATTCAAAAGCAGGAAACTATCATTATTTAATTAATTCAAACCAAATTTTACCCATATTCAGGTTTAATATGTTATTTTATAATTTTTGAAAATTAGGGGTATTTTTCACCCCTAAAACCCTTCAGCGCACTTCGGTTCGATATAGATTTTGATCCTTGGGCTATCACCTACCTTCTGTTAAAATTTCAACTGGATACATGCAGGACGAAAAAACTTTTTAACTTTTTTCGAGATTCATTTCCTGAACTATTATCGCTTCCTTAGACAAACCCGTCTTACGCAAACAACATTGTTGCGAGACAGATAGTTGAACGATATTTTATACAATGTCTATACCCAGGTATGGATTTATTTTTGTCCAAGTTTTATATTGGTCCACTATTTCAAATGCAGTTCAAACAGACATGTATTAAATTGTATGTTCCGTTTTAATTTGGTTCAATTTGTATATTAACTACATTTTTTACTATACAAATCTGATCGAAATATTGTCTAAAAGTAACAGTATGTAAAATTAAAATTTTTAATGAAAAGTAAAAGATTAGCCATATTTTATAGGGTTTAAAGATCGGCCAAATCGGCCTTTTTAATGCCAACTATCCTAATTATGCTATAAATATTAGAGAAGGGAATATCCAGAGATAAAAATAGGTACTTTACTTTACTTAACTTTATCAGACATATGCAGTTAACACAAATGTGACGTATTTCTAGTGCAGGAAAAACATTGAGGGCCAAACATAGGCAAACAAGAAAAGAAAAACTTAAAATGAGAGGGGACAAAACCAGTCAGCTAAGGGAATCTTTCAACGGTGTTAAGCTTGGATCTGCTATCTACGTATATAATGAACAATATTACGGCTCCTGACTAAAATCTAAGCACAAAACTATTTCTAAAATTTGGATCAAAAATACAACAATGGTTTATATTATCCGGGTATGCCTACACAACAGAAGATTTTTCGTATCATTCAATGGTAAAAATAACAGATGGAAAACGCAGAAGAACGGTCTCCTTTGGGGTAGCGTAATGGTACCTACACTGTATAATATTTACACAACCCATACCAGTAAATACTAGGACTTTTATTATGTAGACGATACATCTATATTGTTGCACAACCAAAAACTTTTGTTGCTGAAGTATAGAAAAATCTAAATCATACTTTAAACACAATAAAAATAGACTATGAATTAATTTTAAGCCAAACCTCAGAAAAAGTCAGATGTCCTGCTTTAATGTCCCTAACAGAGATGCTTTTAAAAATCTAAACATCCAATAGTGTCATGAAATTTTTAAACTCTGGATTTGCTATAAATACCTTGAAGATAGTTTGTATCACACTTTGTCATTTATAGAACATTGTTTAAAACTAAAAGGCAAACTGAGGACCAGAAAAATAATCTCTGCAAACTTGTCAGCTAAAAATGAGAAGCATCCTTTCATCCTTAAAATGTAGACGCTTGCACTCTATGCTTCTGCTACCGAATATACCTTGCAAGTATGGATGACACCAACACATATTTAACACGTAGATTTAGCTATAAATTAGACAGCCAAATTCAGCGAATATTAAGACACACACACACACATACACATCCATACATAAGCTCTACAATATCGTAGCTATCAATTCACCTAATATTCGAAGATAAGTAGCTAGACTGCTAGAGAATAAAAGATGCAAAGTCTAGAATCGCAACATCCACTCAACGAATACCAGCTCAATTTATAACTAAAATCGAGAAAAAACTGACCAAAGATTATTGCAAATTTGACACTAACTCCACGTTTATTGATTACATATTACCCCTAAATAGCAGATAAGACATTTAGAAGTATGTAATATTGGTGAACTGGTACATTCTTCTTATATAAATTAAGCATTCTTCCCCCTTTTGTGCACTACTACCAATTTTTACATAAAAATATCTATTTTTGCACTTAAATATTTATTTTAAGATAACCTATCCAGAATTATATGTAGTACACAGATAAAACCAGAAATAAAATAATAAAGAAGCTGTATACAAGATATCGTAAAACAATGGATTACTTAACTAAAAGTTCTTATTAACCGTATTCTTAAATAAAACGTATAAAGACATATATATGTTAACAAAATGCATTAGGAAATATTCGCATATGAAAAAACACTTCCAACTTGATAATAAAATCCTTTTGTATTTATAAAGCTATTTTTAGGATAGCAGGTACCTACCAAAAACAGGTATTTGGTATTATACATATCTATTACATATTGTCAATATGATCGCCAACATTCATAACGGATAGGCACATCAAGAAGAAGAAGAAGATTACATATTGTAATGCGTATGAAAAGGAGTCCGTATGAACCGTTTAAAATATATAAAATATATATATCAAGAACGCTGGCCTAAGTGCATAGTTGCCAAACTATCAGAGCTTACTTAAACCGATATACTTATAGTTCCAATATACAGTGAAAAAGATCTGAACGACCCCTATAATATATACACGTGAACTAAGCGAAATACATTTATGATACAGGGTACTTATGAGCTCCAAAATTTTTTAAAGAATTATGAAACTATACATCTTAACGAATCGACAGAGCCAATATTACGGAATGGACAAGTGAGCTCCGTATATCGGTGTCCACTTGACCACGGAGCTCACTTGAACCTGAATTTTAACATGGGCGGAGTTCACTTTATGCCGTAGATATATATATATATATATATATATATATATATATATATATATATATATATATATATATATATATTGTTATGCTATTTAAATTGTATTCTATTGCTTATTTAGAAAAGATCCTGTCTATATTTATTAAATGATCTAATCTCCAATTAATCACAATAAATCAGCATTAATTAATTACAATCTCAGGCTATTTAACTTGTACTATTTACCTTTGATCGTGGATTCAAAATATTTTCCAATTGGCTTCCTAATTGGGATAGGTAATATGACCTGAATAAAATACACAGAATTTCAACTGAAGTATATGTGAGATGTCCTTTATTTTATTGAAATTTTATATAACAATCAATCCGGTAATATTTGCAATACAATACTTTAAATATATGAGAAGTTGTTTTCTATCATGGACCCAAATGTTATTTTACATTGATTTTTAATATGTGTTATAACTAAGCTCTCTTTATAATTTTTTTTTTTTAAATGATCGCAAAATTAACTGTCTCTATTATTTATTCAATTTATTTAATTTATAAATGAAAACCACACTCCTGCTCTAATGAAAATTGACTGACCTTTCGTTATCTGCCGTTGCAATTCTATGGCCACGCCATAAAAAAAAACCTTTCTCTGCTTCTGCTCCTATTTTGGTCCAGAAGACGTACACCTTTCTCCTATCTGTCCTTGTATCTGCAACCCAACAACTCGTGTAATTCTATGCAGCCTCCTTTTGAACCAATCTCCGCGCCTGTTTATAACTTCAAATGTTTCCGGCTTCGTCTGATATTAATATTCTTATAACCTTTTGGTTTTTCTATCTCTCTGTACCCCGTTCCTCACACTGATCAGCTTTTACACAGCAAATAAACACACCCGGTAAATTACGTCTTCGGGACTTCAAACAAACACAAACCACAAAGCTCCTTCCTTCTTGGGCGACGAAAACTGACTAACTCCTTTCCTCTCTCCTATCTCATAGCCAAAACCACCCCTCCTTGCATTCAAAAATTGACCAATAAAAATCTTCTACCTCTGTGACGTATATCGTTATCAACCAACTCTCTCTATTAAAACGTCATTCGGGTAATTCCAGAAAACAACATTCTTTAATTATTCTAATCTATCTGCTTTACAAATATTTCTTACTAATAGCTACAAACGATACCTGTTTCTCAATTCAATGTCTTTTGTTAATAAACTTTTACCGATATAATCTTTCGGGGGGAAAAACCACCGCACATCCCGGTCTATTGTTTAAACACTTTCTATATACACTTTTATTACGGGTAAATCCATTTCACAATAACCGACTTATTTAAATTTCTTATCGATAATATTTGAAAGTCTTGTCTCTGAGGCCTAATGAACAATTCTTCGAACAACTTAAAATACATATTTTGTCTTATACAGGATGTTTGAAAATTTATATGCCCGTGTCTTTATGAAATATCAATAATTTTAATTTTTATTTAAGTAATAAAATTTGTAGATCGGTTTTTTTATTGCTTATGGACATTCAAAAGTACAACAAATCCCCGCCTTTGCAATCGATAAAATTTATCAATCTATGCAACTAAATTTTCTCGAGGCAAACTAAAACGCACTTCCTGTATGCTATCTGTACTTATGCTACGTATTTGTGGCCACTCGGTTTTCCTTATTTATCAGCGTTTCATAGTCTCTTAAAATTTTACGCAAATCATTTTCTTTGCCTTCTCCACATATCCATTTTGTGTCTCTCCCATCAAATTCTTCGCACATATTCACCGTGTACTCCGTGTCTTTTTCAAACACCACTGTCTCCATTGTGTCCTCTTCATTTTCCTTTGTTTTTTCTTCTGTTGGGCTCGTCTCTTCTTTTGAGGAATCCCAATTTTGCTTTCATTTCTTGTCAAAATCTTTCCATCTTCTTCTCCTGAGCTCGTCTCATCTTTTGAGGAATCCCAGGTTTTTTTTTCTTTGATCTTTTTCTGACCTTTTCCCCTCTTTCTTCCTTTTCCTTTCTTCGTCACCAGGTTCATTTCCACCGTTTGTTCTTTCTCTGATTCGTCCGTAATTTGTTTCTCTTGTTCCTTATCCTGTTCTTCTTCTTTTTCCTTTGTTATTTTCATCGTATTGGTTTTGAAGTCGATCACTACATGTTTTTCCGTTAATTCGTCAACGCCTACAATCATGTCATGTGACATATTCGGCATTATTACACATTGAAGTGCATACATATTTTTTTTCAATCGTACCGTTACTCGTATACCTTCATTTATTGTTGCCAATGTCCGTTTATTTGCGCCCACTAAATTCACCCTAGGTATTTTATAAATTAGACTTGTTAAATTTACTTCTTCGATTAATTTTCTGTTGACCAGTGTTATTTCAGAGCCTGTGTCTATCATAATTTTAATTGGTTTCTCATTTATAAATCCATCCACAAATTTTAAATTAACTCCATTTCTCTTTTCATTGTTTCCTGCCAGTTTAATAAATTCCTTGGGGTGACAAAAAATTCCTGTTTGTTTCTTCGTTTTTAGTGAGCGCCTTCTTGAAAACACGCCTGTTGTTCTTCTGTGTTTTCTCGCCCGTCATCTTCTCTCTCATATTCATTTTCTTCTCTTTGCATATTATTTATTTCTCTTCTGTTCTCTTTTGGTCTATCATTCCCGTATCGGTTACCGCGAGATTCCTGTTCATTCCGTGGGTTATTGTATCTGTTTCCTTGGTATGGGCGGTTATTTCTACTCTGATTTTCCCGATCCCTGTTTTCATTCCATCTCTGGGTTCTGGGTTCATAATTCTCTCTTCCTTTCGGTCTATTTTCGTATCCCCGTCTAGGTATGAATTCTCGTCTTGGATAATCTCTTCTAAAATTTTGACCTCTATCTCTATATTCTTGGTTTTCTCTTTGTCTATAATTTTCTTGCGGTCTTCTTTCTCTTCTTTCATGCCTACGTGATTCTCTCATTTGCAAAAATTGACATAAGCTGTCAATGTCCTTGTAATTTTGGAGATTTATGTGGTCTTCCAAGGTATCTTCAAAGTGTCGCGATATCAACTCTACCAATTGTTCTGATGAATAATTATATTGCAAATGTTTTGCATTATTATAGAGTTGTAATGCGTACATCGTTTCTGATACGCCCATCCTCTCATGGTATTTTCCATTTTGTAACTCTTTATTTACTTGTAGTTGCTGGATTTTTCCCCAGAAATAATTTAAGAATCTTCTCTCAAAATCTTGCCAATTGTCAAATTCTTCTTCCTTGCTGACAAACCAAAGATTTGCCTCTTCTTTGAGATGGTTTCGGATGGTTTCCTTTGCTGTTGCAAACGGTCCTATGTATGTGACTTTTTTCTTTAGGTTATTTATAAAAGGCACTGGGTGTAGTTTCCTTAAATCCCCGCCAAATCGTACTTTAACGTCTTCTGTGCTATGTACGATAACTTCCTTTCTTTCTACTCCTCTTATCTCCATCTCTGCAATTTGTTTTTCATTTTGCTTAAGTTTCCTTTCCATTTCTTTCCTGACTTCTAGTAACGCCATTTCAAATTTTTCTTCTAACTGTTCCAGTTCCTTTTTCTGGACAGCCTTAATATCCTTCATTTTAGTTTCCATTTCTTCTCTCTGCATCTCTAGTTTCCTCTCTGTTTCACTAACTTTTTCTAAACAGACTTTTACTTCATTTTCATATTTGTCCAAACGCTTTTCCATTTTTCTATCATTTTCTTCTAATTTCTGTTCTATTGCTTGTCTTGTTTTCCGTTGGTTTTCTTGTATTTGTTGTGACTGTAATTGCATCATTGCTAATAATTTTTCTAACATCCCTGTTTCTTTTCTTTCCTCTATTATTGTAACATTTCCTTCATTATCCGATCCTTCTTCAAACATTGTTTCCTCTTCTCTGTTATCCTCCTTCCTTTCTTGCATTTTGCTTTGACTCCTTGTGGTCGACATGTTGTTTTTGTCCCCGCCAAATATAAAATTCTACTGGTCTGTTGCAACAAACGGGACTTTTCTTGTTCAAATGTAATAACTCTTGAGTACGAGTATCAAATTTCAATATCCCACAAATAAATCAAATGGTAAAATATCAAATGTCAAAATCAATCAAATAAATCAAGTATGGTAAAATTATCAAATGTAAATATCACACAAATAAATCAATTATGGTAACCTCTAAATTGTCAATATCAAGAATAAATTAATTATGGTAAATTGTATCTTAAAAAAAATATAAATCTTCAGTGTCCTCAAATTTTACATAATATTTCACTTTATCCACGGCATATAAACTTTCAAATATCTGCTCGTCTACTCCTATCCTTTCAAATTTGCCAACTAGAAATATTTTTCAAAGCTTTACACGTTGGGGGCCATTTTGTTATGCTATTTAAATTGTATTCTATTGCTTATTTAGAAAAGATCCTGTCTATATTTATTAAATGATCTAATCTCCAATTAATCACAATAAATCAGCATTAATTAATTACAATCTCAGGCTATTTAACTTGTACTATTTACCTTTGATCGTGGATTCAAAATATTTTCCAATTGGCTTCCTAATTGGGATAGGTAATATGACCTGAATAAAATACACAGAATTTCAACTGAAGTATATGTGAGATGTCCTTTATTTTATTGAAATTTTATATAACAATCAATCCGGTAATATTTGCAATACAATACTTTAAATATATGAGAAGTTGTTTTCTATCATGGACCCAAATGTTATTTTACATTGATTTTTAATATGTGTTATAACTAAGCTCTCTTTATAATTTTTTTTTTTTTAAATGATCGCAAAATTAACTGTCTCTATTATTTATTCAATTTATTTAATTTATAAATGAAAACCACACTCCTGCTCTAATGAAAATTGACTGACCTTTCGTTATCTGCCGTTGCAATTCTATGGCCACGCCATAAAAAAAAACCTTTCTCTGCTTCTGCTCCTATTTTGGTCCAGAAGACGTACACCTTTCTCCTATCTGTCCTTGTATCTGCAACCCAACAACTCGTGTAATTCTATGCAGCCTCCTTTTGAACCAATCTCCGCGCCTGTTTATAACTTCAAATGTTTCCGGCTTCGTCTGATATTAATATTCTTATAACCTTTTGGTTTTTCTATCTCTCTGTACCCCGTTCCTCACACTGATCAGCTTTTACACAGCAAATAAACACACCCGGTAAATTACGTCTTCGGGACTTCAAACAAACACAAACCACAAAGCTCCTTCCTTCTTGGGCGACGAAAACTGACTAACTCCTTTCCTCTCTCCTATCTCATAGCCAAAACCACCCCTCCTTGCATTCAAAAATTGACCAATAAAAATCTTCTACCTCTGTGACGTATATCGTTATCAACCAACTCTCTCTATTAAAACGTCATTCGGGTAATTCCAGAAAACAACATTCTTTAATTATTCTAACTAAATCTATCTGCTTTACAAATATTTCTTACTAATAGCTACAAACGATACCTGTTTCTCAATTCAATGTCTTTTGTTAATAAACTTTTACCGATATAATCTTTCGGGGGGAAAAACCACCGCACATCCCGGTCTATTGTTTAAACACTTTCTATATACACTTTTATTACGGGTAAATCCATTTCACAATAACCGACTTATTTAAATTTCTTATCGATAATATTTGAAAGTCTTGTCTCTGAGGCCTAATGAACAATTCTTCGAACAACTTAAAATACATATTTTGTCTTATACAGGATGTTTGAAAATTTATATGCCCGTGTCTTTATGAAATATCAATAATTTTAATTTTTATTTAAGTAATAAAATTTGTAGATCGGTTTTTTATTGCTTATGGACATTCAAAAGTACAACAATATATATATATATATATATATATATATATATATATATATATATATATATATATATATATATATATATATATATATATATATATATTATTGTGATATTTCAAGTCTTGGTGCGCCAAGCAATTAATTAGCGAATTAATTAATTAATTAATTAAAATTATTTAAATGATATGATTATGACTCTATCACACTTTTTAATTCTCTCATCTCAGGGTTAAATTCGTTCTTCAATATCTATGCTATTACATGTGAAAAGGTAAGGTCCAAGAATACCGGAATAATAAAAAACACATATGATATAACACTATATATTGAAATAAAATTAATGAAATAATTCACACTCAAATGTTTTCAATAAGCAAAAATCTCATATAATGATTCTCAAAATTTTGTTCTACGTACGTGAACCTTCAAAATTAATGGTACAAACAATATTAATTGAAATCTCAAAATCCCAAATTATTCTAACTCTCCTAATCAAAATATTTATATCCTTTCTAAATTAAGTGTAAAAATTGTGTTATCAATAAAAGAAAAACTGCAGAAAACAAAAATATCTCTCTCTGATGATGAGTGGTCCAAATCCTTGTTCCTTGTAGACTAGATTATCTACTCTCAGGCGCTCCCTAGGTAATCAGCAATCTTATAACAAATTGTTGCAAGTATATCGTCCTTAATGATCTCCTTCAAAAGCACGAATCGTTCAAATTATGCTAGCTTCTTCTTCTCTCAATAAACTGAATCTCTCGTTGGCCAGAGTGAAAAATGACTCTTGGAATATCTTCTCTTTATGATAAACTGAATCTCTCGTTAGCCTGAACAGTGACTCTTGGAATATAAGTAGAAAAATATGACTTACAATATTTTGCTGCTTCAGCTTCTGTCAGATACACCAACTCCACAAAAACTCACTAACATTCAACACTACTGCTTGCTACCTCTCGGGAACCGCCAGAGAACAATCACTGTTCGTCTTACAGACTTGGAAAACCAACTGATTATCTTTTCTCTCTCAAAAATCTAGCTAAACTTTCATTCCTACATACCTATCCCACCTTTTTCAATCTCCGCCAATCAAACTCGTCACCATTCTCCCATTTTTTCATTTCGATAACAAACAAATTTTTACCTATAATTATAAAATTTCCTAAAACTTATTTACAAATAATATTTTTCTACGATTCTTAAAAACTAACAAAATCCTATCTTTATAAAATCTATTCTATTGTCATTAATCACTGTATTAATGTATTTGGAAAACCCGGTTCAATTGTCTTTGGATTTCACTTAAAATTATGCGGGTCGCTCAAATATTATAACAAAGAAAATAATTTATGCATAGCTTACATTTTGCTTAATACAGGTAATCCAAAAATTTAAAGACTTTCCTTCTTCGAAATGTTTGTTGGGTATTATCCTACTTATCTGAATTATTTTAATGTTTTTGAACTTTGAAATATTTTAAACAAACCAATATTTTTCTCGATTTTACATATCATAACAATATATATATATATATATATATATATATATATATATATATATATATATATATATTGTAGTGAGAACAGAAATACAATAAATTAACATAGAAATATATACAACCAGATATGCAGTGTTGATTAGTAGATTTATTTAGATAGTAATTGGGGACATGATTTATAGGTTGTGTACTGGATGGTATTATTAAAAAATAATTATATGAGGGCGTTTTTAAAATTTTAGCATAAGAATTAAGTTTAAGAAGTTTTTTTTATGTTATTTTATTTAATATTAAATATGTTTAGTCAGCCATGTGCATATGCAACCAAACATACACTGTAGTGTCAAAGTCAAAAAGTTATTTATTTTTCTAATGTTAATTTAGAATATAATTGTGGATGTAGAATAGTAAAAATATATTTCATATAAATGTTTACGTTACATATAATAGTGTAGTTCTGATCTGGAGAGCCTAAAGTCAACTAAATTGTAAATAGAAAGTTCTAGAAATGTCAATGGGACTATATGCATAATACATCACAGACACAAAACGATTTCAGAACATTCAGATAGAACAAATAGAATGATTCGAACATTATTTATTGCTAGATTATTCTGGAAACGAAAAAAAAAATATATATATCGGCCATGTAATTTGGAGCGAGAGAAGAGTTAGCAGTCAGTATGATCAGTTATTAGTTAGAAGTCAGTTAATTAGTTACAGTTGATTAATCAGTTAGTAAAGTGAGTCAGTAAAGTTATAATTAAAGAATTTAGTTACAAGAAGATTATTAATTGAGTTAAGTGAGTTAGTTAGAAGAAATTAAATCAGTTACAAGATTATTATTGAGGAGTTGGTTATAACAATTTAAGGATTATTAAGTCAATTACATGTGATTATTAATTACAAAGAATAATTAAGAATAATTTATGAGGTTATGAAGAGATTATTAGCTAGAAGAAGGCATTGATTAAGTTAAATGAATTATTAAGTGAAATACAGTTGGAGATTAATTATTATTACAGTAATATAGTGACAGTTTGAAGTTAATTCATTGAAGTAGGCATTCAATAATACAACCACAAGATCCAGTATATTTGAAAGTACATTATATGGAAATTAGAAGGATTTAAATTTATATATTTATATGGTGAGTGGAGATAATTAAGAAGGAACATATTAAAATAGTTGGATAACCAAGGCTTAGTAAGAAAATATCGAGTGGTGATAATAACTTTAATTTTGGAAAAACTTTAGGCGTTCAGTGAAAGAAGGTACCAAATTTTGTTATTAATTTAATAATTGTAAGAATTTCAAATTTTAGACAGATTGTTTTAAATTGATATTACTTATAATAGATAGATATGTTTGTTTCATAATAGTTATAATAAAGATAATTTAAAAAAGTACTTACAAACTAATTCTTTGAGAACCGCGATAAAAACCCTATACTTACATATATCATTCAAATTTACTCATTGCTCATACAACAACAAACACATCATATATATATATATATATATATATATATATATATATATATATATACTGGAGATACATTTTTGTAATTGTTTGGTATATATATACATACGTTTTGGGGATATAAGTAAAGTAAGATTGTAATATAGTGTATAGAGCATTTCAGATGTTTATTTGTTTCCTTTGATCGTTTATTTTCAGTTATAAGTTTCCAGTATATAACTATAGATTCCCAAATTGGGCAAGAAGATAAACAACAACATGGAGTACTCTTTGATTCACATAGTTGCTTAAAGCCACCGCAAGAACTAGTATCATATTTGAACGGTGGAAGAATTTTCTACAATAACAATCAATATCAAAGTTATAACCAAATAAACTGTAGACATTTTTGTTTAAAGTTTATCTACAATTTAACCATCTAACGAAATCTTGAGACGTACCATTCATATTTTTATGGAAAATATAACAAGCGGTGTTTGGTATGAACTTCCTCAAGATATTCGTCATGCACTAGAAAAGTATTTATCTTGCAAGAAAGATTATGATAAACATGAATGGAGTGATGTTTGTGGCATGTATATGGAAAGTAAATGTGTATTGTTTGAAGTACCATATTATGAGAAAAATAAAACAACAAACATGTAACAGTATAAGAAAAATAAAGAAATTTTTAACATATGTTGTTATTTAACTTACTACATCTTTTACCATATATCAGTCATGGCTCGATTGTTGACCCTGACGAGTACTACAAACGAGTTTTCGTTTAGTCCTCAAGTACCTCTTGTGTTCGATCCGTTGCGATAGTATTATGTAGCAGTGTTGGGTTTTATAAATTTAATTCAATTACAAACATCAATGGTGAAAAGTTTTATTTCTATGTGTAAAATAATCTTACAAAACTGCTTAATACTGAAATTTCATCCAGATGCTATGAAATTACTGATATCGAAGCATAAATTTGAAATGAATTAATGCGTAAATACAATTCGGTTCGGGAGTTTACTTTAAGACCTAACAACAATACGCTTAAATGTAAAATTTTCTGTCAGTATTACACAGTTACTTTCAATAAACATAATAGTCTTGGAAAATTACTTGGTTTCTCCTCAAATAGAGTGTTGACACCATGAGAAATGCATTCGTCAGATCAACCTGTCAACATTATAAAAGTATCGATTCTACTTTTTGAATGCAACATTAGCGAAGGAACCTTCTACGAGAACAGACCTGCTCACACCATTCTACATTTTCCGATAACTGGTTTTTCTATAGACGAACGTCCCCATAATCCTATATGCACAGCAGTAAGCAACAGCATACGTGGAATTACCAAAATTACCATTAGTGTAGTCGATCAAGAATTAAGACCCGTCAACGTTAGAGGGAAGAAAAGTACGCTGCATTTTGATTTTAAGGAAACGATATAGAAGAATTTAATTATAAAACAAAACTCTAGACATCAATATCCATTAGTCTCACGCAGTGATATGTAAGAGAGGGGATATGACATACCGTGAAATAGATGGGATTGGTTCGGCCATATTGGTGTAGACATGACAGATTGTTGTTTGTGTCAGTACTTCTGTGCATAGAAATTTAATTTTAAAAGTATTTTGAACTTAATTTTGTACGGTTTTACGTTTATTTTAAAGTGAAACCATTATGGCTTCGTGTGCTTTTGTTTTGTGTCTAAATAACAGTTGAAATAATAAGAAAAACTCAACTGGAATATCTTTTGATCGGTTAGTATGAAATTGTAAACAGTGTACAGGGCGGTATTACTTCCGTTTTAGTGATGCTGCGTGTAAAAAGAACAGGTAATCTTTTTAATTTGGTTTATGTGGTTGTAGATTTTCTAAAGATGTTGAAAAGAGAAATGCCTGGATACAGTTTGTAAATGGTGTGGGAACTGGGAACCATCAAAACATAGCAAATTGTGTTCCAAACATTTTGCGGAGGACTATATAGATAGGACCTCATTAGCTTTTGTCCGTTGGCGTGAGAATGCAATCCCTACAATTGGTGAATCTCAGGTAACAATAATTATAAATACTTATAAATGAAGTAGGTTATTAAAATAATGTAGGTAATATTCTGAATTACACCTGGACATTACACAGTACTTTGTATACAACTTCAATTGTACATTTCACAGGCTTTCATTTGCAAATAAATAAGTTTGTATAGCAGTACGTAATGAGCATTCACAGTAAACAGACGATCCTTAAAATCACATTAAGCGGCAGATAAGATTTTGCGGTGATTAAAAATCAATATGTATATTTATAATTTAAATTTTGTGTAATTATATCGGTTAAATATTTGGAATTTTTGTAAAAATAAGTGATTTACCTCCCCTAATGGGGGAGGAAAATAACAATAAGACGCAAATGTGCGATTTAAGTGTTGCGACAAGTTCTCCAGAACATGACATGGAAATTGCTGCGAGTTCCGGTGATAAAAGTGACAAAACAAGGGAAGTAAAACATAATAACATTTCTTCTAATAATTATGATTTTCATAGCTGTTGCGTATATATCGAGAATTTAAATAATCAGAACATTTCTGGTTTACATCCAATGATTGTGGGGGAAATTTTGCATCAAAAACTTAAAATCAAAAACCTAAAGGAAATTAAATCTATAGGAAAAAAATAGAGTTAAAGTTACTTTAAAATCAATTTTGGATGCAAATCATCTAGTAACACATAATAAGTTAAAGGATGAAAATTTAAAAGCCTATATCTCTAACCATCTCTTGGAAATCAAGGGAATAATTCACGATGTAGATACGAGGTATGATACTGATTATTTAAAAAACGTATAGACTCTTCTGTTAAAATTACTGACATTAAAAGAATGCATAGAAAGGTAGATAAAGACGGTAAAACAGAATACGTACCCAGACGAAATATTATAGTTACATTTGAAGGAAATGTTTTGCCAACTTATGTCGTAGTTAATTTTGTGTATTTGCCAGTAGAAAGATTTGTAGGCAAATGATACAGTGCTACAAGTGTCTGAAATTTGGTCACATTTCTAAGCAATGCAAGGACACACAAGAATTTTGCATACGATGTGCCGAAATTAAAAATGATAGTCACATATGCGACACTAAAAAAACTTTTTGTATACATTGTAAAAGTAAAGATCATATTTCGATCTCCAAAAGTTGTCCCGTTTATGAGGAACAAAAAAAAATTAAAAACATAATGCTAGATCAAAAAATCTCCTTTCTAGAAGCCAAAAGATATAAAGAATCATCTTTTTCCGGATTTGTTAGTAACAATAAATTTTCGATATTGCCAAATCTTGAAGAAAATTTTCCAAAACTACCTAACGTATCTGATGACATTACGTCATCTCATCCTACCATTCCAAGACCGTATATGAAAAAATCAACAAACTTTGCTCATCCTGGACCTAGTAAGATTAATACTGAACATTATGCACATAAAAAAAGGAAAGTGTCTACTCCTGTTTCACAATCCCCTACAGATTCTACCACCTTTCCTTTTAGATTTGGTCCGTTACAATCGCTACCACCTAATCCTAATAAACCTAATAGTTCAATAGATGGTGAAAAAAACAAGATAGTTATTTTGTTAGTCAATTTTTTTTCTGAATTTATAAAAAATGTCAAATCAGTTGAGGATGTAAAAACACTGGATAATAATTTGTTAGCTAAGGGTTTGTATACTGTTCTCGAGGATATTTTTAAAAGTACTTAAATTTATGGCCTTAAACACTAAACTTAAAATTATGCAATGGAACGCTAGATCAGCTGTTGCAAATAAAAACAGCCTACTCAATTTTCTTACTAAAGAAGATGTTGATATAGTTCTTTTAAGTGAAACCTGGTTCAAAAATAATGTTGTATATAATTTTAAAGGTTATAATATTGTTCGTCAAGATCGTGCAGACGGTTTTGCTGGTGTCGCTATTTTGGTAAAAACGGGTATCCGTTTTGAAATATTAAAATTAAATAAAAACTTCAATAAAGAACTGCTTGTCTGTGGTATTAAAATTAATTACGATAATACTCACTTGAGTTTTCTCTCTGTATATCATCATCATCATCTTTGGCTCGACAATCCTCTGTAGATCTTGGCCTGCTCTAAGATTCGTCGCCATTCTGTTCGGTTTTTGGCAACATGTTGCCATCTTCTGATTTTTAATATTCGTAGGTCGGTTTCTACTCCATCTAACCACCTAATTCGCGGTCGGCCTTTGCTTCTTGTTCCTACAGGTGTTCCTGTGGTTAGCTTTTTAGCAATGGTATTTTCTGGCATTCGTATTATGTGTCCAGCCCATCTAAGTCGCTGTGTTTTAATGAACGTTATGACATCTGGCTCATCAAAAAGCTGATACAATTCAAAATTATATCTTCTGCGCCACTGCCCTTGGTCGTTTACAGCTCCAAATATTTTGCGGAGTATTTTACGCTCAAATATTCCCAAAAGTCTTTCATCTTTCTGCGTTAATGTCCATGTTTCCGCTCCATATGTGAGGACCGGCCTCAGCAATGTTTTGTATATAATAATTTTAGTTCTTCTTTGAATGTTTCTTGAGTGGAAATGCTTTTGGAGTCCATAGTATGCTCTATTTGTAAGATTTATTCGTCTTTTGTCTCTCTGTATATAGATGTCCAAAAACCAAAACCAGAATAGAAGATTGGACAAACTTATTTTCCCAAGTGAAGCACCCCTGCATTATTGGGGGTGATATGAATGCCCACAATGCGCTCTGGGGATCATCAAAAAATGATAATATTGGCGATCAAATTGTAGAGACCCTACAGGATCTTGATTTTATTGTGATGAATAACGGTCAACCTACTTATCAAGGAAATCCAGGACATTCAGATTCTATGATTGATATTACGGTTTGTTCCCCTTCCATTTTTGCTAAGACATTTTGGACTGTAGATTCTGATACACCTGGATCAAATAACTTTGTTGTAAAAATAGAACTCGAATACTCAAGAGCTATTAATGAGACCATATACCCCAAAAGTAAATGGAATATTAAGAAAGCCAATTGGGATATGTACGCTGAAATAATCAAGAATATGTTAAATGAAAGTGGACCTATATCCCCAAAGGCTGAAGAAAAATATAATATTTTATAAGACTGTATCAATAAAGCTTCCACACAATGTATTTGCCAATATAAACCCTTTAAGTGTAAAAAACGGACTCCTTCACCGTGGTGGGATGCAGAATGTGATCTAATTTTTGCAGAAAGGAAAAATGTATTAATAAAATACAAGCAAGATCCATCAGTTGAAAATTTTATTAAATGTAAACAAGCTAGTGCTCACGCTAAGAAATTATTGAAATCGAAAGCCAAACAAAGCTGAGTTGATTGGTGCTCAAAATTAAATAAACAAACCTCGCCTACCTCGATTTGGAATCAAGCGAAAAGGATGAACAGGAAAATGGTCAATGCTCCATTACCACTGGAAGATTCGTGGACAGACGAGTTTTTGGACAAAATTGCACCACCATATGTGAACAATCCCGAAGATTTGATGTTATTAAATCCGAATCATAGTCATTTTCTCTTAAAACCATTTACAACGCTAGAATTAGACTGTGCCCTTAGTGATCGTCCCAACACTTCTCCTGGTTATGATGAAATCAAATATGTTATGCTATTGAATTTACCAAATAATGCAAAAGAGTAACTTCTAAATATTTTTAATCAGATAATTAGAGAAGGTTATAACATTTCAGCCTTCAAACATATTATTGTCGTCCCTATACCCAAACCTGGGAAAAATCTAAAATTAGTTGAAGCTTACAGACCCATATCTTTATTATCTTGTGTACAAAAAACTCTAGAGAGGATAATTAAGGCTAGGTTAGAATGGTGGTTACTAGAGCAGAACCTTCTACCCAAAGAACAATACGGATTTAGGAAAGGTTTTGGTACTTTGGATGCATTGGCTATCCTAGTTGTAGACATTCAAAACAATTATTCCCGAAACAATTACTTACCAGCATTATTTCTTGATATAGAAGGTGCTTATGACTCTGTGTGTTTAATAGCACTTAAAGAAAAAATGACAAGAATATTTCAAATTCCAGCCCAATTAGCCGCTAGTATTGTTAATCTATACTCAATTAGATTAGTTTATTTAAGAAAAGAACAAATGCTCATAGGTCCCAGAATCGTAAACAAAGGATTACCTCAGGGTTCTGTATTGAGCCCTATCCTATTTAATATGTACGTAGCGGACTTGTACAATATTAAAATAAATAACATACCCTTCAACCTCATACAATACGCAGATGATTTCTGCATTTACACAGAACACAAAGAATATCAAACAGCAATTAAAAACTTGGATAGTATCTATCAGCTACTTCAAAAATGGCTCCATAAAAACAATTTTAATTATCTTGCAATAAATCTCAGGTTTGCATTTTTACTAGACATTATAAACCTAACGATCAAATAATTAAATTAGGAGAGCATCAATATCCACTAAAAAGTAAGGTCAAATATTTAGGGATGACATTTGACAAACATTTGACTTGGAAGGATTATATTGAGGATATGTTCAACAAATGCAACAAGGGAATAAATTTCCTTAAATCAATTAATAAAACGTGGTGGGGTGCTGATGTAGATGTAAATTTATTATTCTACAGAGCGTATATCCGCTCCATTTTTGATTACGGAAGCATATTTTATGGATCAGCCAGTAATGTATTGCTAAATAAAATTAACGTAATACACAATTCAGCTTTACGTACATGTTTAGGTGCTATGAAGTCCACACCAATTCAACCCTTGTATTTGGAAGCTTTGGAACCACCTTTAAATATCAGACGAAACTTCCTGTCCGAAAAATTTCTGGTAAAGACATATATAAAAAATCAATCCTTATACACAAAGATCTTTACTTTGAATTGCTATGATTTGTCTACTAAATACTGGGAAAAAAAGAAATCGCCTTTAGTCTGCGAAGCTCTGCAACATAATATGGAAGCATTAAAAGAGATAGATAAAGCTACGTATACACTTCAAAACATTTCATATGCAACATATTGTTCAAATACAGATATCATGGTACCAAAATATAGTGACAATATACACATAAACAGACGGATTATTCACTCAATATTATCAGAATTCAAAAAATCCGTCGTTATATATACTGATGCTTCCAAATCATCAAACGGCACTGGATGCGCTTTTTTTGTCCCGTTGGAACGAATAGAACACACATTTAAGTTAAACTCCCAGACCTCTATTTTTACAGCGGAAGCTCTTGCAATATATGAGGCATTACTTTATGCAACAGAAAGTAGCTCGGATCATATAGTGATATTATCAGATTCTTTATCAGTTTTGACCTCTATTGGGAAACCGGGATTGCCAAATACGTACAGTTGCCCTTATATTTACAAAATTAAGGATATCAAACAAAAGTTAGTAACAAGGGGCAAAAATGTGGTCTTTGTTTGGATTAAAGCACATATAGGTTTGGAAAATAATGAACATGTGGACCAATTAGCAAAGAAAAGTATTTTATCTGGTAGAGAAACTTCGTATAAAATCACGGCTTGCGACTTTCTGGCTTCCTTAAAATTAAGATTATACCAAAGGTGGGATAATATATGGAAGGAATATTCAATTGTTAGCCCAAATAGATACACTTCTCTTCAAACAGATATTCCTAAAACACCTTGGTATAAGTCTTTTAATGTACCTAGAAAATATGTTACCACGATCATTAGACTGAGATTTGGACATGCTTGTTACCCCAAACATTTATTTAAACTCAAGGTTTTAGATAATGATCGATGTGAATTTTGTATAGAAGAAGGAAACCTAGATCATATATTTTTCAGTTGCCCCAGAAATACTATAATTTCAGCAAGATTAATAAATAACTTACATAAATACAATATATTAGCCCCTTCTAACCTTCAGTACTTATTATCACTAGACTCGAGAGCAGTGTATGATTCCTTAGTTATATTTTTAAAGGATAGTTAAATAACCATGTAAACAATTATGCATTAGTTATTAACGTAACCTTTGTTTCTAACCCAATTGTCAAATTCCCCTCTTACCGTGGCCTAGTGTTGTATGTCTTAAAAAAAATGCCTTGATGGGCCCCTAGGCGAGAAGAGAGTGACCCTGTTTACCTGTTCTTCGTTTTGTATATTTATTAATATAAACTCAGACAACTATTTTCTTACCATGTTGAGTCTGGCTGAATGACTAAAAGTTTATGCCAAAAAAAAAAAAAAAATTTGTATAGGTGTGAACAAAGATATTTCAACTAGAAGGTTCTTGATATTTTGTATAAAGTACTAGTTAATAATTAAACACATTTTTGTTTTGACCATTCTTTAAATATGTACCATTTGACATTTTTTATTGATGTAACAACAGCAGTTCGTTGCATTTCAAAATATGATTTATGCTTTTTTTATATAAAGCTACTTACTTTGTGTACAAAATTAAGGTTTATATATGTTATGGTATTTTAGGTTTATGAAGTTTCAGAACTTTTTATGAATAACATTTTTATAAAACTAATATTAAATATGGGGTTCAAATGGGGTAGTGATGCGTAAAATATGACGCTGCATCCTGTTAGCGTCACTAGCCTCTCCTACTCAATTCCAACTCTCACCTCCACGCGGTGAACCCTGGTAACCTGAGCAACTCTGTGGAAGATTGTGGTAACCAACCCCAGTGGGAAGCAGAGTCAGGGCAAACGAGAGTGGGAGAAATGGTCCTTCGAAGATTAGGGGGTTGGGCAAAAGGTTAACGACCTCTTCCCTTAAAAAAACTCATTGTTATGAAAGCACAAAGTGGAAAAGCCGGACTGTTTAATTCACGACGACCTAGCAAACGACAACGGAATAACGATTTACGGATATGCACATGGAATGTACGAACCCTTTATGCCCCAGGTGCTCTTAGACTGCTAACACAAGAACTTGATAAAATGAAAGCCGATGTAGTAGCGATTCAAGAGATGAGATAGACTGGTTCAGGAATCATCGAGAAAAGAGACTACAATATATACTATAGCGGACATAGCAGCCGACACGAGTTTGGCAGTGGTTTTCTAGTCAGTAAAAAAGCAAAGCAATTAGTCCTTAACTTTAAACCCATAAACAACAGAATATGTTATCTACGTCTTAAAGGAAAATTCTTTAATTATAGCTTACTTAGTGTACACGCACCTACGGAAGAAAAGGAGGATAATGAAAAAGATGAATTCTATGACACCTTAGACAAAGAATATGATCGATGTCCACGTCATGACGTGAAAATCATTGCTGGAGACCTTAATGCAAAAATTGGCAAAGAGCAATTTTTCCAGCCAACTATAGGACGTGAGAGCTTACATGAAGAGTCAAATGATAACGGGTTGAGACTAATAAACTTTGCAAGCACTAAAAACATGATAGTAGGAGGAACAATATTTCCCCATAAAATGATACACAAAGGAACATGGAAATCCCCTGATAACGAAACCATTAACCAGATAGATCACATCCTGATAGATGCAAGGCACTCTTCCGATCTCATAGACGTCAGAAGCTACCGAGGCCCAAACATTGACAGTGACCACTTTCTTGTAATGGCAAAAATCAGAGGAAGAATATCAAACCTAAAGAAAGATAAACACACGAAACAAGACAGAATTAATGTTGATAATCTGCGCATTGAAACCGTTGCGAGAGAGTATAGGAGACAAATGGACGAAGAAATGGAGAGCCTGGGGGTGGGGGAAAACGTAGAGGAACTGTGGACAAAATGTAAAAACATAATAACTGAGAAAGCAACAAAAATATTGGGGAAAACCAAACCAGTTAAAGAAAACGAATGGTTTGACAAGGAGTGCCAAGAAGCAACAGATAACAAAAACAGGGCATACCTAAAGACAAATCAAGCTGGATGCACAAGAAGAGCAAAGGAAGAATACCGGACACTAAGAAGAGAAGAAAAACGATTACATAGAAGAAAAAAAAGACAATTTGAGCAAAAGCAATTGGAAAGCACAGAATTTCTAAGAAATCAAAATGAAACTCGAAAGTTCTACAGACATCTAAACAAAATGCGCAAAGAGTTTAAGCCAAGAATAAGGAGCTGTAAGGATGTAGAAGGAAACATCCTAAATGATACGGCCTCAATCCTAAACAGATGGGTTGAATTTTTCGATGCAAAATTTAATGGCCATCATATCGAAGAAGCAGATAACACCCTAGCAAATCGAAATGATTGGAATCCTTTCAACCCAAACGAAAGACCACCTACCATCGAAAACGTTGCCCAAGCCATTAAAAAGCTTAAAAATAATAAATCACCAGGAGTTGATCAAATTTGCAGTGAGCTCTACAAGAATGGTGGCGATGCCCTACTACAGACACTGCATAAGCTTTTACTTCTTGTTTGGCATAATGAGACCATGCCTTGTGAATGGTCTCAAGGCGTGATATGCCCGTTACATAAAAAAGGTGACCAGCTCCAGTGTGACAACTATAGAGGTATAACCCTGTTAACAACTGCTTACAAAATACTAGCAAATATTCTCTACGAAAGGTTGCAAGTTTACACAGTGGGCATAGTTGGTAAATATCAAGTTGGATTCACTCCAGAAAAATCAACAATTGACCAGATTCATTCAATAAGACAGATTCTCGAGAAAACATTAGAATTCAATATTGAAACCCATCACCTATTCGTCGACTTCAAGGCAGCATATGACAGTGTCAAGAGAACAGTGCTATACCAATCAATGCATGAGTTTGGTATACCAGAGAAACTTATCCGACTAACGAGAATGACAATGTCTAACTTAGAAGCCACTGTTAGAATACAGGGAGAGAGTTCTAGATCCTTTGAGATAAAGGATGGACTCAGACAAGGAGATGCTCTGGCTTGCCTCCTATTTAATATTGCCTTAGAAAAGGCAGTCCGAGATACACGAATTAGGGACGGCGGTACTATTTACAATAGATCGATACAAGTCTTAGCATATGCTGATGACATTGACATAATAGGGCGTAGCAAGCGAGATGTTGAGCAATATCTCCTAGAATTGGAAACAGCGGCGAAACAAGTCGGTCTAGTCATCAACGAAGACAAAACCAAGTACATGTTGGTTACAAAGGATCCGACAGCAAATGAGGAACGAGAAACAGTCTTTGGAAGTCATACCTTTGAACGTGTTGACAACTTCACATACCTTGGGTCGCTATTGACTGCTACCAATAAAACAAGCGAAGAAATCAAAAGACGAATAAATCTTACAAATAGAGCATACTATGGACTCCAAAAGCATTTCCACTCAAGAAACATTCAAAGAAGAACTAAAATTATTATATACAAAACATTGCTGAGGCCGGTCCTCACATATGGAGCAGAAACATGGACATTAACGCAGAAAGATGAAAGACTTTTGGGAATATTTGAGCGTAAAATACTCCGCAAAATATTTGGAGCTGTAAACGACCAAGGGCAGTGGCGCAGAAGATATAATTTTGAATTGTATCAGCTCTTTGATGAGCCAGATGTCATAACGTTCATTAAAACACAGCGACTTAGATGGGCTGGACACATAATACGAATGCCAGAAAATACCATTGCTAAAAAGCTAACCACAGGAACACCTGTAGGAACAAGAAGCAAAGGCCGACCGCGAATTAGGTGGTTAGATGGAGTAGAAACCGACCTACGAATATTAAAAATCAGAAGATGGCAACATGTTGCCAAACACCGAACAGAATGGCGACGAATCTTAGAGCAGGCCAAGATCCACAGAGGATTGTCGAGCCAAAGATGATGATGAATATTAAATATGTTTTCAAATGCAGCCAACTTAAGATTCAGACCATTTACATACTTGTATATTAATTAATACTAGATATATCTTAAACTACTAATTAATTAAATTAAGAAGGTTCCTATTTTCTAAACCTATAATATATATATATATATATTTATATATATATATATATATATATATATATATATATATATATACTTCTAGCGGTTAATATGGGCTCCGTACTAAAACGGTATTATACTAACTCCAGGAGAATATACGCCGTGTATATTATTATCTGAGTAGCGCTTTATGTAGACTCCGACCAATACGTCGGATCAAGTGGACTCCGTAATAGGATCAAACATTTTTGGGATCCGTATATAACTTTTCTCGTACACTTCTTAACTCCTGCGATGTTGCCAATAATTGTATTAGTAGTAGATTTTTAAATTTTATAGGTGGTACATTTTGGAACCTATTAATATGAACATCGAGTAGCGTAATCGTCTAACAGTTTAAGAAACTCTTCTGTAAGATCTTTATAATTTTTCAATTACTGCAGTTTATGGCGTGTAATATTTATTTCATGAAGTAGTTAAAATTAGACTATAATAAGTTATAAATTAATCTTTAATATTATAATTTTTTGCTGTCTAATTTCAATATGTTGATTTTTAATTAACAAAATATTTGATGCATTAAAGTCGCGTAGCTATTTTTACCAAACATTCAATTTTAAAGCTATAAGTATAAAAGTCTAAAAAAAAGTATAAAAATCTAAGGAATTTAATATGGATACACAATACACATGTCAGTGTGCTTTTCTCGTCTCAAGTTTCTCGAATCCATCAATCATTCATTGTATTTCTTATACTTTCATTTTAATCCTCTCCAATCAAAATTTTAAAGCAGGTTTGCTCCATTTCCTTTTTCATTATCATCATCATTACGTGGCGCTATAACACTGGGTGGGTCTTCGCTAACTACAAATTTTCTTCAAGTTGATCGATTTTCGAGGAATCTGTAATCAAATGAAATGTTAATATTTTGAGATATAATTGGATGTTTTCTCTCCATTGCTTACTAAGACGCCTAAGCGGCATTCTTTCTTCTGTGCTAACTTCCTTCCATACCAGTTTTACAAGTTTGATATATTGGCGTCTATGCATGTGTCCGATCTACCATAAGCGAATTATTTTTCTGAACAATATCGTTATAAAAGCTTTCTTTATTCAGTATGGGTTCTTATTCTATACGGATTTGTAGCGATATGATAATGAGGTTAAAACATTTTTCTAATTATTTTTATTTCAAATATTCGTACTTCTTCCTTATTTTTTTTTTAGTCAATGTCAATGATTCGCATCCATGTATTAAAATAGGTCTAAAATTTGAATTATGCTAAAAGTATTTAGTTATTGACATTATTATTAACAGTGATTATTTATCTAAGATATTTAAAGTGTTCCATATTTTTTAAATTGTAGTTGTTAACTTTAATATTTTATCTAGATTTATTAAATTGGTCTTTTCTGTTGATTCGCTTGTATTTGGTTTTTATTTCGTTGATTTTTCGTGCTCTCTTTACTTTATTGAAGATGTTTGCGGACGGGAGAGTTTCTTATGAGATCTATGTCATTAGCATATGCTAGGAGTGCTTTGTACCTTGGGTCTTTAATGAATTACATCTTAAATAGGCGATATTTCCATTTTAGTAAGCTGTTCATTAATTTTTTTACTATTTGAATCGACAATCTGTATTTTATTCGACTGTTATATCACAGAGTTTCTTGGCGCATATTTTCATTCTTGATTTTTTGTTTCCCGTATCATTATTACAAAGATATTTCTGGAGATCGACATAGGGAACCCGGTGGTATGTACATCATGTTTTCATAACCAACATCGAAAATTTGTCTTACTGTAAAGTCATAATGATTTTACTAGGAAATATAGTGTTGTTTAATAATAATAAAGTTCAAGCAACAATTCCTATATGCAATACCTTGGTATGATATTTCTGCTCCCCGATACCAAGTAGCAGTCCCGAAAACATTAAAACTGCTACACTCATGTTTCCTATTATCCAAAAATTAGCCAGTCCAGGACTATACTGCCCTCATAAGTGAATAGAATATGTACGGAGGTTTTTGGCAATTTAATAGGATTTTGTGTGTTAGAATATAATCCATAAATTAAATATTAGAATGCTATAAAATAATGCTACTAGCAGCGAAAACGGTATAATAGTCACTAATGAGAAAATCAAATAAATGTTTTTTAACATACAAAAGAAAGGATGTAGAGTAAGGCATAACGTAACAATAAAGCTATATAATTTTGAAAGATTGCAGCGTTTTAGATATCGTAGATAACGTTGTCACATAAGAAATAAAAGGAAAAATTCAGGTAGCTAACTGATGTATATAGAACCCTTATAACACTTTTAAATCCAAAAGCCTAATATAAATCTCTAAAATCAGGATATATAAAACAGTGAACCAGTGCTAATGTGTGGATATGTAACGAGAACGTATTAATTAGATCAGGATTGCTAGAAAAGCCATCAGAGGTATTTCCCGACTTACAAAGGTCCGAGTACTAACCAATACCGAACGAAACTAATGCCAAGGTCAAACACATAATATAAAGATAGCAACGAGGTACAAGAACCTAAATCTCAACTCCAAAGTTGCGCTGGCTTTATCAAAAGGCTCTCTCATTAACTGCATTCCCAAGTTAAATTGGTAGGATGCCCCGAGAGAAAAAATGCCCTTAGGATGTCCACGGATGAAGGGCGCCGATTTAGGAATAATGAGACTACTTACCGACTCATCATATTTATCAACACCTGCTATCCTACCTACAATCAATACATATCTGTTGAGGACTATCAAATCAATTACTTGTAATCAAACGAACTAGGCTTAAAAAAAGTATCCTAGGAAAGGCACTTCGGCAATATTGACATATATTTTTAAAACGCCATTTATGTGGCTGAGTTTGCAATAGGAATGAGGAGACAAAAAGGAAGAAATGGTAATAAAATCTTGTTGCGTTCCGACTATACGATGACGATGATCTCTATATAACATATAGGAAGAAATGGAGAATAATGTCTATGTTCAATTTAGAACGTCGTTGGTTTTCTCCCTTTCGAATTGGGTATGTATATGTATTACCATAGAAAAAATCAAAAAAACGATAATTATGAAACTCTATTTAAAATAGTGAAATCGATAAACAAATTATATAAACAAAAAGATTATATAAATCCCTAATATTTAAACAGACTGCTTTACAAAAGGTGAACGAATAAGCATAAATAAATTGTCAACAAAATAAATCAGAAGAATATGACACAGTATATTGCTTAAAAATAATTCTTATGTAACTATGCTAAAATATGATACGATCGGAAAAACGGCAATGACTTTTACAGCTGATTGCCACATAAATATTAATGTAACGCAAATATGATGATTCCTTCCTGATGATGAATGGTATAACCAAGAATGTAGAGAAATAACAGGAAAAAAAGTGCAAGCCAGAAATAAATGGCTAAGAACAGATAAAGAGGAAGACAGAGAAGAATATGAAAAATTAAGAAGGAATGCTAAGAAAGTGATAAGGCAAAATAAAAGAAGATGGGTAGACAAAAAAATGCAGGAAATAGAGCAGGAAAGAACAAACAGAAATACGAAAAGTTTTTACAAAAAGATTAAAGAACAAAACAAAAAATACAAGGGCAAAACAAACGGAATAAAAAATAGAGAGGGAATAGTGATAATAGAGGACCAAGAATACAAGCAAGTATGGAGAGATTACTACAGAGAGCTCTTGACGGAGGAAACAACAGAAGAAGAAATGCATGACGAAGAGGAAACAGTACACGAAGAAGAAGCAAATGAAGTAGACATCGAAATTTCAAAAGAACCAACACTAGAGGAATTGGATGAAGTAATACAGAGAAGCAAAAATGGAAAAGCCCCAGGTAAAGATGGAATTAATATGGAACTAATAAAATACGGGGGAAGGGAACTACTAAGAGGAAAAATACTGGCACTATTGAAAAATATATGGAGAGAAGAGAAAATGCCAGGTGACTGGGAGGTAGGACAGATCATAACAGTACATAAAAAGGGAGACCAACAAATCTGTGAAAATTATAGAGGAATAACATTACTAAATACAACATATAAAATATTGACATCAATAATAAAAAAGAGGTTATCAAAGATCACAAAGAAGACAGTAGGACAGTACCAATGTGGATTCACAGAAGGAAGATCTACAATAGATGCAATACACACAATAAAACAAATAATGGAAAAAGCAAACGAGTATAAATTAGAATTGGAAATGTTATTCATAGACTTCAAACAGGCATTTGATTCAATTAAAAGGAACGTATTAATGACAGCACTTAAAAAATTAAAAATTCCACATAAACTCAGAAAATTAATAGAAATGACAATAAGAACTACAAAAATAAGCATAAAGACACAAAGAGGAGAGACAGAAGAATTCAGTATAAATAAAGGAATGAAACAAGGAGATGCCTTATCAACAACGCTATTTAATCTAGCATTAGAATATGTACTGCGAAATATAAATAAAGGAAATCTCAGAACAAGAGGTGGTCAAATAATTGCATATGCAGATGATATTGCTATTATTGCAAAGAACAGAAAAATAATGAAAGAAATGCTTGAAGAAATAAGAGAGAAAGAGGAGGTAATGGGGCTAAGATTAAATCAAGAGAAGACAAAAATTTTAAGATTAGGGAAAAAACCAATGAAGGAAAAAATCAAAATAGGAAGTTCCGAGTTTGAAGAAGTAGAATACTTCAAATACCTAGGAGTTACAATAAGTAAATCCGGAGAAAGGAAATCCGAAATAAAAGAAAAAATATTAGCAGCGAATAAAGCTTATTTTGCAAACAAAAAATTACTTAAAAGCAAAACACTGACTAAAAAAAGCAAGATGAACATTTATAACACCATAATTAGACCAATATTATTATATGCAGGGGAAACAATGACGATGGTTAAAAAAGATGAAGAAGACTTAAGAATTGCAGAGAGAAAGATTATGAGAACCATACTAGGACCAATCAGAACAGAGCAAAATGAATATAGAAGCAGAACAAATGCAGAAATTAAAGAAGAACTTAAGGAAGACATCGTAACTAAAATAAAGCAATGCAGAGTTAGATGGTTAGGTCACATTTGGCGAGCAGGCGATGAGGCAGTGACATACGCAATGATAGAATGGAATCCAGGAGGAAGAAAGAGAAGGGGAAGACCGAGATCAAAGTGGCTGCAAGAAGTTGAAGAAGACCTCCAAAGGGCAGGAGTCAGTGAATGGAGAGGAAGAACTAGAGACAGGAAAAAATGGAGAGATATTGTCAAGAAGATAAGATAAACAAAAAAAGACTGATCCACTTAAGAAATAGGATCTAGAAAGCATTTGCGGTTTAACCCCACGATGGGGTGTATAGCCATTATATATAAATATGATGATATTGCCTCGTACTGTTGTATAGCAATTTGTTGTCACATTGCTGAAAGTTACTTGATGGAAATTCATTGTATCTAACAATAAAACAAGTATGCGTTTACACGTTATAGATTGTAACTGAATAAGTTAAGAAGGGGAAAACTGTTTGTCCCAAGTTGGTATTCAGAATTATGTCTGTATTTTGTAATTTGCCAATTTCCATAAGTTTAAATTTTCATGGATATCACTAGACTCGAGAGCAGTGTATGATTCCTTAGTTATGTTTTTAAAGGATAGTAAAATAACCATCTAAATAATTATGCATTAGTTAATAACGTAACCTTTGTTTCTAACCCAAGTGTCAAATTCCTTTCGTACCGTGGCCTAGTGTTGTACGTCTTTTTAAAAAATGCCTTGATGGGCCCCTAGGCGAGAAGATAGTGACCCTGTTTACCTATCTTTTGTTTTGTATATTTATTAATATAAACCCAAACAACTATTTGTACCATGTTGAGTTTGGCTGAATGCCAGAAAGGCTAAAAGTCTATGCCAAAAAAATTTCATAGAATCTAAAGACAGCTTAAGGCCTTTATTATAAATATACTTTTTAGTAATGAAAATAAGTAAATAGAACCTAGAATATCCATGTAAAAGAATGTAATCTTTGATCTCTGGGATAAACTCATCTCCTGAACAATGGCGCCGATATATATGTAGTTAAAATTTTGTACACCTATTTTAACCTCTTTGTTTCCTTATTATCCATATATGAGTTGTGACCGATGTTACAAACTCATTTACTTTTTACAAAGAGTCTATATATTAGCTGCAGTCATGGACGTATAAACACTTATACGTCCATGGCTACAGTTATAACTATACAAATCTGACTCGAAATATCGTCTAAAAGTAATGTATGTAAAATTTAGATTTTTAGTCAAAAGTAAATACTTTATCATTTTTTATGGAGTTCAACGTAGAAGCCTTCACGAAAATTTAAGTACTAATAAGACCACCCAATCGGGCGTACCTTGGGTAATGAATAATTAATTAATTGGTAAATTCTTCAATCACTCTTCCAATATGAGTTTTGTCAAATCGGTCCTTTTTAGGACCAACTATTCTATAGAGATAAAGTAAACTATATCTAGAGATAAAGACAATTCATAAGCCTAATGGAAGGTGTAATAAATAAAGCAAATACTATATTGAGTAATTTATATAAGCAAAAATTATATTAACTTTACATTAACATGAATAATATGATTGTCACTTAACTGGGTATTATACATACGCTCTACTTTACTTAAGCTTACATAAACGCTTAACACAAATGTGACGTATTTCTAGTGCAGTAAGCACATAAAGGGCCAAACCTAGGGTATTTGGTATAAAACTGATCGCAGAAGATTACATAATAAGTGCCGGCAAAGAAGCAAAGAAAAACTTAAAATGAGAGAGGACTCAAACTAGTCACTGCAAGAACCATTTAACTATGTTGAGCTTGGATCCACTATCCACGTATAAAGTAAACAATATTACGGCTCCCGATTGAGGATCTGAGCACAAAACTAATTATAAAATTTTGACCAAAAATACTACAATGGCTAATATCTAAAGTCTGTAGACAAGCAAAGCAAAGACAAAGTTATCACTATGCTTTAACCTGGCAAAAACTCCAACGACCACAAAAGCTATCGGCCAATATATCTATTTATTTTGTCAGCTATACAAAATAAATCTGCACATGATCCTTAATATAAATCGATAATAGAAGAAGAACTCAAATTAAAAGACAAAAGTGGCTATATATAACAGGGAAGATCGTGTACATCACAAATACTAAATATTGCCCAACACAGCGAAGACGGGTATGAAAAATATTAGGTATGAGGAGTCGTATTTGTCAATCTCAATGCCGCTTACGACACCTTAAATTAGAGGGCATTTTTTCAAAATCTATGTGATATCCCCTTAGGTAATAAACTCACTTGTATTTTCCGTGTATGCCTACACAACATAAGATTTTTCGTATCACTCAACGGTAAGAATAGCAGATGGAGAACGTAGAAGAACGGTCTTCTTTGGTGTACCGTAATCGCACCTACGCTGTATAACATTTACACAACCCATACCGGTAAATAGTAGGACTTTTATTATGTAGACGATACATCTATTGTTGCATAACCAAAAACTTTTGTTGCTAAAGTAGAGAAAAATCTAAAAAATAATACCTTAAACAAAATAAAAATAGAATCTGAATCAATTTTAAGCCACACCCCGGAAAAAGTTAGGTATGCTCCTTCAATGTTCCTAACAAAGACGCTTTCACAAATCTGAACATATACCTGAACCAGTAGTGTCAATAAATCCTTAAACTCTGCACTTTGTTTCTATCACAGAACTTTGTTTAAAACCAAATGGCAACCTAGAACCAGAAAAATAATATTCTTCCCAAGCTTGTCAGCTCAAAATAGGAAGCACATTCTTCCACCCTTAAAACGTAGACTTAAACTCTATGCTTATGCTGCCGAATATACCTTGCTAGTATGGGTGACAAAAACACATATTTAACACGTAAGTATATTTAGCTATAAATTAGTCAGTCATCAGATCATCACATCTGCAAGATATACAAAAAAATATAAGCTGCTTCTCACCATCTGAACCCTCGAAAGGAACTTCCTTATGGTTGTTATCTTCCTTAAATTTGCCTGGAGGACTCTTGCCTGCAAACACCGGTTAACCTGTGTGAATGTGGGGTGGTATAGGATTCATCACACTTTCTTAGTTGACTTTTCCATTCAAATCGCTCTTTTCTGAAGGGACAAGGTTTATTTATTTGAACTAAACATGTTAAGTATAGCCAGTAAGCTTTTACTTATAAAGATCATTGCAAATTTGAAACTAACTCCACTTATATTGATAACATATTACCCCTAAATAGAAAATAAAACATTCAGAAGTATGTAATATTGGAGAAGTGGTATAATGCTTGTTACATAAATTCTTTCTTTTTTGTGCACTACTACCCATTTTTATACAAAAATATCTATTTTAGCACTTAAATATTTATTTTGAGATAACCTTTTATCCAAACTTATATGTAGTACATAGATAAAACGAGAAATAAAATAATAAAAAAGCTGTATACAAGATATCATAAAACAATGGATGAAATAAAAGAAGTTCTTATTAATCGGATTCTTAAATAAAACTTATGAAGACATATTCACGTTAACAAAATACATTAGGAAATTTCCGCATATGAAACAAAATCCAATTTGGTAATGAAATCCTTTTGTATCTATAAAGCTATTTTTAGAGAAGCACGTACCTACCAAAAACAGGTAGTTATTAGTATACATATCTGTTACACACTGTAATGCGTATGAATGATAACAAAAATAAGAAGTCCATATAAACACACTTTATTGAAAGAGGTAAAAGTACACTGCTAAGAAAGTACATTGTATTTCTTATACTTTCATTTTAATCCTCTCCAATCAAGATTTTAAAGCAGCTTTACTCCATTAGTAAATGTTTGTTGCTTTTTGTCACTGTTTCTCCTTTGTCTTTATCATTATCATAACGTAGCGCTACAACACTGGGTGGGTCTTCGCTAACTACAAATTTTCTCCAAGTTGATCGATTTTCCACGAATCTGTAATCAACTGAAATGTTATTTTTTTAGATATGGCATTTTTCTGTGCTAACTTCCTTCCATACCAGTTTTATAAGTTTGACATCTTGGCGTCTATGCATGTGTCCGATCTACCTTAAGGGATTTATTTTCCGGAACAATATCGTTATAAGAGCTTTCTTTATTTAGTATGTGTTCTTATTCTATGCAGATTTGTAGCGATATGATAATGAGGTTAAAAAATGTTTATTATTTTTCTTTCAAATATTTGTAATTCTTCCTAACTTGTTTTACTCATTGTCCATGATTCGCATCCATGTATTAAAATAGGTCTAAAGTTTGAATTATTCTCTGTATTTTTTAGTGGCATTATTATTAACCGTGTTAATTTATCTTATAAGATATTTAAAGTGTTCCATATTTTGGAAATTGTGATTGTTAACTTTAATATTTTATCTAGATTTATTGAATTGGTCTCTTTTGTTGATTCGCTTGTATCTGGTTTTCATTTCGTTGATTTTAAGTAAAAAATTTTTCGTGCTCTCTTCACTTTATTGAAGATGTTTGCGGACGAGAGAGTTTCTTATGAGATCTATATTATTAGCATATGCTAGGAGTGCTTTGTACCTTGGGCTGGTAATGGACTACGTCTTAAATAGGCGATATTTCTCATTTAGTAGGCTGTTTATTAATTTTTTGACTATTTGAAACGGTCCTGCAAGTGACAACAGTAGGTTCATTTAATTTCGCTTCGTAATAAACTTAAAATTATTCGGGAATTACAAGTTAGAAAATTCAACCGAGTTCAAAAATAAGTATCAAAAGTTAAGTGCATACAGGTGATAGTAGTTAATAAAGAAAATACCATCAGACAAGTAAGATAGAACTATTTTAATAATTTTAACAAGTCTTAAGTAAATGAATAATTGAGTGAAAGATTAAAAAAGTGGTTTTGGCGAATGTTCGAAGGGTCGACCTGCTTAGGCATTCCTACGCGTTTTTTGTTTTTGTTTTTTTTTGGCAGATAAGAAAGTAATTAGTGCTGACAAGAAATTAATGATCAAAATAAAAGCCACATAATTTTATTACAAAAATCCAGATCTGGCCTTAAAATAGATTTGATTAAAGTTGGGATTAGAATTAAATTAAATTACAATAATAAATTAAAAGTAAATGTAATACAATAACTGAATCGAATGAACAGCAAAAGAAATAAGCCAGAACTCGATAACTCATTCGACGAGGAGGAAGCCTTCAAAAGAAGCAAAGCCACGTTAAGAACATCTCCAAAGGATAACATAAAAAATCGCGAAATGGAAGAACTAAAGAAACTACTAGAAGAAATAAATAAGGAGATTAAAACGGAAATAAAAGAGCTGAAAACAGAAATGAGGGAATAAAATAAGGAGATGAGAAGATATATAAATGAAGTTAAAGAAGACATAAAACAAAAAAACGAAGAAATAAAAAGCATAAAACTGGAAATAGGAAGGGTGAAGGAAGAATGGACAAAAGAGAAAGAAGAACTGAAAAGAGAAAACGAACTAACCAAAACCGATAACAAAAAGATAACCGAAGAATTAAATGATCTAAAACGCTCATTAGAAAGGTTCGACAAAGAAAAAAGAATATAATCATCAGTGGATCAAAAATAGACTCTGAAGACCCAAAAACCTTGAAAGAGGGAATGACTACTATATTAGAAAATCATCTTGGAGTCAAAACCAATATTAAAAGAGCACAAAAAATAGGAACAAAAACATGCTTAATTGAACTTGAAAGCGAAGAAGAAAAAACAACAATCTTAAGAAACAAATACAAACTTAAGAATGTGAAGATCGAAAAAATATGGATTACAGAGGATCTCACAAAAGGAGAGAGAGAGAAAATAGAAGCTTTAAGAGACAAAGCAAGAGAAATGAGGGAAAATGGAAAAATGGTCAAAATAGGATACATAAAATCACAGTGGACGGCAAGGAATGGAGATGGTGCTATAAAGAAGAAAAGGTGTTGGAAATAGCGTGTTCAAAAAACTACCAGAGCAACATAAAAAGAACCAAGGAGAGGCCAAGCACCGAGTAGAGAAAGAAGAATTACTAAATAAACCGGACAATGATGACAAATGTTCAGTTTTAAGTAGTAATAGGAATAGGATTAGAGATAATAAAAATAGATTATAAATCAATTTTAAGCCAAACCCCGGAAATGTCCCTCATAGACACGCTTTCACAAATCTGAAGATATACCTGAACCAATAGTGTCATGAAATCCTTAAACTCTGGACTTGCTATAAATACCTTGAAGATAGTTTCTATCACAGAACTTTGTTTAAAACCAAATGGCAACCTAGAACCAGAAAAATAATATTCTCCGCAAACTTGTCAGCTCAAAATAGGAAGCACATTCTTCCACCCTTAAAACGTAGACTTAAACTCTATGCTTATGCTGCCGAATATACCTTGCTAGTATGGGTGACAAAAACACATACTTAACACGTAAGTATATTTAGCTATAAATTAGTCAGTCATCAGATCATCACATCTGCAAGATATACAAAAAAAATATAAGCTGCTCCTCGCCATCTGAACCCTCGAAAGAAACTTCCTTATGGTTGTTATCTTCCTTAAATTTGCCTAGAGGACTCTTGCCTGCAAACACCGGTTAACCTGTGTGAATGTGGGGTGGTATAAGATTCATCACACTTTCTTAGTTGACTTTTCCATTCAAATCGCTGTTTTCTGAAAGGAAAAAGTTTATTTATTTGAAAATTAAATATGTTAAGTATAGCCAGTAAGCTTTTACTTATAAAGATCATTACAAATTTGAAACTAACTCCACTTATATTGATAACATATTACCCCTAAATAGAAAATAAAACATTCAGAAGTATGTAATATTGGAGAAGTGGTATAATGCTTGTTAGATAAATTCTTTCTTTTTTTGTGCACTACTACCCATTTTTACACAAAAATATCTATTTTAGCACTTAAATATTTATTTTGAGATAACCTTTTATCCAAACTTATATGTCGTACATAGATAAAACCAGAAATAAAATAATAAGAAAGCTGTATACAAGATATCATAAAACAATGGATGAAATAAAAGAAGTTCTTATTAATCGGATTCTTAAATAAAACTTATGAAGACATATTCACGTTAACAAAATACATTAGGAAATTTCCGCATATGAAACAAAATCCAATTTGGTAATGAAATCCTTTTGTATCTATAAAGCTATTTTTAGAGAACTCGTACCTACCAAAAACAGGTAGTTAATAGTATACATATCTGTTACACACTGTAATGCGTATGAATGATAACAAAACTAAGGAGTCCATATAAACCGTCCAGATTTTACGCGAGAATTATACATCTTATAGCAGAGTTCCCAAACTATCAGAGCTTACTTAAACCTGAAAAAGATCTGAACGACCCCTATAATATATACACGTGAACTAAGCGATATACATTTATGATACAGAGATAATTATGGGCTCCAAATTTTTTTTAAAAATTATGAAACTATACATGTTGACGAATCGACAGAGCCAATATTATGGAATGGTCAAGTGAGCTCCGTATATCGGTGTCCATTTGACCACGGAGCTCACCTGAACCTGAATTTTAACATGGGCGGAGTCCACTTTATGCCGTAAATATATATATATATATATATATATATATATATATATATACTTCTAACGGTTAATGTAGGCTCCGTACTAAAAGGGTATTATACGAACTCCAGGAGAATATACGCCGTGTGTAAAAATATCGAAAACTTATTACAGTTGATTCAAATTCAACGTGCAGTAAAAGTAAACAAAACCAGGCTATGCTACGTAAGACTCCATAGGCGTGCGGTTTTGCTTTTTTATTTCCTATTTCCTACCAAATTAATAAAACAGTATGTACAATTAAAGATTTGTTTACTATGAACAAAGAAGATAAAATATACAATGTTAGTATTATTTTCAAGGAAATTCAAAATATACGTCCCTACTGTAAAATAAAAAGAAACTTATGGTTTGACAAAAATAATAAAGCAGTAATTGCAACGTTGTTTTGGCACTTAAATGATCGAAATCAAAACATCAAATACACTTATTTTTTAAAGTAAATTGTGTGTTAGTTCGAATCAAAAGTAGTAACTTATTATTATGTTTTCAGTTTTTATTTGAAAAACAATAAAGTTCACGTGTAATTGTACATATTGTTTTAATAATTTAATACGAAAGCAAAACCGTATGCCAAATTTTGATTGATTGACAAAGAAGGCTTCTGGCTGAGTACAAAATAAACAACTGATCAAATCCTCTCACGCGATATAGAAAATAAAAGGGGAGCTATAACGATTACTTAAGGAAACAAAAAACAAACAGGGCGACCCAAAAGGGCAGTACGAAGCATCTTCGTTATTAATGGATGTATACTTTCATACGAGATATCATAGTGCACTACGGATGAAAAAGCGTCTGACTGAGTACAAGATAAACAACTGATCGAATCCTCACATGCGACATAGTAAATGAAAGGGAAGGACATAACGAATATATTAAGATAGAAAATCAATTACATATCTTAATAGATTCGTTATATCGTCTTTTCATTTTCTATGTCGCATGTTAGGATTCGATCAATTGTTTATTTTTTAGTCAACCAGAGGCCTTCTTGAAGTCAATAAATGAAAATTTGTTTTATAGTAAATTTATTTTCATCCACAGTGCTCTATGATATCTCGTATATAACTATACGTCCATTAATAACGAACATGCTGTGTAGTGCCCTTTTGGTAGTCGTCTTGTTTGTTTTGTCTATCGTAATATAATCTTTATCCCCTTACCTTTCATTTTCTATGCTGAATGTTAGCATTCAATCAGTTGTTTATTTTGAACTCAGTCAGAGGCCTTCCTTGATTCAATAAATCAAAATTTGTCTTATAGTACATATATTTTCATCCATAGCGTCCTATGATATCTCGTATGTAACTGTACGTCCATTAATAATGAAGATGCTGTGTAGTGCCGTTTTGGTAGTCATCTTGTTTGTTTTGTGTATCTTAATATAATCTTTATCCCCTCTCCTTTCATTTTCTATGTTGCATGTTAGGATTCAATCAGTTGTTTGAAGTATCTTGTCTATTAATATAAATAGATTCATCCTTGGATTATCGTATCGATCTTGCAACATTTTCCAGGCAGCACTGTAGTTTGCTTCTGTTGTGTTTAAATGTTGTATTATTCTACTTGCTTCTCCTCGGAGGTTTGTCTTCAGATACTGCATTTTTTCCACATTTGATAGCTGATTATTCTCATGTATCAAACGTTTAAAAATATCATAGAATGTTACCCAGGATTCATACCTTCCTTAAAAACAGGGTAACTTCACTTGGGGTAATATTATTTTGTCTTTCTTGCATCCTTCCGCCTCTAATCTCTTATTTTCTTTTATGATCGACCGCACCCTTCTTTTCATTGTATAAAATCTTTCTATTTCACCTTCTTCTAGTGCATCCTGTTCATTGTCCACAGTTATTTCCATCATTAATGTATCTATTTTTTGTACTTCTTCTTTTAAATCCTCTTGTAAATCTTTATCGGTTTCGTCGTCTTCCAATAAATGATGAAGTTTTCCCATCCTTATTTTTATTTCTCTAATTTTTGTCGAAGACTTGTACGAATTTTTAATAAATTCCTCTAAAATCTTTTTCGTTTCTTCATATCTTTTTTGTACTTGTTCGTAAAAGTTAGATGTAAAATATTTATCAACTCTCGAACCTTTCTCTTCAATTTCTGTGTTTTGATCTTCAAAGTCGTTCCACAATTCATCAAGTGTCTGTCTTTTAATGTTTAAATATTCTCTCGTTCGTTTTTCTTTCCGTAGTTTTCGCAAATTATTTAAAAGCTTCGTAATTTCTTGACCTAGCTTTTCCTGATCTAAATATAATCGTTCCATTTTAAACGAATATATGTTTGAACTAATTTCAACTTTGAAACTAGTGTCAGCAAGATTACCTTAGACAATAACGCAAATAACCTCTTGTCTAACCTTTGTGACACGGCTATATAGTACAAATTAAATAATGTAATAGTATCACTTGTAACCAGAGAGAAAAATTCTTTATATAAAAAATGCAAATACTACAAAATACTATATATTTGGAATGAATGAACTCTGAATGTGTATAAAAATAACGATTTGTCACGATATTTCCATATATTATGAAAATCAAATGTTTTAAAAATTTTAAATTATAAGAATCAAATCATCGAATATAATTAAAATTAAGATAATTAAGCTATTAGATTTGAATTAGCTGTAGACAAACTATTACTATTTTAAGTAAAAAAGTATGCAGTATAAAATATTTCAAATAAGTATTATTCAATTTGAATCTTAAGTTTCTTTAATAATCTTTTTAATGTATTAAATTAATGCACTGCTCTAAATGATAATAAATATTCAAAAACTTACAGTTTTATCCCGACGTTCACTTGTATGTTCCTGCTTCCTTCTTAGAACTGCAACTGGAACTGGTGAGCTGGATCTCTGGATGCTACTAGATTTTTCTGCTGGAAACTGGACCTCCAAACTGCTGGAATAGTAGACTTAAGGACTGCTATTAAGGTTCTCTGGTGATCAAAGGCTCTCGTAAGGCTCCTACCCCTTATTTTGGTGCTTTCTGGTCTTTTTTATTTCTTTTTTCTTTTCTCTACACTTCGAATTCGATCGTCGATCTTGTACGGAACTGGGAAACCGCTATTTAGGTCGCTAAGGGTCGTCTCCTTCGAAGCTCCAAACCAATTAACGCCCTTTTGATGATGTTTTGACGAAGGACCAATGTAAAAATATCGAAAATTTATTAGTTAAATTCGGTTCGGTTCGTAATGCCCCTTTGTCCGCTTCTCGTCGATCGATGCTGGTAGGGTTAATAAATGTTGAAATTGTGGAGTAAAGATGATTATATATTGACAGTAACTCGTAATTACACAATATAGTGTTCGTTCGGTAACTACTCAATATTGACTGTGTTCATTTGAACTCAAATCCCCAATTTATAATCTCACACATAATAGATACATACGCACCTTAGGTCATTGCTTCGTTCATTCACACCACCTAGCTTTTGCTTATAATACAATTTAATCTACGCCTTAATTGCGACACTTAGGAAGTTCAATTAGAAAATATTATTATTCGGCAATTTATTTAGTTGTAGGTAAATGAACTAATATTAAATTATCATACGATCTGGTTTTGCAATATATACAATGCAAACTTATACACGGTGAAACTATAAAAGATTAAGAAGTTAAGAATAATGTGAGATTACAAATTAAGGGGTTAATTTGTGATTGAACACGGTGTATATTATTATCTAAGTAGACTCCGACCAACACGTCGGATCAAGTGGACTCCGTAATAGAATAAAAAATTGTTGGGGCCCGTATATAACTTTTCGCGTACACTTTTAAACTCCTGCAATGTTGCCAATAATTGTATTAGTAGTAGATTTTCAAATTTTATAGCCGGTACATTTTGGAACTTAATTACTTTAATTATTTTCAAATTTAAACAAGTATCTATTATAAACTTAAAAAAGGTTAGTTTCCATTTAATATATTATGATTTTTTGTTAAAATACATGGGCACTTAAACATTTAGTCTCTAACTGTACGAATATCGAACAGAGTTATCTTGTAATAGTTTAAGAAAGTAGAAGCCTTTCGGTAGGATTATGATAAACCACATAAAATTAAAGAGAACTCTGAAAACAGATCATTATAGTTTTTCAATTACTGCAGTTTACGACGTGCAATATTTGTTTTATAAAATAGTTAAATTTAAACAATAATAATTTATGGAAAGTTTTTAACGAAGTAATCACCAACCTTTATTAAAATACGGCACAATAAGAAGATGGATTTTACTTATTATATTTATAAAAAGAATATCTAAAGTAAAATTAAACACATTTCAATGGCCTGGAAGTGAAATTTTACTTCTTTTTGCGATCCCGGATCCTGTAAAATGTTAAACACATTAAATCTCCTGTAAATTATAAATCTTATTCTTAGATTAAAATAATAAATTTCTTAGTATTAGTACAATATACCGTTCACAATTATTATGTGATAATGTGTGGGTGTCGCACGGTTTCATCTTTCATATAAACATCGATTGTTTTTAGTTTTGGGTATATTTGTAACATATCTACCTTAAACAGTTTTATTTTACATACATTTAGCACGTTGGCTCTGACAATGACCTTTAAATATACATTGTTAAAAATTGTATACATTAATCAATTTAAAACGTCCTTTGTTGTCTTCTGTTTCTTTATCTCCATTTAGTTTACTCATATCGTTTCCACTCATAACAAATATTGAGTAGTTTATTGTTTCAGTAAACTTTCTCTTTATATGTCAGTGTTATATAAGTTGTCTAGTTATTATAGCATATATAATGTCGTATGTATACAACACTGGGTGGGTCTTCGCTAACTACAATTTTTCTCCAAGTTGATCGATCTTCCCACGAATCTGCAATCAAATGAAATGTTTATTTTTTAAAATTTGATTGTATGTTTTCTCTCTATTGTATATTGAGATGCCCAAGTGGCATTCTCCTGTGCTAACTTCCATCGATACCAGTTTTACAAGTTTGACATCTTGGCGTCTATGCATGTGTCCGATCTACCTTAAGCAATTTTTTTTCCTGAACAATATCGTTATAAGAGCTTTCTTTATTCAATATGTGTTCTTATTCGATACGGATTTGTATTGATATGATAATGAGGTAAAAAAAATTTTCTTATTATTTTTGTTTCATATATCTTGCTTCAACCACTTAGGGTTATTAGCATAAGAAAAATACAAAAAGGGATAAAGACTTAAGGCATATACCAAATATCAATTACATAATAATTTATATAATATATACTTTAATTATTGATGTGTTGTATTAAATTTTATTAAAAAAGTTATAGATTTCAAGAGTTATATTAAGTCAGCTACGTATTTAAATTCTCCTAGAAGTTCTTTTAATGTTTTTGGAATGTGGTGATATAGTCTTTCAACTAAGTATATTGGACAGTCAATCAAAATGTGCTTTACTGTCACTTTACATTCAAAGACAAAACACACTGATTCCTCTTATCTCTTCAACAAGTATTCATGTGTTGTAGAAGTGTGTCCTAATATGAGACGTGTTATTAGGACTTGATGTTGTCGCTTTGAAGGCTAGAAGTTCCATGGAAGAATGGAAGATTTTATTTTTATCAATTTAGTGGTGCTTCTATTCCATTGTTTTTGCCAAACATCGTGCAATTTTGATTTTAAGTAAGGTCTTAAATCTAAATGCACCGTTAGATTTTCGACTGATGCGACTGAATTGGTTAGTGCAAACCTAGCTAGACTATCTGCCTTTTCGTTACCATCTATTCAAACGTGTGACGGTACCCAGAGCAACTCTACTGTCAAATTGTTTTGGGATATATATTATAAAATTAACTTAATCTGCTGTAATGATGGATGAGAGGGATAAATCTGAGAAATTGATGTCAGACAACTAAGTGAATAAGATATTATTAGAGATTTGGGAAGTTTTTTTCTAGAATAAAGATTAGGGCCTTATTGATGGCAAATAGTTCTGCTATAAAAATATTTGTCTTAGGAGATACTTTATAGATGAAATGTTCATGTGATATTACAAAGCATGCTCCTACTCGATTTATGGTCTTAGGTGCGTCCAAATATATAAAATGGTAATTTTTGTGCTAAGTAAGAACATGGAGAAAGTGAGGTTTAAAAAAATTGGGTATCACGTTATTTTTTTTATATGCTGTAAGTTTAAAGGTTACAAAGCTGAGAGGGAACAACCCAAGAAAAACATAAATTTATTTCACAGGTAGGATAAATGTGAGGTAGATCAAAATTAAAATCTAATAAAGAATCTATTAGCTCGTTCATAGAGAGGTACAGGACCCCTATTTCTTTTTTTATAGACCTCCTAGAACCTGTTAGCAACAGCATGATAAAGAGCTGGATTTTTTGGGTTAGATTTTATATTCGAGACATACGATAGATTTAAGCATTTACTTCCTAGGTTTAAGGGTGGTTCTTCAGCTTCACAGAGTAGGCTATCCAAAGGACTGGAGCAATATGCTTCTAGAGCAAGTCTAACGGCTGAACTCGGAAGAGTATTCAAAGTTTTAAGCAATGTTTGATTTGCAGTGTTATACACTTATAAATTTATTGGAGTTGGAAAATCTGCTTCCCAATTTTTATGTGATACAGATTTCATAATGTTTAGTCCAGCTTGGCACGATAGTCTTAGCGAGTGTATATGACTTGTCTAACTTAATTTTGAGTCTAGTTGCATCTCTAGGAATTTGATTTATTTTGTATATTCTATAGGAGAATTGTATAAAAATAGATTTGGGAGCATTTGTGCATTTAATGTTCGTGAAAAATGTATAGCTTTTGTTTTTGTGGTGGAAAACTGGAGCCCAATATTGTTAGACCACGATTCTATCGACTGAAGAGCTGCAGCAACACGATTATGAGCAGATAATAATATATGGTTTTATTATCTGCTCATATTACCATATGTTAGAATTACCAGATCATCAGCATACAAAAAAGTTTTAATTGTGACATTGCAGTATGATACAACATTGTTAATAATGCAATTAAAAATAGCGCTACGCTTATTTTCGAGTACTATGAAATCCCATTTTTCTGTAATTTAGATTCAGTCAAGTGGTTATTGATTCGAACTTGGAAATATCGTTTCCATAAAAATTTTGAAATAAAAGCAAACATGTTACCGTGAATCTTTCGATTATGGAGTGATCATTATGTTAAATGATCATGTTAGCGTGAATCTTCCAATTCATGATCAAAGAATATGGCTAAACATTCTTGATTGCATATAAATGCTTCGTGAATTTCTGATTCCAATGATATTAAGTTATCTAATGTTGGTCTATTTTTAGTAAATCCACTTTGTTCGGGTATAATAAGATGTTTACGTTCAGTATACCACATGAATCAATTGGCAGTGATCTTTTCTAGCAACTTACACATTGCATTCATGAGAGAGATTTGTCTATAGGATTCTGCTTCAAATTTACGTTTACCTGGTTTGTGTATTGGAACTATGATTGACGAGTACCATATGTGTGGCAATACTTTATTGGTCCATATAAAATTGAATAGTTGCAATAATAGTTCTTGATTTACTGGTGGTAGGTTCTGTAGAAAAAGCACAAGTATATTATTTGTTAATGGACTAGTATTTCTAACGGAGTTAAGAGTTTCAATAAGTTCAGTCAAGCTTATAGAATTGATTATTGGTTAAGGGTCATTTATTATTGGTATTTCTTTATTTTCTTCAAATCGTTTCTTATGTAAGAATTTCATTGAATAGCTTTCATCACTAGAAGCGTTACAATATTGATTTGCGGAGTTCGGTCCTGACAGGTATACTAATTAGTGCGAATTTGTCAGCTCTAAACAAAAACAGTTATTTCAAATAGTAGTTATTGATTAATTTTTTTTTTATTTTATCAATATAAGTGTATAAAAGTGCGTTCTCATCCATCCTGTAAGTACTCTCTAAAATTATATAAAACAGAGTCATTTCACAGGAATTTACTGTATTTATTTATCATAAGTCGGCTTGATATAAAAACTCTAAACAAGTTTATTCGTTATCTATAACGACATTGTCATGAGACTGAATAGCTTGTAAATGTAAAGTCCTGACAGGACTATGACATGGGACAGGCGGCACGTGGTCTCGGGGCAGAGGTTAGGTTAAGGACTTGAGATTAGGAGGTTAGGATGACACTGTAATCTGTAATACTGAAAGTAATATTAATAAATATGTACAACAGTCCGTCTTAAACATTATTACATGGCGCAGTCTTGTGGTTAATGAAGCCTGCTGCTTCCAAAATAAATGAAAACAAGAAGTTGTTAGAATTAAAACAATATGGAGTTTAGAATACCTCAACCATTATCATTTGAAGGTAACGTGGCTGAAAACTTTCGGCGATTCAAACAGTCATTTGAAATTTACCTCTTGGTCAGTGACAAGGCCGAAAAGGAAGACACAGTAAAAATTGCTCTACTGTTAAATTTTTTGGGAGATGAAGGACTTGATGTGTTTAACACCTTAAAGTTAACAGATGCACAGAGAAAATCGTATGGTACAGTATTGGGTGAATTAGAGAATTACTTCACCCCTAAAAAGAATGTGATCTACGAAAGATTTTTATTCTACAATAGAAAACAAGAGGAAGGAGAGCTATTTGATACTTACCTAACTGACTTGCGTAAATTGGCAAAAAATTGTGAATTCGGAGATGTACTAGACTCAATGATCAGGGATAGACTAGTTTTAGGAACAATCAATAAAGATCTACAAGAAAAAATGTTGCAGAATCATGAGTTAACCTTACAAAAGGCAATAGACATGTGTAGAGCATATGAAATTTCAAAAATACAGTTTAGTGTTGTAGCACGTGTCGAGAAACTTGAAGAAGCTTTACAACAAGGTATGCAGGATCTAAGATCTCAAGTAACCAATAATATCTCAGGTACCCAAATAGATTCTATAAATAATTTTGAGAAAAATATGTTAGAATTAATTAATTCCGTCAAAGAAGAATTAAATAAAGTGCAAAAACTTGTAATTCAAAACCAAAATAGCATTGAATATTTAAAACAAGACAAACGTCTTAAATGCCTTATTATCAATGGTGTCGATGAGAAAGAGAAAGAAGACCTACCGGATGTTATTACAAATATAATCAACAATAAACTTAATATTCCTATCTTGCCAACCAATTTCGTTGATTGCTATCGACTAGGTAAAAAACGAAGTTCTGATAAGAGGCCAAGACCGGTAGCCGTTGTGTTTGTAAATAGATGGTTGAAAACAAAAGTGTTTAATCAGAAGAAAAATCTTAAAGGATGCAGTGTCGTGATCAGTGAAATGCTTTCTCCTGATTGTCAGGAATTATTAAAAAAAGTGAGAACATCTGTGGGTGCTAAGAACTGCTGGACATATCAAGGTAAAATATATGTATCGCAAAATGGGTCAAAGAAGCTTATATTATCTGAAAACGACCTTGCTTTATTATAATTTAAATTTATTTTTATATATGTTGGTTTGCAATTAGAGTTAATATTATTATTAGTTATAATGGTGTATCTCGGGGATAGATTTTACTTACTTTATTTTCATTTTTCCTTGAACATTTTATTTTTGTTTCTTTTAATTATTGCTTTAATTATTTGAACTTGGGCGAATTAAATTTATTTACTGTTAGATTATTTTCTTTACGCTTAAATTAAAATTTAACTGTACATCTTGAGTTATTTAGTAAAAAATCCTTAGTTTATAACGTGTTTTGAATTAAAGAGTAATATCTATTTATTTTTTTACACTTTTAATACATCACCATGTAAATTACTGTTTAAGTAAATTATGATCATCTACAAATTTTGCTTAAATTGTTAACATAATCGTTTATACCAATTTAGTAAGGATCTAATCCAAGCATAACATGTGTAGTTTAAAGTGTGCTCATATAAACTGTAGATCGCTAGTTGCGCATTTTATTGATGTAAGAGAACTAATTTTAAAAAATGATTTAGATATTTTGGGTATAAGTGAAACATGGTTAAAGGAATCAATATGCAGTAAGAACATTAATATACCTGGCTATAACTTTGAGCGAGTCGACAGGAATAAAAATGACATAGGTGGAGGTGTAGGTATTTACATAAAATGTAATATAAATTATGTGCTCATTGAGTCATCAAATGAAATTGAACAGATATGGTTAAAACTTTTTCTTCGATGTGAAACATTAGCTATTGGTGTTTTATATAACCCTTATGGAGCATTTTATAAAACTTTCTTTGGAATTTTGGAAACAACTTTATCATCAGTACTGCCAAGTGTAGATCATTTACTCTGTTTGGGTGACTTTAATGTTGATCTGTTAAATACCAATAATTATTCCACACAGTTCATTACAGATGTATTAGATGGTCTTGGACTAAAGCAGATGGTTAATCAAGCAACTAGAATCACCCAGTTCACATCGACTCTCCTTGATTATGTAATCACATCTACTGAGGATAAAATTTTGTCTATTGAAGTAAAACATATACCAGAAATAAGCGATCATGAAATGGTTGTTTTAAAATTTGGCTGTGATGTCAAAACTAATACAAATAAATTTATTACTACTCGGAATTTCAAAAATTTAAAATACAGTCAATTTAAATCTGATCTGGAATCTATACCATGGAGAATAATATATGAATTGCCAGATATAGACAGTAAAGTCGATTTTCTGTCTAGTAATATCATTACTTTACTTGACATACATGTTCCATATCAGACTTTTAGAATCTCAAAGAAATATGCTCCTTGGTTAACTAATACCATCAGGCAATTAATGTTAGATAGGGATAAAGCACTTACTGCTTACAAGTTTACTAAAAATATAAATCAATGGAATGACTACAAAGTATTGCGTAACTTGGTAACAGCCATGACTATAAGGGAGAAAAAATCATATTTTAAAAACATACATGATCAATCTTCTAAAGATATGTGGAATAATTTAAAATATTTGGTAAATAATGGCAAATCCAAAAATAACTTCGAAATTAAAAACGTCTGGAATGTAAATGAGATAAATAAACACTTTATTGAAGTCATACCAAACATGAAAGCAGACATTGATACACAAATATTCTATGAAAATAACTTTAAGCAATCCCTCAGTTCTTTTCTTACCTTTAAACCAGTATCTGAAATTAATATTTTACATATTATTAATAATATTAAAAGTAAAGCTATTGGTGATGATGGTATTAACATTAACATATTAACGCTGCAACTCTGTATTCCCTTTCTTCTACCGTATATCACACATATCATTAACTTTTGCTTAACAAATTCAATTTTTCCTACTAAATGGAAACGGGCACATGTTATTCCTTTACCAAAGACTAAAATTACAGAAAGCATGAATGAATTAAGACCAGTAAGTGTACTGCCTACATTATCTAAAATTTTGGAAAAGGTGATTGATATTCAGTTACAAACGCATTTAAAAAATAACAACATAATCCCTATGATGCAGTCAGGTTTTAGGTCAAGATATAGCTGTCTTTCTGCTTTATTAAATATTACAGATGATATTTTTAGAGCCTATGACCAAAACAAAATATCAATTTTAATTCTTCTAGATTACTCAAAAGCTTTTGATACAATTAACCATAACTTGTTATTCGCTATTCTAAAATATATTGGTCTAGATGCGAGAGCAGTTGATCTAATGAAATCCTATCTTTCTAATAGATGTCAAGCAGTAAAACTTAATCAAAATATTTCTTCATTTTTAGATCTTAATACTGGTGTACCTCAAGGATCTATATTAGGTCCAATTTTATTCTCTATATACACATCTAATTTTCCCTCTGTGTTTTTGTCCTGTTCACAACATTATTACGCTGACGATACCCAACTCTATATGTCATTTTATCCAAATGAGTGTGATCAAGCGGTAAATGCAATAAATCATGACCTTCTGCATCTGCAGAGTTTTTCTCAAAATCATTGTTTAAAATTGAATACATCAAAAACTCAGGGTATCATTTTTGGGAGGAACCTTCATAGGAAAATATTTTTAGAGAATTATGCCAATCGAATTATCTTAGGAAATGACAATGACAATGTAATTTTTAGCAAAAAGATTAAAAGCCTAGGGGTTTGGTTCGACGAAGATTTAAGGTTTACATATCATGTAAGTATTTGTTTACAAAGAGCTTACGCAGTTTTAAAATTACTGTATTAAAGCCGTAATTTATTAAGTAGGGCCACAAAGTCATTGTTATGTAATGCTCTGGTATTATCAAAATTAAATTATTGTGACGTACTTTATAATGCGTGTCTCACTGAATTCGATTCATGGAGAATACAGAAATTGCAAAATTCTTGTTTGCGTTTGATATTTGGCATCAGGAAATTTCAAAGAATAAGTCATGTTTTCAACGTAGTCAAGTGGCTAAATATGAAAAATCGTCGGAAACTTCATGCATTATGTTTTTATCATAAAATCATTCAAGAGAGAGTTCCACCATATCTGTACAATCGAATAACTTATAGGACAGACATTCATAATCTTAATCTTAGACATAAGAATACCCTCACTTTACCTAAACATACAACATGCTTTTTTAAACGTTCATTTTCGTATTCAATTGCTTGCAATATTAACAGTTTGTCCTACAATATTAAAAATCTGTCTAGTGTCAAATTCAAGAGATTAATTTATGAACAGTTGTTAGCTAAACAGTAATTTAAAAATTTAAGAATTTAAAAATTTAAGAAATAAAAAAAAGGAAATAGTTTAAAATTTATAATTTATAAATTTAATATGTTATATTTTTATGTTTAATTGTAAAATACAATAATTTCATTATTTAGATATAGTCTATCTATCCTATCTTCGGGGGGTTAGGTGGAAGAGCAGTTGTATGTCGCTGTTACACAGTGGTATACAAACTGAATCTCGCCCTACTGTTATATTATATTTCATTGTAAAGAAAAAATTTAATTTACTTGTTAATAAAGACATTTATTATTATTATTATTATTTAAAGAAGTTCAGTCAAGTCAAGCACTTAATGTTCATTCTGTAAAAGGATGAAATGATAATCAAACAGCAAGGGCAAAAGCTTCGAATAACAACTTTAATACTGGAAGAAATAAAAGATGGGAACAGGAGGAAAACTCAAGGAAAAGTGGTCAGTGCAGAAAATGTGGCCGTGCTCATGAGTTCAGAAGGTGTCCAGCATTTGGTAAAATGTGCCATAAGTGTTTGTATTACAATCATTTCGAGAAAATGTGTAACAACAGAATCATAAGAGAAGTTCAGGAGATTCAAGAAGTAGATATGGACCGTAAACAGGAAGAATTTATGGTAACATCAATTGAGGTAAATGAAATAAAAGGAAATAAGGAATGGACTGAAAGGTTAGTAATTGAGCAATATGGAATAGACTTTAAAATAGATACAGGTTCTCAGGTTAACATTATATCAATCTACTTTTTGAATAAAATCAATAAAAATCATGAGATAATTCAGAGCAAAATAAGGTTAGAAGCTTATGGGGGATTTAAAATAAAACCTGTGGGTATTATTACACTAAAATGTTTATTTAAAGGGAACATATTTCAACTAGAATTTGTTATAGTTAAGGATAACCTTATGCCAATTTTAGGTTTAAAATCATGTTTAGATTTGGGTTTGATACAAAGAGTAGATACCATAGATTTAAATATAACAAAAAATGACTTTATTAAACAAAATATTGATGTATTCACTGGATTAGGTAAATGTCCTCAAAAATGTAAACTAAAACTCAAAGAGAATTGTGTTCCTGTGGCTAAGCCCCCACGAAGGGTCCCTTTAGCCATTAAAGAGAGAATAAAAAATCAACTGTTAGATTTAGAAAAACGTGGCATTATATCTAAATGTGAGGGTCCTACAGAGTGGTTGAGCAATTTGGTTATAGTTGAAAAACCTGATAAAACATTAAGAATTTGTTTAGATCCTAGAGATTTAAACAAAGCACTTAAAAAGGAATATTGTTTAATACCTACTATTGAAGAGATATGCAGTAAGTTAAAAAACAAATGTTATTTGTCTGTTTTGAACTTTAAAGAGGGATTCTATCAAGTTCAACTTGATGAGAGGTCCAGTAGAGTTTGTGCATTTGGAACTCCTTTTGGAATTTGGAAATTTGATATACTTCCATTTGGACTAAATATTGCTCCTGAATTTTTTCAAAGAATTAACTTAGAAAACTTTGGTGATATTGAGGGATGTCTCATCTATTTTGATGATCTTTTGATATTTGCAGGTAGTCTTAAAGAACATGATAGAATCCTTAATAAAGTATTAGAACGTGCTAGAAATATTGGAGTAAAATTTAATCCCAATAAGATACAGTATAGAATGACGGAAGTAAAATATTTGGGAAATACATTTGATAAAGATGGTATGAGACCTGATGTAGATAAAGTTAAAGCTATTATAAATTTAAAAGAACCCAATAATAAACAAGAGTTACAAAGAATACTGGGCATGATCAATTACCATCGCAATTTTATACCAAATTTATCGGATGTATCAGCCCCACTAAGAGAATTGTTGAAAAAGGATACAGTTTGGATGTGGACTAGAAGTCACACAAACTCATTTAATTTAATAAAAAAGTTAATTTGCTCACCACCAGTTCTTGCAAATTTTGATGAAAATATTCCAATAATAATTCAAACAGATTCAAGTCAAAATGGTGTTGGATGTGTATTATTACAAAATCTTAAGCCTGTATCTTTTGCTTCTAGATCTTTAACCAATTGTGAAACCAGATTTAGCCAGATTGAAAAGGAACTAAATGCAATCCTATTTTCTTGTAATAAATTTCATAATTATATTTATGGTAGAGAAGTTAAGGTTTTCACAGATCATAAGCCATTGATTTCGATAATGAAGAAAGGCATAGCAGAAGTAGACTCTCCTAGACTACAACGTATGAAGGTGAAATTATTAAAATATGACTTAACTGTAGAATATAAGCCAGGCAAGGAAATGCTTATAGCTGATTTGTTGTCTCGAAACTTTTTGAAGGAAAAGGTAGAGGATGATGCATTTGTAACGGAAATAGTGCATACATTAAATATAACAGAAGAAAGGAGAGAGGAATTTATAGCTGAAACTAAACAGGATAAGAAGCTTCAAATAATTAGAGATTTTTGTGAAAAAGGGTGGCCGTCATGTGCATCGAGGGTACCTTACATAGTCAAAGATTATTTTAATATTAGGCATGATGTTTACTCATTAAATGATTTGATGTTTTATAAGGACAGAGTCATAGTTCCGGATTCTTTGCGGCATACGATGTTAAAGCTGCTTCATGAAACACACTTTGGGGTTACAAAAACACAGCAAAGAGCGAGACAGGTATTATTCTGGCCAAATATGAATAAGAACATAGTGGATTTGGTTAGAAATTGTGTTGAGTGTGAGAAATATCAGAGAAATAATGTTAAAGAGCCATTAGTACTAAGAGAAATTCCAGAACTGCCATTTCAAATGCTAGCAGCTGATATTTGTGAATTTGGAGGAACATCTTATTTAATTGTAATGGATTATCTCACAAAGTGGATTGAAATTGTTCCGTTGCAGTCCAAAACATCCCAGTCAATAATAAATTCGTTTAAGACGATGTTTGCCACTCATGGGATTCCTTTGGAAGTTGTATCTGATAATATGCCTTTTGGCTCTAAGGAATGTCGAGAATTTTCTAAGGAATGGAACTTTAAATTTGTGACATCTAGTCCTAGATATCCTAGAGTAAATGGTCAGGCAGAACGAGCCGTCCATATAGCTAAAAATATTTTCAGGAAGTGTGAAGATCTTCAGTTAGCTTTATTAGAATATAGAAATACACCACTATTAGGATCAGACAAGTCACCAGCACAACTCTTGAATAGTCGTAGACTTAGAGGCAAACTTCCAGTTTTACAAGAGAAATATTTACCAGAACAGGTAGACCTAAAAAATGAAAAGAATAAATTGGATAATAAAAGAAAATTGTACAAGCACTACTATGATAGATATACAGCTACAAAAGAAGCATTAAGTGTAGGGGATAATGTGGTTATAAGAGAAGATGGGCAATGGAAACCTGCTGTGGTTAGACGAGGTTTACAAGAGCCAAGATCATATGTTGTTGAGAAAGAAAATGGAACACTTGTAAGAAGAAATAGCTATCACTTGAGACCATCTAATAATATGCCTAAACATCATATTAACCTAGCAGATGATTTTGATCACAATGAGAATGGCAGACCTTCAACATCAATGGCCCGTGAGAGTGAAATATCGAATCAGTTTCCTACCAGAAGTAAAAGATTAATTAAACCCCCATCTAGATATAATGATTTTGAAATGTACTAGTTTTGCAATCAGTATTGTTATTAGTTTTTTTTTAGAATGTTTTTATTCTTAGTTCATTGTTGTAATGTCTATATATTATAGGAAGGGAAAGATGTCATGAGACTGAATAGCTTGTAAATGTAAAGTCCTGACAGGACTATGACATGGGACAGGCGGCACGTGGTCTCGGGGCAGAGGTTAGGTTAAGGACTTGAGATTAGGAGGTTAGGATGACACTGTAATCTGTAATACTGAAAGTAATATTAATAAATATGTACAACAGTCCGTCTTAAACATTATTACAGACATGATTAAACTGCCTGTGCTAAAACAGGTCCGTATTTCAGATCTAAATTAAATTTAAATTATAAAGAAAAGATGCTAAACCCAACTGACGGGACTTCTGACTACAGAGGCTCCCAAAAGGAAAATAATACTAAAACTTATTCTTCTGCTGTGATTGAACAACAATTCCCTACCAAAGATCAAGCTATTGTATTCCCAGCCATGGAAAACCTAAAACTTCAAGATTACCTGATTCCATTAGGAATGTTGATCGAGCCCAAAAATATTCTATTTTCTTCACGGCTTTCTAACAACAGAGTGTGTATGTACCTAGCAAACAAAAACATTGTTGAACATTTTATGAATAATCATGGAGGTTTTATAGAAATTAATAACCAACAAGTCCAAGCACGCAAACTAGTCACTCCAGCAGAAAGACTAATTCTGTCAAACGTTTGTCCCACCATTCCACATGCTTTACTAACTCAAGAAATTGAAAAATTGGGCCTTAAAACCATGTCTCCCATGTCATTTCTCAAGATAAGTGCCGGTTTGCCGGAATTCAGCTACGTTTATAGTTTTAGACGACAAATTTTTATTTCACCACCACTTGATTCAATACCCGAATCCATATTAATAAATTATGATAACACCAACTATAGGATTTTTTTGTCACAAGATTCCTTGGTATGTTTTTCATGTAAAAGGCAAGGCCATACCGCAGCAAATTGTAAAATAACCCAAGAATCAGTTTCTGAAAATTATAACCAAAACCTTCACTCCCAGACATCTTCGCAATCCACACCTAATCAAATACTTCCAACTAACCCCTCAAAAACTCAAACCTCACAACCAATCATCAATATAGATACAACCCAGCCTACACAAAATAGCTCAAAACGCAGTTTAGAAGAAATAGTCACACCTCCTCCAGCGCAAGACGCTGATTCAGAAAACCCAAGTCTAGACCCGTTTGTTAAACCAAATGATGCTCCATCCAAAAAACCAAAGAAAAGTAAGGAAAAGACGCCAACTCACATACTCATGGAACCGGCCAAGGCATTCATCTCAGAGCAAAACCCTCCATTTATTCTTGATTTTAATCAAATATCCGATCTATTTGAAAATGTTTATGGTGCACAGGATCCAGTAAGCGTCATAAAAAACTACACTAACGATTTAGAAGCTTTAGTGAAAATGCTAACAGCAATATACCCTTATTTCAAACAAAGATCCATTAAATCTAGATGTACAAAAATAAAGAAGAAACTACTGATACATTTACAGATGAGCTACTCGGATAGTGAGACATCAGAGACTGAAAGTGAGTTATCCCAGGAATCGAGACATAAACTTCTGTAACAATCCCAAGTTTAAATTTTTAATTTTTATTTATTATACACGGGCTTCTCTTCAATTTTGCAATGGAACATCAACGGTTTCTACAATAACCTTCCGATGCTTCAAATAATTCTGGCTAGATACAATCCAGATATAATTTGTTTTCAGAAAACTAATTTCAAAAATGAAAAAACACAAGCTTTAAAACAATTTAAAAGTTACTGCAAAAATCGAGCTAGCCACGAAAAAGCCAGCGGCGGAGTAGCCATTTTTGTAAAAAAGTCAATTGAATCCACTGTAATTTCTCTCCAAACTAATCTAGAAGCAATTTGCATTAAACTTAACTCAAGTCCAAATATCTACGTTTGTAACTTATACCTACCTTCATCAACGCAAGTCGACTCAGAAGCATTAACGGAGCTGCTACAACAAATACCCCAACCCAGACTTATTTTGGGCGATTTTAATGCCCACAACTTTTTATGGGGCTCTTCTACTATAAACGCTAGGGGAAGACTACTAGAAGAGATATTTGAACAGTCCAACCTTTCAGTCTTAAACGACGGCAGACCCACTAGATTCAATATACAAAACGGTGAATCTTCATGTATAGACCTTCCGATATGCGAACCAGGTCTGACCCCACAGCTCACCTGGGATAGGCTCGACTTCCTATACAACAGTGATCACTATCCACTCTTGATTCATAATAACAAGAACCAATGTGGACAGTCTTTTACTCCAAAATGGAATTTAAAAAACCCTAACTGGAATCATTTTTCAAATTTAATCGATAGCAGTATAACCACACTTAAAAGTACCTCAAATATAGACGAGACACTAAAGAACCTTGTTACCATTATCACAAACGCAGCAGAAAAAGCAATAGGAAAGACTACATGTATAAAAAAACGCAATCCTGTCCCATGGTGGAATCACGAATGCAAAGCAGCAGTTGAATCTAGCAAAAGAGCTTTTAACCAATACAAGCGCTACAAAACTGTTGAGAATAAAATTGAATACAAAAAACAACGTGCTATAGCCAAAAAGACAACTAGAAATGCCAAACGCCAGTCATGGACTCAATATGTATCAACGCTAAATGCAAACACTCCCATGACTGAAGTATGGAACAAAGTCCGAAGAATATCCGGATTAAATAGTAATCAGAATATCAAAAGCCTCGAAGTAAATGGAAAGGCAGTTACTAGTAATACTGAGATTGCCAAAATCCTTGCTAACACATACAAAAACCGATCCAGTAATATTAATTATAAAAAATCTTTCATTAAATACAAACAGCAAGAAGAAAATAAGAAAATTAGTGTTATACCTAATACAGATGAACCGTTAAATTTACCCATTTCTGAATTAGAGTATACAGAAGCATTATCAAATCTCAAAGAAACTAGCGCTGGCCCGGACGATATTCCTAGTATTTTTATCAAACACCTTCCAGATAGCACTCACAAACAACTTCTAAATCTGTTTAATATTATTTGGCTACAGCACAAATTTCCTGAAAAATGGCGTGAATCCACAGTTATACCTATACAAAAACCTAATAGTATTAAAACAAGTTCCGAGTCATACCGACCGATAGCTTTAACATGCGCCATGTGTAAGTTACTAGAAAAGATTATTAATAATAGACTAAGATGGCACCTGGAGAGACAAGATTTAATTATTCCAGAACAAAGTGGTTTTAGACAGCAAAGGTCAACTATAGATAATATCATAGATTTGGAAAGTGACATTTCTGAAGCATTCGCACTAAGGAATAAATGTCTAGCGGTTTTCTTTGACATATCAAGAGCTTTCGATACAGCCTGGCACGATTATATATTAAAAAAATTACATCGTTGGAACATTCAAGGCCACTGTTTCTTCTTTATTAAAAACTTCCTTCAAAATAGAGCTTTCAGAGTTAGGACTAACAACACAACATCAGATATAATGTATCCAGAAAATGGCATTCCTCAAGGCTCGGTAATAAGTCCTACGCTCTTTATAGTGGCAATGAATGATATTCTCATAAATCTAAAATCGCCCATAAAGGCACGCGTCTACGCGGATCATCTTGTAGTTTTCTGCAAAGGTAAAAATATACAAAACATATTTGATCATACACAGAACTTCATAAAACACTTAGAACTCTGGTCACAAAAAACAGGTTTCTGTTTTTCCACTGAAAAAACTCGTTTCATCCTGTTTTCTAAGAAAAATGTCACAAACATCCCTAACCTAAGACTATGTGATGAGGACCTAAAACGTGTAACGTCAATAAAATTCTTGGGCATGACATTTGAAGAAAATCTAAGCTGGAAACTTCATATAACAAATTTGATCTTATCTTGTCACAAGCGATTAAATCTTCTTAAAACTCTGGCCAATAAAGAATGGGGTGCGGATCGCCAAACACTTTTAATGTTATACAGAACATTAATCAGATCAAAATTAGATTATGGATCTGCTGTGTACTTGTAATATCAACCCTTAAATATCAGAATTACAGATAAAATAATATTATAATTCATACTCGTGTAACATTCTGTTTATGTAAACATTCGGTAATTTAAATCGAGGTCATTCATATATAACATACTCTAATTAAAACAGCCAGTCAGCACTCTAGTAAAATTGCACGACTTACTTGTGGTGTAGGTCAGGGAATACACTTGACACGAATAGTAACAAGAGCGCTGAGTCAGCAAGGCCGAGGCTATTAAAAGCAACACCAATCATTCTCGGGGATCTTAATTATTATACCGACACTATGGCCAGCGTCAATTAAGTACTGATATATTTAAGTTTATAATAGTGAAATATTGTACAAAGCAGTGATTAATAAATGGGCAACTAGTTACAACAATATTATTTACTACCCAAGATAATATTTACCATATGGCGATCCTGAATTGGTAGAAACCAGGAGTCTTCGTTCCAGAAGTATAGGATGGGAGGAAAGTCATCCAAGGAAGACCTACAGGAGAATGGAGTTGTCAACAGCAACTTCATAGTAAAAAGTAAAGATGTCAGACCAGGCGAAGAAATAAAGGTACTCTTATACATCATTACCACGGTCCTAATACTAAAATTGGTATGGTCGTTATGGAAGGCGCATAGGAGAAATATGAAGCGGAGCATACATCGGGACATGGCAGCGAGATCGACAACAAATTTAGACGTTTAAGTGGTGAGTCTGCATATTATCTATTTTTTTTTGCACTTCCTCACACGTATATTAACATAGCAGTTACTTTGTTAAATATTAATTATTATTTTTATGACTTTTTAAAGATAATTTCACTTATATTTTAGTATGGATAATTTTTAATTTATTAATTTATTGAATTTATTTAAATTTATTGAATTTATTGAATTTTAATGGGTATTTGACGATATTATATTTTTTTTGCTACATTATTCTCGAATTTTATCGTACTACATAAGACTATCGGATTTGTGTTTTCGTTCTTAAATGCCTAGCAGTTGGGAAGATTTTGTCAAAATACTTGAAGCCATTACGCAGGATATTACTAAGCAGAGCAAAAGAGTGTTAAAAAAGGAGATACCTAAAAGCAAGGAGGTAAAAACTGAGATAACGACACAAATAATTGAAGCTTATAATAGATTGGTACACCTCATAACCAAAAATGTACTAACTGATATCCAGAGAGAAACTTGTAAGAGATACTTCAACAAAAACCGAGACAAAGTCATACGATCATTTCAAGCTATAAATTCCAGAATATTAGTTCCTAATCTGATAAATCAACAGATTGATAAGAATATAGAAGAAGATCAAAGTGACACGGAACAAGAAGAAACCATGGCGCTTAGCATCAATGAATTTTTAAACATTGCAAGCAAAATCTTACCAAGTGAATTTGACGGAACCACAGGCAAACTACAATCCTTCGTGGACGCGCTCGAACTTTTACAGAAAATAGCAGTAGGACATGAGGAAACAGCGATAAGCCTCATAAAAACAAGGTTAACAAATAAAGCCAGAAACTTAATAACCACAGAAGACACTATTTTAGACATACAGGCAACACTGAAGAGAGAACTAAAAGGTGATACGCCGAAAACGGTGATAGCAAAACTAGACAAAAAGAAGCAAGGACATAAAGATGCAGCTGTGTACGCAGCCGAGGTTGAGGCATTAGCCGAACAATTCAAAGTGGCATACATAACAGAGGGAATGCCAGGAGATTTAGCTAAGAAATATACAACAGAGGCTGTAGTAGCTACGATGAAACGTAACGCCAGCACAGACAAAGCCAAGCTACTATTAGAGGCAGGCAATTTCACAACCCCACAAGAGGTGATGTCAAAATTCCTATCAATAGACACAACAGAAGACAATGTACATGGAAGAGTGTTAAATTATGAAACATACTATAACAAAAGAGGGAAATTCCAGCACAAAAGAGGATATCATAATGGATATAACCAGTGGAGAAGACCAAATTTCTCGCAACAAAAACAATGGAAAAAGAGACCACCGTCAACATGAGCAAAAAGGATCCAGAAAATTTGATAACCAGGCACAGAGGGGAAATTCAAGAGGATGCTATTAGGCACATTAGCATTAGGCATAATGCTATTTTCTGTAAAAGTTCGAGCGCGTCCACGAAGGATTGTAGTTTGCCTGTGGTTCCGTCAAATTCACTTGGTAAGATTTTGCTTGCAATGTTTAAAAATTCATTGATGCTAAGCGCCATGGTTTCTTCTTGTTCCGTGTCACTTTGATCTTCTTCTATATTAGTAGATATACTAGGGGTCTTTGAGCGCAACCCCTAAATTGCAACCCCTAAAATCGCAACCCCCGGTCGTAAGTTCCAAACGGCTTAACGTAGGATGACGTACGAGGGCTCGTTGGAAAGGGGATGAAAAATGGGGTTGAATGCAGTATGTGCCGTGCGCATCGGAGCATGCCAAAAGGTCATTATGGGGTATCTTCGTTTCTATTGGTCCGATCGGGGCGTACGAGGGCTCGATGGAACGGGGACAAGACGGGGAATACTTTGACACAAAAAACAAAGATGGCGACGTTGCCAAATGGGCGTTAAAACGTATCTTTGTTGCTATTGGCTTGATTTTGACGTATGAAGTGTCAAATGAAAGCGTTGGTGACACATACACACACACACAGAAGCCATGTCAACGCTTGAACATTCTTCTTCTTCGTTTCAGTACAGTGGCTAAGAGAACGTTGACGTAGGACTTGACATTTGTCGCAGGACGTGACAGTTATGTGACATTCAACACAGAACGTGAAATGTCTTGAAATTTGACGCAGGAGTTGACATTCAACACAGAACGTGAAATGTCGTGAAATTTGACGCAGGAGGTGACAGGTATGTGACATTCAACACAGAACGTGAAATGTCTCGTGACATTTGACGCAGGACGTGACATTCGACGTAAGACGTGTCATTTATGTGGCATTCGACACAAAACGTGAAATGTCACGTGAATTGACGTGACATTCGACGCAGGACGTGACATTCGACGCAGGACGTGACATATATGTGACATTTGACGCAGAACGTGAAATGTAGGAATTACGTGACGTGAGACGTTTTGACGTAACAGTTATGTGTCAGTCAAGACATCGCTTGACATAAAACGTGACATTCAACATAGGACATATTCAGTAGTACTATGAATTCCATCGAGTACATACATAGGGTTATGGAATTTCAACGTAAACTTGATCAGTTAAAAAGAGACATTAAATCATATGAGAATATAAAACAAATTAAAAGACAATTAGATAGCCTGCATATTGAGGACAAAACGTGGAAACCAAAAGAGTTGAATCTACAGCAGCAGCAACAGCAAGACACCTGGATTTACGCCTGCAGAAAACTGCCACCAGCTTCATATCCATTGAGACGTATTCAACCAATACCATGGACGTTAGTAACAACACCAGCGAGCATATGAAAAGTGAAATAGACAATGTCTTTGCAATGTCTTGTGTAATATTAGCATCTGTATTTATTCTAATTTTAAAAATTATTTTCGAAATTGTAAGGAGAAAATTTGAATCTTCTTGTAATATAAGACTCGATCAATAAAGATGTGATAAATAAAAAAAGCGTTTAATTTCTAATATATTTATTTATACATAAAATTACAATGGCATTATGTTATTGGCAAACCAGTGACGTAGACGATCCACATTTCTTTCGGTGCATGAAAATAATCCAGAGGCATGACATGGGTTTGCAGTAGGGCCAACGTTTCCAGTAGCATGAGGTGTACCATCAAACTTGCAAACATCAATAATAATGGGAAAAACTCCAAAAACGTGACGTTTCTTATCCAAATATTCTGCTTTTTGTTCTCCTCGAACGTAGATGTAATCTGCTGCATACAACAACTTGGATTCTAGTATTTCATTGATTTTGGACAATTCTACGTGTCCATCAGAGTATCGAATTCCAAGCAGTTTTTTCTCCACGTATGATGCAGTCTTCTTATCCTCACTAGTGAGCGCAGTAAAAGGTTTCTGAGGTAAAAATATGTAATGACTTCGTTTAAATCCTATTTCAATGGTAAGTTCTTTGGGAACAAACCATCCGTCCACATTGAATCCCTGAATGTCTACGAATGCTACTCTCATGATGACTGCTCGTGTACTACTAACAAGTTATGCATCTAATTTAGACTTTTTACAATTTCAGTGAGAGGGAAGTACTCCATTACGCAGTCGTGAATTATAATGCAATAAGCCTTGGTATTTTCGGGAAAACCATTATTCGCTTCAATATCGAGTTTTACGTCAACAGTGGATGCTTTCATGCTTTCTTCTTGCTTCGAACAATCGATAACGAATAATGTGTGTTGTGCGAAACCTGAGAAATCGAGTAGAGGTCGCTTTTGTTGGGATTGTATGTAGCTAGGATAGAATTCGGTATAATTGAAATAGGCCTCATTGTAGTCAGTTCTGCTAAAATCCAACTGCATTCTCTCGTTCGGCCAATATTCTCCATTTAAAGATAATCTGATACTTTGTATGTGGATATTGTCAAATAAGGTGGGATCGGCGTCGCTTTTGTCACGTTTATTGGTTTGAAAGAAAACAATGACATAACGAGGTCTTTCCACTGCATTGCTAGTTTTTACAGCCCAAACTTCACGTCTAGCGCCTTTGGTAAGTGCTGGTAATTCATGCAATTCCCACTTTCTAAAAGGAATAACTATAGGTTGATCTTGTTGAATGGATTTCATAAGTTCCAATTTAATATCATCATTGGGAAATATGTGCTTGACTCTAAGCTCAATATTGGTAATGATAATCTTAACAGTTGTAACATGACCTGGAGTTTTTTCTTTGACAATTATGCAATCGTTGTCATTTCGAGCTCGAACTAGTCTTATTGTTTGACGACCACACGTAATCATAGGATAATCATTGAAAATGTTGAAAACATGCTTAAGAGGCATCTGTATGTCGAATGAATGATCGGCAGCATGTAGAATTGGATCCTTAGGGTAATTCCACCCCGCCATTGCCATATGACTGGAATCTTCTTGAGTATAACATGTCATAGCACGTACAGCGCTTACGATACCAGGATCCCGCACTGTTTCCATCTCCCTTGCGCTTTCGCTGTACGTACACGAATCGAAAAGAAAAGCACCCACATTATTTGCTAGTTTGACTTCACCATTGCCGTTTATTGCGAGCGATCCTTTAATGCATAACAAGGTTTCACTCATTGCAAAAAACGAGTCAACTTGATTGATGCTAAATTCTACAATGTCATTACAGTTGAATGATTTGATGAATGGTGCATATGTTCGGTATTCGGCCTTTCGAATCGATTCGTCAAACATCGGCTTACGATAAATATCAAATATTGGAGGCATTATGCTGTTTGAACGGGATCGTTTTCCATACATGGTTGTCATTTTTTCAGCTTAAAACCAAGTGATTGTAAAAACAATTTGTTTGCAAACGTAAGATGTTGCTGCTTAGATGAGGACGTACGATGTTGTCGCTCAGACGGCTGCACAACTAATGGTGTACTATGGGCAGTAGATTGTCTTATTACTAATCCCATTTCCCACGTGATCTAAGTTCCAACACCAATGTGCTCTGTTCTCCTCGAAAGTTTACAGGGCGTCCGTCTTGATCGACAGCCAACACAGTGATATTGGTAATTTCTCGTTGCGGTACAACAGGTAAATACAACAAATTGTGTGGAGTTTCGTCAATTGCGTACCCAGGATTTGATTGTATGACAAATTCGTAGATCGTGTGAGCAGGTCTGTTACCATCGAAGGCTCCGGTACTAATGTTGCATTCAAAGCGTATGCTAGATACTTTAATAATCCTAACAGGTCGATCTGAAGAATGTGTCTGTCCTGGAGTGAGAATTGCAGGAGAAAATCCCAATACTGTACCAAGACTGTCAGGGTGCGTAAACGAAATCTTATATTTGCTGAAAATTTGACATTGCAACGTGTTGTGGTTAGGTTTCAGACTAAATATCGTTTCAGGCTTAAGCACATTATCAGCACCCAATTTCTTTTGTATATATTCTTCAATATCGGCAATTTCATAACATCCATCGGGGAAATCAAAGTGTTGTAATTGGTTTGTGTCATCGTAGTAATAAAACTTGTTATTTTCAATGTTTGGTATACTGTTGTAGGAATGGAAAGCACGAAGAGCTATTTCATAATCTTTGTTCGGATCCAACACGATCGGTGTGGGAGGTTGAAATGAGAATATGTAATTGGTGCTGTCTACTCTCAACAACTGCGACATGATGACTGACTCACGTCAATCTAGTAATAGGTTATTATATTAGAAAAACAATATTTACTTTAATAGTTTTATTTGTTCCAAAACAAGTTTACATAAATGACATTTAGCTTGAGAATCAGGTGGACCATCCCAGTGAGTCTTCCAATCAGGTCTGTTGTAATGTACATAGCAGGGAAGTAGTATCTGCAAGTTAAATTCTCCTCGATAGTCTTCAGGCAATTTATGCCATATACTTAACAATTCTGAAGGTCGTACAGTTCGTATAAGATAATCGAGCGGTATGTATTTTAGTTCTTCTTCACTGAATTCTGTAAAATATTTTTTGCGAAACATATGGTCCATAAGCAGTTTCGTACTTTTAGTAGGCTCCATTATATAAAAACTTTAAGCATAAATGTCCACAAATAATTTGATTGTACGTTTGATACTGATGGTTATTATAGGAAATGTTGGCACGTGCACCACCCAGATACTTAACAAGTTCTTTGGTCGGCTTTAAATTACCAAATGAATCGAAATACTCTACGTCGCTGTTTATCTTTCTATATGCTACCCAATGTGTCCCGTTATGTGTGGACACATCCAAGTTTACTATTGCACATTCTCGTTGTCGTGGACCGTCTCTAGGCAGAGCGTCATTCATGAAAACGCCTCGAAAATATGGTATTTTAAGTATTTTCGCATAATGTGCAATCTCCACATCATATAGCGGACGATTGGGTAGCTTTATTGGAAGTTTTTTTTCAAATACAAGCCGAATCCACCTCTGGGTTTCTTACGTAGGTACAGACCCGAACCTATGTGTTCCATTGCTTTATTATGACGTATATCTTCTTCCAATTTCTTTTGGGCATTCTTTGCGTCGACTACTGTCTTGGCCACTCCGGCAGCACCCCCGCTAAGGCCCCCAAAGCGGAAAGGCCTGCAAATAGAGGTATAAGAGGTAGAAAACCTCCGGATTTTAGTGGAAGTACTCGTGGAACATCAACTTCTTTACGACCACCAAGTCTTTTGATTATGGATTTTGCTATTCGTACAGCAGTCAAAGCAGTATCTGTTAACGATGCTCCTCTCTTCAGGGACTTTGCAATTTTTGAGACAACATCTCGATTGAATGAGTAACGTCCCCGTCGTCCACGACGAGAACATCCCATTCCCAACTTTCTCTTCGTCTTCATTCCGCCTGTTACAATTAAAGCAGCACTTTTTTCACCAATGCTAGCGTCTTTCGACTTGAAGCGCTCCCAGGCTCTATCTTCCAATTCTTTATCGGCCTTGTGACGTTCTTCGAGAGATGAATGCTGTGAATAAGCGATATCGTGTCGTTTGCAAGCTGCGTCTAATGGGTTAATTCCTGGATCTCCACGTGCAAGACGTTTTTGTAGTTTTGTTCCGGGACCGCAGTACTGATAACCGGGAATATGCAGCTCAATTGGCAGTTTATTAATTAGAGAGTTAACGAGACCTCCTCCTTCAACGACCAACATTGGACTGATACCATGCAAGTGGTGACATCTATAATATATTGTCGTACATATGTACTACACTTGTCACATGATGAAGATCGTTCAGCAAGAGCAGACGCTACCAATTGATAATCTGGACATTGTCCAGAAAGTGACAGTCAGTAAACATGGTAAATTACTACCAAACTCGTTTAGAGCCATTATTTGCGGTCCAAGTGGATGTGGGAAAACGAATGTCATGCTATCTCTTCTATTCAATCCGAATGGCGCCAAGTTTAAAAATGTCTATGTTTATTCCAAATCCCTCTTTCAACCGAAATACCAACTACTGCAAGATGTAATAGCACAAGTGAAAGGTGTAGGATATTACCCGTTTAAAGACAACGAAGAAATTATTAGTCCCAGCGACGCTAAACCCCACTCTGTGTTTTTATTTGACGATGTTGCATGTGATGGTCAGCAAAAGATTCGCGAGTATTATTCCATGTGCAGACATAAAGATATCGATGCCGCTTATTTATGTCAAACATATTCAAAAATACCAAAGCAGCTAATTAGAGACAACTGTAACATGATTGTACTATTCAAGCAAGACGAGATAAATTTGAAGCATGTATTTGATGAGCACGTATCACCAGACATGTCATTTGATGAATTTAAAAAAATTTGTTCTGAATGTTGGTGTGATAGTTATGGTACTTTGGTAATTATAAAAGATTTTGCTCTCAACAATGGCCGATATCGCAAAGGATTTGATAAATATATAAAATTATAAGGTGATTGGTTAGTCGTTAACAACATGTCAGATGATGCGGTTGCCATTGCCCTTCGCAAGAAGAAAGTCGCCGAATTGGCTAGATCAATTCGCAAAAAATATTTGGCATTGAAATTAGGCCGAACAGAACAAGACGAGTCCCTAAATAAACTGTTTAAACCACTCTCGAAGCCTCTCAAAGATATTGCACAATCATCAAAAACGTTACATCATGCTATCACTAACAAGTTTGAACAAGTTAAAAAAGAAGAGGTGAAAAAGGAGGACAAGGAGGAGGAGGAGGAGGAGAATGACGATGTATTTCTTGACGCACCTGATCAAGCGATACCTCATGAAAACATTATTCAAGAACCAATCTCTGACGAGATTTCGATGGATGCCGCCGACGAATATATGGATCAATATCCCCCAATAAGTCACAAGTATATAAAAGAATATTTGAAAAAAGACGATAGAATTGATAAAAACTATGGTCCATTTTACGATTCTATTAGTGGTTGGATAATGGGAAAACGTCGAATAAACTTTGACAAACGCAATGGAGACATAATAATAATTCGAGAACGTAATTTAGAAGAACGTAGGTTAGGTGGTACGCCAGGTCTATATCAACTTTTATTTTATGCCAACCCCGACCAGTATAATGATGAGGACTTACAAAAGTACAAAACACTGTTGAAAAACACAGAGATTCATCTGGATACCTTGGGACGTCTTAAAGGTTCCAGCGGAGAAAAATACCATTCTATTATTAAACCTCTATTCAAACCATCTGATGCAGCAATGAAAAAGCATGCACCACCTGCAACTCGATCCAAAAAAGAACTCGAACACAGAACGAAAACAACAACAACACGATCATCTTCATCTACGGTCAAAGGAACGGGATTGGATGACTCACGATTAACATACAACACTGCACCCATGGAGTATATTTATTGGGATGATCCAAATGAGTTAGTTGAACGTCTTAAACTCTTGGTGGCTTCGAAAGACGCCGGCAACACATCTCTCGACAACGAAATCGTAGCCATCATCAATGAACTAAGAGAAGCCAATATAATAGAGTAACTGGGAATGTCATTATCATTTCCACTATGAGTGTCGACAAATTCGGACATCACTCTCGTTATAGTAGTAGTAGTAATGCCCAAAAGGTGGCGCGAGTCACATTTCCACATACGTCTGACGGAAATATTAATGCCGAAAATGTGAAAATATCCAATGTCAAGGATCCATCAGATAGTGGCGATGCTGCAACGAAAAAATACGTTGATGGACAAATCAATGAGTTGCGTAACCTTCACTATCCATTAATTCAAACACATGGTGTGCTATTGCAACAAAAAACTGATGACATACAGGATTTAGCTATTGGCCTTAACGATGTGAGAAAGGAGCTTCATAAAACTACAGTTCCACTTCTCGAGCAAAAATTGAAAAAAATAATCAAAGATGATTTGAATGTACTGAAAAAGGATACGAATAAATACGTTGATGAACAAATTAATGGGTTGCGTAACCTGCACCATCCATTAATTCAAACACATGGTGTGCTGTTACAGCAAAAAACTAATGACATACATGATTTAGCCATTGGCCTTAACGATGTGAGAAAGGAGCTTCATAAAACTACGGTTCCACTTCTCGAGCAAAAATTGAAAAAAATAATCAAAGATGATATGAATGCACTGAAAAAGGATACGGAGAACAATCTAAAATCTGCTGCAGAAACAGTTGCAAAGCATTCTATGTACGATATACAGATGGAACAGCGGATAAAACAAGTGGAACAATCATTAAAAAGCGTAGTAGATAGCATTCATTCATGGGATATAGACAAACGTCTTACGGTAGGTGAAGGTGCGTTAAAAAAATAATAATGTCTAAAGAACAGCTGATAAACGAATTGCATAAACCGGCACGAAAAAACTATCCTCGTCGACGAACAATAATCAAAGGAATCGATGACTTGTGGCAAATGGATTTGGCTGAAATGCGTCCTTATGCACATCAAAATAAAAATTACAAACTAATACTAGTTGTAATTGATTGCTTTTCAAAATTTGTGTGGACACGACCTCTAAAAACGAAGACTGGCGAGGAAATTACTCGGGCATTTTCGGATATTCTCGCACATACTCGACGACATCCGAAGAACCTACAATCTGATCAGGGAACCGAATTTTACAACAGAACATTTCAAAATTTAATGAAAAAACACGAGATTAATCATTACAGCACCTACACGATCAAAAAAGCAGCCATTTGCGAGCGAGTTATTAGAACGTTAAAAGCAAAGTTGTACAAGTATTTCAGTTTACATGGATCGTACAAATGGTTAGATGCTCTACACATAATTACAGAGGAATACAACAACACAAAACACAGTAAAACAGGATACAAACCGTCTCAGGTTAACAAATCCAACGAAAAAACTATTTTAAACAAAAGTTATACTTATTTAAAGATTGCAGGTCCACGAAAGTTTAAAGTTGGCGACATTGTACGTGTATCAAAGGTAAAACATTTCTTCGCAAAGGCATACACGCCCAATTGGACTACTGAATTATTTAGAATTGTACAAGTTAAGATAACAAATCCTATAACGTATTTGCTCGAAGACATGCAAGGTGCGCCGATTAGTGGCGGTTTTTACGAAGAAGAATTGCAGAAAACATCAAACCCTGACATATACCTGGTCGAAAAAGTACTCAGACGAAAAGGCAATAAGATGTACGTGAAATGGTTAGGAATGGACAGCAAACACAACAGCTGGATAAATAACTCGAATATAGTTTGAGGATCTATATTTCGATACGCCGCGTAGACATACATTTTTTGTGAAAAGACTGATAATTAACCACAAGAAGTGGGAGAAGACAATGGTATAAATGTAGGACAAACTACGATAATATGTTCAGTTTACATCCACCTCGTTAACGACGTTAGAAACACAGACACACACAGTAGTACCATGAGCTCTCAAGATAGCGGATACAACAACCAACCTAATAATTTCGATGATGATGATGGCAGTGAATTTAGCATAGAATTTAACTATGATGAAGATAGTCAACAACCACCTAGTCCTGGCGCCGAATTAGATCGAGTATTGGCTAAATATGAAGCAGCTGCCACAAACGAGCAATATTGTTTATTGGAAACTACATATCCAATCAGCAGCTCTCTCCACATAAAAATTGGTCTATCTCCAGCTCGAGATTTTCTACCATCCATCATTCTGTGCCAACGTGATGATTTTAGAAGAATCAGTTTAAGTATAAGCGAGTGGAACGTCATAATTGTGTGGTTAAAAGAAAAAATGAGTGACTTTTTCCATGCTACATATGCGGATGGGTATGTTCCAATCGAATTTATGAATGGTGATTTTTGCAAACTAAGACAATTGGTAAAAGACAATGTAAAGTTGCTGACCATTGAAAAATTTGGAGTCGACTATTATTTACGTGAAGATGACGCCTACCACATTTTAAACGCAAACTACAGAATACTGTACCATAGAGTGGCATTGTTACAGAGTTTACAATTCCAGAAATACTATATAAATATTTCAACTTTCATTAAACAAAATTTTTGTGCTAAAGACTCTGTACATGGACCAGTTACAGCCTTCGCAGCATATATCGATATTTGTCCAAACACTTTGTTAAGTTTAGCTCTAAAGGAATATGTATATTATTATGAACATAGACATGTAAATCATTTAACTGAATAAATATAATTTATTAGATATGTTGTCTTTTATTCTATTATAAATAAAACCAAAAATGTAAGATTACACAAATTTATTATTAAAAATTAAATTATACAATTCTAAAATACTAGTTAAATCTACAATATACAAAAACTGTGAGATAAGTGATCTTTTCTCTTTTTTTTTTTGTTCTTATGAGTAGCCATATACTACAAGAAAAAGAAAATTATTTATAATAAATGTTATTCAACAAGATAATGTCCCCACGGAAGCGTATTAAATGATTTTGGTATTAAGTACCGCTTATCATCATAAGGACTTAGAGCCGTTTTGGATTGCTCGATGCTAAATACAGAATGTTGGTATGACCGAATACACCTTTGGCTCGCGGTTTGAATTTTGAATTCTTTAAGACATTTTTCATAGTCTTCATACGTAATTTTATTTCGAACAACGTTATATTTCACTCCTTTTGCCTTTTTTGTTATTCCCAAATTTCCCAAGTCACATTCAATTCTCTCTTTGTTTAGTTGTTTTCGTTCTAGGCGCTGTCTCTCTTTGTCCCTCTCGTCGTCAGTTATTTGCAGTTTAAATGTGTACATTTTTGATCGTAATCCAATAAAATGTGTAATTATTTTCCCATTTGCCTCGTCCTTCATTAATCCGGGGATTTTTGTATTTAACCGTTCTATCTCATATGAGTTGTTTTCGGCATAGTCGGAGGTATCAAATTTATTTGGATGCGCTCTTATAACCTCTCTATATGCATCTGAACATTTCAATTCATAAATAAAGCTGTCGGTGTCCATGTACAACAATGAACAGTTGTCCTCTCCCATCGTTGGAAGCATAAAGTTGTAGTGAAAATCATACATACATACTTTTGATATATCGAGGATTGCTGCGCCTATATACAGGGGTTTATTAAAGCATACTTCTGATTTCTTAAGTTCGATAGCTACCAAATTTTCGCTAAAGATCGTACGACTGTGAAATCGACTACTCGCAATCAAATTTTTGGCTCCGTACCTTCCATGCCATTTTTTACATAATTTTACAATACGATGACGTCTTTGGTTCTGTAAAGTTTTTCCGAACACCGCATTGTTCATTAGCTTGTAGAGATTTTTCTCAAAACTGTTGGTGGCTGCCGCCCGTAAATTTGTATTTAATTCGATATACGGTCGCAGCCACGCAGATTGATTAAATTTCAAAACTTTATGTATCTTTGTTAAAATTAACCCGTTAGCCAATGCCTGTTTAAGAGTTCTATAATGCATAATATATTTGGTTTTGTGATATAAGGTTGGTATTAACTTTGGCAATTTTGAACCGGGCGGAATGCGGTGTTCGGCAGCAAATGGAAAATCTTTATGTTTGTCGTGTAATTCGCGTGGATACTCCAAGTCAACTTGGAAAAAATAGCCCTCCTTTGCATCATCCTGTATTGACATAATATCTATATGGCCTTCGGGAAGATTACCAACACCAAATTTGGTAACATCTTCGATCCACTTGAACCCTCCATATGGAAGCAATTGTAACATTGCCCAGCCATACAGATTGTTCACATCTAAATAGAGGATGTACTTAGAGGGCCGTGTGGGATCATAAGACGAAATGTATTTGTTGTTGGCCTCTGAATATCTGTTGCTACAAACAGATATTCCACCTCTTATGGCTTTTTCCATAAACAAGATCATATCCACATCTTTTAGCAATTCTAATTTACATTGTGTGTATCTCAACATACAATCCCACGTGTATCCTGGCATGGTATAATACCATGCTGGATCTAATTTATATGTGTCTCGACATTTTTGTCGGAACTGTTCAAACACATCAGCCAGCAGCAGAATATCTGTTTTCAAATACAAATCTCTGTATTCTCCCAAATTTTTACAATTAAATTTCTTCCAAACATTTTGGGCATGAGCATACTTCGCTTCACTAATGTATTCATTATTTAACTTACTATAAAAATGGTTAATTGTGGGTAAAGAAGTTTCATCCAATTTTTCCAAACTATCAATATAATCGTAACAAAATACTCCTTTACAAGTTAACAAATTAAATGTATCATTATCTAATTGACTAAATTCTCTTTTCAAAATCTTCTTTTCGGATGTGTCTAAAAGAGATGCCAATTCATCGAGTGAAGCTCCCATAAATCTTAGAGAATCAATAAATCGTAATTTAATTTGATGTTCGTCAGATTGTAATGTAAAGAAAATGTATTTTTCTTTGTTTATGGGAAGTAAGCTCAAGTGCCCATGCTTGCAAAGATCTATAATCATAAAATGCGAATCGTAGCCACTAAAATTATGAAATACGATTGGGACGACAAACAATTTTTTAAAGTTCAAATTACATGCTTGGTGCGCAAATCCCCGTACTTGTCCAGTAAAATGATCGTGATCTACAACAACTGTATCTGTAGCCAAAAAGCGTTTCTCACAAATATGGCAAACAGTTGCTCCATTTGTGTTGGGTTTTTCGACCATAGGTACAATTGTCTTTATTTTGGAATTTACAAATTTGGAAATTTCGGTCATTTCTTTTGCGAACCACTCCATGCAATTTTCACCTCTATAGCTATTAAAATAAGATAAACTATCATCGTACGCACATTTCAAATAATAACCTGCACTAAAAGGTACATGTTTCTGATATTTTGCTGTTTTACTCACTGAGACATTTGAATCTGTAAAATTATGTAATTGGCATTCAAAATCGGCATAAACTATAAACGGAGTTGTTTGTTTGTATGTAAAATTGCGAAAAGCCACATGATCATATTTGGGAACAGTCATTTTACATTTATTCACATCTGAACACATTTCTTCGTGCTCTGCTAGTTTGCTGTCACTGCTAAAATAGTTTAAACAACGATCGCAAATATATTTTCTATTGTGTTTCTTGTTTACCTGTGACCTCACTAATTTTCCCAAATCTTTAATCCAACAATAATGAAGGCGTATTTCAGTCTGATCATCATCTTCTGGAGGAGCATCGTAATCGTTTAACTTTGGGAAATATTTATCTTGTATAAGGAGCAAATTAACATGCTTTTCCATCTTTTGCGGTGTCAGTCTGGCAGGTACTACTTCGTAAAATTGTTTGTCCTTAACTACGTTTAATTCTAATGCAAAAACATTGACTGATATGGCGTTTAATTTTTCAAATTTTGAAATTTGGCTTAATGGCATTGGGCTTTCTAATTTGTCAGTTTGTAAAACAGTAGAATAATGTGGATATTTTGAAACTCTCTGTGGATCCTTAGTAACAGGATACAGAGCGCTAACTATTGACCAATAAAAACAAGCCTGATCGAAGTTATGCACATTAATGCACGCTCGTTTTTTCTGAATCTCTATTGGCAAATTAATGAACGATGAACCATTTCCTATTTCCACTTTATTAATATTGACTTCTAATGAGATTACTTTAGACAGAGCAGCACCCGAATCTTTTTCTGCAAACTCCGACAGCTTTGTAAAAATTTTATCCTTAACATTTTCACTAAACCAAAGATGTAAATCGGTCGATGCGTCTATAATAGCATTTTTAGTGTTAAAATATTTTAAATCTAAACTTTCGCTATCACTCGATTTTTTAATGAATTCACCGCAAAATGTAGTATTGACTTTAAGCAATCTATTTGTTTTTAAATTACTGTTAATTTTTCTACTAAAAATAATATAACAATCATTTAGGAACTGTGTTACGTCCTTATGCACTAAATTAACTATAACTCCAGTTTTAATTCGACTAGCAAAACATGAAATGACATTTTCCCACTTAACTCTATTGCGTAATTTTGAATTAAGCCCCAACCCAAAGTACTTATTATTGAAATTTAAAATAATTTGACTAAAATGCTTAAAATGTCCTATGTAAGTTTGCACTTTTCTAACTGTTCCTACGGATAGTTTATTGTTTTTAATTACTTTACTACATCTAAAAATTTGACTATTTAACCGTCTTGTCCAAACTTTACGATCTCTTTCAGTGAATTTATCGAAAATTATTTTACTAAGCTTTTTAATAATGTGCATCAAATCATCAGACTGTTTAATCACTTGTTTTATATGCATGGCTACTCACACAAACAAACAATAAGAAAAAATCACTTACCTTATTCAACTATCTTAAAGGATGCAAGGAGTCTGCTTTTTCCAATATCAACTTCCCCTTCGTATATCAGCGAATAGTTTCCGCTGTTGAGGTCCGTTAGTGCTGCTTGGTAGGCTTTGGTTACCCGCTGTGGTAAGAAGACAACTTCAGCACCCAAATCCAGCAGAACTGTCTCCCCAAATTGTGTTGTTACCACCTTTGCACTGTGGATGGTAAATTTTTTTCCAATTTGTAGATCTTTAAGTTTTTTTATTGGCTTACGTTCTGCAACCAAGGATGCATTATTTAGTTTTGATAGATCCATCTACAATAATAATAAAAAACTATAGTTTTTCCGCTTAACGTGAATGGAGAGATGCATTACATACTTGGCAATAGAGAAGAACCATATACTACAAGAAATCGAAATACGAACAGCGGAGAATACTTCTTATAAAAAATAGCAGACGTGAAATGTTTTACACATAGATAGAAACACCCACATAGATAAAAAGGACATAATAAATACAAAAACAGTATACATTTTTTATAAAATACTGCATGAAATACGAACAGAGAGCTGAACAATTCTCATAAAATACAATGATAAAAAAGACATAATAAATACATAGAAATATAAAAAAGACAAAAACCGCTTACCTTTATCTGATATATGTAAGTCACTGCACACCGTATTGACTACTGCGAACTTGTTGTTGTTGTAGTACGTTTGCGAAGCGAACTGTGACAACGTATGCGCTCCTCGGCCTTTTAAAGAACAGAACAGCATATCGCCCCACCCGAGCCCGAGTTGCGTCAACCTAATGTGCCTACGGTACCATCAACTGATTCGTTTCATAGATAAGCAACGTGTGCTGTTCTAGAAATGCTAATATTTTTATATTTATTTTTATTTCTTCAACTAATATTTATGGTAATATAATAAATAGATATTGCGGTAAGAGAATCGTTGTTATCAATTTAGAATTTTGTTGATGTGGTTGCTGATATCTTCATACATTTTACAAAATGTAGCAACTGCGGTTTTCTTTCCGGTGTACTTGTTTTTCCAATGATTAAAATAAAATTTGTTATCACACTTGTTTACGTGTTTTGAACAACGCGGTGTATTGTTATCATGAGGCTTCATCCGGTTTGCTAACAAATGCACTATTTTAACATATTATTATTTAAAATATTTCTGTCTTAATATTTCAGTATATAATTCTGTTTTTGTGAATTTTGTATAAATAACTATAGTACCAATTTTTTTGGAAATTAGTATAAATCAAGATGCTGGTCTCTTTACATGTCTTATTGTTGCTCTCTGTATCTGTGAGTGCAGAGAATAGCACTCTGGCGTATGCTAGTTCTTTTCTTAAACGTTTCGGATATCTAAATACATCAAATAATGCTCTTTCTAGTATAGATATGGCCCTAGTTGCTTTTCAGGAAAAATACAATCTTCCTGTGACTGGAACATTAAATAATGATACTATAAATATGATTATGAATAAGCCTCGATGTTCTGTTGGTGACAATAGCTATGCAATTTATTCGAAGTGGAATAAAACGATTTTACGCTGGTATTTCCCTCGTGCCGCTGCATATGTGTCACTGAAGGCATCTGAATGTCTCTGTTATGACGCTCTGTTACCCTCTGTGTACCTCTGCTACCCTCTGTTACCCTCTGCTACCCTCTGTTACCCTCTGCTACCCTCTATTGTCCTCTGTTATTGTGTCTTTGTCTTTTAAAATGTCGAACGTCACGTCACAACGTCACACGTCACGACATTTCACGTCCTACGTCGAATGTCACGTCAATTCACGTGACATTTCACGTTTTGTGTCGAATGCCACATAAATGACACGTCTTACGTCGAATGTCACGTCTTGCGTCAAATGTCACGAGACATTTCACGTTCTGTGTTGAATGTCACATAAATGTCACGTCCTGCGTCGAATGTCACGTCAATTCACGTGACATTTCACGTTTTGTGTCGAATGTCACATAAATGTCACGTCCTGCGTCGAATGTCACGTCAATTCACGTGACATTTCACGTTTTGTGTCGAATGCCACATAAATGACACGTCTTACGTCGAATGTCACGTCCTGCGTCAAATGTCACGAGACATTTCACGTTCTGTGTTGAATGTCACATACCTGTCACCTCCTGCGTCAAATTTCACGACATTTCACGTTCTGTGTTGAATGTCACATACCTGTCACCTCCTGCGTCAAATTTCACGACATTTCACGTTCTGTGTTGAATGTCACATACCTGTCAACTCCTGCGTCAAATTTCACGACATTTCACGTTCTGTGTTGAATGTCACATAACTGTCACGTCCTGCGACAAATGTCACGTCCTACGTCAACGTTCTCTTAGCCACTGTACTGAAACGAAGAAGAAGAATGTTCAAGCGTTGACATGGCTTCTGTGTGTGTGTGTGTGTGTATGTGTCACCAACGCTTTCATTTGACACTTCATACGTCAAAATCAAGCCAATAGCAACAAAGATACGTTTTAACGCCCATTTGGCAACGTCGCCATCTTTGTTTTTTGTGTCAAAGTATTCCCCGTCTTATCCCCGTTCCATCGAGCCCTCGTACGCCCCGATCGGACCAATAGAAACGAAGATACCCCATAATGACCTTTTGGCATGCTCCGATGCGCACGGCACATACTGCATTCAACCCCATTTTTCATCCCCTTTCCAACGAGCCCTCGTACGTCATCCTACGTTAAGCCGTTTGGAACTTACGACCGGGGGTTGCGATTTTAGGGGTTGCAATTTAGGGGTTGCGCTCAAAGACCCCTAGTATATCTACTAATATAGAAGAAGATCAAAGTGACACGGAACAAGAAGAAACCATGGCGCTTAGCATCAATGAATTTTTAAACATTGCAAGCAAAATCTTACCAAGTGAATTTGACGGAACCACAGGCAAACTACAATCCTTCGTGGACGCGCTCGAACTTTTACAGAAAATAGCAGTAGGACATGAGGAAACAGCGATAAGCCTCATAAAAACAAGGTTAACAAATAAAGCCAGAAACTTAATAACCACAGAAGACACTATTTTAGACATACAGGCAACACTGAAGAGAGAACTAAAAGGTGATACGCCGAAAACGGTGATAGCAAAACTAGACAAAAAGAAGCAAGGACATAAAGATGCAGCTGTGTACGCAGCCGAGGTTGAGGCATTAGCCGAACAATTCAAAGTGGCATACATAACAGAGGGAATGCCAGGAGATTTAGCTAAGAAATATACAACAGAGGCTGTAGTAGCTACGATGAAACGTAACGCCAGCACAGACAAAGCCAAGCTACTATTAGAGGCAGGCAATTTCACAACCCCACAAGAGGTGATGTCAAAATTCCTATCAATAGACACAACAGAAGACAATGTACATGGAAGAGTGTTAAATTATGAAACATACTATAACAAAAGAGGGAAATTCCAGCACAAAAGAGGATATCATAATGGATATAACCAGTGGAGAAGACCAAATTTCTCGCAACAAAACAATGGAAAAAGAGACCACCGTCAACATGAGCAAAAAGGATCCAGAAAATTTGATAACCAGGCACAGAGGGGAAATTCAAGAGGATTCAACAGACATATACGATTATTAGAACTAGAAGATAGTCCGCAGGAATCAGAAAACCCACAGTTGGGGTTTTGAACAAACAACTCTCATCTGAGACGGATGAACAGATGACAGAATCAGAATATTTTATCTACAATTTCGACTTAAACCTTACAAACTTCGTAAGAATAAAAACAGGAATCTTAGGACAAGTAAATACATTTATTATAGACACAGGAGCAGATATTTCAATACTTAAATGTACACAAGACTCTATGAGAGAATATGTAAAATCGAACTCAAAAGCAAGAATAAAAGGAGTAACTCGAGGAGAACTACAAACAATGGGAGAAATCGAAACTACGCTAGACGTACGTGGCAATCTTTTTGGACATACCTTTCAATTGGTAGAAAACAACTTTCCTATACCAACAGACGGAATAATTGGAAGAGATTTTATCACAAATTTTCAATGCATATTAGATTACGCAAATTTGAAAATACATATCAAAAATGATAGAAACTATTACATCAGTACAAATATTTTGGATACTGTAGACGACAGCACAATTATAATACCACCCAGATGTGAAGTTTACAGAACAGTTCAATACTTTCAAAAGTTAAAGGCAGATAGACTAGTGGAACAACAGGAGATACTACCAGGAATATTCATAGCGAGAGCGATAATATCAAGGAATAACCCATATATCAAAATTTTAAATACGACTTACGAAACTGCTACGATAGAGACGGGTACAATCAAAACATCAGACATGAAATTGTTTAAAGTATACAGATTAATCAACGACAGCAAGGACAGGAAGAAAGAACTACGGGAAACATTAAAGCTAAATATACCGGAATACACTCGAGATAAATTTGTATCGTTATGCGAAGATTTTGCAGATATATTTGCATTAAGACATGATATGCTAACATGCAACAACTTTTATGAACAAAAATTGAGAGTAAAAGAACACACACCAGTTTACATAAAGAATTATAGGACACCACATTCGCAGACAGAAGAATTGAATAGACAAGTACAACAATTAATAGACCAAGGAATTGTCGAGCCATCGACATCAGAATACAACAGTCCAGTCGTACTAGTACCGAAAAAAGCTATAGATGGAAACAAAGCATGGAGACTATGTATAGATTTCAGACAGCTAAACAAGAAACTAGTCACAGATAAATTTCCGTTACCAAGAATAGACTCAATATTAGACCAACTAGGTAGAGCAAAATGGTTCTCAGTAATAGACTTAATGTCAGGATTTCATCAGATACCACTAGAACAGTCATCAAGGAAATACACATCTTTTAGCACGGAAAAAGGAGCATTTCAATTTACCAGATTACCTTTTGGACTAAATATAAGCCCAAATAGCTTTTCAAGAATTATGTCAATAGCATTTACAGGTTTAACACCGGAGAAAGCATTTTTGTATATGGACGACATAGTAGTAATAGGTATAACAGAAAAGCATCATTTAGACAACTTAAAAAAGACATTTGAGATATGTCGGAAATTTAATTTGAAGCTAAACCCAGCAAAATGTCAATTTTTTAGAAAAGAAGTTACATATTTGGGACATGATCTGTCGCAGGAAGGAGTATCGCCGGATAAAGCGAAATATTCGACAATAGAGAACTACCCGACACCGAAGAATGCCGAAGAAGCCAAAAGATTCATAGCATTTTGTAATTACTATAGACGTTTTATTCCGAATTTTGCAGAGATATGCATACCTATAAACAGATTGTCGAGAAAAGGAGTAGAATTTTTTTGGTCGCAAGATTGTGAAGAATCATTTAAGAAACTCAAATCATCTTTGATAAAACCACCTATTTTAAAATACCCAGACTTCAACAAACAATTCATACTAACAACAGACGCATCTAATGCAAGTTTCTCAGCAATTCTAAGTCAGAACTACGAGGGAACAGATTTACCAATAGCTTACGCATCGCGCAGCTTCAACAAAGGAGAGCTTAACAAACCTATAATAATTAAAGAATTACTTGCAATCCTTTGGGGAATCAACCATTTCAAATGTTATTTATACGGAGCACCAACATTTTTGATAAAAACGGATCATAAACCACTAACACACCTATTTTCAATGAGAGATCCTACCTCAAAACTCACAAGAATCAGATTAGATTTAGAGGAATACGATTTCGAGATAGAATATATAACAGGGAAAAATAATTACGCAGACAGTCTGTCGAGAATATCAACAAATCAGTTGAAAGACTTATACATAGACAACAAACATATTTTAGCTATAACCAGAGCTCAATCAAAGAAGAAAACCGAAAGTGCGAAGCACAGGGAGATAGAAGAGGAAATTATATCACAACATAAAACCCACAAGCAAACAGTAAGAAAGGTACTAAACAACATGGAGGCGCATAGACTACCAATTTTGTCTTTTGGAGCAAACCGAGTCTCACCAAGACTGAGCATTCGGGTCAAAAACAAAATCAAATGCAGCAAGAGCATGACCACAGGATTTAATCACTTTGATTTAGGTCAATTGTTGGTACAGCTTGATCAGCTAGCGGTAGAGAATGCAATAAGTAAAGTAAAAATATATTTAAATGATATTATTTTTAATTCGTGCACAATTGAAGAATTCATAAACGAAGGAAATAAGATATTGAAAAATGTAGAAATATACATATGTGAAGTACCAGAAGTCATAGAGGACGAACAAGAAAAACTAAGAATAATAGAAGAATACCATAATCACCCGATGTTTGGAGGTCATGTGGGAAATAATAGACTTGTAAAGAAACTAAAAGCAAGATTTAGATGGAAGAACATGGAAAAGGACGTACGTGAATATATTAAACAGTGCCATAAATGCCAAATTAATAAACCAAAAAGATCACATGTCGAAGAATTTGTGATATCGGACACTTCGTCAAAACCATGGGACATAGTGTATATAGACACGATAGGTCCATTCCCTAAAAGTAGTGAAGGCAATCGATACTGTATCACGATGATTTGCGAACTGACGAAATACGCAGTAAGTATCCAGTAGCTAATAAAGAAGCTGAAACGATAGCTCGTGGAATTTTTGATAATTTCATACCTACATACGGACTCATGAAACAGATTAGAACGGATCAAGGCACGGAATACAAAAATGAAGTAATGAATGAATTAACTAAAATGCTAAAGATCACACACAATTTTTCAACAGCATACCACCCTCAGTCAATAGGGAGTTGTGAGAAGCTACATAGGACACTAAATGAATACGTAAGATCATTCATAGACGACAACAAAGAAAATTGGGATATGTGTTGCAGAATGTTCACATACTGTTACAATACTACCCCTAATGCATATCACGGTTACACACCTTTTGAATTGTTGTATGGGCGAAAGGCAAATTTACCAGAAGATCTCACACAGGAAATTCAACCATGCTATAACATAGATGCCTATTACAATGAGGTCCGATATAAACTACAAATCGCACACGACAGAGCTAAAACGTTCTTACTAAAACACAAAAAGAAAAGACAAGACGCAAGCAAGCTAACTGCAGCACCTCAACATTTTAAAATAGGAGATCTAGTCCTGCTCAAAAGAGAAGAAAATAATAAGTTTGATAGTCTTTATGCAGGTCCTTTTGTCATAACAGAATTAAATAATGTTAACTGTAAAATTAGGCTAGATAACGGAAAGATTAGGGAGGTGCATAAAAATAGATTATACGCTTACAATCAGTAGACACAAGTGAACGCGGAGATTTTATGAGACAATATTAATGATATCGCGGGAAAAGTGAAAGGACAAATGAATAAACTATTTTACCACATATGTTTTAGAGTTAAGATAATGTATATATGTACACAGTAGCATAGGTAAACAGTACTTACTTGAGGTTGAAAAATTTCTCTTCTTCCGAAGGGAAGGAGAGAGAGGAATAAGACAGTTGTAAAAGAGAAATTTTTTTCCCAAAAGGGGATGGTGTAATATCAACCCTTAAATATCAGAATTACAGATAAAATAATATTATAATTCATACTCGTGTAACATTCTGTTTATGTAAACATTCGGTAATTTAAATCGAGGTCATTCATATATAACATACTCTAATTAAAACAGCCAGTCAGCACTCTAGTAAAATTGCACGACTTACTTGTGGTGTAGGTCAGGGAATACACTTGACACGAATAGTAACAAGAGCGCTGAGTCAGCAAGGCCGAGGCTATTAAAAGCAACACCAATCATTCTCGGGGATCTTAATTATTATACCGACACTATGGCCAGCGTCAATTAAGTACTGATATATTTAAGTTTATAATAGTGAAATATTGTACAAAGCAGTGATTAATAAATGGGCAACTAGTTACAACAATATTATTTACTACCCAAGATAATATTTACCATATACTCTACAGCCACTAAGACACTGCTAAAAAAACTTGACAGTCTTCACAATCTATCTTTACGTATAATATCTGGCGCTTTTCGCACAACACCAATCGAAAGTATTTATTGTGAAGTTGGTGAACCGTCCTTAGAAGACAGAAGACTTTATTTAAGTGTAGCATACGCCGCAAAAATCAGGTCTAACCCAAAAAACCCTACCATTAACAATTGTTTTACAGAAAAGTTTCCAAATCTCTTCATAAATAAGCCAAGAACTGCCAAACCTTTCTACGCAAGGATTAGAAGCTATTTAAATCAATTAAACTACACGTTCCCAGAATGCTTTTCTTCCCAATTGTCCTCAATTCCTCCATGGCAAATAAAGAATCCTCAGTGCCTAACCCGCCTTATTTCTTTCGACAAACATTCAACAAACCCACGGTTATTCAAATCCGCCTTCAACGATATGCTTCACAACTACAAGGACTATACACATATATACACAGATGCATCTAAATCAAATGAAGGTACTGGTGCTGCAATCATAATCCCAACATCGACAAATAAATATAAACTCCCTTCAGAGTACTCCATTTACTCTGCTGAACTGTATGCTCTATACCAGGCTACCCTTGCTGTCAATGCATCCAATAACACCAATTATATCATACTCACAGACTCTCTAAGTTCAGTCCAGTCAATCCAATATGTCTACCCAACTAATCCTTTAGTCATCAAGATAAAAGAAGAAATCCACACCGCTCAACTGAATGGAAAAAATATTATATTATTTTGGATACCATCCCATATTGGAATTCCAGGAAATGAAGAGGCAGACAACGCTGCAAAAGAAGCTGCAAGTAGTGATAGTGCGGAATGTACTAAGACATTTACGAGTGCGGACGTGAAAGCAACGGTTAAATTTAAAGTGCGATATATGTGGAATGAAAAGTGGAAAGTGTCATCGGCAAAGCTACGCGATGTAAAAAAATCGATTAAACCCTGGCCCACATTACCAACAAGTCGAAGAGACCAGGTAATATTAACGCGACTTCGACTGGGTCATACGCGACTAACGAATAGCTACGTATTCTCTAACAAACAAGAACCAAGATGTGACAACTGTGATGAAAAAATAACAGTCAAACATATATTGGAAAAATGTCCAGCATTAACGCCAAAGCGCATATTGTACAGTATACCAAACAAACTAAGTGACATTTTAGGTTTACAGTGCAATATTTCAAACATAAAAAGTTTCTTAACCTCACTTAATATTTTAAATGCTATATAAACTAATGTTATAAATGTAATAAAAATTATTGTTCGCTAATAGCCAATTTGGCTGATGCGATTTTGTTAATAAAAAAAAAAAAAAAATATTGATTTGCCATTATTTCAGATATATTACATTAGGACGTAAATGTCTGGTGTATTTTATTAATTATTTTAGAGAGTGTTGTGAATTTTTCCCAGATATATTTCTAAACATGTTCCAGATTTGACCAATTGAAGTAGATCTATTGATTTCTGAAACAAACTTTTGCCATGACTCTTGCTTGCTTTTTTTAATTATAAATTTGCATTTAGCTCTTATTCTTTTAAATTACAAATGATTTTAAGATGATGACTTTATTGAAAAAGGATGTTTTCTCGTTAATATCTTGTTCTGAGTCTAACATTTCTCTAAGACTAAGATTCATAGCTGATAAAGAAATCAAAGTTGAGAACAGTATCCAGTTGGCTTTTTTTAAGGGCCATTTGGTGATGTGTGTATTGTGCTTATGGTACAACAGATTATTAACTAAGATAGAAAAGTGATCACTTCCATATAGATCAGGTAAAACGTCCCACGATAAACTAGGTTGCCAGGTTGGTTCACAAATTGACTCAATTGCTGAAAACTCTCTTGTTGCTGCATTATATCGAGTATTCCTGCCGTCATAAGTAGTTTTAAATTGAGATTATTTAGGATAGTTTCTATTTGTCTTCCCATTTTGGTCAATTTTTTTGGAATAAATTAGGAATCTGACATACAAGATTAGAAATGTCTGCTATACTTGGATCACAATTAGGAGCGATGTAAAGACTGCAGATTTTAACTTTTAGTGGACCTACTAAGCACACCGCTACAGCTTCTAGTTTGTTATTAGAGGAATACTGCAATATTCATAGGAATTCTCGATAAAAAATTGAAACTCCACCACTGGCATGTTTTTGATTTTGCCTAATTTTAAATACGCTTGTACAATTTCTTAAATTATGAATTTTGTTGTTTTTAAAATGATTACTTGTAGACAAATTATACAAGAAGAATTTTGAGCCATTATTAATTGTAACATTTCTAAATCGGTATAATATCAGTTCAAATTCCACTGTAAAATAGACTTCAATATGAGCTTATGCAGAAGGTTCTATGGAGGAGTCGCTATCGAGCTGATGTTTTAGTTTTCTAGTATTTGAATTAATTATTTTAGTACATCGCGATTTTCTTTTTTTATATAATGTGGGTTTTTTTGGTATAATAAATTAATTAAGCCTATTGTGTCTTCTGTATAAGTGTTACATAGACTCAATTTATCTGGAGATCCAGAAGCATTTTCAAAAAAAAATTTAGTTGTTCAAAATTTAATATCGGTGTTATTATTAATAGTTATTAAAAGTTTATTAGTAATAAAATATTTTATGGGTTTCATACTGTTCGCAATAGTCTTAGAATTATCAATAGTTTTGAATTTTTTAAGTTTTTGTACTGTAAGATTTGTAAATTTTTATTTACAGATTTAATCTATAGAATAAATATTGAAATGCTATCAAATAATGCTATTAGCACCAAAAAAAATTGTCTAATAATCAGTAAAAATTAAATAAATATTCTTTAACATGCAAAAAAGATTATGTAGAGTAGGGCATAACGTAACAATAAACCCATATAATTTTAAAAGATTGCAGCGTTTTAGATATCGTAGATAACGTTCTCACATAAGAAATAAAAGGAAATATTCAGGTAGCTAACTGATGTATATATAACCCTTATAACACTTTTAAACCAGAAGTCTAATACGAATTTCTAAAATCAGGATATATAAGTCGATGATTAAACCAGTGCTACTGTGTGGATATGTAAGGAGAACACTGACAAAACAAAATGTAAGTAAAACTCAGGTAGTAATTATAAAGGTCCGAGTACTAACCAGTACCAAACGGAACTAATGCCAATGTCAAACACATATACAAAGATAGCAACGTCGTACAAGTAACTAAGTCTTAACGCCAAAGTTGCGCTGGATATATCCAAAGACTCTGTAACAACTGCATTGTCAATATAAATTGGAAGAATGCTCCGAGAGAAAAAATGGCCTCAGGACGTCCACGAATGAACGGGGGAAGTAACATATGGTCAGATTTAGGAATAATGAGACTATCTACATCTTATCAACATATGCTTGTTCAACCACCTGCTATCCTACCTACAATCAACAACTTATTTGTTAGGGATTATCAAATCAATTACATGTAATCAAATGAACTAGGCTTAAAAAAAGTTATCCCAGGAAAGGCACTTCAGAAATAGCAACATAAATTTTTAAAACGTCATTTACGTTACGAGTTTTTAATAGTAATGAGGAGACAAAAAGAAGAAAAGACAATAGAACCTTGTTGCGTTCTGACTATATGATGACGATGACCTTTATAATGACATATAGGGACAAAGAGAGACAAATGTATATGTTTAATCTAGAACTCGCTGGTTTTCTCCCTTTCGAAAGTAAAATCAATAAACAAATTATTTACACAAAGAGATTATATCAATCCCTAATATTCACACATTAAAATATACCCGGTAGAAGTATACCGAAAGTATGCCTCCTAAAAATACAAAAAAGTAGTTATTCATAACTCAGGTTATTTTACAAAAGGTGAACGAATGAGCATAGAAGCACAACTGTTTTAAAAACAATATTATTAGACGAATTTTGCATATCCACTATCGCTTGTCTATAAAATAAATCAGAATACTTTGCTAAAATATGATACGACAGCAAAAACGGCAATGTAAAGCAAATATGATGATTTTTTCACAGCACAAGAGTATTGCCTCGTACTGTTGTATAGCAATTTGTTTAGCAACTTGTGTCACAAGTTTATAGTTTTTTGAAAAATGAACTCAGATTTAAATATTAAAACGTCAAATAAAATATAAAATCGCATTGAACCTTATTCCCAGCATTATTCTCTAACAGTTTTAAAAAATCATTGCAAAATTCAAAATTCATATTTATAGCGGTATCTCAGAAAAGAACAATATCTGTATAAAGTACAGTCACATTTTGAGATAAAATCTTTAATTCAGAGATTGGACATCCTTAATAAATGTGTAATCTAATATGGACGCCTGTATATGCTTGACAGACTTAAAAAACACTGAGCACACAAATATTTAGTCTTTTACTCAAAACAAATAAATATTATCTACAAAGTACTCTACACCAGTTTAATATTAATGCATAAAATATTATAAAAATTTCGTCATAGTTGTAAATTTATAGGAGATAAAATCAAATGTAGAGCATATAGTGCAATCTGAATTTCTTAGAATTACTATAACGAGGGAGAACTTTTGATGAGGAAAAGGCAGACCCATCGCTGATAAAGCGAAAAAACAATTGGCAAAAGCAAAGGGTACTTTTTAGTAAAGTAGCCGTACTCTAAAGCATAACAATGTCTTTTTCTACTCATTAGTAAGTGATGGATTCGACCGTCACTTGTTGAAAATTCATTTTATCTAATAATAAAAGAGGTATGCGTTTACACGTTATAGTTTGTAACTAAATAAGTAGAGGAGGGGATAATTATTTGTCTCAAGTTGGCCATTCAGAATTATGTCTTTATTTTTTAATTTGCTAATTAATAAATATACTTTTTTACTAATGAAAATACGTAAATAGAACCTGGAATATGCATGTAACATAACCTTTGATCTCTGAGATAAACCCAACTCCTGAACAATGGCGCCGATATATGTAGTTAAAATTTTGTACACCTATTTTAACCGCTTATTTCGTTATTATCCATATATGAGTTGTGACCGATATTATACTCATATATTTTTCACAAAGAGACTCTATATTAACTACAGTTATTATACAAATCTGATCTAAATATTGTCTAAAAGTAACAGTATGTAAAATTTAAATTTTTAATGAATAGTAAAAGATTAGCCATTTTTATAGGGTTTAAAGATCGGCCAAATCGGCCCTTTTAAGGCCAACTATCCTTATTATGTCTATAAATATTAAGGGAATATCTAGAGATAAAGACACTTTACATTACTTAACTTTATCAGACATATGCGCTTAACAAATGTGATGTATTTCTAGAGCAGGAAACACATTGAAGGACAAACATAGGGTATTTGGTATTAAGCTGATTGCTGAAAATCACATAATAAATGCTAGCAAAGACGTAAAGAAAAACTTAAAATGAGGGGACAAAACCAGTCTGCTGAGGGAATCTTTCAAGGGTGTTGAGCTTGGATCTGCTATCTACGTATAAAATGAACAATATTACGGCTCCTGACTAGAATATGAGCACAAAACTAATTCTAAAATTTGGATCAAAAATACAAAAAAAAAAACAATGGCTGAATCCAAAGTCTTTATATAAGAAAAGTAAAGACAAAGTTATTGCCTTACTTAAATCTGGCAAAAACTCCAACGACCACAGAAGCTATCGGCCAATATATCTATTTATTTTGTCAGTTATAAAAAATACTTCTGCACGTGATCCTCAATATAATTTTATTGATAATAGAAGAAAACCTCAAATTAAAAGACTAAAGTGGTTATAGTCAGGGAAGATCACGTACTTTAGAAATACTAAATCTTAAACAACACAGCAAAGACGGGTACGAAAGATATCAGGTATGAGGAGTGGCATTTGGCAATCTAAATGCCGCTTACGGCACCTTAAATTAGAGGGCATTTTTAAAATTTATGTGACATCTCCTTAGGTAATAAACTCACTTGTATTATCCGCGTATGCCTACACAACAGAAGATTTTTCGTATTACTTAATGGTAAAAATAACAGATGGAGAACGCAGAAGAACGGTCTCCTTTGGGGTAGCGTAATGGCACCTACACTCTATATTATTTACACAACCCATACCAGTAAATACGTTACGGCCTTCTCAAGTTGATTCTCCAAGGGAAGGTAAATGGTAAGAGAGGATCAGGAAGAAGACGTATTTCCTGGCTTCAAAATTTACGAAAGTGGTATACCACGACTACCACTGAACTGTTCCGCACTGCAGTGAACAAAGTAAAGATAGCCGTGATGATCGCCAACATCTGGAACGGATAGGCACTTTAAGAAAAAGATACCAGTAAAACTAGAACTTTTATTAGGTAGACGATACATCTATATTGTTGCACAACAAAAAACTTGTGTTGCTGAAGTAGAGAAAAATCTAATTCATACCTTAAACACAATAAATATAGACTATGAATCAATTTTAAGCCAAATTTCAGAATCTAAACACCCAATTATATCATGAAATTTTTAAACTCTGGACTTGCTATAAATACCTTGAAGATAGTTTGAAACACACTTTGTCATTCACAGAACTCTGTTAAAACTAAGAGGTAAACTGAGGACCAGAAAAATAATATCTGCAAACTTATCAGCTAAATTGCTAAGAAGCGCATCCTTCCATCCTTAAAACGTAGACGTTTGTACTCTGTGCTTCTGCTGCCGAATATACCTTGCAAGTATGGATGAAACCAACACATACTTAACACGTAGATTTAGCTATAAATTAATCAGCCAAATTCAGCGGATATTAAGACACACACATCCATACATAAGCTCTACAATATCGTAGCTATCAATTGACCTCATATCCGAATATAAGTATCGATAGAATAAAAGATACAAAGTCTAGAATCGCAACATCCACTCAACGAATACCAGACCAATTTATGCCTAAAATCGAGAAAACACTGACCAGATCAACACATATATACACAGCAAGATATAAAAAAAGATAAGCTGCTCCTCGCCATCTGAATCCTCGAGAGGAATTTCCTTATGGTAGTTATCTTTCTAAAATCTGCCAGGAGGACTCTTGTCTGCAAATGCCGGTTAACCTGTGCGAATGTGGGGCAGTACAAGATTCATCACACCTTCTTAGTTGACTTGCCATTCAAATCGCTCTTTTCTGAAGTGACAAGGTTTAATTAATTGCATTGAACATATAAAGTACAGTCAGTAGGCTATTGCTTATAAAGATTATTGCAAATTTGACACTAACTCCACTTATATTGATTACATATACCCCTAATTAGAAGATAAGACATTTAGAAGTATCTAATATCGGTAAAGTGGTATATTATTGTTACATAAATTAAGCATTCTTTCCTTTTTTGTGCACTACTACCCATTTTTACATAAAAATATCAATTTTAGCACTTAAATATTTATTTGAAGATAACCCATCCAGAATTATATGTAGTACACAGATAAAACCAGAAATAAAATAATAAAGAAGCTGTATACAAGATATCGTAAAACAATGGATGAAATAAAAGACGTTCTTATTAATCGTATTCTTAAATAAATCGTATAAAGACATACTCATGTTAACATAATACATTAGGAATTTTCAGCATATGAAAAACACATCCAATTTGGTAATGAAATACTTTTGTATTTATAAATCTATTTTTAGAATAGCACGTACCTACCAAAAACAGGTATTTGGTAGTATACATATCTATTACATATTGTAATGTGTATGAATGATAAAAAAAATCAGGAGTCCGTATGAACCGTTTAAAATATATAAAATGTATATATCAAGAACGCTGGTGCTCTACGGCTTAATTGCAAAGTTGCCAAACTATCAGAGCTTACTTAAACCGATATTCTTATTTTTCCAATATACAGTAAAAAAGATCTGAACGACCCCTATAATATATACACGTGAACTAAGTGAAATATATTTATGATACAGGGGTACTTATGAGCTCCAAAATTTTATTAAGAATTATGAAACTATACATCTTAACGAATCGACAGAGCCAATATTATGGAATGGTCATGTGAGCTCCGTATATCGCTGTCCACTTGACCACGGAGCTCACTTGAACCTGAATTTTAACATGGGCGGAATTCACTTTATGCCGTAAATATATATATATATATATATATATATATATATATATATATATATATATATATATATATATAGGTAAAGAAATAATAAATCAGACTTACTCACAATCAATTTAATTTAACTATCCGACGACCGGTTTCGCTTTCTACAATATGCAAAGCATCTTCAGGTCTCGGTACAAAGTGAAACAAATGCTGAAATGATAAAAACCCATATGGGGGTGTTGTCTAATAAAGATAAACAAATTAGATGTTATAAATTACAATAATTATGCCAATATTACCTGTCTGTGGTTTTATTTAAATGATTGAGTTGAATAAAAGGTATAAATATTTTTTAAGTTAAGTTAAAAGGACAAGGTAAGGCCCACAAATTGTCATAAAATCTCTTCTATTGGAATAAATTAATGAATGAGCAAATAAATAAATGAAATAAAATAAAATTACTTACATGCCGGTACTCTATTAATAGATGGATGGTAGAACATGTTTAAAACTACTGTATATTGTTGAATGGAGAACTCAATACTATTATTGCAGTTGTTTGACAGTAAACGGGAAGTTCTTGAGGAGGTAGATTTGATCCAATGAATTTGAGATGTGTGTGAGATTGTGTGTTAAATGTAAGTGGTGTAATATATTATTGTGTTATTAAAAGTTATTTATACTTATTCCAGAGATATATTTTTGAAATGTGTGTTATTTATTGAGTAATTGTTTTATGAAGGTGACATTTATGACAATGAATAAGTGTAGATGTAAAATTGTGTGGGTGTGCAATTATTTCCAAACTTGTAGTTATCAAATTACTTTGATAAAGTTCTATTGGCAATGAGTTAATTATTGGAATGGTCAAGTGAATAAAATGAATAAAATGGTAAAAAACAAACACTTAAGGATAATTTAAACACACTAAAAACAGAAAACACTTAGAAGGGACGAAACAAACATTGAATTTAAAAGGGGAAGGACTTTAAAGCACTACATCATAGTCTTGGGCACAATGAGTTTTTTATTGTTGTATCTATTAGATTTTAGTGGTAAATTTTGACAGATGTAGGTTAGCATGTGACAGTTCTTCTTCTGTTTCTCAATACTGTAAGTTAAGTTATCTAGTTTCATAAAATATGCTGTTATTAATAATGAATGTCTATAAGCCTGTTTCAATTTAGATATATCAAAAGTTAATTGATGTGTTTAATATTGGCATACTTTAACAATCTTTAATTAATCAAATTTAGTGTAAAAATATGGTTAATTGAAATACATTCTACAAAATAACTAACTAAGTCTAATGTTTAACTTAATGATCCATTTAAAATAAATTCTCTGGCAACTGAACATGTACATTTAATAATCAAATGGATAATAAGTTTGCAAGGTTTTTATTTTTAATTTGAAATTGATATAGGTATGAGTTATCTGTCCGGGTATTTTTTAATTATTAAGAGATATTTTTCAAAATCTGATATATTAATATCTAATATACTAATATGTATCCAAAGGGATAATTATTGTTGGTAAATAATTTGTGAGTTCAAGAAATTGACTGAATTATAAAGCCTTCAATAATTAGTTGGTAGTACTAATATCCGACAGTTGGGACCGGAAATTGTTATACGAACAGGTAGAATGATCGTCTATTTAAACCGGTATAAGGTAAATTTATTCTTATTTCAATTTTCGGTGTCATAAGAACAGATATACCTCACACCTACATGGACAATGGTGAGTTTGTACAATTGTTTTAAGTAACACTTTAAAAAATTTTTTCATTAATAGCTGTTTGTGAAAATTAATATTTCTATTTGAAATGTAAATTTGTGTATAATTGTAATTAGTAAAGATGTATTCAATTAATATAGCTAGTCTGAACGATTAACATGTTATTTTTGATGATAATCAAAACACGTGTTGAGTTTGAAATCATATTTTTGTTAGATGAGTATATTTTGGAACCAGATGGAATGTAATAATAATTGTGGGTTAAATAAGTTGAGGTACCATACCAGTTCAATACTGATATTTAATGTAGTTTTAGGAAATTGTTTCGGTAGTATGTTAAAATGTTCAAGAAATTCTATGAACCAAGAACTAGATCCAAGAGGCCTGACTTTTATTTTAAAATAGAAGATTGGATTGATCTAAGAGGTGTATCAAATGCATCTTATTATATATGGAATTCTGAAATAAATGTTGTTTTGGCCATAATATTGAAGTTACTTCTGAAAATATGCAATGATTAGGATAATATATGGGAACTAATATGAAAGTTGAAGTTTGTGGCAACAATTCTATAAGTTTGCTGTGGGAACAAGAAATGGAGTGGTGTCAGGTTGTCTCCGGAGGCGTGTCAGGTAGAAGCTGACATCCGTGCCGGACGCATTTAGAAATTCGGAGAAATACTTGGAAATTCCAAGTTTGGGCAAATCCGAATTTCTAATTGACTCGATGCAGGGAAATTCCACTTTTGCTACGTAAAACAAAGGATTTGTTTTATATAAAAGCAGATGGAATTTCTCTCATCGGTCAGTCGAGCTTGCCTCTTCTACTGTAGACCTAGTCGGTGCTATTATTGTTCCAACTAAGTTATTGTTTTATTTCTTATTTCCTGATAACCATTTATATTTTATTATTGTATATTCAGACCTTTTCAGGTTAGAATATTACTTTGACTTATATTTGTTCATATACTGATTATTTGATATTTTATTTGATTATTTTGATTGTTTATTTTTCTTGTATTTTGTATCTAAGTTGTTCTTCCGTAAGTTAAGAACACTTAGAAATATTTACCTTACTTTTTTCTATTTTATAAATTTGATTTTGTACTTTGTGTTTAAGTAGTTCTTTCCGGTAAGTCAAAAGAACACTTAGAAATATTTTCATAATCATTATTGCATTATTATTTCCGATATTTATCTAAGATATTTTCTTAATATATTTGTCTCTATTATTTTACCATTTCATGCTGAGTTGTTTCTTCCGTAAGTCAAGAAACTCTTAGCAATATTTCCATATCTTTTCTGTATTTGATTTTCTTATTATAAGTTGTTGCTTCCGTAAGTCAAGAAACACTTACAAATATTTGTATTCTTATTTTACTATATTTGATTCTCTTGTTTGTTTTTTTTTGTTCTAAGAAACGCTTAGAAATATTTCCATACATTGTTTCATATTTACATATTTCATTTATCTATATTTCTGTCTTAAGTTGTTTCTTCCGTAAGTCAAGAAACACTTAGGAATATTTCTACACTTTTCTGTTCTTTTATTCTTGTGTATTTTACTTCTCATTCTAAGTTGTCTCTTCCGTAAGTCAAGAAACAATTAGAAACATTTTCTGTGCATTGTATTTTTATATACCATTTTATTTCCTTGTTTACTAAGTTATTTCTTTCGTAAGTCAAGGAATACTTAGATTATTTTACCTGTTCTGTTTTCCATTTTTGATCTGTTATTTTGTAACTGTTCCTTGGAACCGTTACTTGTAACAGGTACTGTCGCTGTAACGGTTATTCTGTAACGGTAAGAGTATCGACCCATTTCACCAGCGACAAACGAAGATGGTAAACACCCGTTCCAATTCCGGAGACAGGAAAAAGTCCGAAGAGCCGGCGATGGGTCCTACAGGCCCAAATGCCCCCTCTCGGCAACATGGCGCCCAACAACAAAAAACCGAACCTACGACCCCAGGACCGTCTTCAAGCCAGCCTTCAACCGCTGACTTCATAGCTGCACTGATGCAAGCGATGACGGCCCTTTCAACCACCCAAGGCACCACACCCCAGATGCCTCATCCTGAGCCACCGAAGCCCAGGATTTCATATATGAAGCCCCCTCAGTTCTCAGGCCGGGACACTGAAAACCCTCTCAGCTTTCTAACCAAAGCCGAGACCTTCTTGACAAAATACGACGTGGACGAGGACAATTGGATAGATTACCTCATCGACAACTCACTCCACGGCGACGCGAAGAAATGGGCCCAGAAGTTTTCCCACACAGACCTACCGTACGACACCTTCCGAGGCCGTCTCCTGAGGAAGTACAACGACCCCGCTTTGCTCTCAGCCCTCACGTCGAAACTTCATGGAGAACATCAACGGAAGGATGAACCCACGGAGGACTTTATCAACGGTAAAGCAGCCTTATTCAGACGTCTCGCACCATACACCCCTGAGGACCAGAGGTGTATTACCATTGTAAACCAACTGAGACCCGACATCGCGATCTGCCTACGAGTGAACATTCCAAAGACCGAGGAGGACCTCCTAACAATAGCCCAAGGAATGGAAGCTGATACCCGCCGGAACACCGTCGCTAACAAACCCCAACATCAATCCCAACAGCGACAGCACTACCGTCCCCCACGTCAAAACAACACACCACGCCACCCTGAAGCGATCGAGGAATGGGGGAACCCCAACAGACAGTCCAGGATGCCACCGATGAGCCAACCACCACCTCCACTACCTCAGAACCAGGAAAACGCCAACAGGGGCGCCAACTAAACCCTGTTGTGAAGATGGTGCCCCAACTGAACCCGATTCAGACACGACCCTCGACGACAGGCCTCCCCCAACTCCATGGAAGGATCAACGGACAACGTGTGAAGATCTTAGTCGACACCGGTGCATCTGGGAACTTCATTCACAAGAGATTGATCCAGAGACGGGACCTGCAACGAGGATCAGGATTGGTTCAGCTGGCGTGCACGGGCAGCACGTCCCGCACCCTAGGGACTGCTGAAGTCAAGATTAACATCGAGACTCTGGATTCAACCGTCAACTGCGTGGTTATGGAGGACTTGAACCACGACGTTGTGTTAGGGATGCCTTGGTTGGAACAGGAAGAGGCCAATGTAGACATACCACGTAAATGTCTACACGTCGGTACCACCTGCAGAACCACCATTTACTGGAAGAACCCAGCAAAAAGGCAATCCAGAACGCAGCGGCTGGAACCCCATCAAGCTCCATCCTTCGCTTTTCAACAAGTTGAAAAGTTGATTCAAGAGTACGATGACGTTTTCGACGACCGTCTACGTCAGCCGACCACCAAGGCCACCGAGATGAAAATCGAAGTGACCGACGCCACGCCTATCAACGTTAAGCCCTATAAATATTCTACGGAGAAGAAGCAGATAATGGCCAAGGAGGTGAGAGAGATGCTAGCCGCAGGAGTCATCCGCCCCAGCAAATCTCCTTACAATAGCCCGGTGGTTATTGTAACCAAGAAGGATGGCACCCCCCGTTTCTGCGTAGACTATAGGAAGCTTAACAACGTGACCATCGACGAAGCTTCCAGCATGCCACCAATCCACGACTCCATCAAAGAGATTGGCACGGCTCAGATCTTCACCACCTTAGATCTGAAGAGTGGATTTTGGCAAGTCCCACTGCACAAGGACTCTAGCCCGAAGACAGCGTTCAGCCTGCCTGACGGGTCCTCATACGAATTTACGGTGATGCCCTTCGGCCTCAAGAACGGACCAGCTGTGTTCCAGAAGCTCGTGACTTCAGTCTTCGCAGGATACATCAATGTTTTCATCAAGGTATACATGGATGATATTATCATCTATTCAGAAGACTGGACCCAACACCAGAACCACCTCCGCCTGGTTCTAGAGAGACTTCGGACACACGGACTATGGGCATCCCTAAAAAAGTGTAAATTCGCAGCAGACGAACTGGAGTACCTAGGACACAAAATCACCTCTGCCAACACTCAACCTCTGGAGAAGCATGTGGAGAAAATCAAAGGCTTCGACACTCCACGGACGATGAAGCAACTGCGAAGCTTCATCGGGACAGCCAACTGGTTAAGGGATTTCATCCCTCGATTTTCGGACATCATAACACCCTTGACGGACCTCACCAAGGTTAATAAGAGACGGATGCACTGGAACGACGCCGCAGAAGCCGCCTTCCATCGTCTCAAGATCGAAATCGAGGGAGATCTCCTACTCCACCGACCAGACGCGTCCAAACCCTTCTGCCTCCAGACGGATGCCTCCGATGTCGGCATGGGCGCAGTCCTGTTCCAAGGAACCCAAGACGACAAGAGAGTCATCGCATATGCCTCCACGAAGTTAAAACCAGCAGAAACCCGTTACCATATTAACGAGAAAGAGTGCCTCGCATTAGTTTGGGCACTTAAGAGGTACAAGCACTTCCTCCAGGATCAGCACTTCACGCTGTACACCGACAGTCAGGCTCTCCTGTGGCTCCATCGGTTCAAGGAAGACAAGGCCAAACTATCCCGATGGGCCTTGCTACTTCAGGAGTTCAACTTCACCGTGGTACATATCCCAGGGAAGGAGAACGAACTCCCTGACCACTTGTCCAGGAACCCAACCACGGAGAGAGAAGAAGAAGCTGACCAAGACGAGGAAGTGGTGCGACTTAGCTGGCCTACAACGGACGTGGAGGATGACGAGTCCTTTCCTCTACTATGTATGATGGAGGACGTCGACGAGGATGAAGACACCAACCCCATCCTAGATGATCTGGTTGACCTACCACTCCAGGATAAAATCCGGAGAAGCCACCAGACACACCACGGTATGCAGCGGTTTCGGAGACGCTACCTAGAGATCTCTGGACGTGGACCACGGAACGAAGTCGAAGAAAATCTTCTCCGTGAATTCACACTAGTCAATAACGCCGCTTACTACAACGCTGGACCAGACCACAGGACGATGATAGTACCCCCATCCCTCCGGAAGGACGTGATGAAGGTCTATCACGACTCAGAGGAGGCCAACCACCCAGGACAAGACGAGACCATCCGGGCCATTAAAAATATCTATTACTGGCCCACATTATCAAAGGATGTTCGCGCCTACGTCAAGTCCTGCCTGACCTGCTTGAGGACCAAAGCTGCTCCACGACAACCAGCAGCTCCTGTGATGCCCAGGGAACCCGCCAACCCCTGGGAGAGAGTGTCCTTCGACATTTTGGGACCATATCCACCAGCCAGAGGAACACGCAACCGCTACATCCTCTTGGCGACAGATTGCTTGAGCAACTGAGTGGAATATCGATGCGTCCAATCTACAAAAAGCCGGGACATCATCCAGTTCCTCCAGGAGGAAATCTGCGGCCGCTGGGGGAAACCTACCTCCCTCATCACGGACAACGCAGCCCAATTTCGGACAGATGCATGGGAGAGATTCTTGAGACGGCACAACATCAAAGCCGAATTTAGCCCTATCTTCCACCAGAGGGCCAACCCGGTTGAACGCCGAGCTCAGGAGCTCAAAAAGGGACTCCGCGCCCGATGCAAAACTGCAAATGATCCGAAATGGGAATCCTACCTGGCTGACATCATGTTCAGCCTAAGGACACGGAGGAACGAGGCCACCCAGGAAACACCCGCTGAACTTCTGCTAGGCTATCTGCCACGGCGCGCAGAAGAAACACAGCGTGAGCATCGTCTGGCAAACACCGCAGCCAGACGAGACGAAAGGGTTGCCAGAGCAGTTCAAAAGGCCACTGCATATGCCAGGAACATGTTTCCTGACAACCCTAACGCTCCACCAGCCAGGAGGTTCATCGAAGGAGAGCAGGTCATGGTGAGGAACCACGTCCGAGGGAACTTCGGACCGACATGGACGGGACCACACACGATCCTGAAGGTGCTAGGCGATCATACCTATGAGATACACCGCGACCGGGACGTGAATAGGACCATCCATGTAGATGACATCCGCGCTGCTCCTCCACCTAGGGACGAACCTCCAGAGCAGGATTAAGGTTTATTACGACACGTGTAGATATCAAGGTGAACTGAGTAACCTTATATCTTCACGACGTCGTAAGACCTTCCTCAGGGTGAATTAAGTAGCCCTGCCAGAACAGCTGAGGATAACGGGGCCCTGTTACGAAACGTTACAGACACCAGGGTGAATCGAGTAACTCTACGTGTTCTGAAACGTCGTAAGGCCCCAGCCGGGTGAATTAAGTAGCCTGGCCGAAACACCTGGACCACCTGGACTACCGGAACCACCTGGACCACCTGGGCCATCTGAATATTATAATAGTTAAGTGTAATATATCTTAGTCGCTAGCGTAAGTTTGAATTGTATTTCTTTGTATTGTATTTCTTTTTTTTTAGGTGAAGGACTTTTTGTATTATTGTATTGTTTGATTTTTTTTTATTAATAAATTTTTTTTAGCACCGTTAGGTCTTTCAGAGGGGGGGGGATGTCTCCGGAGGCGTGTCAGGTAGAAGCTGACATCCGTGCCGGACGCATTTAGAAATTCGGAGAAATACTTGGAAATTCCAAGTTTGGGCAAATCCGAATTTCTAATTGACTCGATGCAGGGAAATTCCACTTTTGCTACGTAAAACAAAGGATTTGTTTTATATAAAAGCAGATGGAATTTCTCTCATCGGTCAGTCGAGCTTGCCTCTTCTACTGTAGACCTAGTCGGTGCTATTATTGTTCCAACTAAGTTATTGTTTTATTTCTTATTTCCTGATAACCATTTATATTTTATTATTGTATATTCAGACCTTTTCAGGTTAGAATATTACTTTGACTTATATTTGTTCATATACTGATTATTTGATATTTTATTTGATTATTTTGATTGTTTATTTTTCTTGTATTTTGTATCTAAGTTGTTCTTCCGTAAGTTAAGAACACTTAGAAATATTTACCTTACTTTTTTCTATTTTATAAATTTGATTTTGTACTTTGTGTCTAAGTAGTTCTTTCCGGTAAGTCAAAGAACTCTTAGAAATATTTCTCTGATATTTGACTTGTTAATTTTATTGTGTGCCTAAGTCATTCTTTTCCGGTAAGTCAAAAGAACACTTAGAAATATTTTCATAATCATTATTGCATTATTATTTCCGATATTTATCTAAGATATTTTCTTAATATATTTGTCTCTATTATTTTACCATTTCATGCTGAGTTGTTTCTTCAATAAGTCAAGAAACACTTAGCAATATTTCCATATCTTTTCTGTATTTGATTTTCTTATTATAAGTTGTTGCTTCCGTGAGTCAAGAAACACTTACAAATATTTGTATTCTTATTTTACTGTATTTGATTCTCTTGTTTGTTTTTTTTTTGTTCTAAGAAACGCTTAGAAATATTTCCATACATTGTTTCATATTTACATATTTCATTTATCTATATTTCTGTCTTAAGTTGTTTCTTCCGTAAGTCAAGAAACACTTAGGAATATTTCTACACTTTTCTGTTCTTTTATTCTTGTGTATTTTACTTCTCATTCTAAGTTGTCTCTTCCGTAAGTCAAGAAACAATTAGAAACATTTTCTGTGCATTGTATTTTTATATACCATTTTATTTCCTTGTTTACTAAGTTATTTCTTTCGTAAGTCAAGGAATACTTAGATTATTTTACCTGTTCTGTTTTCCATTTTTGATCTGTTATTTTGTAACTGTTCCTTGGAACCGTTACTTGTAACAGGTACTGTCGCTGTAACGGTTATTCTGTAACGGTAACAGTATCGACCCATTTCACCAGCGACAAACGAAGATGGTAAACACCCGTTCCAATTCCGGAGACAGGAAAAAGTCCGAAGAGCCGGCGATGGGTCCTACAGGCCCAAATGCCCCCTCTCGGCAACAAGGTAATGATATGTATATAAATTTATTTATATTAATACTGAGTATACTGGTGTGTATTCCAGTTCTAATTGTGCATTTAGTGTAACTTCTGTATGATTTTTTAATGATTTTAGAATTTCTAAATGTTCTATCTAGGTTATTTAGTAAGGAGCCTTTATTGCAAGTATGAAGGATTTTGAAATCTGTTTGTGGATCAAAGACATGGTTTGTTCGATGGATATGTTGGGAGAAATGTGATTGACCTGATGTTGGGCGTTCTATATATCTAAGATGTTCTCTTAGTCTAATGTTGAAGGATCTAAAGGTTCTACCGATGTAACATGCATTGCAGGTATGGCAGCTCAACTTATACACTCCGCTATACTCAAGTGAGTTACGTTTGTCCTTGTTATTCAAGAAAGTCAGTCCTAAATTTGAGGCAGTTTTAAATGAGATATTTATATAGTCATCAAAGACTTTAGCAATCTTATAGGAAAGTTCACCTATATATGTTAATGAACGATAAGGTTTTTGTTCCATTATTTCATTAGAATGTTGTGTATATACTTGGTGTTCAAGCATCCTATTTGTCTTTTTATGTAAAATTTTATTCACTAGGTTAGTGGAATAACCGTTATTTATAGCTATTTGTTTAATAATCTCTAATTCTTTATTAAATGATGTTATAGTTAATGGTAATGATATTAAACGATTAATGTAACTGTAAAAAGCTGCCATTTTGTGCTGTATAGGGTGATGTGAGTCTGCTGGTATAATTGTACCAGTATGAGTTGGCTTTCTATAAATGTCAAGGACAACCGTACTGTTGTTTAATGTTAATTTTAAATCTAAGAAATTTAAGCTGTTTGAGTCATCTTGAATCTCCAAAGTAAATTTAATGGTGTGGTGTAATTGATTTAGATAATCTAGAAAAGAATGTAGATTGTCAAGAGTACCACACCATACTATAAAAGTATCATCTACGTATCTAGAATAGAATTTAATGTAATCAGTGTAGGGATTATTTTTCATTATTTTGTTAGATTCAAGATCATTCAAAAAGATATCAGCTAGTATTGGGGATAGAGGGGAACCCATTGCAATTCCATCTAGTTGAACCAATGTCTCGTTGTTAAAATTGAAGAAATTCTGGTTCAGGCAAATATTCAAAAGTTCTGCATATTCGATAATTTGATTTGGGGAATAATTGTTATTCCATAAGTCCATAGTGATAATGCTTATGACTTCCTCTGTTGGGATATTAGTAAATAAATTTGTGATATCCAGGGATATCAATATGTCATCTGTGGAGAATTCTAATGAAGTTATTTTATTGGCTAAACTAAGATTATTATTAACTATATATTTATATATATATATATATATATATATATATATATATATATATATATATATATATAATGAACCAGAAGTATTTGCTGAGCACGTAAGGAAGTAAACTTTAAATATTGGGTATGCAGCAATAAAAATGAAAGGTGTACTCTTTTAAATTTTTATTCCAAGCTTTCGGACATTGGTTATGTCCTTCATCAGGGAGCTACAAATGTGATGAATAATTTTTACAAATTTGTATAATTAATTAAAAATTCGATACTTACAAACTTAATGAGGTTGTCTCATAAATGATTTTATATAAATTGTTGATAAAATTTATCACAGTCCGTTGAGCTAAAACCTATTCCTATATTTAAAATTTTTAAAAAATTAATTAACATTCACACAAACTTAATTATTTTTAAACAAATCTATGATATTGATATTGACATTGGCAAGTGAAAATCTCACATCCCTAATATCAAGCACCTGCTAGTACAACAAATTATAGGCTTATTATTAGTTATATCGTGGAAATATAAATTATTTTATATTTGTTAATATCATTAGAAAGTGAAACTTCAACCTGTCAATGTTTTAAAACAAAGCCTATTAAATTAACATAAATAAATAAGGTCGTAATTCTAAAAACGTTACAATTTATTGTGATTTTGTTTTATATGACCCGAGTATCTGTGTGTAAACAAAAATTATTAAATTTAAACAAACTAACTTTGTAAAAAAATAAATTCCTCAAAAATGAACTTTTTAATTACTTAAATGTCAATTGATAAATTATTGTTTGTCTTATTGTTGCATTTATCTAGTAGTAACAAATAAACTATCGGATGGGCATCGGATAAACTACAATAACATCAAAGTAGTAGAACAGGAAAGTAACATCACCAAAAGACTTTTTCTGGAAATGGCCTACATTTGCCAAAATAATAATGCAATGAATCATAGAACAGATATTGGCCATCTAAATGAAATGTTCTCCTATTTGTTACTACTAGATAAATGCAACAATAAGACAAACAATAATTTATCAATTGACATTTAAGTAATTAAAAAGTTCATTTTTGAGGAATTTATTTTTTTACAAAGTTAGTTTGTTTAAATTTAATAATTTTTGTTTACACACAGATACTGGGGTCATACAAAACAAAATCACAATAATTGTAACGTTTTTAGAATTACGACCTTATTTATTTATGTTAATTTAATAGGCTTTGTTTTAAAACATTGACAGGTTGAAGTTTCACTTCCTAATGATATTAACAAATATAAAATAATTTATATTTCCACGATATACCTAATAATAAGCCTATAATTTGTTGTACTAGCAGTTGCTTGATATTAGGGATGTGAGATTTTCACTTGCCAATGTCAATATCAATGTCATAGATTTGTTTAAAAATAATTAAGTTTGTGTGAATGTTAATTAATTTTTTAAAAATTTTAAATATAGGAATAGGTTTTAGCTCAACAGACTGTGATAATTTTTATCAACAATTTATATAAAATCATTTATGAGACAACCTCATTAAGTTTGTAAGTATCGAATTTTTAATTAATTATACAAATTTGTAAAAATTATTCATCACATTTGTAGCTCCCTGATGAAGGACATAACCAATGTCCGAAAGCTTGGAATAAAAATTTAAAAGAGTACACCTTTCATTTTTATTGCTGCATACCCAATATTTAAAGTTTACTTCTTTATATATATATATATATATATATATATATATATATATATATATATATATATATATATATATATATATATATATATATATATATATATATATATATATATATATTATTATCTAGATTTAGCCGTACGGCTCACACACTCCCTCTAAGGGGAAAATTCACTCATCCCAGATACCTACGGTATCAAAAGGATTGAGCTCTGGTGGGACTCTTTCCATGTTATCGAGTCCTAGGTGACTTGGTACGTCGGTGTATCTCCTAAAAATTTTCGCACGCATCTGGACGTCGAAAGTAGCACAGGTTTCTGCATGACCTTATATAGATGTTCATTTAGACCCAGCTTTTTTATGTTTTCTAGGAGGTTCTTCGGAATGACTCCAGTGGTAGAAAGAATAATAGGTATCGTTGGGTACTTTCCATTCTCCATTGTCTTCTTATTTGTATTTCCAGATCTCTGTACTTGGCGATCTTTTCGTTGTACTTAACACGCAGATTATTGTTGTTAGGTATCACCACATCGATTAGAGTTGTTTGTCTTGTTAATTTATTAACTAGCACGAGATCTGGTCTATTATGTGCTACAGTTTGGTCTGTGAGCACAGTGCGATCCCAGTATAGCTTGTAGTTGTCATTCTCAAGCATATTTTCTGAAACGTATTGATAATATGGGAGATTGTTTGTTTGTAGAAGTCCCAGTTTAATGGCTATCCCTTGATGAAGGATCTTCCCTACTGAGTCATGCCATTCCTTATATTCAGTTGCAGCAAATGCCTAGCAGCCTCCGGTAAGATGTTGGATCGTTTCTTGGGCTTGACATCCATATCGGCATTTGTCGTTTTGGACCTGAGGGTCTTTGACAAAATATTTCAGGTAATTTTTGGTTGGTATAACCTGATCCTGAATGGCGAGTAATGAACCTTCTGTTTCAGGGAACATCTTTCCTGATGTCAGCCAATAGTTCGACGCTATATTGTCGACATAGTCTTGACTGACTTCATTCGGATGTCGCCCGTGCAGAGGTTTACCCATCCAGATGCGCATTTTTTCGTTCTTAGTAAGATGGTTTATGCACATTTCTTGTTCCCTAAGGTTGATCGGTGTTGTGTCATCTACTGCGCAAATCGCGCGATGAAGAGTAGATGTCTCCGCCTGTACCTGAAAATAAGTTCTTAAATTATTAATCTGTTTATCTAATTGCTCGCTTATATCAATAAGTCCTCGTCCTTCTAAATACCGTGGTAATGTCGTTCTTTCTACTTCGAGGATGGTGTTTTTGTGCCTTTGTGAGGTGTGTTCGTACTTTTCTCTGAAGATTTTCTATATCCGTTTTAGTCCACTTAATAATGCCAAAGGAGTAGCTAAGCGCGGAAAATGCGTAGGTGTTTAATGCCTTAAACAAATTTCTACTATTAAGATGTGAGCGGAGTAACTGTTTTACTCTTCGTATGAACTCTGATGTTAATTCGATTTTCATCTGTTGATGGTCAATTTTCCGCGCTTGCTTTACTCCTAGATATTTATACATGTCATTTTCGCCCATAGCCTCGATGTTTTGGCCATTTTGCATATCGAATCCCCCGGGCTAAACCTTTCCCTTAACTATATTTAGTACACGACATTTGTCTAACCCAAAGTGCATACTGATATCATTTGAAAAAGTTTCTACAGTTTTTAGCATTTGATCTAAGTGAGTTCGAGTGGAAGCCATTCGTTTCAAATCATCCATATACAACAGATGATTAAGCTTCGCCACTACAGTGTTGTTTTTAATGCTAAAACCTGAGTCAGTGAAGTTCAATTGCTGGGATAGTGGGTTCATCGCTAGACAGAACCACAAGGGACTTAGCGAGTCTCCTTGGAAGAGGCCGCGGTTAATTGCGATATTTTCCGTTTCGATATTGTTTTCACCAGGTATTTGGAGGTGAATTTTAGTCTTCCAATCTGTCATTATATGTTTTAAGAAGGTCACTATATTATCATAGACTTTATATATTCTTAATATATTTACTAGCCATTCATGCGGCACTGAGTCAAAGGCTTTCTTATAGTCAATAAAGGCAGTGAAGAGGTTCCTTTTTTTGGTGTATACCTGGTTAGAAATGACTGAGTCGATAATAAGTTGTTCTTTGCAACCCATGGAGCCCTTAGCGCATCCTTTCTGTTGAGGTTCTATGATATTGTTTAGAGCGCAGTGTTGGTAGATACGCTGGGCTACACAGGATGTGACCAATTTATACAGAGTTGGAAGACACGTAATTGGGCGGTATTTGGCTGGATCTTGGGTGTTATTTTGATCCTTCGGTATTAAATAAGTTCTTCCCTGAGTTAGGAATGATGGTATTTCCTGCGGATTAGAAATATCACGATTAATTAATGTTGACAGGCACTCATGAGCACTCCAGAACTTCTTAAGCCAGAAGTTTTGAACTCCATCTGGTCCAGGAGATTTCCAGTTATGAAGCTCTTTGATGACATTAGAGACTTCTTCTGTGGTGAAGGGTTCATAAACAGTTGTGCGGTAGTGTTGACAGCTGTGCGTCGTATCTTCTATCCATCCAGCATTGGTGTTAAGAGCAGCTGGTGTGGAAAGTTGATTTCCCCAAAACTCCTGAATGTCTTCTTGACTTGGGTATGATTTATTGGCACTTTCGACAGTGGAATTAAGTTTTCGATAGAACGCCTTCTCGGCATGCTCAAAAAGTGCATTGTCACATTTTCGGCTGTTACTAACCTTGTACCACCTTAGTCGTCCTGAATAAACGGAGAGTTTTTGTTTTAATGTATCCAGGCACTGATGGGCTGTGATGTTTACTGGATCATATTGCGAGTGTCTTGCAGTGGTTAGCATTATTTGATCAGCTCTTTTAATCACTTTTCTACTTGTTGTTCCTCGTATATATTCTGTCATTTGACCAATGTCCCTACGCAGTAATTCAATCTTGTTTAGAAGCCGCTTCTCCCAGGGTGCAGCTCTGTTATCAGTCCTTCCGGCATTGGTACCTCGTCGTGTTCTGATCTTAATTCCCATTATATTAGCTATTGCTGTTGCTGCACTGTAAATAAGCATATGCAAATATTCCAGCGTATGGGCTTCTACGACGTAATTGGGTAGGACTTCAGTATTTATAATTTGTAACAGAGCACCTAGTTTTTTAGAAGAGTTTATTTTTGGTAGCGGTGGTCTACTAAGTGGATTTGTTCCATTAAACTCTTATACAGCTCGTGCCATTTCGCTTACCAGCTTATTATTATTATCCCAGATTTAGCCATACGGCTCACACTCCCTCTAAGGGGAAAATTCACTCATCCCAGATACCTACGGTATCAAAAGGATTGAGCTCTGGTGGGACTCTTTCCGTGTTATCGAGCCCTAGGTGACTTGGTATGTTGAAGTATCTCCCAAGAATTTTCTTACACATCTGGACGTCGCGAGGAGTACAGCTTTCTGCATGGCCTTATAAAGATGTTCATTTAGACCCAGCTGTTTTATGTTCGCTATGAGGTTTTTGGGAATAACACCAGTAGTAGATAAAACAATAGGTAGTGTCTGGGTACTTTCCATTCTCCATTGTCTCCTGATTTGTATTTCTAGATCTCTGTACTTGGCGATCTTTTCGTTGTATTTAACACCTAAATTATTGGTGTTGGGTATCGCCACATCAATAAGTATTGTTTGTCTAGTAAGTTTATTAACTAGTATGAGATCCGGTCTATTATGGGCCACTGGTTGGTCTGTAAGCACAGTGCGGTCCCAGTATAGCTTGTAGTTGTCATTTTCAAGCATTCTATCAGGGGCGTATTGATAATAAGGAAGATGGTCGGTTTGGAGCAGTCCCAGTTTGTCAGCTAGTTCTTGGTGGATAATCTTTCCTATTGAGTCATGGCGTTCTTTATAATCAGTACCGACAAATGCCTGGCAGCCACCGGTAAGATGTTGGATGGTTTCTTGGGCTTGGCATCCATATCGGCATTTGTCATTTTGGACTTGAGGATCTTTAACAATATATTTCAGGTAATTTTTAGTTGGAATAACCTGATCCTGAATGGCAAGTAGGAAACCCTCAGTCTCGGGAAACATCTTTCCTGATGTCAACCAATAGTTCGACGCTGTATTGTCGACATATTCTTGGTTGATCTCATTGAGATGTCGCCCGTGCAGAGGTTTACTCATCCAGGTGCGCATTTTTTCTTGCTGAGTCAGGTGGTTTATGCGCATTTCTTGTTCCCTCAGTTTAAGCGGCGTCGTATCATCTACTGCGCAAATTGCTCGATGTAAAGTAGATGTCTCAGCCTGTACCTGAAAATAAGATCTTAAATTAGCAATTTGTTTATCTATTATTATTATTATTATTATTATTATATCTTTGATATTGTGATATTTACTGTTTTGTTTTTCATACAGGTGCTACATATCTAGGATAATTCGAAAATAAGAGTACGAAATGTTTACCATAAATCAAGATGAACGCCTCAGAGGTCACGTTTAAACTTAAAAAAGAGAACTTTTCTACAAGATCAAGACAGAACTTTCTACCAAATAGAGTTTTCCAGAGCTGGAATAACCTTAGTGATAACATTGTCTCTGCACCTTCTACTAACATGTTTAAAAATAGACTGGACCGTTTTCTATTACAGTTGCAAATTATATATATATATATATATATATATATATATATATATATATATATATATATATATATATATATACAAACAACACAGTTTATTAGGGTTGCAGTCAGAATTATTGGCCGGGATGTTAAAAAAAAACACTCTTTTGACTTTTTGTCGAGCTTTCGGAATATTTTTATTCCTTTTTCAAGACACTGTAAAAGACAATTATGTAAGTATTTAAAAATAATATCACCATTCTTCAGTGTAACTTACTAGTCGTTGAGATTATTTTTGTAAGCATTGAACACTCAACATTAATACCACACATTAAAATATACAATTATGGACAATACATCATAAAATTTTTAAAAATTTGTTGTTAAAAATAGTAAAACTTGATTGATGGCATGTTTTACTGGTGTATATTAACTCATACAGAGAATGGAAAGAAAAAACAGTGTAATTAATATGTAATTAGGTGTAAATTGATGTTATCTTTCTTTACAAGCATTACTAGAGGCCTTTCTTAGGTGTCTATAATTTTTAACCTGTCTTAATGGTATGCAACATATTATACAGAGGTGTAATTTTTCGTACAGGTAAATATTTATTTTATTTTTTTTTTTTTTTTTTTTTTTTTTTTTTTTTTTATTTTTACGAAAAATTACACCTCTGTATAATATGTTGCATACCATTAAGACAGGTTAAAAATTATAGACACCTAAGAAAGGCCTCTAGTAATGCTTGTAAAGAAAGATAACATCAATTTACACCTAATTACATATTAATTACACTGTTTTTTCTTTCCATTCTCTGTATGAGTTAATATACACCAGTAAAACATGCCATCAATCAAGTTTTACTATTTTTAACAACAAATTTTTAAAAATTTTATGATGTATTGTCCATAATTGTATATTTTAATGTGTGGTATTAATGTTGAGTGTTCAATGCTTACAAAAATAATCTCAACGACTAGTAAGTTACACTGAAGAATGGTGATATTATTTTTAAATACTTACATAATTGTCTTTTACAGTGTCTTGAAAAAGGAATAAAAATATTCCGAAAGCTCGACAAAAAGTCAAAAGAGTGTTTTTTTTTAACATCCCGGCCAATAATTCTGACTGCAACCCTAATAAACTGTGTTGTTTGTTTATATCGACAGTCAATAATATCCAGTATTTCTTATATATATATATATATATATATATATATATATATATATATATATATATATATATATATATATATATATATATATATATATATATATATATATATATATATTTATAATATATATATATATATATATATATATATATATATTGGACATTATATGGTAATATTGTATAAACAATCAATGATGTTAGTTAATTGATTGTTTATACAATATTAGGGTATAATGTCTATTTACTTGAGTTTTACTCACAAATCTGTTAATATCATTGACTGCTACATGTCTTTTTAAGGTAACACTTATAACATCTTCTCCATGATTGTGTGTTTCTCATATTGTACTTTTTAGATGAACTGATGATGCTTTCAGAATACGAAAGCGAAACGTCTTCAAAATAAAATAGCATATCAACTTTGTTGCGTTCTGCACATACGATGACCTCAATATAACAATTGAGATCATCCTGAAGGGGAGAGAAGATATTCTGGTCAATCCAGAACTCGCTGGTTTTCCCCTTTCAAATTGGGTATATATATTCAACTAAAGAAAAGAAATCAAAGCCAGTGGACTGTATAAAACTCTATTTTAAAAAGGTGTAAAATTAAACATAAATATACATAATCAAATATACCATTACAATTAAAGTAGAATATATTACTTAAAAGAAGAAGAATATATTACAAACCTAACTATTATCTACTATGAAACACTCCAACAGACACACCAAAAGACAACCATAAACCAATCAAAACAGAAAGATGTCGATTCTATTAAAAACCACCGCCAAAACAAGAGACAAAACCTACCAATTAGCAGCAAACATACTATACATAAAAAGATGAAAAACAAATTAATAATATTACAACAAAAACATACATAAAAATATGGATTTCTATGTCATTGGTATAAAAAAAATTAATAATGCGGTAGCATACAAATAATTAATTAATAGAATTATTAATAAAAAGCACACAAGAAATAAAATCGGTATTAACAAAGTACAAAAATATACAATACAGTATGTAAACCGCGAAACAAATGTAAAATGTCCAATTGACACTGTTCAATCGCGATTGCGGCACAAATGAAATAATGTTCCAAAAAAGTTATCAAATAAATATACCAAGTGCGCGTACTTGATATATGCAGCAATAGTATACAAATGGTGTATTTTTCCTTACCCCATGAAAAAGATAGCCCCAACGCTATCGCAAATTACGCCTTCAGCGGCCGACTTCAACTACACAAGTTTGTGATGCACATTAGCGTCTTTTTTCGTCAAAAGACCGCTACGGAGTCAGGTACTCTTCGTCTTTACCTACACATGTTCATCGTTCGAGAGATACTTTTCGACTCTCGTTTTCTAACAAACGCAAACCCTTATTTTAACTTTCAAAACACATGTGGCATGTGGAAATCGTCCCTTGTTATCTCGCAGATGGTCGTCTTGGAATGTTTAGCCTTATATCTTTTTGGCCCTTAAACACCGCTGTGCAATTGTATATTCAAATCTCAGTGTAAATATACGGGGAGAATCGAAACTATTAAAAAGTCTGTTCATATTTAATAAATACCGTTGCGAAACTGCAACAAACTTTGCCTTTTATTTCTCCACCTTGAGACTGATATAAGAACCCACCACTCGCCTGAGTGATCCTATATATATATATATATATATATATATATATATATATATATATATATATATATATATATATATATATATATATATATATATATATATATAGGATCACTCAGACGAGTGGTTGGTTCTTATATCGGTCTCTAGGTGGAGAAATAAAAGACAAAGTTGATAGGCTACTTTATCTATTTTGAATTATTTGAATTTTAATTTATTAACAATTTTCAACTACCTCAAGGGTACATTTTAGTAAGTTTTGATGTGGTATCTCTTTTCACTAACTTACCTCTGTCCAGTGTAATTACTTCCTTAAAAAACCATTGGAATTCTATTAAACCTAACTGCCCGGTGTCTTGGGATATATTTGCAGAACTGTTGCAACTTGTGTTTGACACTAATTTTTTGGTCTTTGATGACAAATTTTACCTTCAAACGTTTGGTACACCTATGGGTTCCTCAATCTCTCCCATCCTAGTTAACTTTGTATTGGATGATTTGGTTTCTGACCGTTTGGGTCTTTTGGATTTTCAAATCCCTTTTATTAAAAGGTATGTGGATGATTTATTACTAGCCCTACCACCTGACAAGGTTCAGGGTACCCTATCCCACTTTAATGAGTTTGATCCTCATTTACAGTTCACTGTTGAACTTGAGGACACTACCACCAATAGTATACCTTTCCTTGACATGCGTGTCATCAGAATGGGAGATAACACCCTAACCACAAGTTGGTATAGAAAATCAATGGCCTCTAATAGGTTCCTTAACTACCATTCCTGTCATCCCATGAAATACAAACTAAACCTTATAAAAGCTTTGAGCTTTAGATTAAATAAATTGACACATCCAATTAATCGAAGGGAATCCTTTAAGTTATTGAGAAATATTCTAATAGAGAATTCATATCCTTCCTCTATCATCAATAAATACCTTTATTCGCATAGTTATGGATCCTCAATTTATGACATACCCGATGGTGACCAACTTAGAAACATCTCTAATAATTCTATAAATAGCACTGTTCTGCATAATACCGTTCTTGAGAATACTATCACACATTACTCTTCCTTACCTTATTTCCCTCAAGTTACTGAGAAACTTATTAAATTGTATAAACAAAATAATATACCTGTTAAATTTGCTGTTAAGAATGCAAAAACTGTTAGAAATTTGTTCTCTAAAACTAAAACACCCTTGTCCACTTTGGAACAAGTTAACACAATTTATAAAATTCCATGCGCTAATTGCGATTTATGTTACATTGGACAATCTGGTAGATCATTAAAAGGTCGTCTCACTTCACATCGTAGCGACATTAATTTATCGAAACACACTTGTGCCCTAGCACAACATGCGATAAATACTAAACATGAAGTGGATTTTAATGAAGTTAAGATCCTTGCCACTGAACGCAATCTAGCTAAAAGACAGTTTTTGGAAATGTGTTCAATATTAAAACACCCTAATGCATTGAATAAGAGAACTGACATAAGTAACTTGAGCCAAATATATCATGCTTTAATTTTGCAGAATTAGGCTACTTAATCTTTTCACTACGTGAATGTCATATTAGGTGTACTAGTTGAACTTTTTCTCCATTTTTCATAAAACAATTTATATATTTAAATAGAAATAAAATAAATAAATATATCAATAAAATAACTTAATATCTTTACTTTAAATTACTATTACATATGCAACCCACATTGCATTTCAATACGCTAATTACTTGAATTAGTGTTTAAAATTTTATATTAAAATAATACAAATATTGTAATTGATTCATAGAATCCTTTGCAAATCACAGCTCCAAGTATATTGAACCTTGGGCTGTTTGGAAATTATAAAATCGTTAACCTCCTGGCTGTTTATATAGCCATAATGATTAACGTCAATTACATTATGAGGTTGAATGAAAATCTCCTGTTTGTAAATTTGGGCTGATTAGTGAGGGGAGTTGTGTTTACACTACCAACTTTTTTCACTGTGTTGTCCTTTGCAACCGGGTATTCATCCAAACTCAGTTAAACTTAAATTAACCGCCCAAAATTTGGGTTGGTATTTACACCTTGTTGATCTGTCAAAAGTAATTTTGACCTCAAGGTTGGCTGTCTTTTTGCGGTTTAGTTCGTTCCTGTTTCATTAAACGCCATTTTCCCGGCGACATTCATAGGGCTTTGATCGGTAACTTCATATTTACTATTTTTTAAGATTTTATTAATATCACTTATAATGCTACCTAAAGTTAAAATCAAAGCTTAATATCCATTAAATAGTTGGAAGTTATTTATGATTTTCTTGGTTCTTACTCACTTATTAACATAAAATAACATAGAATTTACTTTAGACCACATGGTCATTTGCTGTGCTAATTTTTTACAAGTTCATATATGTTGTTAGTTGCTTAACTGTTTATACAAGATCAGCGTATTATGTCCATTTACTTAGTTTCATTCACATGTTTGTTAATAACATTGACTGCTACATATCTTTTTAAGGTAACAATTAACATCGTTTCCATGATTGTGTGGTTCTCATATTGTAATAATTTTTTAGATGAACTGATGATGCTTTCAAAACTCGAAAGCGAAACGTCTTCAAAATAGATAAAATAGCCTATCAACTTTGTATTTTATTTCTCCACCTAGAGACCGATATAAGAACCCACCACTCGTCTGAATGATCCTTATATATATATTGGATTGACGGTCGTACTCCTTTTTCCGATATATATATATATATATATATATATATATATATATATATATATATATATATATATATATATATATATATATATATATATATATATATATATATATATATATATATATATATATATATATATATATATATATATATATATATATATATATTATATTATATATCAATACAAAATTATTTCAATAAATAATTTATAAAATTATCAGGTATAGTGGTCTCTATTAAAAATCTTTGTTTTTTCTAAAGAAACTCAATATTTCGCTATTTATTTTATAGCTTCATCAGGAGTACACTGTAAAACAATTTTAATATTACAAAAATGGCGTACAAATATATTTAAAAAACACAGAAATTAAAAGGTTTCACATATAAAAATTGACATTGAAGTATGTAATAAATGTCATGATTAAATTGTCTTAAGCACGTTAGTTACAGTAATATGATAAAAAAATTTAAAATGACATTAGGTGTAAAAACAAAAATAGCAATAAAAGAAACGTTAGAAGAATGATATTTCTTTGATGAATTATTAAGGTTGTTGTTATGAAGGTGAATATTAGCTATTTTCAATATTTATAAATTTTGTTTAATATATTACAATTAACAGTAAACGGAAACTGGACAGTTACTTAACTGTCCAGTGCCTGTTTTATAATTTAAAGTGTTTTCATTTTTGTTGATGTGATACATCTCAAGAAATAATCTACTTTTGTAGTTATCACCTGTGCCAAATTGTATTTTTACGCCATTTTTGAAATTTTAAAATTGTTTTACAGTGTACTCCTGATGAAGCTATAAAATAAATAGCGAAATATTCAGTTTCTTTAGAAAAAACAAAGATTTTTAATAACCACTATACCTGATAATTTCTACATATTTATATCTACATAACCATAGAAACCACAATAAGTTAAAAAGATAAAGATCACGACATGTCTTTGATACAATTCTTTAACTACCTTCCTATACACAATAACTAATTTTATTAATACTACACGGAACTAACATTTCTAAATGTATATAAACTTAAGTAACTTTATGTATGTAATAAATTTTATTATTATTATTAAAGTGTACTTGAAAAGTACTAAAAATGAAAGTAATTTTATTCCAAATAACTATTATTAATCTAACCCAATGCTTATTCCCAAACCTAACAGTAAATCGTAAATACAGTTTGAATTAATTTGAATCCGGACCTGCCCGCCGCCATATTAGTGTAGACAATCAGTCAAAATAAGTGGTCCCATTTATTAAATGCAGAAATATCGTTTGTGTCATATCCCCTCTCTTACATATCTCTGGTCTCACGCAAATACAGATGATACAAATGAGTATTTTTCGGTAACAGTTACGTTACGTTTCGGTTCCATGCTCGTACCTGTTTCAAATACTAGTTACTTTTTAACCTAGTATTTTTTACATATTTGTACTCCACGTCTATTCCAGACGCAGGTCGCAGTCTGTAAGGAGGGCAATTATTAACGGAAAAACGAAATCGCTTGAAAGCCAATAAATTAGAGCAATTATTAGTTTTAAGTGTTAATTCAAATTTTTTCTAATATTTTACATATAATTTTAAGTTATATTTTGTATTTTGTTATTTTTTTAAACAATCTCATTTGTTTTTTTTTATTTTTGTGTTAGGTACACTTATCTAGTTTATTTTAGTAAATAATATGTATATTTTAAGAATTACATTTTTATTTAAATAAATATGTTTTACCATAAACAAAATAGTTATTTTATTATAATACAAAATATAAATGGGACTCCACGCCACCCGTAAAAATAAACAAGAGGCATCAATAAGTATCGTTTACAATGTTATATGGGTCCTATTATCCCATATCAAATGTAACGTTTATGCTTTTTTTAAATTTTCAATATATTAAGAAGTTATTTGCACACGCAGAAAATTTATATACTTTTTTATTTTAGTTTCATGAGAAATATATGTTACAACACTCAAACAAAATTAAATTAAAATACTTCTAGAATAATATAGTAAAAATAAGGAACCAATATTATGACAGATTTAATACGTTTAATTTCACATCTTGCATACACCACCGTTAATAATCCCGACATCCGAACCGCCAATCCTAAGTACCTACAAACTAGAAATATTACCTACCCAAAAAATGCAACTGATTCCTGTGCGTATCGGTATCGGTATCCAAAAGTATTCCTAATACCAATACCAAAATATCGATAACAAAGCGCAGCGCAGATATCGAGTATCGGCGTTATTGTGTTGTGTACAGTAACAGTACCAGTTACAGTTACCAGGGATACATTCTGTGTCGCGTCGCGTCGTTGAACAAATATCTAGATGGAACTGGTACTAGTATTTTAGAAAACCGGTAACTGTTACGTTACGTTATATATGCTCATACCTATTACCAAATTCTTGTTACTAGTATTTCGTATCATCTCTACACGCAAAGCTCCTTCCGACCGTTCCAACTAAAATTGTGATCGCCCAGTGACGGTTTCGTGACGATAATTTCAGTAATCTGGCAAATGCATGTACTGGTTGGGATGACTTGCGCACTAGGATTTTATTCTACTTCTTTAAATTTATTGGGCCTAGATTAACTTTGATTTATATTAAAACTGTAAATTTGTTCAGAAAAAAGAAGTTAGGTTAATGATTTTATCAGGTGCTTATGATATACTTGTTTTTTGTTATTTATAACTTTATAAATATGACTGACGACGAGGGAATTAGTGATTTTTCTGATTATTATAGTAGTGAGGATGATTTGGAGCTATTACCCGAATCTAGGGTGAAAAACCAGAATTATTTAGATAAATTGTCACCAAATTATGTCAGTTGTCAGGAAATCGTTCCAACATCAAGCAAATTCTACTAAGATCACCACTTAAATATCTATAGGGTATTCGGTAAAAAGAGTATAAGTCAAAAATGGTCAAAATATTATTTTTGTCGAATAAGACTATAAAGGACTATATCTTTACCTTGGTATTAATAGATCAAGTCAATATGCTATATATAAAATTGTTTGGTCTTTTTAGTACAACTAGTTAAATAAACTTTTAATTTGGTAAAAACAGTTTATGACAACTTATACTGTTTGTCCACTTCGAGGTTGTGAACTATTCTTGGCTCTAAATAGTATATGTCGACATGTAGATGATTATATTGACGATGATGAAAACTATATGCCGGATAACATTGCTGACTCTAACAGTGCTGTAGAAGAAAAAATAGAATCTGTTCCAAATAATAGGTCTGAAAATGCCGAGAGCAGATCAAAATCAGGTAATACGAATATTAGTTCCAACATTGAAGGAGTTTATTCACAAAAAAAAGACTGAAACGTAAAAGAAATCGAAACTTTGGAAAAAATTATGTAACAGCAAAAAATAAGGTAAAACTAGCACGCTAAATGAAAAATCTAAAATAAATGCAATAACAAAATTTCAGAAGATATACAAAAAAATCTATTCGACGAATATTGATATATAGTAATCGCAACAAACATGGTGCATAAATTATTAACTCCAAACCACCTAAAACCACTAGAAGAAGCACTTTAGATCGGGATAAAGTAAAATTTCGCAAAGTGACATGTTTTTCATATAAATATGAATGGCGCTAAAATTCAAGTTCGTAAAAAATGTTTTATGAGCACATTTGATGAGACAAATATGTTTATTACACTAGCTTTTACAAATAGGAATTCAAATACTTCAGAGAGAATCACTGATGACCAGCGAGATCGTGATGCTTCTGTTAACAAGCATAATAAAGAAACTATTAATACAGTGAAGTCCCACATACATTCTTTTTCCCATATGAATCTCATTATACTCGACGAGAAAGTAGTAAATTGTATTTGCCATGCCATCTTAATTTTCAAAAAATGAATCACCTGTCTCTAGACCTATCTATGAAAGAGAGTTCCATAAAATGAACATTTCATTTAAAAAACCTAAAGAAGATACGTGCCATAAATGTAATGTGCTGAGTAATATACTCAAAGTTACTGAAAGCGAAAATATTTTTTTTTTATTTAAAATTAACGTGTCTCGACAGCTTATGGTCATTGACACGGGTACAGTAGTTTACAACATTATACATATTTTATATAGGTATAGGTACAAGAATTTAATATGAACATTTTTTTTTTATAGAAAGGTTAGAACAATAAAGCTTATCACTATGCACTGTTTATATTAGCTGAAATAAACTTGTTTCTTTTAAAAATCTAAGAACACTGTCAAAACGGTTTGGAACACTGAGAATGTCTTTTAGATTTCCTTTTAGGCTGTGCTTGTTTCTGGAAGAGTCATACTGGCAGCAGTCCACTATCACGTGTTTGATGGAAAGGACGTTATTACAGTAGTGGCATACTGGAGGGTTTTCTGATGCCATAAGGTATCCATGTGTGAGACGTGTATGCCCTATTCGTAGTCGGTGAATAACTGATTTTTCTTTCCTGTACATAGAGGTGATATTGACGCGAGATAAGTTGGGCTGAACTTCATGGAGCTTAGTTTTTGTTTTACTCCACAGGTCCGCCCATGAGCTGAGGATTTTTTGTTTTATCAATATTTTAAGATCCGTATGGATTTGGACCTCTTGGAAGGCTATGTCAGAAGAACATGCTGCTTTAGCGGCTTGGTCTGCTTTTTCGTTTCCCAATATACCAACATGAGATGGAGTCCAGATCATTATGACTTTTATGTTAGCAGAATATAGTTGGTTACAGATAGTGTGGATTTCCTGGACTAGTGGGTTTTTCGAGAAAATGCATCTTATTGAATAAATCGAGGAAAGAGAATCAGTGCAAATGGCGATTTTTATGCTTTCATTTGAAGTAGGACGGATTGAAGTCTTTAATGCTTGGAGTATTCCATATAATTCTGCGGTATAGATACTACAACTTTTAGGCAATCGCACAGAGCTTATTGTCGTCGTCAGTGTGGACACAGCGGAGCCACAACAGTCTTCATTCTTGGACGCATCGGTGTATAAAATTTCATCAAATTGTGTTAAGTTAAGGATGTTTTGGAAGGATTTTCTAAGGATTAAGTTTGGGGTTTCTGTTTTGTCGAATCTGCCTAAATCTGTATTGAATATTGGAAGATTGTGCATCCATGGAGCTGTCTTGGGGGTAAAAATAGAAGTAGTATTGGAGAGGTTGATGGAATCTAATAAAGGAGATAATATTTGTGGTAATGTGAGAGACTGATTGGAAGCGTTTACTGGGGGAGGTTCTATGAGATTGATTAGATTTATTACCGGGTTACTTGGGTTTGTTGATATTCTTACAAAGTATGAAAGTAGAAGCTGCTGCCTTCTTAGATGGAGTGGTGGCTCTGAAGATTCAACGCACAGACTTTCAGCGGGGCTTGATTTGAAAACACCGAGGCATAGTCGTAGGATGTATTTTGAATCGTGTTTAGAGACTTTAGTAGGGAGCTACTAGATGTCATATAAAGAATACTGCCATAATCTAGCTTAGAGCGAATTAACGCTCTATATATTTTAAGAAGAGATTCTTCGTCAGCTTCCCAAGAGAAGCTAGCAAGAGATTTAAGTAAATTGATTCTTTGGGTACAGTTTCCTTTAAGTTTCTGAATATGCTGTCTCCAGATAAGCTTTTTATCAAAGGTGATACTGTAATGTGAGCGTAGCAAGTGAGTGAGAAGTTGAATTAAAGGGCTAAGTAGCATATAAAAGATAATAATTATTCGAGATAATTATTATATATTCCAAATCAAATAAGGGATAATTATTACAGTAAAATTTTCATTTTAAATCCCACAAAGAAATTGACCTAGTTATTGCATTGTTTGTTAATTGTTTAAACATAGAAAAGCACGTCAAACAAAAAACTGTTATTGTAATGCAATATAGGACCCACAAGTCAACGAAAACACGACCTTGGCACTATAACCGGTATTGAAAACATGAGCTCGATAAAAACTGGAAAACGGGGACAGCCAAGGCAGTAGTCAGTCAGTCAGTATTGGATATACGACGGAAGCGGTCCGTAGTAGCGGGCAGCTGTGCCTGCCCGAGGCAGTAATTGCCTCCGGGAGCGTCCAGTACGCGAACAGTACGAGACAGTCGGTGATTCTCCTGGAGACGCGTATCATCTGGCATAGTATCGCGTGTAGTCCGGTTATTGTGGCAGCTCGAAAGTTCGCAACCCTCAACTGACCGAGTTCCAGAAGACTGAACGTGTCGTGGTTGAAAGCCCAAATATACACATAAGGTAACAGATTTCTTTATACTAACCTGTGTAATTATATTAGTACAACTGTCAACTCTTCACTATCTTGCTACATCGTCTCCCGACGCGCAGAATAACGTGTTAACGATTGTATTAGTAACTTCAGGGTAGATTCAATATATTGTTGACTCTAATTTGGTTTTTGTTTAATGTTCCTTTCGTCCGACTCACTAGAGACTAGGAGAACACGAGATTCTGCGTATGCATATCTCCGGCTTCAAAAATAAGCCGCATAACTCCATTCTTTACAGGACCTTATACATAGAAGTCCTTAATTCCCTTACCCCCTAATCCCGAACTTTTCTCCACTTCTCGTAAATCTGTCCCACGTTGTATTATTTTACAGTGGTGACAGCGGAGTCGCCTCATATTATTACACTGGTGACAGCGGCGTCTCGCCTCTGGTTACCACATTTGTGACAGCCGGTCCCGGTTTGGGGGAATTTCGGATAATAAGGATAATTAAGTCACTTCTTCAGTATCCTTGTAAACTTTTGCAAGTTTTGTAGCTATAAGAAGCCTTCATCGTTTCATTTCGCCAGTGTCATTCCAATTTTTTTTCTTCTCTTTCCTAAGACGACAACAGATTAAAGAAACAGTGAGGTATCCAGTAAATATTGTGTGGAGTGCAGGACTCCCTTTTCCGGAAGAAAATCCTTTTTCTCTCTTGGTTATATAAACTTGTTAGTGGTTTTACACAAATTATTCGTATATAGTAGATTTTTTTGTCTTGTATCACTAGAAAATGACCTCATATCAATTTTAGGATATATGTGAAGAGATGACAAGTACAAATTTTTTCAAAAAAAAATACATACTAACACATTATATGATGTTCTCTATATAATTGTTTTTTTAATTACCATAATATTGCACAAAAAAAAATATAAACTATAGAGTCTAACAGGTTTTATGATACATAAGTATAACAGAAATTATTAATTATTAGTTGAATATAAGAATGAAATATAATTGATTCAAGAAATAACCATTATTGTTCTATTTAGTAGTTGAAAATACAGAATTTAAGTTAGTAGGTCAAGATCAAGTTCATTTAAGTGTACGAGTTTATTGCCTTTCAAAAAGCGCAAAATATAAATTCTTTGAGTATTATTTTACTAATTAACTGTTTACATATCAAATTCTATTTTTTATTGAAACAAGTAAGCCAAACAATCATATGATTTTGTTGCTGATGCGTGGTGAAAGTATGTATATTTGACCATGAAAATGCACAGCGACGGATAGGAAAATATTACGTTATGGCATAAAATGTTCGGTTAGCAAATTCTTTAAGTGATATACACTAAGAAATTAGATATGACTTTGTTTAATTAATTAAGGTAAATTGGAATATTTGGATTTATAAATAACGTTTCATTTGTAAAAAGGAAAAGAATTTAATAGAACTTAATTTTTCAAAAAATAAATACTAACACCTTAGTTGATATCTGAGTATTTATTGATTGATCGATTATTATTTGATTTGATTAATTGATATTTTGTATAGATTTGTTTTTTAAACTTCGGCAGCGTATATTTCTAAGTTCTTTTATTTTAACAAAAATTTAATTCTTTATACAATTGTTGGTTAACTTCATAAATTGGCACATCATACGGAGATGGACATATAAACAAAAAGGGAAAAGAATTTAATGGAGCTTTGGAACATAATTGACCGTGGCGTCAGAAAATCTTTTTCAATATTTTGGAATGATTTCCACGAACATATGAGTTCGGGAATGGATTCATTATGAAAGAGTCAAGATTTTGTAGGAGTAGAGCTTGCATCGCATGGAAAATGCATAGAAGCACGTAAAGTGGTTCTTTGGGCTGTGGCCATATTTAAAGAAAATTTAAATGGGATGTAGCGTCAGAAAATCTTTTTCACTATTTTGGAATGATTTCCACGAACATATGAGTTCGGGAATGGATCCATTATGGAACAGTCAAGATTTAGTAGACGTGGAGCTTGCATCGCAAGGAAAATGCATAGAAGCACGTAAAGTGGTTCTTTGGGCTGTGGCCCATATTTAAAGAAAATTGAGTCGAATCGTTGTCAACGTCCTAGAGTGATTTTGACAAACGTAACTTGCGAGACACGAGGAGACTTGCTACAGTTTATGTACCAGGAAAAAGTGCAAATTGGACAGGAAGACCTAAGGGCCTTCACTGAAGCACTGAATCGTTGCCAAGGCAAGGACTCGCTGTAAACGGAAAAGTTATAGCAGTTACTATCGTTTAAAGTAACATTATAGAGACTTTGGACGAAGAAGGTACTCTGAATATATAAGAGTTTAAACCAGTTTCTTTGCTTGAGACAAAGAAGCAGAACCGCAAAGAAAAAGGAATAATCAGTGGACACATGTGGGATGCCACAGAAATAGAGGCATATCTCACACAGCATGCGAAAGTGAATACAGTGCCAGAAGTATATTTTTTTACAGGAATGTGGTCAAGCTGTATATAGTTCGACCTTAAGGGGTGAAACTTACGTCAAGTAGGAGGCTGCTAAGAGGATAATCTAGGGTGGTACTAGAATCCCAACCCGCTAAGAGTCCCGCGGCTTCAGCACGACAATACAGTATCTACAGGATGTAATAAAAACGCAAAACGAATCTGGAATTGTGATTTTCGTTAATAAAGTAAATGGAAAAGTGAAGAAAAAGAAGAGTTATAATTAATACCTTCCACATGTTACAGGAAGGATATGGAAGAATAAATAGGATATATAGTACAGAAATATAAGGAGAATATTATTTCTGGAACGAATTAGGAAGAAATGTTGGGACATATGTGAAATGTGAAGAGATGCGACGACTACCAGGGGCATGAGCACTCAAAATTGTACAGAAATATAAGAGAATATTATTTCTGGAACGAATTAGGAAGAAATGTTGGGAAATATGTGAAATGTGAAGAGATGCGACGACTGCCAGGGGCACGAGTACTCAATCGGAAACCCATGCACCAGACATGGATGAAAATGGAAAAAAAATGTATAAGAAAACACAGGGAGTATGAAAAAAGGAAACCCATGTACACGGACATGGATGAAAAATGAAAATAGTGTATAGAAAAACACAGGAGAATATAAATATATAAAATTTGAATTTGAGATAATTTGAAGATGGAGACAAGGTATATTTGAGAGACTTAAGTAGCACGACAGGTCTTTCAAAGAAGTTACAGGAAAAAATGGTACTATCCATACCATTTCAAATCATAGAAAAATTTGGACCAGTGACATATGCAGTAAGTACAAAAAAAGGAAAAAAAATAGAAAGGTAGTGTACGTCAATAGGTTAAAGAAATATTACGAGAATAAAACAATTGATTATTCCACGGAGGAAGAAGAAGGAGTTGACCCTTCTTAGGTGGCAACACTGCCATTATGGGGACCAGGAACCCCAATTAACAAACAGCAGAGAAGAAGAAAAGGAAGTCAGGGAGACACCAGCCAACCAAAAAGATCAGAACGAATAAAGAATAGTGTGAAGTTTGTATAGTTCTAATTTATTTGTCTTTATTCTAATTTATTGTCTATAATCTAATTTATTAAAACTCACGATAACTAATTACGAATTTATTAAAGTCTTTATTAATTCTAATTTATATTACAAATAATAATTTATGTTTCGTTACATTTAAATATCGCGGTTGCCGAGCTTCTTATCACTGCCTGCCAAATAAAAATCTTTCATTTATATACACAACTGTGTCATCTAGAGAATTCGGCGGACTTCTTGAATAGTCTCGTATTTTGGTGAAGGCGCTCGACTTGTTTTTCAACCTCGAGACGTGGATGACTCACCAAAATTAGTGTCTAGAGATTTCTGGTAAACAACTGGTAGCTAAGCTCAGGTATATTTTGACCTACAAATTACGAGAATCAATAAAAAGAATTAGTCATAAAATATTTACAGTTCTATATGCCATAACATTTAAAATCGTAACATTGCCCCCCTCTTAAAAGATGGTTCCTCCTGGAACCTTGTCGGGACTGGAACTGGAACGACATGCTGATATCGGCAACTGGACCCTCTTTTACAACTTCCAGTTGTATAGAAATGACAAGGGACGGTTTTCTCTCCGCAGCAGTAACTATGCGGATTGCAACAGACTAACACCTGGACTTCGGTGTCTTTAAAGACTTCCTCCACCATGTTTCGTATAACCCTCCAATCTAATTGGCGGCACTCCAACTTTGGCATGGCTAACTTTTGCACGTCGGACTCTAGTACGTGCTCTCTCAACTGAAGTAAGGCTTCCCATACATCTCGGTAGGTAGGTTGGTCACGGGCAGTGTCTTTTGTTACCAGGTAGAAAAGGTAACGTGATGCATCTTGAAGTTTCAAGGTTTTACCAGGAGCTGGCACTTGGCATTGAAGTTCTGCAACTCGACCAAACTTCCTTCGAAAGACGGATGCCAACCCTGGTGCATCTTTGATACTGGCCGGGATGGTAAGGGCCAGTGAGTAGTCATCGGGAAGCGCGAGTAGATCTTGCCTTTCTTCAGTGGTAACACCATGTCTTGCTTTACCGGTACCTCCATAGGCACCCATGAATTCCTCAAACGTGAGGTCAGACACATCTTGGACTTGGTTTACTTCCACTTCTTCATCTACGTCGTGGTCACCCTCGAAAGACGCCAGCCGGTTATGGTGTACTATCATCGGCTTTCCTCTCGGAATCTTGCTTATTCGGTAAATAACATCATTGATCTTCTCCATAATGAGGTATGGACCTTCCCAAAACTGCTGCAATTTGGGAGAACAACCTTTTCGCTTTTTGGGGTTATAAAGCCAGACTTTATCGTTCTTCTTAAAACACCCCTTTTCGGCTTGCGTATCGTACCGTTTCTTCATTCGGTCACTAGCGATCTGGAGATGGGAACGGACCAACTCGTGTACATCGTCCATTCTTCTTCGTAATTCGATCACATAATCTTCACCTGCTACATCTTCTCCAGGTCGACACCCAAACTCTAGATCACAAGGTAGTCGCATCTCGCGTCCGAATAGGACTTTGGCTGGTGTCTGGCCTGTTGATTCATTAACAGCAGATCTGTAGGCCATTGTGAAGAACGGGAGATATTGGTCCCAGTCTCGCTGATGATCGGACACCATCTTTGTCAAATACTTGCCAACTGTTCTATTCATTCGTTCTACCATACCATCCGATTGCGGATGATAAGCCGTAGTCCTTGTTTTCTTCATACCTAGTCTATCACATATTCCTTGGAATAAATCGCTTTCGAAGTTCCTGCCTTGGTCACTATGGATCTCCAAAGGCACTCCAAATCGGCTGATATATTCTTGGATCAACTTATCTGCAACGGTGGCCGCCTTCTGGTCTGGAAGTGCGTAAATCTCGACCCACTTAGTGAAGTAATCCATTACTACCAACATGTACTTGCCTCCATTATCACTTTCTGGAAACGGCCCAGCAATGTCCAAAGCTATTCTTTCAAACGGGCTTCCAACGTTATATTGTCTCATAGGAGCTCTCCTTTTTCGATAAGGCCCGTTACTCGTAGCACAAATAGTACATTTCTTACACCAGTCTTTTACATCGTCGGAACTGTTCATCCAATAAAACCGTTCCCGAATTCGCTGAAGGGTCTTCTTCACACCAAAATGCCCTCCTGATGGACTGTCGTGTAACTGACGAAGTACTTCGGCTATTCTGCTCTTTGGAATCACCAACTGTCTTCTCTTCTCTGAACCGTCATCATTTTCCAGGACTCGTTTGAGCAAGCCATCTTCCATGATAAATGAGTCCCACTGGGCCCAATACGTCTTAACTACTGAGCCTAGGTTCGATATTTCTTGCCAAGGTGGTCGACGGTTTTCCTCTTTCCATTTTCGGATTTTCTGTATAACTGGATCTCTCTCTTGTTCTTCCCTGATCTTGGTAGGCGTCCAGTCGTCGTGGACCACCGTCGTTCTTAGCACTGCTGCTTCCTTGGATTCCGTTTTGTTGCAGTGAGAACACTCTGCTGGGCATGGCCTTCTGGAAAGAGAATCAGCGTTTCGGTGGCTAACTCCGGCCCGGTGCTCAATCTTAAAATCATATTCTTGGAGTCGTTCGATCCACCTGGCTATCTGACCCTCTGGATTCTTAAACTGCATCAACCACTTAAGGGCGGCATGGTCGGTTCGGATTAAAAACTTCCTTCCATAGAGGTATTGATAGAAGTGCTCTACTGATTTCACTACTGCCAGAAGTTCTCTTCTCGTGACGCAATAATTCCGCTCAGGTTTTGAGAGAACTTTACTGAAATATCCAAGGACTCTTTCCTGTCCTCCCTGAATCTGGGACAGCACTCCTCCAATTCCCACATTACTTGCATCTGTATCTAAGATGAACTCTCCTTCTGGCAGTGGATACCCTAAAATCGGTGCTGTGATTAAATGCTTTTTTAAGGTCTCAAAGGCATTTTGGCAGTCTACATCCCAGCGGTATTCTCTTGCTTCCTCTGTAAGTCGCGTTAATGGTTTAGCGATATCTGCAAACTTCTTAATAAACCTCCGGTAATAAGTACATAGTCCAAGAAAACTTCTCACTTGATGTTTGTCAGTTGGTTTTGGCCATTCCTTAATGGAATCGATTTTTCCCTTATCCACGGCCACTCCTTCTTTACTGACTATATGACCCAGATAATTGACTTTACCTTGAAATAGCTGGCACTTCTTGGGTTTAACATCAATTGGGCAGCTTTAAGTCGATTAAAAACGTTTTCTAAATTCTTCAGATGGTCCTCAAATGTCTCCCCCAAGACGATTATGTCGTCTAGATAAACTAGGCACGTTTTCCAAGATAACCCTCTCAACACATTTTCCATAAGTCTCTCAAATGTCGCAGGAGCGTTACAAAGTCCAAATGGCATAACGTTGAATTGCCATAATCCAGATCCTGTGGTGAAGGCTGTCTTTTCTTTATCTACCGGGTCCATTTCTACCTGCCAGTATCCAGACTTCAAATCCAAAGTAGAAAATAATTTACTTCCAGCCAATGTGTCTAATGTGTCATCAATCCGAGGCAGAGGATAACTATCTTTCTTGGTAACGTTGTTCAGCAAACGGTAATCCACACAGAACCTCGTTGTTCCGTCTTTCTTCTTAACCAGGACTACCGGAGAGACCCATGGGCTCGTAGAAGGTTCTATCACCCCGTCTTTCTTCATTTCCTGAACAATCGTTTCAGCTTCCTCTCTTTTCGCCTGTGGTAATCGTCGAGCTGTTTGACGAATTGGCTTAGCATTACCAGTATCAATTCTATGCTTAACAACGGTAGTTCTTCCCGTCTTTCCTCCTTTCGGTACGAAAATATTACGATACTGCCGAAGAAATTCCCTTAATTTCCTTTTCTCAATCTGATTCAGAGACTGTCCAGCAACTGCAACCATTTGATCAAATTTGTCGTTGGAATTATCAGACGTTGTCGTCTGACGGATTATGGATGTCACAGGTACACAAGTTCCTACTTTTGTCTCTTTCTTGATGGTCACTGGGTAGTCATTGACATTGATAAGTCTAACAGGAATTTCTTTAGCCGAGGTCACCAATTCCTTTCCAATTATGATTCCACGGCCAACTTCGTCGTCATGGTTCCAAGGCTCCATCATAACAGGTGACCCTTCGTCCACAATTCCCTGTAGCCGCGCTACTATGATTGTTTCACTTCTCGCAGGCACGACTGTATCTTCTTTAACGGCTGCTTGCATAGTGTTGTCATCATGTGGATGGAGAAATACCTCCTCGTTACCAACTTTGATTACCTTATTCTTAAAATCCAATTGGAATCCATGCGTATTCATTACGTCCATTCCTAATATAACATCCTCTTCGATGTCAGCAACTATAACAGTATGGACGAACTTTTCTGCTCCAATTCCTAATTGTACCTGGATTTCTCCATGAATGTTGGCATTTTCCCCTGTGGCGGTCCGAAGTCGCAACCTCGTTGGTAACAGTTTCTTTCGGCTGTTTATAACTGTCGGGCGTATAATGGTTCTGGTCGCTCCAGTATCCACCAACAACGTATGCTTTTTACCATTTATTTCTCCATCTACATATACACTATCTTCACGACATTTCAAAGAAGCTATTAGTATCAGAGGGTCTTTGGTAAAGTTCTGGGTCGAAGCTGCTCCCCTAAGGCCGACGCGTTCTGGTTTTGTCGTCGGTCTTATGGTCTTCGTTTTCTTGTGTGTCATGCTTTTTATCATATTAAAGAGCTGGTCAAGTTTATCTTCATCTCCTTCCTCTTTTACAGTCCTAACTTTGCTATACCCGCCAGAGGCCTGCGTAGCTGACTCGTATTCGAGGGCGGCAGATAAGACATCCATCAGCGTCTTGTGACGAGCTAATCGTAGTGTTCTCTGCATCTCATGATCACGAAGACCATCAATAAACGTTTGAACGGCCAATTTTTCCATCATGTCTTCGGGAGCTGTTGGATAAGCATATCGCACTAATCTGGCGATATCTACTTCATATTCTTGAAGAGCCTCATCTTTCTTTTGTCTTCGATTTTTGAGCTGCGACTGATATACATGCTCCAAGTGTTCGTGGCCATATCGCATATTTAACCTCTTCTTCAGTTGTTCGAAATCATCCGTCTCCTCTACGGCTATGGTCTGGAGCACATCTAAGGCATCTCCTCGAAGAGCGATAGTCAGGTTTACAGCCTTTTCTTTTTCAGACCATCCATTCGCTCTTGCAGCTGATTCGAACTGTTTCATGTAGTTGTTCCATGATGATTTTCCGTCGAAAGTTGGAACTTTAACATGAACAGAAACTCCACATCCTTCAAATTTCGGCCGCGTTTCCAACTTACATTTCGTCTCGTCTTCTTTTATCTCTACCGGATCTAAAGCTACCGTATTAATTGGTGGTAGCACTCTCGTGTTAGTTATCATGGTCTCTAACTGTTTGATTTTCTCTTCAACTTTATCAAATGTTTTAGAGACTTCTTCAAACTTCTCACTATTCTGAATACATATTTCTTTAATTATTTGAGAAGTCTCGTCAAATCTTCTAGCAACATTTTCAAATTTCTCGTCATTTTGTCTAGCTACTTCTTTAATAATTTGAGACGTTTCATTGAACGTTTTGGAAACATTCTCATCATTTTTTCTAGAACTCTCTTCGATCATTTGTGAGACATTCTCAAATTTTCCATCGATTATTTTAGTTAAAACGGCTTCTTCTGCTGACTGGAACTGGAATGTCTCTGGGTCGTCTCCATTCTTGTTGAGAACAGTCTTCAGTCGTTCTTGGAGGATCTTCTTGGACCCGCTGCAGTCTTCATCGCGTTCTTCTAGTTGCTCACGCAACTGTTTCACTGAAAGTTCTACTAGCAGCATCTTTGGTCAGGCACACACGTACTTTTTAAATGTTCTTTCGTACAACGATCACTACTGAACTACGCGGATGTTCCCGACGAACAATACCTTTCAAAAGTTCAAAAGTCTTTTTCAAAAATCAAATTAAATTTATCTACGATCCCACTTTTTCTGACACCACTGTGAAGTTTGTATAGTTCTAATTTATTTGTCTTTATTCTAATTTATTGTCTATAATCTAATTTATTAAAACTCACGATAACTAATTACGAATTTATTAAAGTCTTTATTAATTCTAATTTATATTACAAATAATAATTTATGTTTCGTTACATTTAAATATCGCGGTTGCCGAGCTTCTTATCACTGCCTGCCAAATAAAAATCTTTCATTTATATACACAACTGTGTCATCTAGAGAATTCGGCGGACTTCTTGAATAGTCTCGTATTTTGGTGAAGGCGCTCGACTTGTTTTTCAACCTCGAGACGTGGATGACTCACCAAAATTAGTGTCTAGAGATTTCTGGTAAACAACTGGTAGCTAAGCTCAGGTATATTTTGACCTACAAATTACGAGAATCAATAAAAAGAATTAGTCATAAAATATTTACAGTTCTATATGCCATAACATTTAAAATCGTAACAATAGACTAGGCAAGATGCCCGAAAGAAAATGTTGCGGCATATTCCACAAAACGAAAAAGAAAGGATGGAACACATACAACAGAATAATAAACAAGAATGAGACAGCAATAATAACACAGAGCGATGAGGACACAGACATGTTTTTCGACGCAATAGATGAATAGCGAAAAATATCAAAACAACTTTAAGAAAAGTTGAAAGCTTGGTATTACAAGAGACGGCCGCTCGAATAATACTAAAGTTTTAACAAGTAACAAAGAACAAAACACAGGTAATATAAGCATTCATAGTCAAATATTAGCACAGTTCAATGAAAATATTTTTTTTTAAACATAATAGTACAACATAACTAAAAGCAAGTTTTAAGAAAGAGAAATAAGTAAATTAATTTAAAGTTTATAGGGGTCTAAGCTGCTGTTGATTAGTAAAAACAGGAGACTGGATCGGTAAGATACCATACGCCAATCCTTTATTGCTATGTCAAAACTGATTGACAGACTTGAATTCCTATCAACTAACAAAGTAGTATAAAGATTGAGTCAGAGCACTGGTAAATATAAACAACTAATACAGGTCAAGTGTAGAAAACGTTTTTTAATTAAATAAAAACAAAATATTGTAGTTTATAACAGACACCAAGAGTTCATTACATCAGTCAATATCAAATTTCATTAACAATGTGAGGATGAAATATCAGAATCAGCAAAACGTAGTTTAATAGCCTTGAAACATAAATATCATAACACTGAAAACAGGTCATTGTGTTTGACGAGAAATCAAAATAAATTTCACCTTTGAATTATTTTAAAAAGATTTGGGAAAGAGTGAGAAATATTACAATAATTTCTGACACTTTATTAAGAGTAAATATAGTAATTAAAATATTTTTCAAATAAGGAAAATTCGTTACACATACGTAACTATATACAATAAGTGATGACAAGTTGAGAATTAAAAATATATGACTCTAATATACAGGGTGTATATATAACAGAAAGATGATATATTAAATTGTAAATATTTAAAAAGTACAAGTCCCAATCATTAACATATTAATATTGGTTTAGATATCAATTTATTTATCAGTTTATAGTCATTAGGCACAATAATATGCAATACAATGTAGGTTAGCTTATAAGTCAGATGTAGGTAAAGCTATCGCTATAATTGTCTGCAATAAGCAGCTATACATGTATTTATAGGTTAAGGTGCGTTTGGACTTACGCGTAAAAAGTACTAATGCGAACTAAAGTCTGCTTACGGGAGTGCGACCGTTCGGGAAGTAATAACAGTGCGATTTGTGACACTGGAGAGACTCATGTTTCACTGTTTGATATACAGCCACACGTCCATAGTCGATTGAGGACTAGACAGCTACATCAAGAAGATAGGAGCAGAAGAATGCTGAAATATACACCGCTACCGATCGATACAACTCTACAAGAAGACGACAACTAAATCCACCTACGAGAAGGAGTAACATGCTCATTCATCAACGGCTGTTGCTTCGACTCTACAGTAGGCGAAATAACATGGAAAAACAATACAATGACAACAGTTGTGAAAGTCAATGGTCACAACTTTACAGAGGGCACGTTGAAAAGATCACTAACAAATAATCACTAGAAGAATTGGTAATAGTAGAACAAGATAAAAACATATTTGCTCTAATGCTACACAAAAGGGCTATAATATGTAACACAGAAGTATGGCAAACTGAACACCCCCGAATCCTAATAAATTTCCTTGTAAACAAAATAAATCCTTGTATGCCACTCCTACCCCAAAACGTAGACCTAATGACCTACATTAATAGAAAATTCCTTTATACCCAACAATCCTACCAAAGAGAAATAGAAAACCTATACTTAGACAAAGTACTACGACGATGCCAAACAAAGAGAAATTTAAAAAAAAAACAGATTACTAATGGCCCCATCCTTACCTTACGCTGTCAGTCAACTCATGCAGAACAGGCCAGAGTACACATGCAGCAAACACATACCAGATACCAATTTAGCAGAAGTATAATGCGACAAAGCAAAGCAGTATCAACCTAAGACGACCACCCAGCAAGGACAAACCAATGGAGGCAGACAGCAGCAGTAACGCATCAATATAGTTAACTAGACACGTGGAATTGGCAAACGGACATTAAAACAGCCAAAACGACGCGAGTGAAGTGCGGATAATGCCCACAGGGATACGCGATAAAGTGAACGCAAAACGCGAGTACAATCGTATAGAACAATTAGAATACGCTTGTCGTAATGGACACATGTAATCACGAACAATTGTAATAAGTTAGGAAAGTCTTTCACTTGTTAAGTTTCAATAAGATTAATACAAGACTCAACTTGTCATACACATAGGTTCAATACGGGGGCAGCACGATACATTCGCTGACCACGGTACAATAGTCTATAAGAAACAGTAAATGATAAAATATAAATTGGGACTTATATAAAAAATATATATAGTAGATTATAAGTAATAAATATGTTAAGTTTATTGTTGGAAAAGGAAAAGGCCCCTCGGCCCTTTTCTTTTTTTGCGTAGGGAGTAATGTAATGTGAGCGTAGCAAGTGAGTGAGAAGTTGAATTAAAGGGCTAAGTAGCATATAAAAGATAATAATTATTCGAGATAATTATTATATATTCCAAATCAAATAAGGGATAATTATTACAGTAAAATTTTCATTTTAAATCCCACAAAGAAATTGACCTAGTTATTGCATTGTTTGTTAATTGTTTAAACATAGAAAAGCACGTCAAACAAAAAACTGTTATTGTTATGCAATATAGGACCCACAATTCAACGAAAACACGACCTTGGCACTATAACCGGTATTGAAAACATGAGCTCGATAAAAACTGGAAAACGGGGACAGCCAAGGCAGTAGTCAGTCAGTCAGTATTGGATATACGACGGAAGCGGTCCGTAGTAGCGGGCAGCTGTGCCTGCCCGAGGCAGTAATTGCCTCCGGGAGCGTCCAGTACGCGAACAGTACGAGACAGTCGGTGATTCTCCGGGAGACGCGTATCATCTGGCATAGTATCGCGTGTAGTCCGGTTATTGTGGCAGCTCGAAAGTTCGCAACCCTCAACTGACCGAGTTCCAGAAGACTGAACGTGTCGTGGTTGAAAGCCCAAATATACACATAAGGTAACAGATTTCTTTATACTAACCTGTGTAATTATATTAGTACAACTGTCAACTCTTCACTATCTTGCTACATCGTCTCCCGACGCGCAGAATAACGTGTTAACGATTGTATTAGTAACTTCAGGGTAGATTCAATATATTGTTGACTCTAATTTGGTTTTTGTTTAATGTTCCTTTCGTCCGACTCACTAGAGACTAGGAGAACACGAGATTCTGCGTATGCATATCTCCGGCTTCAAAAGTAAGCCCATAACCTCTGCTCTTTACAGGACCTGAGACCTAGGAGTCCTTACCCCTATCCCGAAATCCCTTATCTTCTCGTAAATCCACGAAGACGAGCCAGCCCTCCAGACCAGTGTGACCAGTATTCCTTGCAGCCGCTCGCAGGGTTAGCATCCCTTGAGGATCTATTGTGTATTTCATTTGGTGACAGCGTTTTCCTTACCTTCACATAACGCCCTCATTCTTATTCTTTTACAATACCAAGAAGTGTCAAATAATTAACTGTTTGTAAACGAAGTCCGTTTAAAGTTATAGAAGGTGGATTAGGTCTATGCTTTTTGGTAAAGTGAATTACTTTGGATTTAGGAGCTGAAAACACAAATCCAGCACGCGTAGACCAGGTGTTTATTTTGTTTATTGTGTTTTGTAGCAAAGTGCTTGTGGTAGCTGTGACTCTGCCTCGGCAGTATAATATAATATCATCAGCATATATCGAGTACCTGACTGGTGGTTCTATATATGAGGAAAAGTCATTCATGCTAAGTAAAAATAAGGTAGTGCTTAAGACTGAGCCCTGAGGCAACCCGTTGTCCAAAGCGTGTAGTTTTGATATTTTTCCATTTGTTAATACTCTAAAATATCGACTTGCTAAAAAATTTTTTTAAAATAAATAAATGTTACCAGTTAAATTATATTCCGTTAATTTTCTTAGAATTAGAGGTCTTTGTACAGTGTCGAAGGCACTTTGGATATCTAAAGTTACTGCTATGACTTCGCTTCTATTCGAAAATGCATTAACAATGTCAGTATGTAATGTGACCAGGTTATCCATTGTACTTCGATTTGATCTGAAACCTGTTTGGAATGGGTCAAGAATATTATTTCTTTCTAGATACCATAGTAAGCGTTTATTGACCATCTTTTCTAACAGTTTACATAGTGAATAAGTGAGAGAAATTGGTCTATATGATTTTAGAAGATTTGGAGATGAGTCATTCTTTTTAATAGGAATTGTAGTTGCTTGTCGCCATAACGTTGGGAACTGGTTTTGAGACTAGATCTTATTATACAACTCTAGCAGTTTGAGATGTGTGTCTGGATGTAGATTTTTTAAAAATATTGATGGGATATCGTCAGGACCGGCTGCTGAGTTTTTTAATGAAGATATGGCTTCGTTTAATTCTAGGAGATTAAAAGGAAGATTCATAGAGCTGGTGTTAGAAAATATTTTGGGGCTGGAAATGTTGGTATCTGAGTTATTGGGAAGATTCGGAATATTTGACTTATCTGAAAAGTGAGAGGCAAAGATATCTGCAATATGTTGATCATCGGTAACTGTATGATCCTGCAGGGAGATGGCGGCTATTTTGCTGGAAGTATTATGACCTTTCATACGTCTTATCTTTGACCACATTTGCGCGGGAGAAGTATCTTTTGTGATTAAACTAACGTATTGATTCCATGAGGCTTTCTTACTTTCTTTTAAAATACGCCTAGAATTGGCCCTAAGTTTTTTAAAATTTATTAAATCCGTGGTGGTACGGGTCTTCCGGAATTTATTTAATGCTTTTTTGCATTGTTTGACAGCTATTTTGCACGACTTATTCCACCACGGAACAGGTTTCTTGGAAGGATCAATCGCGCATTTACCAATACATTCCTCAGCAGATTCGGTTAAACAGTTATTTAATAGTTTTACATCTGTATCTATATCATTGTTAAAAAGTAATTCATCGGTTTTTCCCTTAACAGTGGTTCTGAAAAGATCCCAGTTTGCTTGAGTGATTTTCCATTTTGTTATAATTCTTGAGGGCATTTTTGACTGGTCAGAGATGAGGATAGGGAAATGATTACTATCATAGAGACTGTTTAATGTGTACCATGAAAGTAAAGGAAATATTCCGGGATTACTGAAAGATAAATCTATGCAAGAGAAACTACCCGATTGGATGTGAAAGTATGTACTACTTCCTGAATTTGGTAAGTTTATATTTACGTTATTTAGAAAATTTTCGATTGTTTTACCTCTTCCAAATGTGTTTTCGGATCCCCACATAGTATTATGGGCATTAAAGCCACCTTCTTCTTCTTCATGTACCATGTCCTTTCAGAACGTTGGTTACCATCATAGCTATTTTAATTTTATTCACTGCCACCCTAAATAGCATGCTTGTATTTACACCATACCAGTCTCGCAAGTTCTTCAACCATGAGGTTCTTCTTCATCCTGGACTGCGTTTGCCTGCTATTTTTCCTTGCATGATGTTTTGTAGCAATCTATATTTGGGACCTCTCATTACATGTCCGAAATATTCCAGCTTTCTCTGCTTGATGCTTTTTATAATCTCAGTAGTCTTGCTGAGACGTTCTAGTATTGTGGAGTTACGAATCTTCTCCACCCAGGAAACTTTTAAAATTCTTCTATAGCACCACATTTCGAAAGCCTCAAGGCGATTTAGATCGATTTTATTCACAGTCCAGGACTCGACAGCATAAAGTAAGACCGAGAACACGTAGCAGCGAAGTAGGCGGATCCTTAATGCCAATTTTAGGTCTCTGTTACATAACACCTTGGACATCCTTCTAAAAGCAGCTCTAGCCTGCTCTATTCTGGATCTAATTTCGCCGTGATTTTCTGCATTACAATTTAATTGCTGTCCAAGGTAGACGATTTTATCAACTTGCTCAAGTTTGATATTATTTACATATATAGACCGTTTTATATTCTGTTGTTTACTTATTACGAGTATTTTGGTTTTCCTTATGTTAAGATCCAGACCTGCCTCCCTACAACTCTCAACGACACTATCAAGTAGTGTTTGCAGATCTTCTTGACTAGAAGCTAGGAGTACTGTATCGTCCGCATATCGCAAATTATTGATGACTTCGCCGTTCACAAGTATTCCTTCTTGTTTTTCAGAAAGTGCTTTTCTGAAAATTCTTTCGGAGTAAACGTTAAAAAGCACGGGTGACAAGAGGCATCCCTGCCGTACTCCTCTTTTAATATTGAGAGCTTGTGATTCCACACCATCTACTAAAACTGATGTTGTTTGATTCCAATATAAATTTGCAATTATTCGAACATCTCTGCCGTCCAAGCCAATGTCTTTTAGAGCTTCGATCAATATAGATTGCTTAACACGATCAAATGCCTTTTGAAAGTCAATAAAACAACAGTATATGTCTACAGATATATCACGACATCTTTGAGCAAGTACGTTCATTCCAAACAGTGCCTCTCTCGTTCCAAATCCGTTACGGAAACCAAACTGAGTGTCATTCAGGTATTCCTCAGATTTATTGTAGATACGACCATGTATTACCTTTAGAAAAATTTTCAATAAGTGGTTTAACAAACTGATGGTTCTATAATCAGCACAGGTTTTTGCTGTTGTCTTCTTAGGTAGAGCTATAAACAGTGAGTTAGACCAACCATTAGGTCCCTCTCTGGGACTGTAATTTTCCCCTCGACGCTGGTGAGAGGACCGAGTAATTGGTCTTGGTCCCTTAATTTGTGAGGGGAGCACGACCGGTGAAACCAAACACAGTCCCAGCGTCCAGCGTCTGTGCACCGGGTGAGCGCCGGACACCGCCGCTGGACGCTAAAAAGCGTCGCAACTGAGACGAGCAGATGCGACGCTTTTTCGCCTTCAGCAACACAAGTACCTACCAACTGTCCCATGGCTACTTAATCCAAATTTTGAATCTCGTCCATCCCAAATAAAAAAAAAAATTCTCCCACCACATTTCATATGAGTAGCAGACACGTTTACCCCACCGGTCACCTTTCCATTACCCGTCCCGTTCCAATTCCCACGTAACAGCGGAGGCAGCAGTTATGTGGAAATTCCAAGCAGACTGCTCAAACAGACTGCCACTGCGTCCGGAGGCAACCGTGAAAAAAAGCCTAGAGGAGTAAACTTCGATAAAAAATCCCCACTATTACGGTGGAAGGCATCGTGCCAAAGATATGAGAGATGCGAGGGTTAGAGCATCAAAAACGATCCCTTCGGGATACCTGGCGACCTCTCGAAGTATCGAAGCCTTAGCGCGGTAAGGGCGCACTGCCGCGCCAGACGTATAGCACGTCCCGACTCGTGGGACCATTTATGAGTAAAATAAAAAATTTAAAACAGACGGGGATGAAGAATGACGACCATCGGCAAGACAATATGGAAAATGCAAAGGAAATTGAAAAAAAGAGTAGGGAGGAACAGTCGCATGACGACTTGAAAACAGAATTAGAAGGAGAGATGATGAATAGTTTTGAGAGGGAATTGGTAAGAAGACATAAGCAACAACAAAAACTGAATAGGTCGACTGTTGCAAAGCAGTCGACATTAGTAGAAGACGAAATTACAGAAGATAGTAAGAACGATGAGAAAGAGATAGGGGAAGAACAACCACAGGAAAAAGTTGAAAAAATTAAAGATATATGGCAGAATATCGAGGGGAGTGCGCTGACTAATATCCTGTTAGACGAAGAAGAGGAGGTGGAGACGATAAACATAAAGAAAAGAAAAGCCGAAAGCATGGAGAGGATAAATGACCTCAAGAGGGAAAGGCTGGAGGAGAGCATAATGTTTCCAAATGAAACAAAGCAAGAAAAAATAAACAGGAAATTAGAGGAATTAAGTACAAAACTCGAAGAAATATTTAACAAATTTAGCGAACAGGGAAAAAAGCTGGAGGTGGACACCGATTTAAAAAAATTGATCGGGATTATAAAATCTACAAACAACAAAAGGGATGATAATAGGATAACCGAAAAAACCAAAAACGAATTAAAATGTGACCATTGTAAACTAAAAGAGGAGCAGGAGAAACAGAAACAAGAACAAGAAAAAATCAAAAGGGTATTAAACATGGGAAAAGGGAAAAAAACATTTATGAGTATATGCGACAGTAAATGGGAAGAGAAAGTATATGTAAAGACAAAGTGGGTGCAAGCGGGGCTACTAGAAACAGTAAAAAAAAAGAACTGTATAATATTTACAAAAAAGGAAGCGAAAGATAAAGGTGTGGAAAACATCATTAAAGATGTAGGAGAGGACCTAGCGGAGATGCTAGAAGAAATAGAAGAGGGAGAAATAAATTACCTAGAGAACACTAGAAGAAAAGCAAACAAAAAAACAATATGGTATACTTTCGTTGCCAGATTAGACAAAGAGCGGGGGGAAGATGCATACGACATGGCAGAAAAGGCTATAAAGGACATAAGGAAAGAAACGAACGAAATCCCAGAGGTCATGCGGGTTGTAGTCGCAAACGACCTAAATAAGGAAACGATAAGGAAAGCTCTCGAATATGTAGGGCATAGAGATAGTATATCCTGGGAGATCTTAGTAAGAGGGAAGGAATTCGGTGCAGAGAGGAGAGTGGAACAAGAGGAAGCCCTACTCATAAAGATGGAAGGAAAGAAATACAACGAAGTTCTTAGCGAAATGAGAGAGAAAATCGACATTGGAAAGATCGGGGTACAAGTGGACAAGCTAAAAAGAACAAATGGGGGAGATCTACTTGTAAAATTAAATGGGAGAGGGGCTGCGGCGAAGTTAAGGGCCGAACTGAACAGCAAAATGAACGGGGTGGACACGGCAATCCGAAGAAAGGAGACTTTCTTCACGATTACGAGTTTGGACCCTGGGGTGAGTGAAGAAAGTTTAAAAAAAGCAATAAAGAGCTATACAGGCGTCGCGGAGGGAGAGATAGAAGTTAAGGCCCTAAGAGTCAACAGATATGGGGAACAGGTGGCTACGATAGCCGTACGCCTCTCCAGAGCAGAAGAGCTGAGGAGGTACAGCACAATAAAAATAGGATGGGTTGGGTGTCCAATAATGGAGAGACACAACCCAATTAGATGCTATAAGTGCCTAAAGTTCGGGCACAATACATACGAATGTAAAGAAGAGAGCAGGGCGGCGTGCTGCTATAATTGTTTAAAAACGGGGCATACGGTCGCAAACTGCACCAGCAAACCGTACTGCTCGGTGTGCAAAGAAGAAGGGCATAGGATGGACAGGATGGCTTGTCCGTCCTACCGAGCCCTTGTATACGGCAGGAGAAGAGAGGGGAACTCATAAAATACGCCAAAAAAATATAAAATAGACTTTTTGGAAAATGAAGGTGGGCCCATATACAGCCCACCTTGGTGTTATCTTATATCTATGAAGTTTATTTTATTTATTTTTATTATTCCAATTTTACTACACTATTTTTATTTATTGAATGTTTTTATTTATACATATTTTATCCATATACCGTATTTATCTATTTTATTTATATTAATTAATTTATTTATTTTAGTTTTTATGGTTTTTAACGTTCTCAAAATACGTGAATCCGATGCAGAAATGACCTCTGGGAACTAAACCAAAGTGGCCTTCAAAGATCAAGCTGGTATACGGATATTGCAGGTTAACGTGGGCAGAGCCCGCCGAGCGCACGATCTTGTCCACGAAAAAGCCTGCAAGCTAGAAACAGATTTGCTCATCGTCCCGGAACCAAACAAAAAGATAACTTCATCCGGTGGGTGGGTTCAGGATAACGGGAAAAACGTGGCGGTGCTCTTTAGAAATAGGGGTTTGGGGGTGCGAAGTATTGTTAGGGGAGGAAATCATATCCTCATCAAATTGAGGGATTTCAGCCTCCTGGTATGCTACGTGTCCCCAAATATCCCTATGATAAGATACAAAGAAATTGTAGACGAAATAATGAGCGCCGCCACGAATGAAAAAGAAGTGCTGATCGCCGGAGACATCAACGCGAAATCAAGGTTGTGGGGTTCCCCCATAAACGACGCAAAGGGGGAATTATGGAACGAATGGATAGCCCAGGCTGGCCTCCAAGTATTAAACAATAACAAACCAACTTTCGTAAGAGGGGCCAGCCAAACACACATCGATATTACATTCGCGACTGAAGGGCTATCCAGGAGAGTGCACGAATGGGATGTCCTTGACGATCAGTTATTCATCTACCACCGGTATATAAAATATGAAATAAAGATGAAAGGGGGAATAAGGCGGCCGATAGAACACACGAAAATTTATTTCAACAAAAGCACGTACCTGTCGGAGGTCAGAAAGATCAATGAAAAGGAGATTTCTGACCTTGGCCAACTGAGAAGAGCACTAGAAAGCGCAGTAAAGTTGGCCACCGTGAAGAAAAAGAATAATAAAAAAGCCCCCTATTGGTGGACGGATGAGATAGAAGGTCTACGTGAGAGATGCCTCAGAGCTCGAAGGAATTATACGAGAAGCCAGGGCAGCCTCGAGCTCAAAGAAATTTATAAAGATCTAAAGAAAACGTTAAACAAAAAAATAAAACAAGAGAAAAAAGAAAAGTGGCAGACCCTGATAAAAGCTTTGGACGAAGATATATGGGGCGATGCGTACAAGATAACCATGAAGACGCTTAAGATAATCGCCCCATATAGACTTGACGTAGACCAGCGGATGGAATCAGCCGAACTCCTCTTCCCTACCAAGGATCCCCAAAATTTTATAAAAATATTTCCAACAATGGTAGAGGAGCTCACGGAAGAGGAAATAAAAACCGCTGGTCAAGAGATAAAGACAGGGAAAGCTCCCGGCCCTGACGGGCTGCCACCAGAGGCAATAAAAGTACTAGCAACGGAGAAACCAGGCTTGATCAGAAAAATATACAACGACCTACTGCAGAAGCAAGAGTTTCCCAGAGACTTAAAGGAAGCGAACTTGGTCCTACTGCTAAAGCCTGGGAAACCCCCCGATTCAGCGGCCTCTTATCGGCCAATATGCCTTCTGGACTGCCTTGGCAAGTTCTATGAAAGACTTATCAAGAGGCGGCTGGAGCGCGTGTTGGAAGATGAGAGAATGCTATCAAACCAACAATACGGATTCCGAAAAGGCAGATCGACAGTCGATGCCGCAAACTGGATAAGGGACGCGGCCAAGACAAGCAAGAAAAGATGGGTGGTCCTTGTTCTGCTGGACATAAGAAATGCTTTTAATTCAGCAAACTGGGGCCTCATAGTAGACCGAATCGTCGAATCTGGGGCTCCAGAGTATATGTTCAACATAATAAAGGACTACTTATCGGAAAGATCCGTATGTATATCCAAGAAGAAAAAGAAAGAAATGACCGCGGGAGTACCCCAGGGGTCAGTCCTGGGACCCTTACTTTGGAACATACTATACAACGGGGTACTAGAAATACACAAAAAGAGAGGAGTGAGAGCGATAGCATACGCGGACGATCTAGCTTTACTGGTCGAAGACGATACGAATTGGGGAATAAAAGATAAGGTAAATAATGCGATAAGAACGACCGCGGCGTGGATAGAGAAGAACGACCTAAAACTAGCAGTAGAAAAGTCAGAAGCAATAATCTTGAGGGGACCACGAAAAAGAAACGATATAATCTTCGCATACCAAGACTCCGAAATAAGACCCCAAAGGACAGTCAGGTACTTAGGTATAACCTTCGATGACAGACTCTCTTTCGGACAGCATGTACAAGAAGCATGTCGGAAGGCGGAAGAAAGGACCTCAACACTTAACAAGTTAATGCCCAACATCGGGGGACCCGGATCCCAAAAGAGGACAGTATTGCTTCAATCAATACTGTCCATATTACTATACGGGGCTCCAGTGTGGCACGAGGTCCTTCGGATGAAAAAGTACAAAGACATGCTTATTAGGGCTCAGAGGAAACCCCTGATCAGGGTGTGCAGTGCGTACAGGACTGTATCAACCATTGCTTTACAGGTGGTGGCCGGTTCTGTACCGGTGCATATCTTGGCCAGGGAGAGAGCCAGAATGTACCAAAGGGGCAACGGAGCGATAGGTTCAGGGCCACAGGAAAGAGCTACAAGTCTAGAGACGTGGCAAAGGGAATGGGCAGCCGAAGTCGGGAAGGCTGACTGGACGAGATCCCTGATCCCGGACGCAGTGAGGTGGTACCGGTGTCGACATCGGCGCGTCAACTATTACTTCACACAGTTTTTGACAGGGCATGGATCGTTCAGGAAATACACCCATCGTATAGGAAAAACCGAGAACGATCTATGTCCTGAGTGCGGAGTGGTGGATGACGCGCAGCATGTCGTGTTCGTATGCCCCGCATATCACGTTGGACGCACCGAACTGCAGCTGGGCCTGGGATCCCCCCTAGGCGAGCCTCGCGAGCTAATTGATAAAGCTATCGACAGCAAGCATGACTTCGACCTGATCATTGCTTTTGTCACACAGACAATAAAGCATAAAGAAGAAAAAGAGAGGCGACTGCAGACAGGATAACCGTATATTTATCTTTTAACGTGTCTTGTGTCGTAAAAGGCAGTCAGTGGGGGGAGGACCATATACACCCAAACCACACTGACTGTCAAATTTTAACTTATCCTATTTTGTTTTTACACGGTTTTACTTATTTATTTATTTTATCATAGTTTTATATATTTATTTACTTTATCGTTGTTTTATTCTTGATCTGATTTTATTTATACGTTATTGTTTGCTGAACAATTTCACTTTCAATTTCCTTTTCCTGTTAATGTTATCTATCTTTTCCTTCTTCTTTCTTTGGCTTCTTTTCTATCTTTCATTTCATCCTTCCTCCTCTTTCTCTCTTTCTATTTCTTTTTTAATTTCTTTCTTTATTACTTTAAACTATGTCGTGTTTCGTCTGGAGACAGTCAGCAGGGAAGGACCTTTTACATCCGACCTACACAGACTGCCCCATCTAAATGTTAGAATGAATAGATGGATGAGTAGGTGTGTCTAGATGAAAGTAAGGAATGACTGGAGTTGAATGAGACTAAGTATAGAATAAGGGGTGGATGAGAAAGAGTGAATAGATGAAGGTATGAACGACTGGAGTTATTCGTAACTGCCGACTGACATCTTAGGGTTGGTTCCATCATGGGTTGGGAAGCGTCCCGACCGCCCCCTTTCCCGTCTTCGGTCACTTCGCTGTGCGGGGGAGGCGTCCGTGAAGCTGACCAATCCATGGAATTCACGCCAGGGGTGTTAGAGGGAGCTATGAGTAAGGTCGACGGGTCAGACATGCTCGCTAAGAGCGGTTCCAGACCCGCCGGCTGGAGGAAGAGGAGGTGAGTTTAGTCGGTAGGCGGTCTCGACACGCGGTACAGCGAGACGGACTGAATCCGACACACCAGGGACACCTTCCCTGACGGTCTTTTGAAGATTCTCATCTCCCAAAAAAAAAAAAAAAAAAAAGACCAACCATTAGGTAGTTGTCCGCTGGTATAAATGGTATTGAAAAACGAAGTTATAGCCTCTAAAACATTGCTATCCTTTATAAGCTTATATATTTCAGTTGGAATTTCATCAGGACCAGTCGCTCTGCCATCTTTTGATGATTGTATGGCCTTTGTAACCTCACAGCGTGTTATTAGGGGTTCGTCGCAGTTAGTAATATCGGGAGATGAACTACTCCTATCGTCTTCGAATAGGTTCGTGACGTAATTTTCCCATTCTTTAAGTTTGTCCTCTACTTCGAATATTACTTTACCATTTTCATCCTGTAGCAATGCATTTTGTTTCTTATTGAAGATACCAGCCGCTTCTTTTACTTTTTTATACATGTTAAACGTGTCGTATCTTTTTTCGAGTTCTTCAATGTCATGACACTGTTTGGCTAGATGTTGACTCTTTGCTTCTCGTATTTTACGTCGAATTTCTTTTTGTATGCTATTGTAAAGTGTTTCGTTGGTTTTTGCTAGTCGCCGTTGTTCCATCAAATCCAGTATATCATCTGTCATCCAAGCCTGCTTTTTTGGCTTTGACCTGCCTTGTAAATTTCTCACACAGATTTCTTTTACTGTCGTTACGATTTTATTTAAGCCCTCATCGACGTTTTCACCAATATTTTCCCAAATTAAATTTTCGTTCAGTTGTCTTTGAACTGATTCCTTAACTTTCTCGTCTTGTAGTTGGGCCGTATCAATCTTTTTGCGAGACTTCTTTTTGATCACCTTTTTTAATTTTAATTGGGTTACAGCTACTATGGGATTGTGATCGGACCCAATGTCAGCACCTGGATAAGTTTTAACTGATTTGATGCAGTTTCTAAATCGATTTTTTATTAGAATGAAGTCGATTTGATTCCTAATAATTTTGTCCTCTGATTCTGCATTTGACTTCCAGGTGTAGAGTATTCGATATAATGAAATCGTGTTCTTGACAGAACTGGACAAGTCGATCTCCACGTTCGTTTCTGTTTCCCAAGCCATATTCCCCCACAATGTTCAAACAGCGTCCTTTGCCGACTTTAGCGTTAAAATCTCCGAAGACTATGGTATTTTCTGCTGCTTTGACAAGATCTAGAGCATCAGTAAGATCTTTGTAGAATGCTTCTAATTTTTCTTCATCACTGGATGATGTTGGGGCATAGACCTGAATTACGTTGGTAACGAACGGCATTGAACTAAATTTTACTAGCATTACTCTGTCAGATATGGGAATATAAGTTAAAACTGATTGAGCTAAGTGTTTTGCTACTACGATTGCAACTCCATTATAGTGATTGGCATCTGTATTTCCGGCATGGTACACTTGATATCCATCTACGTCACATACTCCTGATCCCGGCCATCGCATTTCGCTTATTCCGAGGATGCTGATTTGCATTCTTTTCATTTCTTTTATGGCATTGTATATTTTACCTGACTCAAACATGCTTCTGACGTTCCATGTGGCTATTTTGCAAGGATTTCGCATATTAACGACCTGAGAGGCCCTGCAGTCTTGAGATTGTCCTCTCTTGCCGGATCTTGGATTCCGAGATCCATGATCATTAATGTTTTGACTTAAATTATTTACAGCCATGATAGTTAAAACTAGGAGTGCCACAAGGCCTTTAATGCAGTAGTTCTCCTTTGCTTTCTGCATCCTTATGCCGTTGACTAATTTGTAGTTTTATAGTTCTTCCGCCTTCGGAATCAATTTCTCAATTCCAGGACAAAAGAGTGCCCTGCCACTTACCAACTCGTCCGCCCAAAGCCGTTGGTCAGTAAGTGGGGGATTGCTTATACCGACAATCGCTCGGACGCCAGAGCCTCGTTTGTTGTAAAGCAGGATGCACCTGATGATCAGAATCAAGATCATCACACGGGCAGGTGAGGTTGACATTTTGACAGGAGAGGCTATATATTGCGCATCACAGTCCCTTACATCCCTTGGCTTGGACGGCAGAGATGTTCGAATAATTGCAAATTTATATTGGAATCAAACAACATCAGTTTTAGTAGATGGTGTGGAATCACAAGCTCTCAATATTAAAAGAGGAGTACGGCAGGGATGCCTCTTGTCACCCCTGCTTTTTAACGTTTACTCCGAAAGAATTTTCAGAAAAGCACTTTCTGAAAAACAAGAAGGAATACTTGTGAACGGCGAAGTCATCAATAATTTGCGATATGCGGACGATACAGTACTCCTAGCTTCTAGTCAAGAAGATCTGCAAACACTACTTGATAGTGTCATTGAGAGTTGTAGGGAGGCAGGTCTGGATCTTAACATAAGGAAAACCAAAATACTCGTAATAAGTAAACAACAGAATATAAAACGGTCTATATATGTAAATAATATCAAACTTGAGCAAGTTGATAAAATCGTTTACCTTGGACAGCAATTAAATTGTAATGCAGAAAATCACGGCGAAATTAGATCCAGAATAGAGCAGGCTAGAGCTGCTTTTAGAAGGATGTCCAAGGTGTTATGTAACAGAGACCTAAAATTGGCATTAAGGATCCGCCTACTTCGCTGCTACGTGTTCTCGGTCTTACTTTATGCTGTCGAGTCCTGGACTGTGAATAAAATCGATCTAAATCGCCTTGAGGCTTTCGAAATGTGGTGCTATAGAAGAATTTTAAAAGTTTCCTGGGTGGAGAAGATTCGTAACTCCACAATACTAGAACGTCTCAGCAAGACTACTGAGATTATAAAAAACATCAAGCAGAGAAAGCTGGAATATTTCGGACATGTAATGAGAGGTCCCAAATATAGATTGCTACAAAACATCATGCAAGGACAAATAGCAGGCAAACGCAGTCCAGGACGAAGAAGAACCTCATGGTTGAAGAACTTGCGAGACTGGTATGGTGTAGATACAAGCATGCTATTTAGGGTGGCAGTGAATAAAATTAAAATAGCTATGATGGTAACCAACGTTCTGAAAGGACATGGTACATGAAGAAGAAGAAGGGACTTTAATGCCCATAATACTATGTGGGGATCCGAAAACACATTTGGAAGAGGTAAAACAATCGAAAATTTTCTAAATAACGTAAATATAAACTTACCAAATTCAGGAAGTAGTACATACTTTCACATCCAATCGGGTAGTTTCTCTTGCATAGATTTATCTTTCAGTAATCCCGGAATATTTCCTTTACTTTCATGGTACACATTAAACAGTCTCTATGATAGTAATCATTTCCCTATCCTCATCTCTGACCAGTCGAAAATGCCCTCAAGAATTATAACAAAATGGAAAATCACTCAAGCAAACTGGGATCTTTTCAGAACCACTGTTAAGGGAAAAACCGATGAATTACTTTTTAACAATGATATAGATACAGATGTAAAACTATTAAATAACTGTTTAACCGAATCTGCTGAGGAATGTATTGGTAAATGCGCGATTGATCCTTCCAAGAAACCTGTTCCGTGGTGGAATGAGTCGTGCAAAATAGCTGTCAAACAATGCAAAAAAGCATTAAATAAATTCCGGAAGACCCGTACCACCACGGATTTAATAAATTTTAAAAAACTTAGGGCCAATTCTAGGCGTATTTTAAAAGAAAGTAAGAAAGCCTCATGGAATCAATACGTTAGTTCAATCACAAAAGATACTTCTCCCGCGCAAATGTGGTCAAAGATAAGACGTATGAAAGGTCAAAATACTTCCAGCAAAATAGCCGCCATCTCCCTGCAGGATCATACAGTTACCGATGATCAACATATTGCAGATATCTTTGCCTCTCACTTTTCAGATAAGTCAAATATTCCGAATCTTCCCAATAACTCAGATACCAACATTTCCAGTCCCAAAATATTTTCTAACACCAGCTCTATGAATCTTCCTTTTAATCTCCTAGAATTAAACGAAGCCATATCTTCATTAAAAAACTCAGCAGCCGGTCCTGACGATATCCCATCAATATTTTTAAAAAATCTCCATCCAGACACACATCTCAAACTGCTAGAGTTGTATAATAAGATCTGGTCTCAAAACCAGTTCCCAACGTTATGGCGACAAGCAACTACAATTCCTATTAAAAAGAATGACTCATTTCCAAATCTTCTAAAATCATATAGACCAATTTCTCTCACTTGTTCACTATGTAAACTGTTAGAAAAGATGGTCAATAAACGCTTACTATGGTATCTAGAAAGAAATAATATTCTTGACCCATTCCAAACAGGTTTCAGATCAAATCGAAGTACAATGGATAACCTGGTCACATTACATACTGACATTGTTAATGCATTTTCGAATAGAAGCGAAGTCATAGCAGTAACTTTAGATATCCAAAGTGCCTTCGACACTGTACAAAGACCTCTAATTCTAAGAAAATTAACGGAATATAATTTAACTGGTAACATTTATTTATTTTTAAAAAATTTTTTAGCAAGTCGATATTTTAGAGTATTAACAAATGGAAAAATATCAAAACTACACGCTTTGAACAACGGGTTGCCTCAGGGCTCAGTCTTAAGCACTACCTTATTTTTACTTAGCATGAATGACTTTTCCGTATATATAGAACCACCACTCAGGTACTCGATATATGCTGATGATATTAAAATAGAAACCTGGTCTACGCGTGCTGGATTTGTGTTTTCAGCTCCTAAATCCAAAGTAATTCACTTTACCAAAAAGCACAATCTACCTTCTATAACTCTAAACGGACTTCGTTTACAAACAGTTAATTATTTGACACTTCTTGGTATCACCTTTGATAAAAAGCTTATCTGGAGACAGCATATTCAGAAACTTAAAGGAAACTGTACCCAAAGAATCAATTTACTTAAATCTCTTGCTAGCTTCTCTTGGGAAGCTGACGAAGAATCTCTTCTTAAAATATATAGAGCGTTAATTCGCTCTAAGCTAGATTATGGCAGTATTCTTTATATGACATCTAGTAGCTGTAATAATGTTTAACATGGACTGTTGTACATATTTATTAATATTACTTTCAGTATTACAGATTACAGTGTCATCCTAACCTCCTAATCTTAAATCCTTAACCTAACCTCTGCCCCGAGACCACGTGCCGCCTGTCCCATGTCATAGTCCTGTCAGGACTTTACATTTACAAGCTATTCAGTCTCATGACATCTTTCCCTTCCTATAATATACAGACATTACAACAATGAACTAAGAATAAAAACATTCTAAAATAAAAACTAATAACAATACTGATTGCAAAACTAGTACATTTCAAAATCATTATATCTAGATGGGGGTTTAATTAATCTTTTACTTCTGGTAGGAAACTGATTCGATATTTCACTCTCACGGGCCATTGATGTTGAAGGTCTGCCATTCTCATTGTGATCAAAATCATCTGCTAGGTTAATATGATGTTTAGGCATATTATTAGATGGTCTCAAGCTATTTCTTCTTACAAGTGTTCCATTTTCTTTCTCAACAACATATGATCTTGGCTCTTGTAAACCTCGTCTAACCACAGCAGGTTTCCATTGCCCATCTTCTCTTATAACCACATTATCCCCTACACTTAATGCTTCTTTTGTAGCTGTATTTCTATCATAGTAGTGCTTGTACAATTTTCTTTTATTATCCAATTTATTCTTTTCATTTTTTAGGTCTACCTGTTCTGGTAAATATTTCTCTTGTAAAACTGGAAGTTTGCCTCTAAGTCTACGACTATTCAAGAGTTGTGCTGGGGACTTGTCTGATCCTAATAGTGGTGTATTTCTATATTCTAATAAAGCTAACTGAAGATCTTCACACTTCCTGAAAATATTTTTAGCTATCTGGACGGCTCGTTCTGCCTGACCATTTGCTCTAGGATATCTAGGACTAGATGTCACAAATTTAAAGTTCCATTCCTTAGAAAATTCTCGACATTCCTTAGAGCCAAAAGGCATATTATCAGATACAACTTCCAAAGGAATCCCATGAGTGGCAAACATCGTCTTAAACGAATTTATTATTGACTGGGATGTTTTGGACTGCAACGGAACAATTTCAATCCACTTTGTGAGATAATCCATTACAATTAAATAAGATGTTCCTCCAAATTCACAAATATCAGCTGCTAGCATTTGAAATGGCAGTTCTGGAATTTCTCTTAGTACTAATGGCTCTTTAACATTATTTCTCTGATATTTCTCACACTCAACACAATTTCTAACCAAATCCACTCTGTTCTTATTCATATTTGGCCAGAATAATACCTGTCTCGCTCTTTGCTGTGTTTTTGTAACCCCAAAGTGTGTTTCATGAAGCAGCTTTAACATCCTATGCCGCAAAGAATCCAAAACTATGACTCTGTCCTTATAAAACATCAAATCATTTAATGAGTAAACATCATGCCTAACATTAAAATAATCTTTGACTATGTAAGGTACCCTCGATGCACATGACGGCCACCCTTTTTCACAAAAATCTCTAATTATTTGAAGCTTCTTATCCTGTTTAGTTTCAGCTAAAAATTCCTCTCTCCTTTCTTCTGTTATATTTAATGTATGCACTATTTCCGTTACAAATGCATCATCCTCTACTTTTTCCTTCAAAAAGTTTCGAGACAACAAATCAGCTATAAGCATTTCCTTGCCTGGCTTATATTCTACAGTTAAGTCATATTTTAATAATTTCACCTTCATACGTTGTAGTCTAGGAGAGTCTACTTCTGCTATGCCTTTCTTCATTATCGAAATCAATGGCTTATGATCTGTGAAAACCTTAACTTCTCTACCATAAATATAATTATGAAATTTATTACAAGAAAATAGGATTGCATTTAGTTCCTTTTCAATCTGGCTAAATCTGGTTTCACAATTGGTTAAAGATCTAGAAGTAAAAGATACAGGCTTAAGATTTTGTAATAATACACATCCAACACCATTTTGACTTGAATCTGTTTGAATTATTATTGGAATATTTTCATCAAAATTTGCAAGAACTGGTGGTGAGCAAATTAACTTTTTTATTAAATTAAATGAGTTTGTGTGACTTCTAGTCCACATCCAAACTGTATCCTTTTTCAACAATTCTCTTAGTGGGGCTGATACATCCGATAAATTTGGTATAAAATTGCGATGGTAATTGATCATGCCCAGTATTCTTTGTAACTCTTTTTTATTATTGGGTTCTTTTAAATTTATAATAGCTTTAACTTTATCTACATCAGGTCTCATACCATCTTTATCAAATGTATTTCCCAAATATTTTACTTCCGGCATTCTATACTGTATCTTATTGGGATTAAATTTTACTCCAATATTTCTAGCACGTTCTAATACTTTATTAAGGATTCTATCATGTTCTTTAAGACTACCTGCAAATATCAAAAGATCATCAAAATAGATGAGACATCCCTCAATATCACCAAAGTTTTCTAAGTTAATTCTTTGAAAAAATTCAGGAGCAATATTTAGTCCAAATGGAAGTATATCAAATTTCCAAATTCCAAAAGGAGTTCCAAATGCACAAACTCTACTGGACCTCTCATCAAGTTGAACTTGATAGAATCCCTCTTTAAAGTCCAAAACAGAAAAATAACATTTGTTTTTTAACTTACTGCATATCTCTTCAATAGTAGGTATTAAACAATATTCCTTTTTAAGTGCTTTGTTTAAATCTCTAGGATCTAAACAAATTCTTAATGTTTTATCAGGTTTTTCAACTATAATCAAATTGCTCAACCACTCTGTAGGACCCTCACATTTAGATATAATGCCACGTTTTTCTAAATCTAACAGTTGATTTTTTATTCTCTCTTTAATGGCTAAAGGGACCCTTCGTGGGGGCTTAGCCACAGGAACACAATTCTCTTTGAGTTTTAGTTTACATTTTTGAGGACATTTACCTAATCCAGTGAATACATCAATATTTTGTTTAATAAAGTCATTTTTTGTTATATTTAAATCTATGGTATCTACTCTTTGTATCAAACCCAAATCTAAACATGATTTTAAACCTAAAATTGGCATAAGGTTATCCTTAACTATAACAAATTCTAGTTGAAATATGTTCCCTTTAAATAAACATTTTAGTGTAATAATACCCACAGGTTTTATTTTAAATCTCCCATAAGCTTCTAACCTTATTTTGCTCTGAATTATCTCATGATTTTTATTGATTTTATTCAAAAAGTAGATTGATATAATGTTAACCTGAGAACCTGTATCTATTTTAAAGTCTATTCCATATTGCTCAATTACTAACCTTTCAGTCCATTCCTTATTTCCTTTTATTTCATTTACCTCAATTGATGTTACCATAAATTCTTCCTGTTTACGGTCCATATCTACTTCTTGAATCTCCTGAACTTCTCTTATGATTCTGTTGTTACACATTTTCTCGAAATCTTATTGTTACACATCTCCGAATTCACAATTTTTTGCCAATTTACGCAAGTCAGTTAGGTAAGTATCAAATAGCTCTCCTTCCTCTTGTTTTCTATTGTAGAATAAAAATCTTTCGTAGATCACATTCTTTTTAGGGGTGAAGTAATTCTCTAATTCACCCAATACTGTACCATACGATTTTCTCTGTGCATCTGTTAACTTTAAGGTGTTAAACACATCAAGTCCTTCATCTCCCAAAAAATTTAACAGTAGAGCAATTTTTACTGTGTCTTCCTTTTCGGCCTTGTCACTGGCCAAGAGGTAAATTTCAAATGACTGTTTGAATCGCCGAAAGTTTTCAGCCACGTTACCTTCAAATGATAATGGTTGAGGTATTCTAAACTCCATATTGTTCTAATTCTAACAACTTCTTGTTTTCATTTATTTTGGAAGCAGCAGGCTTCATTAACCACAAGACTGCGCCATGTAATAATGTTTAACACGGACTGTTATACATATTTATTAATATTACTTTCAGTATTACAGATTACAGTGTCATCCTAACCTCCTAATCTCAAGTCCTTAACCTAACCTCTGCCCCGAGACCACGTGCCGCCTGTCCCATGTCATAGTCCTGTCAGGACTTTACATTTACAAGCTATTCAGTCTCATGACAGTAGCTCCCTACTAAAGTCTCTAAACACGATTCAAAATACATCCCTACGACTATGCCTCGGTGTTTTCAAATCAAGCCCCGCTGAAAGTCCGTGCGTTGAATCTTCAGAGCCACCACTCCATCTAAGAAGGCAGCAGCTTCTACTTTCATACTTTGTAAGAATATCAGCAAACCCAAGTAACCCGGTAATAAATCTAATCAATCCCATAGAACCTCCCCCAGTAAACGCTTCCAATCAGTCTCTCACATTACCACAAATATTATCTCCTTTATTAGATTCCATCAACCTCTCCAATACTACTTCTATTTTTACCCCCAAGACAGCTCCATGTATGCACAATCTTCCAATATTCAATACAGATTTATGCAGATTCGACAAAACAGAAACCCCAAACTTAATCCTTAGAAAATCCTTCCAAAACATCCTTAACTTAACACAATTTGATGAAATTTTATACACCGATGCGTCCAAGAATGAAGACTGTTGTGGCTCCGCTGTGTCCACACTGACGACGACAATAAGCTCTGTGCGATTGCCTAAAAGTTGTAGTATCTATACCGCAGAATTATATGGAATACTCCAAGCATTAAAGACTTCAATCCGTCCTACTTCAAATGAAAGCATAAAAATCGCCATTTGCACTGATTCTCTTTCCTCGATTTATTCAATAAGATGCATTTTCTCGAAAAACCCACTAGTCCAGGAAATCCACACTATCTGTAACCAACTATATTCTGCTAACATAAAAGTCATAATGATCTGGACTCCATCTCATGTTGGTATATTGGGAAACGAAAAAGCAGACCAAGCCGCTAAAGCAGCATGTTCTTCTGACATAGCCTTCCAAGAGGTCCAAATCCATACGGATCTTAAAATATTGATAAAACAAAAAATCCTCAGCTCATGGGCGGACCTGTGGAGTAAAACAAAAACTAAGCTCCATGAAGTTCAGCCCAACTTATCTCGCGTCAATATCACCTCTATGTACAGGAAAGAAAAATCAGTTATTCACCGACTACGAATAGGGCATACACGTCTCACACATGGATACCTTATGGCATCAGAAAACCCTCCAGTATGCCACTACTGTAATAACGTCCTTTCCATCAAACACGTGATAGTGGACTGCTGCCAGTATGACTCTTCCAGAAACAAGCACAGCCTAAAAGGAAATCTAAAAGACATTCTCAGTGTTCCAAACCGTTTTGACAGTGTTCTTAGATTTTTAAAAGAAACAAGTTTATTTCAGCTAATATAAACAGTGCATAGTGATAAGCTTTATTGTTCTAACCTTTCTATAAAAAAAAATGTTCATATTAAATTCTTGTACCTATACCTATATAAAATATGTATAATGTTGTAAACTACTGTACCCGTGTCAATGACCATAAGCTGTCGAGACACGTTAATTTTAAATAAAAAAAAAATATTTTCGCTTTCAGTAACTTTGAGTATATTACTCAGCACGTTACATTTATGGCACGTATCTACTTTAGGTTTTTTAAATAAAATGTTCATTTTATGGAACTCTCTTTCATAGATAGGTCTAGAGACAGGGGATTCATTTTTTGAAAATTAAGATGGCATGGCAAATACAATTTACTACTTTCTCGTCGAGTATAATGAGATTCATATGGGAAAAAGAATGTATATGGGACTTCACTGTATTAATAGTTTCTTTATTATGCTTGTTAACAGAAGCATCACGATCTCGCTGGTCATCAGTGATTCTCTCTGAAGTATTTGAATTCCTATTTGTAAAAGCTAGTGTAATAAACATATTTGTCTCATCAAATGTGCTCATAAAACATTTTTTACGAACTTGAATTTTAGCGCCATTCATATTTATATGAAAAACATGTCACTTTGCGAAATTTTACTTTATCCCGATCTAAAGTGCTTCTTCTAGTGGTTTTAGGTGGTTTGGAGTTAATAATTTATGCACCATGTTTGTTGCGATTACTATATATCAATATTCGTCGAATAGCTTTTTTTGTATATCTTCTGAAATTTTGTTATTGCATTTATTTTAGATTTTTCATTTAGCGTGATAGTTTTACCTTATTTTTTGCTGTTACATAATTTTTTCCAAAGTTTCGATTTCTTTTACGTTTCACTCTTTTTTTTGTGAATAAACTCCAATGTTGGAACTAATATTCGTATTACCTGATTTTGATCTGCTCTCGGCATTTTCAAACCTATTATTTGGAACAGATTCTATTTTTTCTTCTACAGCACTGCTAGAGTCAGCAATGTTATCCGGCATATAGTTTTCATCCTCGTCAATATACATGTCGACATATACTATTTAGAGCCAAGAATAGTTCACAACCTCGAAGTGGACAAACAGTATAAGTTGTCATAAACTGTTTTTACCAAATTAAAAGTTTATTTAACTAGTTGTACTAAAAAGACCAAACAATTTTATATATAGCATATTGACTTGATCTATTAATACCAAGGTAAAGATATAGTCCTTTATAGTCTTATTCGACAAAAATAATATTTTGACCATTTTTGACTTATACGCTTTTTACCGAATACCCTATAGATATTTAAGTGGTGATTTTAGTAGAATTTGCTTGATGTTGGAACGATTTCCTGACAACTGACATAATTTGGTGACAATTTATCTAAATAATTCTGGTTTTTCACCCTAGATTCGGGTAATAGCTCCAAATCATCCTCACTACTATAATAATCAGAAAAATCACTAATTCCCTCGTCGTCAGTCATATTTATAAAGTTATAAATAACGAAAAACAAGTATATCATAAGCACCTGATAAAATCATTAACCTAACTTCTTTTTTCTGAACAAATTTACAGTTTTAATATAAATCAAAGTTAATCTAGGCCCAATAAATTTAAAGAAGTAGAATAAAATCCTAGTGCGCAAGTCATCCCAACCAGTACATGCATTTGCCAGATTACTGAAATTATCGTCACGAAACCGTCACTGGCACTCACTGGGCGATCACAATTTTAGTTGGAACGGTCGGAAGGAGCTTTGCGTCTTACGTGAGACCAGAGATATGTAAGAGAGGGGATATGACACAAACGATATTTCTGCATTTAATAAATGGGACCACTTATTTTGACTGATTGTCTACACTAATATGGCGGCGGGCAGGTCCGGATTCAAATTAATTCAAACTGTATTTACGATTTACTGTTAGGTTTGGGAATAAGCATTGGGTTAGATTAATAATAGTTATTTGGAATAAAATTACTTTCATTTTTAGTACTTTTCAAGTACACTTTAATAATAATAATAAAATTTATTACATACATAAAGTTACTTAAGTTTATATACATTTAGAAATGTTAGTTCCGTGTAGTATTAATAAAATTAGTTATTGTGTATAGGAAGGTAGTTAAAGAATTGTATCAAAGACATATCGTGATCTTTATCTTTTTAACTTATTGTGGTTTCTATGGTTATGTAGATATAAATATGTAGAAATTATCAGGTATAGTGGTTATTCAAAATATTTGTTTTTTCTAAAGAAACTGAATATTTCGCTATTTATTTTATAGCTTCATCAGGAGTACACTGTAAAACAATTTTAAAATTTCAAAAATGGCGTAAAAGTACAATTTGGCACAGGTGATAACTACAAAAGTAGATTACCTATTTCTTGAGATGTATCACATCAACAAAAATGAAAACACTTTAAATTATAAAACAGGCACTGGACAGTTAAGTAACTGTCCAGTTTCCGTTTACTGTTAATTGTAATATATTAAACAAAATTTATAAATATTGAAAATAGCTAATATTCACCTTCATAACAACAACCTTAATAATTCATCAAAGAAATATCATTCTTCTAACGTTTCTTTTATTGCTATTTTTGTTTTTACACCTAAAGTAATTTTAAATTTTTTTATCATATTACTGTAACTAACGTGCTTAAGAAAATTTAATCATGACATTTATTACATACTTCAATGTCAATTTTTATATGTGAAACCTTTTAATTTCTGTGTTTTTTAAATGTATTTGTACGCCATTTTTGTAATATTAAAATTTATTTACAGTGTACTCCTGATGAAGCTATAAAATAAATAGCGAAATATTGAGTTTCTTTGGAAAAAACAAAGATTTTTAATAGAGACCACTATACCTTATAATTTCTACGTTTATAAATTATTTTTTGATTGAAATAATCACTTGTATATATATATATATATATATATATATATATATTAAAGTTTATTTATATCTATATATATATATATATATATATATATATATATATATATATATATATATATATATTATAAGGATCACTCAGGCGAGTGGTGGGTTCTTATATCAGTCTCAAGGTGGAGAAATAAAAGGCAAAGTTGATATGCTACTTTATTTTGAAGACGTTTCGCTTTCGTATTCTGAAAGCATCATCAGTTCATCTAAAAAGTACAATATGAGAAACACACAATCATGGAGAAGATGTTATAAGTGTTACCTTAAAAAGACATGTAGCAGTCAATGATATTAACAGATTTGTGAGTAAAACTGAAGTAAATAGACATTATACCCTAATATTGTATAAACAATCAATTAACTAACATCATTGATTGTTAATACAATATTACCATGTATGTAATGTCCAATATATATATATATATATATATATATATATATATATATATATATATATATATATATATATATATATATATATATTGTAATTGTTTTGTTTTTATTATTTTTATGTTTTATTGTTAATAAATATAATTTTAATTGAATTGAAGTGAATTTTAAAAGTATGTAGTTCGTTGTTAATATACTATACCTCGGCTAGCTCAATTATTTGTTCTAAGCAATCTGTCACTGTGTGACGTCAACTCTGTAGTCTCCTGGTAGAGTTCAAAAAGAAATTAAACCAAAATTTACTTTATATTTTTGATAAATTAACCCAAATGAAGCACGTTATTTATTAATATTGAACAAATTTAATATAAACAATAAAATTCGTCTGCAACTTGGGTTGCCTTTAAAAATTTACAAAAATAGGAATCGTGTAAACCTTAATGTGTCGTGAAAATAGAATTTGATTACAAAATGTGGAAACTCTCTACAATTACCTTAAATCTAAATGACTATTGCAACTTTATAAAGTGTTTAAATGAAATATAAAGAAAAGAAAACTGAACACTTTATGCCGCTGACTTATAACTAGCATTAAAATATAATCAAAATTTCAAATGATCCCCAAAATTATTATCCAAACTCACTTTCAAACAGTTCTGATTTTTTTTTTTTTTAAAGAAAACTAACTACTCGCAAAATAATCGGTGATACTGGAATATCTATCCTCTCTTCGGAAGTTAAAGGTACGTACTATTATATTTTTATTTAAATGATCATTAATATTTCAATTTTTAAGGCCTATCGCAATTAGTTAATTCATGAATTTTTACTTTTTCAATCTAAATGACATTTCTGCACTCCAATTATAATTTATAAGTCAAAATTTCTCTTACTCTCTGGAACAAATTCTGGATATCTCTATTTGAAAATGTGGAAAAACTAAATTATAATTAAACGATTTTAAAGCACTCCCGGACTATTCCACCTTTTTAGGGCTCTTCCTCCAAAATTTTCGTCGCCTCCAACAACCTATTCTTCCTTGTTAACCGCCATAGCTAGCACCAACCACCAAAAATTATTCGTTGCTAACAGCAACCCCCTTTCTTTTTTCATTCCGTCTTCTATTTTATTCAACCATAAAACTGTCCTGTTTTGACATATTTGTCAAACCACATTAATTTCTCATAAGCACTTTAATCACATCTAATTTGGGAATTAAAAAAAAATTCAGATATAAAACTTAACAATACTAATATAATTTATTCTTTTCATCTCCACATCATTGTAATTTATTTAACAAAACCCCTATTAATTTAGTTCCCACAGACTTTTGACAGTTTATTTTTCTGACGTTTATTTTTAAAATTTCTATGTTTAAATAATTTTTTAAGAATTCTTCTTTTTTATTCCTTTTAAGGTTTAGACGATTCACCTATACACTAGGCAACTATACTATTCAGAAATTATTAACACTATACCAGGTAAGTCAAAATTAATTTATTTAGCAATTTACTAATCTTTTCTCCCTTTTATTTCAGAGTCGACCCCACATTGTGATGGCTTCATGAAATTCATGAACAACAAACTCATATAAAAATCCCTTTAAGTTATATCCTCTTTGACATATTGAAATCATTTCAACTTCCCCCCAATTTGGATTTTGTTCAGTGCTAACTATCAGCACTTACTAAATCTAAATTCTTACCGATAAACTTTAACATTTTATTAATATTAACATAACAATAAACTGACTTTTATTAATAAGCATATCTCTTGAATATTTTTTTTTTTAATAATTTACTCTATGAAAAATACAGACTTCTCCAAACAAAATCTACAAATCTTTCACTAATTATATCAACTTAAGAATCAAATTTCCAAGTACTTTCCCAATTTCATTACTTCTTTTCCTGTACTATTTATTTCTCGTACTAATTTCGTAGAAATTCTTATAATTGTTACCCTCTTTATTTTATATCTTTATTCATTTATTTCCGCATATACTATTTCAGTATCTTTATTCATTGCCGCATTATTATTTATTCTTTTTGTATCCGCATATAATATCCATTTCATCATCTCTACATATAACTCTCTATATTTCATATTTCAATATTTCCTATAATTCTATTTTTCATCTTATTTCCCACATATTTTCACATATACTATTTATCATTATAATATACCCTATTTCCCAATTTCTACAAAATATCGATTTGTCCATAGTACTTTGCTCATTTATTTATACTTGTAACTCCTATAAATTTACTTGAAAATAAATCAACCTCTTTTTTTTTATATATAAATTCATCATTATTCTGTACATCTGTTCCCAATAAATTATTTGAGTCATGTTATTATCAAATTTATCTCAAGATATGCTTATGTATTAATTATCCTTCTATTTACAAAACTTATATCTAATAATATAAAATTCGTGTCATAATATTGCCTACCCTTGTATGTTTATTCATAATACTTATAAATTCCCTCTATATTAAATATCCCTCTAATTTTATTAGTTTCTGGATGTCTTAGTTCATAACTGTTTACCCCATGTTCAGTACTAATGACATAAGGTCCTTCAAATGGCAAAAGTAATTTTCCACACAGATTTTCATTCCTTTTAGGCACCTGTAGTGACCTGATAAGTACCTTCTCCCCTTTTTCAAAAATAACTCTTTTCTTTCTCTTCTTATTGATTCTATTTACATAACGACTTGCATTTCTTATTAAATTTTGGTTCACCTTCTTCATTACTTCTTGAATGTCCCCTGTATTACTGATTTCCCAAGGTCTTTCTGGATACTTTCCAGACATTAGGAAATATGGGCATTGTTTGGTGATTCCATGTGGTGTCTCATTTAAAAATCTTTCAACTTGTGGCAAATTTTCCTGCCATAAATAATGTTGTCTAGCACACAAAATTCTTAAGAATTTTACCACCTCTTTGACATATCTTTCTGCAGGATTAGATGCGGGTCTTCTGATACTAATGAAATTTAATTGGATTTTTTTTCTTCACAAACTCTTTTTAATCTTGGACTTTCAAAATATGTGGCATGATCTAAGATAATTGTTTCTGGAGTACCTACTTCCTCTATGTATTTTTCTAGATAGTATTTTACGGTTTTTACATTTGTCCTTATTTAAATTATTTACAATGTTTTTGTTGATTAGAGTTACTTCTGAACCTGTATCTAATAATAACTTGTATACTGAATCTTGTATGTACCCTTCAATAAACTTTAAAGTATTAGTGTTATTATTTTTATTTAATTCCCCAGTATCTCTAATAAACTCCCTTGGATGTTCATACTTTGATAAGTAGACAATATTATGCACATAGGAGCGGTCTAAACAAAATTTCTCCCTTCTACATCAACACTTGCTTCCCCCTATTCTCCTCTGTTCTAACTACATTCACCTGTCTTTCTCTCCTCATTTTCCCCCCTATTATATCTTGGATTCCCTTCTCTGTAAACTTCCCTATTTCTCGTCTCCTGTGGATAATTTCCCTGGTTCTGTCTCCAATTATTGCCTCTGTCATTCCCTTGTCTCCAGTTATTCTCTCTATCATTGTTTGGATTCCCTTGTCTACGTTCCCAGTTATATCGTCCGATATCTCTCCTGACATTGTTCAAATTCTCTCCCCTATTTGTAAAATCCCTGCTTCTATTTTGTCTCTCAAATTCTCTTTCCCTATAATTATTCCCTCGATTCACATATCCCTGTCTATTTGCTGTGTTATTCCTATATGTCACTTGCTCTTGTCCATTTCGATTCTGCGTCCCTACACTCCTCTCAATCCTCTGAAGATATCCTGTCAAACTTTCCATCGTCTTTATATTGTGGAGAGCTATTGTTTCTGCCATGTTATGGTTATATTGCCTGGCAATGTATAGGACAATCTCCTCTTCTCGCATAGCCGGTTCTAAATATTGTGCTGTCTGGAATAACTGCATTGCGTACAGATTGTAGTTGGTACTTTTTTCATAATTGAATTTCCCAAAATACAACCGCTCCCTGAAACTAGCCTGTTGGTTTTCTCCCCAAAAATAGTTAATAAACTTGGCCTCAAATTCCTGCACATTATTTATGGAATTTTCATTATTGCAAAACCATAATAATGGCATGCCCACTAACATGTTTCGAATATTCAATTTCATTTCTATTGGATCCCTTACATTCTTTACCTTATTTTTGATGATATCTACAAATATTCTAGGATGTAAGTGATTCAGGTTTCCATCAAACTTTATTCCCCCATCATTATAACTCGGCACCACAGTACTCACTACTCTTGTTTGTCCTAGATTTGATTCCAAACGCTGAATCTCCTCACTTGCATTTTTAAATTTCTCTCTCAATTCCTCAACTTGTCCCTGTAATACTCTATCTCCCTTTTCCGCCTGATTTGCATGCATACCCATTTCCAGTTCCAAATTCTGCAATCCCTTCTTTATATTATTTTTTATAATGGTAATTTTTTCCTCATAATCCTGAGTTTGCCTTTTAACACTTTCTACCTCCCTAACAATCTCTTTATTCTGCTTATTAACTTCTTTGTTTATTTCCATTGGTAAATTCTCTTTAATGGCTGTTCCCAACTCTACAAATCTGCTCCCAATTTCCTGTCCTATTTCCGCTCTAATTATGGCCTTTTCTCTGGATATCTCCTCCTGTACATTCCTCTTAAAATTCTCACTTTCTCCTCTGACCTGTTCTACTTTCTCTTCTAAACCTTGGGTAATTTGTAGCATCTCTTCCCTGACTATCTTCACTTCTTCTTTGATTTCTTCCCTCATTTTAATTAACTCTTCCCTAAGTTCTCCTTTAATATTATTTTCCATTTTGTTCATATCCCCCCTAATATTGTTAATATTACTATCCATTTTGTGCATATCTCCCTAATATTATGATCCATCTGTTGTAACATCCGCATTATTTGCCTCATATCCATCTGTGTCATCCCTGACTCTCCAACATCTCCTTCCCTACGTCTCTCCTCCTGCACTCTACATTCATCCACACTTTCATCACGTCTATCTCTCACTGTCTCATCCAACTCCTCTCTCAAACTATCTGTTAGACTTCCCTCTCTATCACCTTGTCCTGCTTCTTGTCTGCCTTGCTCTAAATATTGTACTACAAATTTTCCTGATCCTCCTCTGCTTTCTTCATCTACCTGTATACCCTGTTCCTGTTCTAACACCTGTTCTCCTTCACTCTCTTTCGGTACGATTTCTTTTCCATTTCTTAAAGTCATTCGGTCTGCCATTTTATCCTAATCTCTATTTATTCTCAAATTTAACTTTAACTACCCCAGAATCTCTACAACTCTAATCACACCAATTTGTTTTTATTTTAATCTGTGTATTATTAATAAATCTGCTTAAAAAAAAACACCCTTATTTCTGTTTTCCCAGAGGCCCCACGTTGGGCGCCAATTGTAATTGTTTTGTTTTTATTATTTTTATGTTTTATTGTTAATAAATATAATTTTAATTGAATTGAAGTGAATTTTAAAAGTATGTAGTTCGTTGTTAATATACTATACCTCGGCTAGCTCAATTATTTGTTCTAAGCAATCTGTCACTGTGTGACGTCAACTCTGTAGTCTCCTGGTAGAGTTCAAAAAGAAATTAAACCAAAATTTACTTTATATTTTTGATAAATTAACCCAAATGAAGCACGTTATTTATTAATATTGAACAAATTTAATATAAACAATAAAATTCGTCTGCAACTTGGGTTGCCTTTAAAAATTTACAAAAATAGGAATCGTGTAAACCTTAATGTGTCGTGAAAATAGAATTTGATTACAAAATGTGGAAACTCTCTACAATTACCTTAAATCTAAATGACTATTGCAACTTTATAAAGTGTTTAAATGAAATATAAAGAAAAGAAAACTGAACACTTTATGCCGCTGACTTATAACTAGCATTAAAATATAATCAAAATTTCAAATGATCCCCAAAATTATTATCCAAACTCACTTTCAAACAGTTCTGATTTTTTTTTTTTTTAAAGAAAACTAACTACTCGCAAAATAATCGGTGATACTGGAATATCTATCCTCTCTTCGGAAGTTAAAGGTACGTACTATTATATTTTTATTTAAATGATCATTAATATTTCAATTTTTAAGGCCTATCGCAATTAGTTAATTCATGAATTTTTACTTTTTCAATCTAAATGACATTTCTGCACTCCAATTATAATTTATAAGTCAAAATTTCTCTTACTCTCTGGAACAAATTCTGGATATCTCTATTTGAAAATGTGGAAAAACTAAATTATAATTAAACGATTTTAAAGCACTCCCGGACTATTCCACCTTTTTAGGGCTCTTCCTCCAAAATTTTCGTCGCCTCCAACAACCTATTCTTCCTTGTTAACCGCCATAGCTAGCACCAACCACCAAAAATTATTCGTTGCTAACAGCAACCCCCTTTCTTTTTTCATTCCGTCTTCTATTTTATTCAACCATAAAACTGTCCTGTTTTGACATATTTGTCAAACCACATTAATTTCTCATAAGCACTTTAATCACATCTAATTTGGGAATTAAAAAAAAAATTCAGATATAAAACTTAACAATACTAATATAATTTATTCTTTTCATCTCCACATCATTGTAATTTATTTAACAAAACCCCTATTAATTTAGTTCCCACAGACTTTTGACAGTTTATTTTTCTGACGTTTATTTTTAAAATTTCTATGTTTAAATAATTTTTTAAGAATTCTTCTTTTTTTATTCCTTTTAAGGTTTAGACGATTCACCTATACACTAGGCAACTATACTATTCAGAAATTATTAACACTATACCAGGTAAGTCAAAATTAATTTATTTAGCAATTTACTAATCTTTTCTCCCTTTTATTTCAGAGTCGACCCCACATTGTGATGGCTTCATGAAATTCATGAACAACAAAACTCATATAAAAATCCCTTTAAGTTATATCCTCTTTGACATATTGAAATCATTTCAATATATATATATAAATAATTTGCAACTGTAATAGAAAACGGTCCAGTCTATTTTTAAACATGTTAGTAGAAGGTGCAGAGACAATGTTATCACTAAGGTTATTCCAGCTCTGGAAAACTCTATTTGGTAGAAAGTTCTGTCTTGATCTTGTAGAAAAGTTCTCTTTTTTAAGTTTAAACGTGACCTCTGAGGCGTTCATCTTGATTTATGGTAAACATTTCGTACTCTTATTTTCGAATTATCCTAGATATGTAGCACCTGTATGAAAAACAAAACAGTAAATATCAAAGATATAATAATAATAATAATAATAATAAGCTGGTAAGCGAAATGGCACGAGCTGTACAAGAGTTTAATGGAACAAATCCACTTAGCAGACCACCGCTACCAAAAATAAACTCTTCTAAAAAACTAGGTGCTCTGTTACAAATTATAAATACTGAAGTCCTACCCAATTACGTCGTAGAAGCCCATACGCTGGAATATTTGCATATGCTTATTTACAGTGCAGCAACAGCAATAGCTAATATAATGGGAATTAAGATCAGAACACGACGAGGTACCAATGCCGGAAGGACTGATAACAGAGCTGCACCCTGGGAGAAGCGGCTTCTAAACAAGATTGAATTACTGCGTAGGGACATTGGTCAAATGACAGAATATATACGAGGAACAACAAGTAGAAAAGTGATTAAAAGAGCTGATCGATCAAATAATGCTAACCACTGCAAGACACTCGCAATATGATCCAGTAAACATCACAGCCCATCAGTGCCTGGATACATTAAAACAAAAACTCTCCGTTTATTCAGGACGACTAAGGTGGTACAAGGTTAGTAACAGCCGAAAATGTGACAATGCGCTTTTTGAGCATGCCGAGAAGGCGTTCTATCGAAAACTTAATTCCACTGTCGAAAGTGCCAATAAATCATACCCAAGCCAAGAAGACATTCAGGAGTTTTGGGGAAATCAACTTTCCACACCAGCTGCTCTTAACACCAATGCTGGATGGATAGAAGATACGACGCACAGCTGTCAACACTACCGCACAACTGTTTATGAACCCTTCACCACAGAAGAAGTCTCTAATGTCATCAAAGAGCTTCATAACTGGAAATCTCCTGGACCAGATGGAGTTTAAAACTTCTGGCTTAAGAAGTTCTGGAGTGCTCATGAGTGCCTGTCAACATTAATTAATCGTGATATTTCTAATCCGCAGGAAATACCATCATTCCTAACTCAGGGAACAACTTATTTAATACCGAAGGATCAAAATATCACCCAAGATCCAGCCAAATACCGCCCAATTACGTGTCTTCCAACTCTGTATAAATTGGTCACATCCTGTGTAGCCCAGCGTATCTACCAACACTGCGCTCTAAACAATATCATAGAACCTCAACAGAAAGGATGCGCTAAGGGCTCCATGGGTTGCAAAGAACAACTTATTATCGACTCAGTCATTTCTAACCAGGCATACACCAAAAAAGGAACCTCTTCACTGCCTTTATTGACTATAAGAAAGCCTTTGGCTCAGTGCGGCATGAATGGCTGGTAAATATATTAAGAATATATAAAGTCTATGATAATATAGTGACCTTCTTAAGACATATAATGACAGATTGGAAGACTAAAATTCACCTCCAAATACCTGGTGAAAACAATATCGAAACGGAAAATATCGCAATTAACCGCGGCCTCTTCCAAGGAGACTCGCTAAGTCCCTTGTGGTTCTGTCTAGCGATGAACCCACTATCCCAGCAATTGAACTTCACTTACTCAGGTTTTAGCATTAAAAACAACAACACTGTAGTGGCGAAGCTTAATCATCTGTTGTATATGGATGATTTGAAACGAATGGCTTCCACTCGAACTCACTTAAATCAAATGCTAAAAACTGTAGAAACTTTTTCAAATGATATCAGTATGCACTTTGGGTTAGACAAATGTCGTGTACTAAATATAGTTAAGGGAAAGGTTTAGCCCGGGGGATTCGATATGCAAAATGGCCAAAACATCGAGGCTATGGGCGAAAATGACATGTATAAATATCTAGGAGTAAAGCAAGCGCGGAAAATTGACCATCAACAGATGAAAATCGAATTAACATCAGAGTTCATACGAAGAGTAAAACAGTTACTCCGCTCACATCTTAATAGTAGAAATTTGTTTAAGGCATTAAACACCTACGCATTTTCCGCGCTTAGCTACTCCTTTGGCATTATTAAGTGGACTAAAACGGATATAGAAAGTCTTCAGAGAAAAGTACGAACACACCTCACAAAGGCACAAAAACACCATCCTCGAAGTAGAAAGAACGACATTACCACGGTATTTAGGAGGACGAGGACTTATTGATATAAGCGAGCAATTAGATAAACAGATTAATAATTTAAGAACTTATTTTCAGGTACAGGCGGGGACATCTACTCTTCATCGCGCGATTTGCGCAGTAGATGACACAACACCGATCAACCTGAGGGAACAAGAAATGTGCATAAACCATCTTACTAAGAACGAAAAAAATGCGCATCTGGATGGGTAAACCTCTGCACGGGCGACATCCGAATGAAGTCAGTCAAGACTATGTCGACAATATAGCGTCGAACTATTGGCTGACATCAGGAAAGATGTTCCCTGAAACAGAAGGTTCATTACTCGCCATTCAGGATCAGGTTATACCAACCAAAAATTACCTGAAATATATTGTCAAAGACCCTCAGGTCCAAAACGACAAATGCCGATATGGATGTCAAGCCCAAGAAACGATCCAACATATTACCGGAGGCTGCTAGGCATTTGCTGCAACTGAATATAAGGAATGGCATGACTCAGTAGGGAAGATCCTTCATCAAGGGATAGCTATTAAACTGGGACTTCTACAAACAAACAATCTCCCATATTATCAATACGTTCCAGAAAATATGCTTGAGAATGACAACTACAAGCTATACTGGGATCGCACTGTGCTCACAGACCAAACTGTAGCACATAATAGACCAGATCTCGTGCTAGTTAATAAACTAACAAGACAAACAACTCTAATCGATGTGGCGATACCTAACAACAATAATCTGCGTGTTAAGTACAACGAAAAGATCGCCAAGTACAGAGATCTGGAAATACAAATAAGAAGACAATGGAGAATGGAAAGTACCCAGACGATACCTATTATTCTTTCTACCACTGGAGTCATTCCGAAGAACCTCCTAGAAAACATAAAAAAGCTGGGTCTAAATGAACATCTATATAAGGTCATGCAGAAAGCTGTGCTACTTTCGACGTCCAGATGCGTGCGAAAATTTTTAGGAGATACACCGACGTACCAAGTCACCTAGGACTCGATAACATGGAAAGAGTCCCACCAGAGCTCAATCCTTTTGATACCGTAGGTATCTGGGATGAGTGAATTTTCCCCTTAGAGGGAGTGTGTGAGCCGTACGGCTAAATCTGAATAATATATATATATATATATATATATATATATATATATATATATATATATATATATATATATATATATATATATATATATATATATCTACGGCATAAAGTGAACTCCGCCCATGTTAAAATTCAGGTTTAAGTGAGCTCCGTGGTCAAGTGGACACCGATATACGGAGCTCACTTGTCCATTCCATAATATTGGCTCTGTCGATTCGTTAAGATGTATAGTTTCATAATTCTTAAAAAAATTTTGGAGCTCATAAGTACCCCTGTATCATAAATGTATTTCGCTTAGTTCACGTGTATATATTATAGGGGTCGTTCAGATCTTTTTCACTGTATATTGGAACCATAGGAATATCGGTTTAAGTAAGCTCTGATAGTTTGGCAACTATGCACTTAGGCCAGCGTTCTTGATATATATATTTTATATATTTTAAACGGTTCATACGGACTCCTTTTCATACGCATTACAATATGTAATCTTCTTCTTCTTCTTGATGTGCCTATCCGTTATGAATGTTGGCGATCATATTGACAATATGTAATAGATATGTATAACACCAAATACCTGTTTTTGGTAGGTACCTGCTATTCTAAAAATAGCTTTATAAATACAAAAGGATTTCATTACCAAGTTGGACGTGTTTTTTCATATGCGAATATTTCCTAATGTATTTTGTTAACATGAATATGTCTTTATACGTTTTATTTAAGAATACGATTAATAAGAACTTTTAGTTAATCCATTGTTTTACAATATCTTGTATACAGCTTCTTTATTATTTTATTTCTGGTTTTATCTGTGTACTACATATAATTCTGGATAGGTTATCTTAAAATAAATATTTAAGTGCAAAAATAGATATTTTTATGTAAAAATTGGTAGTAGTGCACAAAAGAGGGAAGAATGCTTAATTTATAAAAGAAGAATGTACCAGTTCACCAATATTACATACCTCTAAATGTTTTATCTGCTATTTAGGGGTAATATGTAATCAATAAACGTGGAGTTAGTGTCAAATTTGCAATAATCTTTGGTCAGTTTTTTCTCGATTTTAGTCATAAATTGAGCTGGTATTCGTTGAGTGGATGTTGCGATTCTAGACTTTGTATCTTTTATTCTCTAGCAGTCTAGCTACTTATCTTCGGATATTAGGTGAATTGATAGCTACGATATTGTAGAGCTTATGTATGGATGTGTGTATGTGTGTGTGTGTCTTAATATTCGCTGAATTTGGCTGTCTAATGTATAGCTAAATCTACGTGTTAAATATGTGTTGGTGTCATCCATACTTGCAAGGTATATTCGGTAGCAGAAGCATAGAGTGCAAGCGTCTACGTTTTAAGGATGAAAGGATGCTTCTCATTTTTAGCTGACAAGTTTGCAGAGATTATTTTTCTGGTCCTCAGTTTGCCTTTTAGTTTTAAACAATGTTCTATGAATGACAAAGTGTGATACAAACTATCTTCAAGGCATTTATAGCAAGTCCAGAGTTTAAAAATTTCATAACACTATTGGATGTTTAGATTTTTAAACGCAAATCTGTTAGGGACATTAAAGCAGGACATCTGACTTTTTCTGAGGTTTGGCTTAAAATTGATTCATAGTCTATTTTTATTGTGTTTAAAGTATGATTTAGATTTTTCTATACTTCAGCAACAAAAGTTTTTGGTTGTGCAACAATATAGATGTATCGTCTACATAATAAAAGTCCTAGTATTTACTGGTATGGGTTGTGTAAATATTATACAGTGTAGGTACCATTACGCTACCCCAAAGAAGACCGTTCTTCTGCGTTTTCCATCTGTTATTTTTACCATTGAATGATACGAAAAATCTTCTGTTGTGTAGGCATACCCGGACAATACAAGCCATTGTTGTATATTTGATCCAAATTTTAGAAATTAGTTTTGTGCTCAGATCTTTAGTCAGGAGCCGTAATATTGTTCATTATATACGTAGATAGCAGATCCAAGCTCAACACCGTTGAAAGATTCCCTTAGCTGACTGGTTTTGTCCCCTCTCATTTTAAGTTTTTCTTTTCTTGTTTGCCTATGTTTGGCCCTCAATGTGTTTCCTGCACTAGAACTACGTCACATTTGTGTTAACCGCATATGTCTGATAAAGTTAAGTAAAGTAAAGTACCTATCTTTATCTCTGGATATTCCCTTCTCTAATATTTATAGACATAATTAGGACAGTTGGCATTAAAAAGGCCGATTTGGCCTTTGGGATCTTTAAACCCTATAAAATATGGCTAATCTTTTACTTTTCATTAAAAATTTTAATTTTACATACTGTTACTTTTAGACAATATTTCAATCAGATTTGTATAGTAATCAATGTAGTTAATATATGTAGAGTCTCTTTGTGAAAAATAAATGAGTTTATAATATCGGTCACAACTCATATATGGATAATAAGGAAATAAACGGTTAAAATAGGTGTACAAAATTTTAACTACATATATCGGAGCCATTGTTCAGGAGTTGGGATTATCTCAGAGATCAAAGGTTACGTTACATGCATATTCCAGGTTCTATTTACGTATTTTCATTCCTAAAAAAGTATATTTATAATAAAGCCCTGAAGCTACCTTTAGATTCTATGAAAAGTAGAATCTATGGAAATTAGCAAATTAAAAAATAAAGACATAATTCTGAATGGCCAACTTGAGACAAACAATTCTCCCGTCCTTAACTTATTCAGTTACAAACTGTAACGTGTAAACGCATACATCTTTTATTGTTAGATAAAATGAATTTTTATCAAGTAACGGTCGGATCCATCACTTACTAAAAGAGTAGAAAATGACATGCTTATGCTTTAGAGTACGACTACTTTAGTACAAAGTATCTACCCTTTGCTTTTGCCAATTGCTTTTTCACTTTCTTAGCGATGGGCCTGGCTTTTCCTTATCAATAATGTTCTCGTTCGTTATCGTTATTCTAAGATATTCAGATTTCACTATATGCTCTACATTTGGTTTTATCTAAGATAAATTTACAACTATGACGAAATTTTTATAATATTTTATGCATTGATAATTACACTGATATTAAACTAAGGATATAAAAATCAACAATAAGACCGATAATGACGTACATAGCGGAAACAAGAGCAGATACGGCGAAAACACAAAGACTGCTAGAAACAACAGAAATGAAAATCTTACGAAAAATAACAAACTAAACTCTAAGAGAAAGAGTAAGAAGTGAAGAAATACGAGCGAGATGTGGTTTAGAGGAAATAAACGCGTGGACCAAAAGAAAAAAGCGGAATGGAGTCAACACTTCGAAACAATGACAGAAAATAGAATAGTACGAATAGCAAGAGACAAATCGCCAAATGGAAGGAGATCATTGGGACGACCGAGGAAAAGATGGTCAGACAACGTCAATTGAGGCTCAACACCGAAGTAAAACAGGCATTAAGCCTATTTATAAAGAAGGAAGAAGAAGAAGAAGATAATAAACTGGAGTAGAGCACTTGGTAGATAATATTTATTTGTTTTGAGTATACTTATTTTACAACATAGTACATAAAATAATAAATATTTGTGTGCTCAGTTTTTTGCTCTGAATTCAAGATTTTATCTCAAAATATGACTGTACTTTATACAAATATTATTATTTTCTGAGATACCGGTATAAATATAAATTTTGAATTTCGCAATGATTTTTTAAAATTATTTTCTTGTGACGTTATGTCAGTGTTTAAGAATAATGCAGGGAATAAGGTTAAATAGGTTTTTATATTTTATTTGACGTTTAAATATTTAAATCTGAGTTCATTTTTCGAAAAACTATAAACTTGTGACAACAAATTGCTATATAACAGTACGAGGCAATATTCTTATGCTGTGACAAAATCATCATATTTGCTTTACATTGCCGTTTTTCCTGCCGTATCATATTTTAGCATAGTCTTCTGATTCATTTTATAGACAAGCGGTAATGGATATCCACAATTTGTCTAATAATATTAAGTTTTAAAAACAGCTGTGCTTTTATGCTCATTCGTTTACCTTTTGTAAAGCCACATGAGTTATGAATAACTACTTTTTTGTATTTTTAGAAGACATACTTCTATCGGGCATATTTTAATGTGTGAATATTAGGGATTTATATAATCTTTTTGTATATATAATTTGTTTATTGATTTTACATTTTAGATAAAATTTCATAATTATAGTTCTCTTCCGTTTATTTTCTATATTAATACCCTACAAACCCAATTCGAAATGGAGGAAAACCAGCAAGTTCTAGATTGAACATAGACATTCGTCTCTCTTTCTCCCTATATGTTATATAAAGGTCATCGTCATCATATAGTCAGAACGCAACAAGATTCTATTACCTTTTCTTCTTTTTGTCTCCTCATTACTATTGAAAACTCAGCCACGTAAATGACGTTGTAAAAATTTATTTCCCTATTTCTGAAGTGCCTTTCCTGGGATAACTTTTTTAAGTCTAGTTCATTTGATTACTTGTAATTGATTTGATAATCCCTAACAAATAAGTTGTTGATTGTAGGTAGGATAGCATGTGATTGAACAGGGATGTGTTGATAAGATGTAGGTAGTCTCATTATTCCTAAATCTGACCATATGTTACTTCCCTCCTTCATTCGTGGACGTCCTAAGGGCATTTTTTTCTCGATCCTCCCAATTTAGCTTGACAATGCAGTTATTAGAGAGCCTTTGGATATAGCCAGCGCAACTTTGGCGTTGAGATTTAGTTTCTTGTACGACGTTGCTACCTTTGTATATGTGTTTGACCTTGGCATTAGTTCTGTTTGGTATTGGTTACTACTCGGACTATATAGGTTGGAAAATACTTCTGATGACATTTCCAGCAATCCTGATCTAATTACTACTTGAGTTTTACTTACATTGTTTTGACAGTGTTCTCGTCACATATCCACACAGTAGCACTGATTTAATTATCTTCTTATATATCCTGATTTTATAGATTCCTATTAGACTTCTGGATTTAAAAGTGTTATAAGGGTTATAATATATACATCAGTTAGCTACCTAAATATTCATTTTTATTTCTTATGTGAGAACGTAATCTACGATATACTAAATACTGCAATGTCTTAAAATGATATGGGTTTATTGTAACATTATGCTCTACTCTATATCATCTTTTTTGCATGTTAAAGGACATTTATTTAGTTTTTTACTGATCATCAGCAAATTTTTTTGGTGCTAATAGCATTATTTTATAGCATTCCAATATTTATTCTATGGATTAAATCTGGATAACAAATAGATATTCTTCACTTTCTCGGAGAAATAATATTGCTACTAATTTCAAACCTATTTTAATACATGGATACGAGTAATAGCAAATGACTAAAGCAAGTGAGGAAGAACTCCGAATATTTGAAAAGAAAATAATAAGAGACAACGATTTAAACCTTCGTCGAAGCTAGATTTATTTAATTACCAGTCTAATCGCACATAGTTTTTGTGCTTTTATTTATATCCAGTTAATATTAAAAGTGTAATAAATTGTTGTGATACCGTAAATAACAATGGAGAATAACAATGGAGAAAATTGGTAAGGAATTTTAATCTAATTAGATACTTACTTCAAAACAAGTTCATATTATTTATATCACCTGATGTCATTAAACAACGAAAATGGATGATGTTAATAGTCCAGTGGCGTCGAGGCCCCAAACGTTATTGACATCATATAAAACTTCTTCATATTCTGTAGCGTTAATCAATTCAATTCCAAAATTCCAATATCTACTTGCACTGTGAAAAATTATAGAACCAAGATATATACATTTTTTCATCACGAATTTCAAATCACCGTATTTGTATCTACCTAGCTAGTGAAGAATTAGAAAAAACTGTCATGAAGGCTGACAACGAAAGAATAACTATCAATCATCAAATAATTTATGCTCGACGCTTAATTACACCAAATGAAAGATTACTGATCTCTAATGTTTGTCCTAGTATTTATCACACTTTCATAGAATATGAACTTAAAAAATTAGGCCTCAATTTATAACCTCCAATTAATTTTTTACGAAGAGGTACAACAAGCCCAGTATATAGATATATATTGAGCTTTCCAAGACATACATTTATCTTTCCTTTGAAAGCTACATTAATTCCTCCCTCAATTGTCAGAAACCACGATCAAACATCTAATCGTATTTTCTTATCTTTAGAAAACAGATGTGTTTTATTGTAAAAAATCTGACCATTTTGTAGCAAATTGGTCATTCTGTACAAATCCAAATCAGAACTTTACAACAACAGTGCCAACTACTACTATAAATACAGTAGTTAATACTCTTCCACACATGACGTCCTGATCACATCAGCATCTTCAGCGAAGTCCTTTTCCTTACAATCCTCGACTATACCTACTTAATTAACTATACCAATATTAACTCCATCTCAAATATCACCCTTAACATTATTCCCAAGTTCTCAAACTACATACACAGATAGAAATATAACAACTACCCAATTATCAACAATACCTAATATTTCACAACCTCATATATCAATCCCAAACTATTCCTCAACACTTGCATACCCTATCAATAACATATCAATAAATACTGTAATTTAAAAACTAAAATTGCGTAGCCAAGAAAAAGTAGTCATAACCCAAAGTGCTTTAACAAAGGTGAACGAATTATTAGCGTAACAGCTGTTTTAAAAACTAAATATTATGAGACGAATTGGGATATTGTATTACACAAACTAAACCGCTTGATTATGGTTTGTTGATTAAGGAAAATATGATATGACAGGAAAGACTAATGACTCTATAGCTAATTGCCACATAAATATCAATGTAACGCAAATCGTATGATTTTGTATATAAGACAAATAATATTATATTCTAAATTATACCTATAGAGATACAAATAGTATAACAAACATAATAAACAACTATTATACAATATAGTAAATATTTATTTAGATAAACGTAAAGTTTAAAACATGTTTTTTAATTCGCGGTAAAAGATTTATTAGAGTTTAGCACATAAGATAAATTCGTAACAAAATTCATATACCAGTAAATGGTACTCGTTACAGCAGCGAAGTAATTTTAGCAACAGATATGTAGGCTGACCTTACCCCTTGACATACAGCAACCACAAAAGAATCGGCGATAGCGCAAAGGGCAGCTACCCCTTAACCAAGACACGACTCTCTTGTTTGACAGATAGCACTTGTCTCTTCGACGACTAGGCAGCCTTCACCCTACTGGATAGAACGACTGTCTTTGATGACTAAGCAGTCTTCATCCTTACTGGATGGAATGATTGTCTTTGATGACTGAGCAGCCTCCACTCTTATTGGATGGAATGACTCTCTGTTAATGGGCTAATTATACGGGGAGAATTAAAACATGAAACATGGACGACGAAAAAACAAAATAAGAGCCGATTGAGCATCGCAGAAAGAAGAATTATTAGAGAAATATATAAACCTGTTATCGGTAATATTACAAATCAATACAGAGTGCGAAACAACCGCGAACTAATTGATTATTATGACCAACTAGATAAAGTAAAAACATAAATAACATCTTATACGTAATACCTTGTAAAAATAATATTGTACATTTTTAAGAACGAACTCCTATTTGAACATTGAAGCGTCAAATAGAATATGTAGTACATAATAAATATTGTGGCATATTTCTTTCATTCTATCCAAAAAATTAAAAAAAAAAATAAAGTCAGACATATTGAGATGGATTACTGAATACTATTATAGCATACAAGTAGTTTGAGCTACCGGATATTTAAATACATTAAAACTTGGTGTGAACATTTTGGTTAAAAGAATAAATTTGATTTTTATATTACACATGTAGTTGACGTTTCTATCTCCAAATTCTTTTTTAGAGTTCTTTTCTAGACACGTACTAAACAAATTTTGTTTATATTGCAGTTTCTTCTTTTTGTAGATTTAATAGTGATATGAGGATATCAGTATGCTACATATACATAAAATACAAATAGACTGACTGTTGCAATACAGGTCCGTTTCCCCAGTGCGACAGAGAAAACTGGCGAAAAGCAGTCCCTGCATCTCTTTCTAATTTGCCAGGTTTATCGAACGCGTGACCTAAATGACCAATGAGAAGGTCACGTGGTCGATAAACCCGTCCCATTAGAAAAAGATACAGATATTGCTTTTCGTCAGTTTTCTCTGTCGCATTGTGGAAACGTGAATGTATGGCAGTATTCAGTCTATTTGTACTATATGTCTATGGTTTGCTACATGCATTTTCGCTTTTATCTTTTATGTGAAAAAGTTATCAGCGATATCTAAATAGCTCCAATCCTTCAAAAGTATATGGTTTTATTGTTACATTAATGCTCCATTCTATATCATACCTTTTGTCTGTTAATGAACTTTTATTTGGTTTTCTTGTTATTGACTATAACACCGTTTTTTTTATGCTAAAAGCATTATTCAATATATTATAATGTGTAATTTCTCTGGCTGCTGACGAACAGAAGTTTTTATTAACTTTTCTTTAATATAATAATTATGTATGCAGATTTGTATTTTGATCTTCTCACGGTGCTAAATGTTAAAGCAGAATGAAGAAGGCATCTACGTAATTTACCATCCTATGTTGTAAATAAGTTAATGAGTTAAGTTTTGTAGTTTAGACAAGTATAAAATGTCAATTTTGATGGAAATAAAATAACAATAAGTCACAGTCATTATTTTATTACAAGGAAGTTTTTTCTAGTTAGACGATCTAATATTATTAACAATATTAACATGGTAGCAGAGCGTACAGTACCTAAATGGTAATGCTAGAAAATACAAGAAATTAAGTAAGAATTGAAGAAAAATTTTTAACTGTCTGGAAAGTGTCATCTCCATAAAGTAATAAAGAGCATTTTAAATTAAATCCAGAGTAAAATGGATCCCAGTAAGGTGCAAATAGGATTACTTGAAGGTAAAGAGAGTTGGACCACTTGGAAATACAAAATCTCTATTCTTCTGAGAAATGTAAAAAGTGCGATGGACGTCCTTGATGGTAGATTAACTTTTCCTAAGTCGTTACTCGAAGGAGCAACACAAGAAGAAAAATGCAAGTATGAAAAAGATGTTGCATTTTTTAATCAAACAGATAGTACTGTCTTATTAGTTCTTACAATAAATATGACTCAAAGCACATTAGAAAAAGTCATGAGATTTTCGACCGCTAGGGAAGTTTGGTTGGAGCTGCATCGTTTGTATGATGGTAGTGCAACAGATAAAACCTATGATATCTGTATGCAATTTTTTAGTTATACTAGACAATCAGATGACGATATTGCTACTCATTCATCAAAACTTAAAAACCTTTGGAACAATTTGCAAAGCGAAATTTTCAAAGATAAAGCAGTTGCTGGAAATAATTGTAAGTGCGACTTGCCAGATATTTTGCTTATTTGTAAAATATTAGAAACTCTACCACCTGAATATTTCTCATTTAAGTCTAGTTGGATTCTGATATCAAATAAAGACAGAACAATAGATAACTTGACAAATCAGCTATGCTCTTATGAAACAGCATTAACAAATAAAAATGAGAGCAAGCAAGAAGTTTTATATGCAGTGAATAAGAGTAAAGCACATAAATATAGTTATTATTGCAATTACTGTAAGCAAAAAGGTCATAAAGTAAAGCAATGCGATAAATGGAAAGCCGATGGAAGGCCTCCTAAACCACAAAATTCGAAAAAACATACAAATACTAAAGCTAAAGAAACTCAGATGTCCTTAGTGGCTGTATCATCGAATGTGTTGAATTGCGAAGCAGATTTTAAAAATTGGTATGTTGATAATGGAGCGACTAATCACATAACAAATCAACAAAGTGTATTCCAATCGTATGAACCGTTTAGCGAAGAGCAAACAATAACAACAGCTAATGGATATGCAGTTGCGGCATTAGGACAGGGTACCATCAAAATACAATCTTTTGTAAAAGGAAAGAAGAAAGAGTTTTTATTGACCAACGTATGGTATGTTCCCAATATCAGGAAAAATCTTTTCTCAACTTTGTCTGCTCAGGACAAACATCCAGAAAGTGAATTTATTTCCACCACCGAGTGCTGCTATTTTAATATTTATAAAGAAACAATTATTGTTGGATCTAGATGTAAGTCCGGTGGACTATATAAACTAAAGATGCAGGCAATCAAACCTGAAAATGTGAGTGTCAGTATGGTTACTTCTAAGAAAATATATTGCAACTTTACCACGAAAGGCTGGGTCATCAAAGCAAAAGACATGTTAAAGATGTAATTAAACAAGAATTTAACATAGATGTGAAGCTGGATAGTGAATTATGTGAGGGCTGCGTTTATGGAAAAGCTTCCGTGAGAAAGTTTGGCATAAGAAAAAGAGCAGAAACTCCAGGAGAACTGATCCATTCGGATGTTTGTGGGCCTTTCAAGGTATCAAAATCCGGTTTTTAAATATGTTTTATTTAAAGATGATTTTAGCAGATACCGATTCGTATATTTTTTAAAGCAAAAGTCAGAAGTTGCTGATAAATTAGATATTGTTTTAAAAGAAATAAAAGCTGTAGGATATGGTGTGAAAGAATTTCTGTCCGATCATGGTGGAGAATTTGATAATCATCGAGTAGCAAATATTTTAAACAAATATGGAATAAAACAAAGATTGGTGATGCCGTACACACCACAACAAAATGGCTGTTCAGAACGTGATAACAGAACGATTGTCGAATGCGCAAGATCTTTAATGCATGCAAGAGAAGGTATCTTTGATCAAACATTTTGGGCTGAATTAGTAAACACAGCTACATATATCTTAAACAGATCTGGTATGTCCAGTATTCCTGATAAATCACCACATGAAATATGGTTTAACAAGAAGCCTGAACTTAAACATTTAAGAGTAATCGGCATTACTTGTTATGCTCACGTTCGTAAAGTTTGCAGGAGAAAATTGGATAAGAAATCTAATAAAGGTATACTCGTGGGTTATGAAAATGATAATGGATATAGGATTTGGTCAGAAGAACAGCATAGACTAATACTTTCACGAGATGTTATTTTTAATGAATTTGAAACTCTCGGTGTGCTAAAAGAATCCAAACAGTTTCAAAGTTTGCAACCTACAGTAGATGTATTGGATTTTGTTCAAAATAATTCTGATACAGAAGAAATAGATATTGTCGATGAAATTAGTGATAGTATGAAAGAAATGGACCCATATGACCAAGAAGAAAACCAATGTTGTAAACCAGAAGAAAGCTTAGAAGAAGATATAGAATTTAGAAGACAACTGAGAGAAAGATCAAACATTAAGAAGCCAACACGCTTTGACGAGTTCGTTATGATGGTTGCTGCTGAAATAAACGACACCAAAGAACCACTTAGTTACAAAGAAGCAATTGTTTGTTGTGAAAAAGATAACTGGAGGCTGGCAATGGAGCATGAAATGCAGTCATTAAAAGAGAATTGTACATGGATTTTGAAAAATTTACCTGAAAATAAAAAAGCAATTTCCTGTAAATGGGTGTATAAACTCAAAACCAATCCAGATGGTTCAATTGATAAATACAAAGCTCGTTTGGTAGTGAAGGGTTATTCATAAAGAAAAGGTGAAGATTATGAACAAACGTTCAGTCCAGTAGCTAAAGGTGGTACGATAAGAGCCGTTATAAGTATAGCTGCTAGTAAAAACATGTCACTTACACAATTCGATGTCTGTACTGCATTTCTGTACGGTACTCTAGACGAAGAAGTATACATGAAACAACCAGAAGGCTATGATGATGGTAGTGGTATGGTTTGTCATCTCCAGAGAAGTTTATATGGATTAAAACAGGCACCAAGGTGTTGGAATAAGCGTTTTGGAAACTTTATAGATTCGCTTGGCTTTAAACGAAGTACTGCAGATCCATGTTTATTTATTAAAATCGAAGGAAAAGACATGTTAATATTAGTGCTGTATGTTGACGATGGTCTAATAGCATGTACAAATGAAATAATGAAGATGAATTTTTTGAAAAAGCTTCAGGAGAAGTTTAAAATAACAGTTAAACCAGCTACATATTTCTTAGGTTTGGAAATCGAAAGAAATCAAGACGACTCCATAAGTATTACCCAGTCAGCTTATACAAGAAATGTGCTAGAACGATTTGGCATGGAAAATAGCAGACCGGTCTCGACCCCGATTGTAAAAGAAGCTATCCAATTAGGGAAGGAAACTAGTGAAATAGAATCGAATACTTGTTTTCCATATCGCGAAGCTGTGGGTGCTCTTATGTACCTCATGACGGGTACACGTCCAGATATAGCTTATGCTGTTAGTGTTGTATCCAGGAAATTAGAAAATACAAGTCCAAACGACTATGTAAAAGTTAAGAGAATATTCCGCTATTTGAATGGGACAATAAATTATGGCTTAACTTATATGCGAAAGCCAGATATACAACCTAAGTTAACAAGCTATAGTGATGCTGATCATGGAGGTGATATAACAACCGGAAGATCGACATCTGGGGTATTGTGTCTTTATGCTGGAGCAGCTGTATCTTGGTTTAGACAAACATCAGTAGCCATATTGACAACAGAGGCAGAAATAGTAGCTGCAAGTGACGCTACACGAAAAATAGTTTGGTTAAAAAGAATATTTACGGAATTAACCGGCGTTAGCTTGGTTCCGACACTACATGTCGACAATGAATCAGCCATACGATTAACGCAGAATCCCGAGTTTCATTGCCGGACTAAACATATACATATTAGACATTTTTTTGTTAAAGAAATGGTATTGGATGGATCACTTGAAGTAGTAAAGGTGTCATCTGAAAATCAGTTAGCGGATGTTTTGACGAAGCCGCTGTTTTCAAATAGAATGAAAAAATTACTTTTTGAAATCGGGTTGGAAAATTACTCAATGAGGAAAGGTGTTAAAGCAGACTGAAGAAGGCATCTACGTAATTTACCATCCTATGTTGTAAATAAGTTAATGAGTTAAGTTTTGTAGTTTAGACAAGTATAAAATGTCAATTTTGATGGAAATAAACTAACAATAAGTCACAGTCATTATTTTATTACAAGGAAGTTTTTTCTAGTTAGACGATCTAATATTATTAACAATATTAACATAAATATGTATTTTTCCATAAGATTTCTAGTTTTTCACTGTGTCATGGCTCCTCTTATTTCTTTTCCTACGATTTACATTAATTCATTTAATTATTATTTCTGAAATTTCAAGTTTATACACAGTTTCTTTTGTTCCGCTTATTTATCTAAGATATGTTATTCATTCTTATCTATCTATCTATCTATATAAGGATTTTTACAGCTGTCGCCGCCTTCCTTCTTTCAGCCAACGTCTCCAGTCCTCTCTGTTCTGCCATTCTCCATCTCTAAGGTCTCGTTTTTCCATGGCCTCGTCCACTTCATCCCTCCATGATCTTCGGGTCTACCTCTTTTTCTCCTTCCTATTGGGCTCCAATCCGAAATCCTTGCTATCCACCTTGTATGATCTGTTCATTCTTATCTATAGATGTGCTTATTCCCTATCAATTATCTATCAATATTTGAGGTCTTTTTTTATTTGTTTTAGTCATTGTAATGATTCGCATCCGTACATAAAAATAGGTCTAAAGCTTGTATTATGCTCTAAACTCCTTCAGTGGTAGTATTACCAACTGCGATTATTGTTCTAAGATATTTAATGTTTTCCATACTTTCGAAATTGAAATTGGTGACTTTAACGTTGTATCTAGATTTACTGACGGTCTCTTATGTTTATGCGCTGGTATTTGGTTTTCACTTCGTTGATTTTACTTGAAACTTTTTTCGTGCTCTCTAGACTTTGTTCAGTATGTCGTTTACATATTTATAGATGTAATCATCAGCATAACTAGGAGCTGCTTTGTACCTTGGGCCGTTAATGGATTACATCGTAAATCGGCGCTGTTTCTATTTTAATAAATTGTTCTTTAATTTTTTGACTATTTAAATCGAGAATCTGAATTTTATTCGACTGTTTATTAAGGCAGAGTTTCTTGGGGCCAATTTCTCTCTCAAGGTTTTTGTTTCCCGTATTAATATTACAACAATTTTGCTGGATGCCGACATAGGAAACACGTTGGTATGTACATACTGTTTCGATATCTTTTTGTCTCGTTATAAAGTGAATATTAGTTTATTAGGAAATATGATATTGTCTAATAATAGTTAAGTTGTTTTGCTTTGCTTTCTCAGACTGCTACCGTCGTGCCTTCTGGTATTTGATATTTCAACCGTCAAGCAACAATTCCTATATGCATTAACTTAATGCTGATATCCTGCTTCCCCAATCCAGTTAGCAGTCCCGAAACCAATAAAATTGCTACATTAAAGTTTTCTATTAAGCTGCCCAGAACTATAGGTACGCCTTATTATCTTACTGATGTTAGTGCTGCCCCTTATAAGTGAATAAAATATGAAAGGAAGGTTTTGGTAATTTAACAAGATCCTTGTGTTACAATATAATGTCTCCGAGAAAGTAAAGTAATATCAAAACGCTATTCGGATTTAATCCATAGCTAAAATATTAGAATGCTATAAAATAATGCTATATATTAGCATTAATAAGTTTATAATGGATACTAAAGTTTGAAAATAATTAGAGCAAGTAATTTAAATTATCAAAGTGCTTATTAAACATAAAAATAAAATAAAATTATATTAACAATTTATATTATAATATATTTAAAAACAGTAGCCAAATATTCTTGGAATTCCTCGATGACTAACCTGGTGGATATTTAAATAAATTTTAAGTTCTAAAATGTACCTGCTCTAAAATTTGAAAATCTACGACTAATACAACTACTGGCAACATCGCAGGAGCTTAGTTGTGTACGCTAAAAGCTGTATACGGATCCCAAAAATGTTTTATCCAGTTACGGAGTCCACTTGATCCGACGTGTTGGTCGGAGTCTACATAAAGCGCTACTCAGATAATAATATACACGGCGTATATTCTCCTGGAGTTAGTATAATACCGTTTTAGTACGGAGCCCACATTAACCGCTAGAAGTATATATATATATATATATATATATATATATATATATATATATATATATATATATATATATATATGTACATATATACTTCTAGCGGTTAATGTAGGCTCCGTCCTAAAACGGTATTATACTAACTCCAGTAGAATATACACCGTGTATATTATTATCTAAGTAGCGCATTATGTAAACTCCGACCAACATGTAGGATCAAGTGGACTCCGTAACTGGATAAAATATTTTTGGGATCCGTATATAGTTTTTAGCGTACACAACTAAGCCCCTGCGATGTTGTCAATAATTGTATTAGTCGTAGATTTTCAAATTTTATAGCAGGTACATTTTGGGAACTTAAAATTTATTTAAATATCCACCAGTTTAGTTATCGAGGAATTTCAGGAATATTTGGCTAATGTATTTAAATATGTTATAATATAAATTGTTAACATTATAATAATTTTATTTTATTTTTATGTATAATAAGCACGGTGATAATTTATATTACTTGCTCTAATTATTTTCAAACTTAAGTAAGTATCTATTATAAAATTATTAATGCTAATAAAGCATTATTCTATAGCATTTTAATATTTTAGCTATTGATTAAATTCGAATAGCGGTTTGATATCCCTTTACTTTCTTGAAAAAGTTATATTCTAACACACAAGATCTTATTAAATTGCCAAAACTTTCCTTTCATATTCCATTCACTTATAAGGGGCAGCACTAACATCAGTACGATTCTACGCATACAATGCGTAGCTATAATCCTGGGCTGGCTAATAGAAAGCATGAGTGTAGCAGTTTTATTGGTTTCGGAACTGCTACCTGGGTTGGGGAAGTAGGATATCAGCATTAAGTTAATGCATATAGAAATTGTTGCTTGACCGGCGAAATATCAAATACCAGAGAGCACGACGGTAGCAGTCTGAGAAAGCGAAGCAAAACAACTTTATTATTATTAGACAATATCATATTTCCTAATAAAATAATATTGACTTTACAACGAGACAAATTTTCTACTGTTGGACATCGAAACATGCAAATACATAGCAACGGGTTTCCGACGTCGGTATCCCGAAAAATTGTTGTAATAATGATACGGGAAACAAAAAACTTAAGATGGAAATGGGCGCCAAAAAAATCTGTGTTAATAAACAGTAGAATAAAATATAGATTCTCAATTCAAATAGTCAAAAAATTAAAGAACAGCTTAATAAGATAGAAATAGTACCTATTTACGATGAAATCCAATAACGGCCCAAGGTACAAAACAGCTCCTAGTTATGCTGATGGTTAGATCTAGAGCATAAATTTAACAATAGAACCATATAATTTTAAAAGATTGGAGCAATTTAGATATCGCTGATAACGTTGTCGCATAAAAGATAAAAGGGAAAATGCATGTAGCAAACCATAGACATAATATAATACAAATAGACTGGCAGCTGCCATACAGTCGCGTTTCCGCAATACGACAGAGAAAACTGAATCCCTGCATATTTTTCTAATGGGACGGGGTTATTGACCACGTGACCTTCTCATTGGTCATAGGTCACGCGTTCGATAAACCTGACAAATTAGAAAGAGATGCAGGGACTTTCGTCAGTTATCTCTGTTGCACTGGGGGAACGGATCTGTATTGCAACAGTTAGTCTATTTGTATTGTATGTCTATGTAACAAACTGATATCACTATTAAATCTACAAAAAGAAAAAATTGCAATATAAACAAAATTTGTTTAACACGCGTCTAGAAAAGAACTAAAAAAAAAGAATTTGGAGATAGAAACGTCAACTACATGTGTAGTATAAAAATCAAATTTATTCTTTTAACCAAAATGTTCACACCAAGTTTGATTGTATTAAAATATTCGGTAGCTCCAACTACCTGTACTCTATAGTATTCAGTAATCCATCTCAATATGTCCAACTTTATTTTTTTGGATAGAATACAAGAAATATGACACAATATTTATTAATACATATTTTATTGGGCGTTTCGATGTTCAAATATGAGTTCGTTCTCAAAAATGTACAATATTATTTTTACAAGGTATGCGTAGATACGTACAAGATGTTATTTATGTTTTTACTTTATCTGGCTTGTTATATTATAATCAATTAGTTCTCGGTTATTTCACACTCTGTATTAATTTGTAATATTATCCCTAACATTTTCATATATTTCTCTACTAATATTCTTCTTTCTGCGACGTTCAATCGGCTGTTATTTTGTTTTTACGTCGTCCATGTTTTATGTACATATGTATGTTATTATAGGTCTTACGACTGCATGGTAAACTCTTAATTTTGGTATTGCATGGTATATTTTTGGATTTAATTTTTTGCTTAAAAAGGAGCGATTGCCATTATATATTCTGTTGTTAATGTCGTTTGTAATGTTTTTATTAACAGTGATTTTAGCTCACACATATTTAGACCGATGAACCATTTTAAAGTTGTACTGGTCTATTAAAATAGTATGTCTTATCATGTTTCTCTTCTTATGATAGCCCTATATTTTTTTATTCTCGTTTATATATAAAGACCCATATTTTCCGCTTTTTCGTATTGAATTTGTAAAGTTTTTGTTGTTACTTTTGCAACTACATATGTATATATATAAGCATTATTTAAGTATTATTAAACTTTTTGTTAGTTTTGATTCTCCTCGTATAATTAGCCCAGTAACAGAGAGTCATTTCATCCAATAAGGGTCGGGCTGTTCGGTCATTAAAGGCAATCATTCCATCCAGTAGGGATGAAGGCTGCTCAGTCATCAAAGACAGTCGTTCTATCTAGTAGATATGGTGGCTGCTCAGTTATCGAAGAAATGAGTTCCTTTGCGCTATATTTAATTCTTTTGTGGTTTCTGTGTGCCAAAGGGGTAAGGTACAATCTACATATTTGTTGAAAAAATTACTTTGCTGGTATATTGAGTACCGTTTAAATAAAAATATGAATTTTGTTACGAATTTGTCTTATATGCTGTAATAAATCTTTTTCCGCGAATTGGAAAACATGTTTTAACCTTTATTTGAAACATTTATCGTTAACGTTTAGTTGACCACTTTACGTTTATCTAAATAAGTATTTATTATATTGTGTAATACCTAGCTGTAGTTTCATTTTATTATTGTATCTATATGGGTATATATAATATTATTTTGTATATTTATAAATATCCAAAATCATCCTATTTGCGTTACATTGATATTTATGTGGTAATTAGCTAAGTCATTAGTCTTTCCAGCCGTATCATATTTTCCTTGATTTTTTTTTTGTAGACAAGCGGTTTAGTTTGTGTAAAATAATATCCCCGATTCGATTCATAATATTTAGGTTTCAAAACAGCTCGCTAATTCGTTCATCTTTTTTAAAGCACTTTGGGTACTACTTTTTAGTATCAATCCAACAATAATTAAAAATTAATTCTTTAATACCTAAAATTATTACTTTACTAATCTGATTCGAAATATCGTGAAAAAGTAATATGTAAAATTTAAATTTTTAATAAAAAGTAAAAGATTGGGCATTGCTTATGCGGTTCAAAGATCGAGCTTGTACGAAGATTGAAGTACTAATAAGACCACCACAATCGGGCATACCCCGGGTAATGATTAATTAATTAATTGCCTAATTCTTCAGTCACCCCTCTAACATGATTTTGTCAAATTGGTGCTTTTTAGGACCAACTATTCTAATAACGACAGTTAAGGGTATATCTAGAGATAAAGAAACTTAACTTTACTTAAACTTATCAGACATATGCGCTAAACACGAATCTGACATATTTCTAGTGCAGGAAACACATATAGGGCCTAACCTAGGGTACTTGGTATAAAGCTGATCACTAAAAACCACATTATAGATATAGACATGCTATTTCTATCGGAAACGAAGCAAAGAAAAACTCAAAGTAAGAAAGAACAATACCAGTCAGCTGAGAGAACCTTTAAACGATGTTGAGCTTGGATTCGCCATATACATAAAAATACTAGAAAGGCTTATCCAGATGATGAACAACTTCATTCAAATTATGAAGATACATAAAGTGTAGAGACAAGCCAAAGTTTGTACCTTGCTTAATCCTGGCAAAAACTGCAACGACCACAAAAACTATCGGCTAATATCTTTATTTTGTCAGCTATTCAAAATACTTTTGCACAAGATTGTTAGTACGATTTTACCGATGTTAGACGAAAAATTCAAGTTAAAAGACGAAAGTGGCTATAGATAGGGAAGATCATGTACATGACAAATACTAAATCTTACCCAACACAGCAAAGACAAGCACGAAAAATATTGTGTATCGGGGGTGGTATTTTTAAATCTAAATGCCACTTACAATACCTCAAATTACAGGATATTTCTCCAAAAACTATATGATATCCCCTTAGATAACAAACGCACTTATATTATCTGCGTATGCCTACATAACAGAATATTGTTCGTATCACTTAATGGTAAGAATAGCAGATGAAGAACGGTCTCGCTTGTTTACACAAACGATCAACCTATACCGGTCTTCTATTATATAGACGATACACCTATTATTTTATAACAAAAATAAGCTATTAATAAATTTTCAGCCAAAACCCCTGAAAAACTTCTGAGTGTTCTTTCAATTTCCCTAACATAGACGCTTTCACAAAACTGAACATCCAATAATGTCATAAAATCGTTGAACTGTAGACTTCCCATAAATTCCTTGAAAATAGTTTGTATCACACGTGGCCATTCACAGATGATTGTTTAAAATCAGATATAATCAAATATATCAGGAATCAGATATCTTAAGATATATTAAGAAGGACGTCTGACGTGGATAGGGCATGTAATGTGGAGGGAACAAAATGACCCAACTAGATTCCATAAAATAGACCTAACTCGAAAACTCTCCTTGGTAGACCCATTGGTTAGAGAAGAAGATGAAGACCCAGAACAAAGTTCCTTGATAACACCGATGAAGACATGAGAAATATGCGAATACGTACTTAGCGGAGAAAGGCAATGGATAGGAACGACTGGAAAGAAGTTCATGAGAAGGCTTAAATCCACGCAGGGTTGTAAAGCTAGAATGATAATAATGATGAATTTTATTAATTATATCGTTAAATATTTCCAAAATTTCTAAATTTAATAATTTCTTCTTTGTTTTTAATATAATATCTTAACATAAAATTAAAACACAACACTTTTATATATTTAATTTGATACATTGCTCCTTATTATCATATTTCGTAGAAGAAAATAATTTTAAAATAACTGTTTCTGAGATACTATGCCGGGTGTTAAACACTCCCCGGAGACATACCGACTGCCTATTACTGATCGCGTACTGGACGCTATTGCGTCCGACCCGGCAATACTGCCTGAGCGGGCAGTCACGGTGCCCAGCTATCACTGACTGACTCGCTATTACTGACTGACTCGCTATCACTGACTGCCTGGCTACCGTCGTTTTTTCTTGTTTTATTGTCCTCGTACTTTCAACGCCGGTTCTAGTACCAAGGTCGTCTTTTCGCTGAGTTGTAGTCCTAGGCGTTATTTGGGTCACGAGTATTGTTATTTTTACAACAATAGTTTCTGTTTGACGTGCTTTTACTACATTTAAACAATTAACAAACAATGCACTAACTAGGTCAATTTCTTTGTGTAACCTAAATTTATACTTTCTGTATTAATTCTCCCTTATTAAATTTGGAATATAAAATAATTATCTTTCTATGCTGCTTAGCCCTTACTTTTTTCTATTCTTCACTCACTTGCTATGTTTACATTACATTACTCTCTACGCAAAAAAAGAAAAGGGCCGAGCCTTTTCCTTTTCCAACAACAAATTATTCTACTTACATATTATATTACTTATATTCTACGATATATATTTTTTTATATGTCCCAATTTATATGTTATCATTTACTGTTTCTTATAGACTATTGTACCGTGGTCAGCGAATATATCGTGCTGTCCCCGTATTGAACCTATGTGTATGACAAGTTGAGTTAATCTTGTATTAATCTTATTGAAACTTAACAAGTGAAAGAACTTTCCTAGCTTATTACAATTGTTTGTGATTACATGTGTCCATTACGACAAGCGTTTATAATTGTTCTATACGATTGTACTCGCGTTTTGCGTTCACTGTTCACTTTATCGGCGTATCCTAAATTTAAATATTCGTAAATATTTCCAAAATTTCTAAATTTAATAATTTCTTCTTTGTTTTTAATATAATATCTTAACATAAAATTAAAATACAACACTTTTATATATTTAATTTGATACATTGCTCCTTATTATCATATTTCGTAGAAGAAAATAATTTTAAAATAACTATTTCTGTTTGCAAAATATTTATATTCTGAACAATTTTATTTCAAATTTATAGTTCTTCACATGCTTTTAAAATTTTATTATATACCAAATGTAGGTACCTACTCTACTTCCATTCAAGAGGGTATAAGTGCCTAACATCTGGCCAACAGACCTTTTTCACGTTACCTTCCTTTCACTGACAAATAATGTAGAATTTAGATGCATATAACATTATTCTGAATTTCTCATAGTTATATAAGTACATATATAAAATAAAAAAAGTATTAAATTAAATGTATGTCGATTGTATTGACAAATATGGATATTAAATTTGTGTGCAAAAATGCAATTATTAAATCTGAGTAACTTATTTTGCCGTGCAGATTTATAATTGCAATATTTACATTTTTCATTAATTTGAGGTATTAGGCGAAACGTGTTTTTTATTCGTATATCTAATATAGACTATACAGACCATTATTTTTAATTATGAGGTCTGTAAGATGTAATTTGATGTTTATCGTTGTATTTATATTATATTTAAATTCTTTAAATAAACTTATGTTGATCGAGACTGGCTGAATGACAATTGTCCAAGCCACAAAAAAAATTATTTTTTGAAAATTTTGATTTAATTTTTAAATGAACCTTTGTCAAAATATACTGAGTAATTATAGTACAATTACATCAAATATTGTTCGGTAGGACAACGCAATTTGAAAAATATAACAAAAAGTTTACTTTTATTTTTTACTACTTAAAAATTATAACTTTATCTAGACGTCATCTGTGGGTTCGACATTCCGGAAATTCGACTCTTCTAGATTTAACAGAGAATCAAGTTGGTCAAAAATTTCTTTGCAGCTATCATTTTACTGATAGCAATATAAAATCAATAAACCAAAACGGTAAGAATACATTAAAATCTGCAGCTATTCCTAAAAATGAGGTAACCTCTGCTATATTCGAAGCTTTGCAAAATAGAACTGATAGTTCTTATTCAACCATTAACAATAAATATTTATTCAGTAATGACTCTCAATTAAATCTCAAAATTCTTATATCACTTAAAAGTGAACCATGCCGTCAAAATCTAAATGATGCACACATGTCTTTGTCGTTGGATTTTTCAAATTGTGACCAAAATTTTTCTTCATTTTCTAATAACTACCCTAACTTAAGCGATAATTGTATTAAGAAAAATTCAGTCCAAATCCAATTAAATAAAAAAATGAAGAAGTTAAAAATGCACAAGATGCATTAAAACGATTAAAAACTACATCAGAGTTAAAAATAAATAAAATTGTAAACAAATATGAGGCAAAAAGTAAATCTAAAAACAAAGTGATTAATAGGTATAAAAACCAAGTATATATGTTATAACTTAACTCGTAAATGAAATAGACGTACAAAAGCTTCAAACGAAGCAATAAAGTTCAAAAAATTATTTAATATACTTGATGACGAATTAAAAGAATTTTTAGTTATGCAAATTAATCATATTAAGAAAAGTAAATGGACTGAAAAAGATAAACAGTATGCTATATCTTTATTTTATAGATCTCCAAAAGCGTATTGCTACCTTCGAGAGAGAAAAAACATTTTAAATTTCCATTGCGTAAGTAACATTAGAATTTGGATTAATGAGTTAGATTTAAAACCCGGTAAATGTAACACTTTGTTGACATTACTACAAATTAAATCGTCGCTAATGAACCCTAAAGAAAAAGAATGTGTTTTATAGTGGGATGCAATGAGCATAAAAAAGTGGCTAGATTATAATACTAAAAAAGATATCGTTGAGGGGTTCACATATTTGGGAAAACTAGGTCGCTCTCCAACAGAACGTAATCACGTTTTAGTTTTCATGTTAAGAGGTAGACAAACTGATTGGAGGCAATCTATTAAGTACTATGTCGCCCATAACTGTGTACCTGGAAAAAACTAAGCAATTTAATTCTAAATGATTTAGATTTCTCTGAAGAAGTCGGTTTTAAAGTTAAAAGTGTGGTTTGCGATATCGGCCGTAGCAGTCAAATTGCGATAAAAATTTTGTAATAACGCCAGAAAAACCATCCATTGAAAAATTTGGTCGAATTTTTTTTTTTATTATGACCCTCCTCACGTAATTAAGTGTGTAATAATCTTCATAATCGTGATTTTTTAATTGAAAACACCGTGGTTTCATGGGGTCCAATTCAGGGGCGGCTCGTGATAGTACAAGATGGTGAGGCACACTACACTTAAGGAAAATTATTATTATTATGGTTAGCTTCTCTTTGCTCCAGTCATACCCGGCTAAGGAGGCATTGCTCGCGTCAGCAAACAATGACTTGGCGTGAGAAGGACTTCTGACGATACGCGCGCGGATCAACAAAAGTCATCCTCACCTCAAAGCTCTCCTAAGCCCTCCTCCACCCTCCCTTATGTGCACTGAAGGTGCAACATAAGGGCTGACTGCTTTTTGAAAAAGTCCGCGATTGAGCTGTATTTATGAGCACCATGTGTAATAGGGTGCTCATAAATGTAACTTAAATGATACCCAAGGTGTCGTTAAGCGACTTACTCCGGTTTATCATGAAATCTCGTATCGTGAGATAAAAGCGAACGAAAAACGAGGGAGCTCTAATCCTCGAGCCTGCACCTTGGTTAGCGGCCAAGTTGTAGCCTCAAGGATCTAGGTGGCCTCTCCCGTGGCCTTTTTTTATTTTTATATTTTTTTTGTGAATTTTTTATTATTTTATATTTTTTTTGAATCTTTATATTTTTTATTAATTTTTTTGGGATTTTTATATTTTTTTGGGGTTAGTAGGTATTTTTTATCTGGGAGATTTGTTAGTAAGTGTTATAAATGGCGACTGCTAATCTAGTGCCATCTTCTTCACGCTCTCACATATCCCTTCAGTTGAAGCTTCGGTCTAGCATATCTCCATTGATCGTTCTCGTCGTAAGATGTTAGTCGGAAGGTCGATTTTGTGACATCATAACGTGAGGCCGTTTACGTTAAATAAACTTAAACAAAGGGTTAAATTTTGTTTTTTGGTTTTTTATTTCACGATTTTTAAAAATTATAATTATTTTAGAAAAACTTCAAAAAATATAAATTCTAAAAGGAAAACTGAGTTCTAAAATTAAAGTTTTTTATAAATTAAAGGAATTCTGCGAGACTTCTGTTCTGAAAAATGATCTATTACATCGTCTATAAAAACGTTCTCATCCTGTGATTTTATAAATGATTTTTCAATTGAGATTTTTGCCATATTACTCAATCGTGTCTGTCCAGTTGTATTTCTGATGTAATTTTTAATCCTTTTTAGCGCGGAGAAACTTCTTTCTGCAGAAGCACTTGTCACTGGCAAAACAACACAAATGCATAATAATTTAAAAACTTCTGGCATACAAAGTTTTAAATCATAATCGTGAAAAAAAGTTAACATTTCATAAGGGCTTGCGCAATTTTCTATTATATCATTCCCGTACATAGCGAATAACTCACTTTTTAGTTGATTTATATCAAAAATATTATACTGCGTTGTCAAGTTTTTTAATAGATCATGAGGAAATTCTTTAGCAAAAATGGGAAATTTTGATATATTCAACAGATCAAAGAAATGTAATTTTTCAACGTCGCAAAACCTAACCTCTATTTGGGTTGCTATAATGTCAAGAATTTCAAAAAAAATTTGCCTTAATTGTTGAGTTTTATCAGTCATTTCAACTCCCTTACGACGACGTTTCGAGTGTAACGCAGCGGTATCCAGTTTTTCATAAATTGTATCAAAATAAGTACTGTTACTCCTAAATTCACGTATTTTACTTAGGGTATTTTGAAGTAAATTTCTGGCCTTAACAATGTCTGTATTTCTATTTTGTAGAATGGAAAAAACAGTATCAGTTTGATGAAAAATCAACGAAAATATTTCTAAAAAAAATATGTTCTGAGGATCTTCTAAAAAAGCTTTTAAACCTACTGCTTCTCTTATTGTTTTGTCATCAAAATCGCGACTATTAATAATAAAATCAAAGGTCTCAAGTAATTTATCCTTATTATTATTAACTGTGAGAACTGCGCGTGAAGTAAAATTCCAGCGAGTTGCTACATTAGAAGGTATACGATTTCCTCCAATGTGTTCTAACACTTGGGTACGCTTTGTAGATTTAGAAAAATATGAAGAAAAACCGGATAAGGTTGAGAAAAAAACTTTAACTTGTTGAATTGAACTGCATGCGTTACTTTAAACTAAATTAAATACATGTGCATAGCAATGAATGAACATGGCTTGAGGCGCTATAGATTTAATTTTTGCCTGTAGACCATTCACTTCTCCCGACATTACAGAAGCTCCATCGTATGTCTGAGCCACTAATTTACTATGCAAGTTGAACTTTCGAAATTTGGTAGATAAAAATTCAAATAACTCTTCAGCAGAACGCCCGGAACTTACATCGTAAAATCCCATGAATCGTTCGACTGGTTTATCGTTTATTACGTATCGAAAAATAACGGATAGTTGTGAATGGCAGCTTATATCAGTAGTCTCATCCACCTGCCAGGAAAAGAATAATGATTTTGAAATTTCTTCCTCAATTTTTTTATTTATAACAAAAGCAATTGATTCGATTAATTCATTTTGTATGGTTTTAGATGTCCCAGAAAAAACTGATCTAGAGTCATTATCATGTTCTAAAAATGTTTTTAAATTAGTGTCAAATTTACTAACAAGAACAACTAGCTCTTTGAAATTCCCGCGATTTAAAGATTCATTAGATTCATCATGCCCCCTAAACGGTAACTCTTGCATACAGAGGTGTAACGTAATATCTATAAGGCTTTTTAAAATTTGCCGATTTTCTTTAACCCTAGCATTGAAATTTTCAATATCTATTTTACGCGAATTGTCTAGTGCTGTGGCGATATTTTGCTTTTGTTTTCTCATAAGAGTAAGCTTGCAATTCGATGTAATATGTTGAGAACTTTTATTGTGTAACAATAGACTCCGAGACAAATTTTTCAAATCAGTATAACCACTTTTGAACCAAACTTTGTCGCTAGTATTAGCTGTGGCAAATAAAATGCATGGCCAACAAAACAATTTATTTAATGTTATACTACCCGTAAGCCAGTCAAACTTTTCGTACCATGCATTTTGAAATCCCCGATTTGGTTTTCCGACGCCACCGATAGAAACAAGATGTTTACTTAAATCTGGAATAGGTCGTTTTACGACTTTAACTATATATAATTTATCTTCATATGCATGACTTGAAAAATTCTGCTGATTGACTAAAAAATTTACGAGATCACAAGTATTACGAATATTTACATTTACCTGGGAAAGTTGTGACGAAGTGCTCGGTGCTAAATCCATTTTTCACTAAAACCGAAAATCCTGCAGACAAGAACAAACCCACCAAAATTATTAAAAAAACTTAATTAGAATTGCACTCATTATATAACATGTAATCTTACTGTTTTTTTAATGAAAAACAACACGAGATACGTCAAACGTGATCCTGCCGCACAAAGAGGTCAACAGGAAGTAATTTAACTACTACTTACTCTTACTACAACAATTTTGCAGAAATGTTCCAAAATGTACCAATGTTGCCAATCTGGTAAATACATAGAAAAAAAATATTTTTTGTTAAATCAGAAAACAATAGAACAATATGTATAGTACCATCTATTAAAGGAAAATACTCTACTACAACATAACAATGTTGTTACCAATTTTCAAATAAAAATCTATGTTTTATTTAAAATGTACTTTTATACCCCGAGGGAAAAAATGTAGCGAATTGGGTACCTTTGTACCCTTGTACCCAAACGGCAACGCTGCTAATTAAAAGAACTACATAAAACCAGAGCGGCATGCCTCTCGTTTTCGGTGAAATCATGGGCAGAAAATAAATAAATCATGTTGAATTTAGCTAGATATTGTGATGTCTAATATGTCAGACAGAGCAATGCCGTGAGGCTTGCCTCGGCGGCTATAATTTTTAAAGAGAGAATGAGATGCACAGATGATATATTAGAAGCTGGCGCGGAAAATGGAGCCGTTGTTTATTTAATATTTTGTGGTTTAAGCATGTCCCTTGTCCGGCCCGTAGATTATGAAGAAATATACAAAGATAAGACATCAGGGGTGTACATATTTTAATTTTTTATCATAATGAAAATAAAGTTATTTAGAAAATTCCAAAAAGCTAAATTGTAGTTAAAGAACGTAAATAGTCGATTGATACTGGTGAGGCACTGCCTCACCTGCCTCATAGGACCAGCCGCCCCTGGTCCGATTCTAGAATTAAGTTTACACAAAATAAATGCGATATGTAAATAGGCACCTAAATTAACTGATCGACACATAGATCCTAATCCATTTGAAATGATGAATGTTAGTCTAGCCACTCAAATTTTTAGTAAAACCGTTTCAGCAGCTAGGTTAGCCGGTAAACTTTCAAATATAAACCCTTTAAAACACGAACACTGCATTTCAACCGCTGATTTTTTTTTTAATGAACGATCTCTTTGATTGTTTAAATAGTAGATCGACTAAAGATCCAAATCCCCTAAGGAAACCACTATCTCATTTGAATATCCAAGTTGAAAACTATTTAAAGAATCATTTAAATTGGATTAAATCATGGAAATGTAAAGATATTGAAACTAACCCACCCTCTTTTAATGGTTTTTATCTAACAATTAATAGTGTTTTAATGCAGTGGGACGAAATGGAAAAAGAGGGTAATGAATATTTATTAACTTCACGGCTTAATCAAGATTCGTTAGAAAATTTATTCGGAACGCTTAGAAATAGATCTGGTTATAATTCAAATTCAATTGCGATGAAATTAAGGCAAAATTTACAATATACAATGTATGCTAATTTAACATCTGTTTCTAAATTAACTAATAGCAAAGCTGACGAAACTATAACGCTACTATATAGCAATTCAGAATTTAATTGATTTACAAAAATCATTCGATAAATTAATGAAGATATTGAAGAAAAAAATGATGGACAAATAAGCTTTAATAATAAACGTATTGATTCTGTAATTGATTTAGAGGTTTGCGCTTTTAAGGATGCAGTGGATGAAATGTCAGAAAACCAGGGGGAGATAACTGTTACTTCTCGCTTGCTTTCCTCTGAGTAATATTAACTTGCCTATTATTACAAATTAATTCAACATTATTAACATTGTTATAAGCAAATTAATATTAGCTAAGAGTAGCAATATTTACACATAAAAGGTTTTTAAACTATCTACTATTCTTACCTTTAAAACATTTATAATTTCTCATATATTTTTATTTTACTTTCTTTCGAGTTAATATTTTTTTCTAGTTCAACTTTGTAAGATATTTTGTATTTTTTAGCAGCTCTTTGAAATTATTGTAAACACAATTGAAACCTCGGAATAAAAAATAATTACATACTAGTCCCTTTTATTGACTTCATTTTGGAAACCGATCATTTATTCATTCATATATGAATAAAAAAATCAGTTATGAAGATTATATTTTTTTAGTAAATGTCATAAATTTCTAAATAAAATTTATTTTAATTGTAATTAATGTCAACAGTTTATTTTCAATTAAGTATAAATCAGTTTAAGACTATATTGTAATAATTTCACCAATATTCATTCATTGTGAAAATTATGTTTTAGTACTAGTTGTTATTTTAAAACAAGATTAAATAGTACCCATACAGCGTAAAAACTTTCACATAGACTATTCATTAAAAGTTACTGTTAAATATTTCAAAAATAAATCAGGAATGCTTTTTGTTGTTATTAAAAAATTATGGATGAAATTGAAGTTTCTGCGAAATGGAAAATTTCATAATTTAGTAAAAAGTTTCATTGAATACTTTTTTGAACAGAACAATTGTTCAATGAAATAATTTGAAAAATTATCTAAAAAGTTTGATGAAAAGTCCTGAAAAAATTAAATTTTTTGTTGAAAAATTTTGAAATTTTTTTACAAATGTTTCTTTAATTTTTGGGCAGAAAAACAGTATAATAAAAAGTTATGTGACGGTTTTTCGTAGTGTTGGAACAAACCTATTTTTTTAATTCAAAGTTATGAAATTAAAAACATAAATACTTTGAATATTGTAAATATAATACATTTTTAAGTTTTAAAATTAAAAATTTAACAATTTAATATATTAAAATTAAAGATTTTATTGTGAAAAAACAAAAAAAAAACAGTTTGCAAATCAATGGCATCGAAATTTGTTTAGGCGTAGATGCAAAGTTACATAAATAGCTCCGTCCTATTCCTTTCCCACTTCCCCCTAACTACATACATTAAGCCGACGGCCACGGCACCACGCTTTGGGTTTATGCAGCCCATCGAGCAATAAGACAAAAGAGGGAATCTAATCCTTATGAAAAGGAGACCAAAAAAGTGGCCTCTGATGGCGGACATATCCGGAAATGCGAATGCGCGAAATTTAAATTTTCCGACACTTATCACCAGTAGCTATATAATATTTTTCAGAATGTGTCTTAGACGAGAAAGTTTTAATTAATTATTAATGATAAGAGTCTAAAATGCGACACAATTGTTAAAAAACTTCAATATAAATAAGATTTCATGTGACATTTGGGACAAACAATAACATAACCCAACTAAATTTGATGTCAAACAAGGAGAGAGACTCTCTTTCCTTGTTTAATGTGGCCTCTAAAGATCGCACTTCCTGTCTAAAAATATGTTTGCCCCCACTACCTTTACATTCCCTCTATTGTCTTTTTGCTCGATGCTGCAGCCACCCTCTTAAGGAGTGTTTTGGAACACTAGTTTTGACGTATGAACCGTAACCAAATGGCCCATTTGAACTGCTCTTCTATAAGCGTCTAATATTCTTTGGTTTGTGTATCAATAGACTAGATTTAGGAAATAATTCTTTCTTTTGGTTCTAAAGACTTTCTTTAGTATAAATGGTAAGTTTTACTTTTCATATGTCAGTAGAAAATATTTACAAAATTAATCTTTGGAGATAAATAACCCTAATTCAAATTATATTATAAATTATTGTAAATTATATGATAGTGATTTTATACTCAACTCTAATTATAATTATGGTTTTTAGGATTCAAACAAAAGACAAATTCGACAGCTGCTCAAGACCTGATGTCAAACTAATAATTGATACATTATCCCTCAATGATTTACCATGTTTTGTTTTGTCAACAAACAAGATTGTCTAATGGAATAGAGTTAAGTGTTTAGTGAAGTGTTTGTGATGTTAACAGTGTTAAATGTATATAAAACATTATTCAATCTCTTTATAATTCTTGATATGAATTGTATCAGGTATTCGACCCCATCATGTATTTGTAGTAATACCCCTGATAATTTTTCTATTGAGGCATCTGTTCTTAATATGAATGGCTTTGTATAGTCAGGATGGTATATTTTTAAATTTGACAGAAAAATGTTTTTGATTTCTTGGAATGCTAGTTCTCTTCGCTGGTCCCATTTCCATTTTACACCTTTCCTCAGTAGTTCAAGTAATGGAATTTCTTTTATACTTAGATCTGGTATCATCCTTTTATAATAATTAATTATTCCAATAAATCCTCTTAAGTTCTTAAATTGTGTGGTGTTCTATATTCCTGAATAACCTGTGTCCGTTCTGGATCCATTTCAATTCCCTTAGTATTTAGTTTATAACCTACATATATTACTTCTTTTTGAAAAAATGTACATTTTTTTTTATTTATTTTTAGTCCAACTTTGTCTAATATGTTCATTATTATTTTTAGGTGTTCCGCATGCTCTTCAGCAGTTTTAGAAAAAATTAATATATCATCAATGTAATGAATTACAAATTGTTCATATTGATCTAAAATATCATGAAGACATCTACATAGAGCACTGCACGATGATTGAATTCCAAATGGTACTACTTTGAATTGATATACTACTCCATTGATATGAAATCCTGTATATTGTCTACTTTTCCTTTCTAGAGGTATTAACCAAAAACTATGCTGTAAATCAATTTTAGTAAAAAATGACATTCCTGTAATTCTTCCTAGTATTCCATCTATACTCATTGGTGCTTCAAATTGCTTTTCAGTGATCTTGTTAATATTCCTTGCATCCAAACATAGCCTGATTTCACCTGATATTTTTCGTACTACTACTATAGGGTTAATGAAACGTGTATCTGCCTTCTCAATGATTCCATCTTCTAACATATTATTAATTGTTCTATTTACTTCTTCTCTGTATTTATATGGTATTGGGTACAATTTTGTTTTAAAATCTTTTTCTTCTTTTACTTTTATACTATGAATATAATTGTGTTGCTGCAATATGGAAATGACTATTGATTTATATTCTTCAGGGCAACTTAAAACTTTTACCATATCCTCTTCTTTACAAATAAAATTATTTTTCATTATGTAATCATTATTCCTTGCTTCCAGTTTTACGTACTCCGCCTCGTAGGCATGCATCTGCTTTTTTCCATTCCTTAAATATTCATTACAATTATTCTTTACATTATTTTGGGACATCTCCCTATTATCAAAATACATTTCTTCTTCATAAACATCATTACTTTCTTTTAATAATATCCTATCAATTCTTATTTCTTCTTCCTCCTCATCTTTCTGCATAAACTTAATTATTTGCCCTTCCAAAGTTACAACTTTTTCTTCAAAATCTATCTTGACTTTCTTCTTTTCCAATTCATCATTTCCCATTAATATATCAACACATAAATCCTTGACAATAAATCCTTGCATAATAATTTCTTTATTAAGAATATTAATTTTAAAATTGGCTAGTTTATCAATTTCAACCAACTTCTTATTATTTGCACCAACTATTTTAAATTTTGGAATCTTCATTATATCTGATAGTTTTAATGTATTAAAAATAAAATTTTCCGAGACTAAAGTACTTTCTGAACCAGTATCTATCATAATCTTAATCATGTTATTTTTGGCCATAGCATTTATATAAATTAAATTAATAGATACAATAATTTTATCTTCATCTAAAGCAATAAATTCAGAAAGTTTCTCATAATGACAATGACCACACTTGTAATTCAGAAAGTTTACTGCATAAAATTTGGATTGTTAGAATTATTCTCTAATTGTGTCTGACCAATTGGTTCTAATGTTCTGTGTCTTTCACTACTATGACTTCTACTCATATTTGCCTGCCTTGTACTATTTCGTTCTCTATCTTCGCAGCTTCTGTTCCTTCGTATATGATTTACCTGTCTGTTATAATTAGGTCGTTCTGTATTTCTCCTATTGTTAAAATCTTGTCTATTATAATTAGTATTGTTATTAACATTTTGTCTATTGTAATAATTAGTACTGTTATTTAAATTTTGTCCATTTTGATTATTATTATTGTTGTTAAAATTTTGCATATTATTTCCATATCTATTATTATTATATGATTGTCTATATTGTTGATTAATATTCTTATTATATTGAAAATTATTATTGTTTTTTCTATTATTATTATTATTCATCCTAATATCATTGTTATCATTGTTACTTGGCATATTACCTCTTTGTATTCTTTGAATAAAATTGATAAAACTATCTATTGTTTGAATATTTTGTACTGTTACTGTTTGTACAACATCTGCATCAAAATGTCTAGATACATTTAAAACTGTTACATCTTCTCTAAGTGGTGGTTCTAAATACTTTGCAACTGTTATCAGCTTTAATGCATAATCTACCATATTAGATCTTTAATTAGGATTATACTTTCCAAAATATAGTACTTCCCTAAATCTAGCTTGCTCTAATTCACCCCAATAATAATTTAAAAATTTATTTTCAAATGTTTGAAAATTGTCCAAATCATTTTCAACACTGGCAAACCAAGTTGCTGCATTATCACTTAATGTCATTCTAATATAATCTTTAATATCATTAATATTATTCACTAATCTTAATTTATGTTTTAAACTATTTATGTAAACTCTAGGATGCAAATTTTTGATATTACCAGAGAATTTAATCCCAGTGTCATTTGTTAAATTTAAGTAAGGTCTCTCATTTGTGAAATATCATCTATTCTTTGTTCTACATTTCTTATTTGATTACTATTTATTTGGATATTTTGTTGCATATCATCCAATTTTTCTTCCGTTTTTCTCCTGTCTTCGTTCATTTTGACTTCTAAGTTACATTTCTGCAACTCTATTTTCTGTTCTATATCTATCATATTATTTTGAATAATCCTATTTACTTCTGTTCTCCCATTTTCTATCCTTTTCTTATAGTCATGCCTTATATTTTTTATTTCATTTTCTACTTTTTCCTCTGCAGCTTCAAGTTTTTTTGTCTATTTGTTTTATAATTTTATTATCTTCTATTTTCTTTTCTAATTTTTTATAATTCTCTTCCAATTTTTGTTCCATTTTTTTCATGTCTTCTTTGACTTCTTTAGAATTCTCTTCCATTTTTTTCGTATTCTCTTCCATTGTCTTGTTCATCTGCATCATTAATGACATCAAAGCTGCCATATTGACATTTTCTCCTCTTTCTTGATTCATTTCTACTGAATCTTGTGTAACTTCGACTAAACTCTCCTCTTGTACAGCTTGTGTTTCTATTTCCACATCTTCTTCATTCTTTTTGTTTCTTGTACCTTTCTTTCCTTGAGACATATTGAGACTTTACTTGTTCAAATATAATTAAAAATAAAAGCTATAATTGTTTTTTCTTTCAAATAAAATTAATTTAATTATATGAGAGCACTTATCTTTCCAAACTAATTCTTTTAAGTAGAGAGAGCCCCGCGTTGGGCGACAAAATTGTTATGATGTGTTGTTGTTGTATGAGCTATGATTAAATTTGAATGATATATATGTATGTATAGGGTTTTTATCACGGTTCTCAAAGAATTAGTTTGTAAGTACTTTTTTAAATTATCTTTATTATAAATATTATGAAACAAACCTATCTATCTAATATAAGCAATATCAATTCAACACAATCTATCTAAAATTTGAAATTCTTACAATTATTAAATTATTAACAAAATTTGGTACCTTCTTTCACTGAACGGCTAAAGTTTTTCCAACATTAAAGTTATTATCACCACTCGATATCTTCTTACTAAGCCTTGGTTATCCAACTATTTTAATATGTTCCTTATTAATTATCTCCACTCACCATATAAATATATATTTAACTCCTTGTAATTTCCATATACTTAATGTACTTTGAAATATACTGGATCTTGTGGTTGTATTATTGAATGCTTATTTCAATGAATTAACTTCAAACTGTCACTATATTACTGTAGTAATAATTAATCTCCAACTGTATTTAACTTAACAATTCATGTAACTTAATCAATGCCTTCTGCTAGCTAAGAATCTCTTCATAACCTCATAAATAACTGACTTAATAATCTTAACTCAATTAATAATCTTCTTGTAACTAAATTCTTGAATTATAACTTTACTAACTGATAAATGAACTGGTAACTGAACTTAACTGAACTAAACTGCTAACTCAAACTGACTGACTGACTCAACTAAAACTGCTTCAAACTGACTGACCCCCTCTCGCCAAATTACATGGCTTTTTATATCCTTTCATTGTTTCCAGAATATTCCAGCAATAAATAATCTTTGAATCATTCTATTTTTTCTACTTGAAAATTCTGGAATCGTTTTTTGTCTGTTATGTATTATGTATACAGTCCCATTGACATTTCTAGAGTTTTCTATCTATAATTTACTTGACTTTAGGCTCTCCAGATCAGAACTACACTATTATATGTAACTTAAACATTTATATGAACTATATTTTTACAATTTTACATCCACAATTATATTCTAAATTAACATTCCAAAAATAAATAACTTTTTTGACTTTGACACTACAGTGTATGTTTGGTTGCATAGCACATGGCTGAGTAAACATATTAAATAAAATAAAATAAAAAAATTTCTTAAACTTAATTCTTATGCTAAATTCTTAAAAATACCCTCATATAATTATTTTTTTATAATATTATCTAGTATATAACTTACAAATTATGTCTCTAACCACCAGGCACGTAGCCAGGGAGGGGGCTTGAGGGGCTTCAGCCCCCCCCCCCCGAAATTTTCAGAGAATGGACCAAAATTTTTTTAGATTTACAAAACATATTGGCATTAAGCATTAAAGGATAACTATACAGAGTTATTCTATATTTTAGTACAATATCAATAAATGAACAAGCAATGTAAGCTCGATCAAAATTATGTTATCAAATTTTGAAATAGAGGGTTTTACAACTTGTTATAACAACACAATTGGCAGCATTGTGCAGTTCGTGGGAGAAATGGTGCATCATGAGTGACGCAGGCCTGGCCGCGGGCCGCCCACCTCGCTAGTGTCGCTAGGCTAGCAGTAGCATTCAGACAGTGTCAGACGACAGACGATCTGGCTGTATTTTTCATTTTTGAATCTGTGTTGTTGTTTGACGTTGTGGTCAGTTTGTGTCGGACGGGATAAAAGATGAAACGAACAACTCAAGCCAGCATCACATCATTCATCAAAAAACTGAAACAGGAAACTAATTTGTCAATAGGTAAGCGTGTCTATCAATAAATTAAGAAGCTATACTATATTCACTTTAAAGAAAAGTAAACTGTAAACAAAAGAAACGCGTGACCAATTCATACACAGTCTTTAGAGGTGCTGAAGACTTATAGACTTATATAATCTTAATAAAACCCTGTACAATTATATAAACATCAGGTTTCACGTGTTCTGTGCATGCATTTGTTGACATGCTACTTTTCTTTAAAGTGAATATAGTATAGTTGAAACCTCGGCCATTATGTAACTGAAGTTAATTAATTCTTTCTATAAAATGGTGAATGCCCGAATCACTTTTTGTTAGTAGTGATAAAAATTACGATTATTTGTGTTTTCTTTCAGATGCTGATGCGTGCAGTTCCAGTTCCATGTCCTGTACAACCAGTGCATTGACACAAGTACAAGTTATCCCCTGTTCAAGCCAAGAGGAAGTTGATGAGGAACTAGTTTCGGGACATGTTCCAAAAACTTGTGAACAATCAATATGGCTTCCAGATTTTTTTGATATAGGTAACATTAAACAAGATATTGATGACAACTTAAAAAAAAATATTCTTAAGTCAGTATTGCTTCCAAAACAGCCGTACGTGTATCCTTCAAGTGAAGGCAAAAAGCAAAAAAGGAAATTCCAAAAAAACTGGGTGACAGACCCAACTTTAGGATTTGCTTTTTTAGGATATTCGAAAAAAGAAGATGCAGTTTATTGCAAACCGTGCTTTTTATTCTTTAATACGGGCGTGGGCAAAGGAGGTCATGAGGCTCCTGGAAAATTGGTCAGTAGTGGATTTAGAGATTGGAAAAAAGCTAAGGAAACCTTCATGAAACATTCCATGACAGATTATCATAAGGCGTGTGTAGTATCTGCAGAACAATTCATGATGGTCATGTCAGGAAAACAAAAGGATGTACATTCACAGCTACACACTCAACACGCGAGAGAAAGAGAGGAGAATAGGTCGGCACTAAGGCCTATAATTGAAACAATACTTTTTTGTGCCGAGCAAGAGCTGCCGTTAAGAGGAGATGAAGACAGTGGACCACTCACGTTAGAAAAACCAGATAAAAAAGATGGTAAATTTCGTGCTTTACTTCGGTTTAGAGCATGTGCTGGAGACGAAAATTTAAAGAGGCATATTATTAACTGTGGTAAGAACGCTACATATGTAAGTCCTGAGATTCAGAACGAGATTATTCAAACCTGCTCAAATTTAGTGACACAAGAGATTGTTTCTAGAATCCAAAAATCAGATTGCTTCGCTATCCTGGCCGATGAAACAATGGATATCTCAGCAACTGAACAACTCTCAATATGTATCCGTTACGTAGATTATAAGAATGAAACACCCGTAATACGAGAAGATTTTGTTGGATTTGTACCAATATACAGTCAAAGTGCAGAGCATATTACGAAAGTAATTTTGGAAAAATGTAACAATTTGAATTTAAATTTGAACAAGTGTGTAGGACATGGGTATGATGGAGTTGCCACCATGTCTGGCCATCTTACTGGAGTTCAAACCAGGATCAGAGAGAAATACCCAAAAGCAAGGTACTTCCATTGTGCCAGCCATAGATTAAACCTTGTATTGGGTGATACATTTTCAAATTCTTGTGTTAGAAACTGCTTAGGAGCAATAAAAGAGATTACAAATTTCTTCAGAAACAGTACACACGCTAACAATATTTTACAACACAATATTAACATTCATGCCGCTGATTCAAAGAAAAAAAGGCTAACACGTCTATGCGAAACACGTTTCGTTGAAAGACACAACAGTGTGTTAACATTTGCGGAGCTATTGCATCCTATTGTTGTAAGCTTAGAAGAAATATCACAGACACCCCAGAAAATATCTTCTTCAGCAGCAAGCTTCTTGGCTACAGTTGGAAAAAGTGACTTCATCGTGAGCCTGTTTGTGTGTGAAAAACTCTTTAGCCTTACTTTGCCTCTGTCTGTATCACTTCAGGAAAAAAATCTAGATATGGTGTCTACTATTAACCATGCAGAAACATTATTGGAGTCTTTGAAATCTATGAGAAATAATGCAATGAATGATTTTAGAGACATGTTTACTTCAGCTGAAACACTAAGTCGGGAAATATTTGAGTGTCCATTGGCAATTCCCAGACTGATTTCACGTCAGCCACATCGTTCAAATCCAAAGACTAATTCAATTGAAGATTATTTCAGAGTAACAATGTACATACCATGTGTTGACTCACTTATTCAAAATTTAACAGAAAGGTTTTTAGCGAATGAAGACATTTTATCTAGTTTTCAAATCCTCCTTCCGGGATTTACAAGTCCTGAAAAAGTAAATCTGTTGGAAAATCTAACTCAATATTTTGAGGGGAATCTATCTCTAGCTGCTGTAAAAGCTGAGTATATACTGTGGTGTAACAGTACAAAAGGAGAACTGAAAAAGGAGACTGAAGTTTTGAAAGTTCTTGAACTATGTGACAAAACGTACTACCGGACAATACATTACCTCCTGACGGTATTAGCTACTATGCCAGTAACCACTTGCAGTGTGGAAAGGACTTTTTCAACAATGAAAAGGGTGAAAAGTGTTCACAGAAGTTTAATGTCAGATAAAAAGTTGAGCGCACTAGTTATGGTAGCCACTCATCGAGATATAAATATAAAACCCGATCATATAATTGACAAAATGGCAGGCGCGAAGAAAAGGAGACTGCTACTATAATTTAATTGAATTGAACCACAATACTGTAAATTAAGCAGGAGTTAAATAAACTATCTGTAAATTGTATGTTTAATTTGTAAATAAGTACACTTTTATATATATGTTGTTCAATTATACATATTTTAAAAGTTAAAGTCTTTCATGTTATTTATTTCTTCCCGTCATCGTCATTATTTTTTATTATAAGTATACACTATTTATTCTTGGAATAGTCTACATTTAAGTTTACATATGAGGCAGACCCGAAATCAACCCATCAAATTAGCCCCCCCCCCAAACCAAATCCTGGCTACGTGCCTGCTAACCACTATTTAAATAAATCTACTAATCAACACTGCATATCTTGTTGTATATATTTCTAAATTAATTTATTGTATTTCTGTTTTCATTATAATACTCCAAAATTCATTTTAAAATAAATAATTCGTTTATTATTTTTTTAAAATTAATTTTCCTATTATATTTCCTAATATAATTCAATAATTTAAATTTTTTTTTTAAATTTCCTTCAACTACGGCTATGTATAGTTTGTGTGTTTCATGCCAACTGTCAAATTGTCATGTCAAATGACAAAGATCATATCGAGGGTTCAAAGACAGTACCTCGTAAGTGACATTTTTATTAAAATCGGTTTTATCATATAATCTAGTTTAGGACATACAGATCCATCTATTGGCAGTTCTAAAGAATCAAATATTTCAGGCCTTAGGTAGAAAACTGTAAGGGAACGTTAACTCGTAAATGCGCGGTAAAAATATTTTAAAACCAGGACCTTGTATGGTGCAGTTTGTACAGTACGAAAGTGGGCATGTTTGAGTGTTGTTGTTTTGATCGCCGTTATTTGAAGTTTAAAGGTAAAATGGAGATTTTATTAAAATCAACTGTATTTATTCTGTTAAATACAACATAATTTGGCTGTCTAAAGCAGTGTTTGTGTTGCTGTTGATTAATATTTCTCTTATAAACTGTTTTATTTATAGGTGTCACTTACGAGGTCCTGTCTTTCGTACAGTTACGAGTTACTGCACTTAAAAATCAAGTTTCGGTGGCCATTATTGTTGTGTTGCTCGACGCTAGCAGGTGTTTAAAGGTAAAACAGAGATTTTATTAAAATAAAATTTATTTATTCTGGTAAATAGTACTAAGTTTATTAGATAAAGCAGTTTTTTGTTTATGTTAGTGACTATTTCACTAAAAACTTATTTTATTTACAGGTGTCACCTACAAGATTCAGCCTTCAATACAGTTACCGAGTTACTGCACTTAAACAGCATAATGCCATTTTCCAGTCGTACTAAGGAAATGATGCGGTTAGTTAAAGTTAAAACAGGTGAAATAATATCTTCGCCATCTAAACGAACGTATCAAGATATGAAAAACAATAAAGGGACCGAGAATATTGATCCAGAGAGTGACTGTCATCAAGCGCAGAAAAAATTAAATACCCTGTCTAATTCGGTTTTATTGGAAATAGATAATGCTCAGTCGATTGCACCAGTTCTTTCTCCAAAAGAAATGGAAGACATAATTAACAACGCTACTGTGGTTTTTGATGACAGTTTTAGTTGCTTGGATAATATACACGAGACATTAGACTTGTTGGAAAATAATAGTATTATAGAAAATTCTTTAGAAAATAATCATACAAGTCTACAAAATGTTAAGAAAAAAACTACCAACAATGAACTGATCGACATTAGCCAACAAAGTTCTCAAAGTGAAAATAATATTTTAGTTGAATCTACTAATCAAGAAAAAGAGGATAATGACGAAAGTTATGACCCAGAAATGGACGATGAAAGATCTGACACAAATTCTAGCTTAAGTTTCGAGATTGAACGTGACGCATCAAACGCAAGAGATCAAGAAATAAATAAACCAAAGAACAAGAAAAAACAAAAAGGCGAAAATAAGAAGGAAAAGAACAAAATGCTAAGAATGCGTGGTGAAAAATATTTAGGATTTAGAAAACCTGCAGGTCAGCGAAATACATTTCATGATCAAAATAGAGCCGAGAGAAAGATGAAAACAAGATGCAAGTGCAAACATAATAAATCTACACCAAAATGTTTTCTTATATCGGAGGAAGACCGTAACAAGTTATTTGAAATGTTTTGGGAGAAAATGTCTTGGGATCAGCGCAAAATTTTTGTGTCCAACACCGTTGCTGTAACTAAAAAAACAAGGCCAAAAAAATTAGACCATGAGTCTCGCCGTAATGTAACATTTCAGTATAGCCTGAAAGTTAATAATGAAAATGTTCCTGTATGTAAATCTATGTACCTTGGAACGTTAGCTTTAGGGGAGTGGTCCGTAAGATCTTGGGTGATGGAAAACCAAAATGGAATGAATGAATCATTCGAAAACAAAGTTAGTACGCAGAAGCCACGGGTAAATATATTTAAAGAAGATCAAGAATTTTTAAGTAGTTTTCTGAACAATCTCAACAAACTACCATCCCATTACTGTCGCAAAGACACCGATAGACTTTATCTGGAGCAAGTGTTTCAGTCTGTTTCAGATTTGTATAGGGCTTACTGCAAATTTTGTACAGAAAATGGAAAGACACCATTAACTCACACTTGTTTAAGAACTATGATGGACACAATGAAGTTGTCTATTTTTCATCCACGCAAAGACCAGTGTGACAGTTGTTTTAAATTTAAAAATGGAAATTTTTCTGAAAAAGAATATAATGACCACATAATCAGAAAAGATCGAGCTAGAAGTGAGAAAGAACGTGACAAAAAGGAGGCTGTTGAAGGAAAACTTTTTGTTATTACGATGGATGTTCAGTCAGTGAAACTATCTCCTCAATTACCGGCCAGTGCACTCTACTATAAAACTAAACTTTGCTGCCATAATTATACTATCTATAATTTGGCTAGTAGCCAAGCTAGTTGCTATTGGTACAACGAGACAGAAGCAGATGGTCAGGCTTCCACCTACGCATCTTTTCTGAAACATTATTTGGAAGAACATTTTCTGAACTCATCACACAAACTTCCCATAACTATCTATTCTGATGGGTGTACTGCCCAAAACCGGAACAATGTAATGTCTAATACTTTGCTTTTCTTATCTGAAAAATACAATGTCATAATTGACCAAAAATTTTTAGAAAAAGGTCACACGCAAATGGAGTGTGATTCAGTGCACAGCTCTATTGAGACAGTCCTAAAAAATAGGGAAATTTATCTTCCTAGTGACTATTTAAGGTTAACAAAGGAAGCTAGGCATAAAAATCCATTTACAGTAGTAAATTTTGATTACACCTTTTTCCAAAATTTTGCCGACAAAAATCTTATGAAATACAACTCTATTAGACCTAGTAAATTAGTTGGTGGTAATACAGTTACAGATATTCGTGTTTTAAGATATACTAATGGAAAAATATTGTTTAAAATCAATTTTGAAGATTCCTTTGAAGAAATCCCAACTAGACCAAAAAATGTTGATTTTTCTATTATTAAATTTCCCCCATTGTTTCAAAATAGACCAGCAATTTCAAAAACAAAGTATGACCACCTACAAATAATCAAATCAGTTATTCCTAAAGACTGTTGGTCTTTTTATGATTTGTTGCCGTATAAGTCTTAATCTTAATTAATGTTCATAATATTAGTACTAGTGCATGATTTGTTCCTCATTGCCATAATTTTAGGATTTTGTTACCTTTTTTTGTAGATTTTAACAATCAGAATAAACTAATATTTGCTTTTTTCCTTTTCTGTTTTATGTAGTTTTTATTTAGATAAGTATGTATTTATCAATTTATTACTAAATAAATACAAATTTGAAGAATGAGATACTCTTGTCTTTAATTTTCCTAAATAATATGATAATGACAACGATAATACAAACATGGTGTATTATATTAACCATTAAAGAAATGAACATTACCTCGTATGTGACAGACAAAAACAGACATTACCTCTTAAGTGACTTAATTTTTTTTTAATTTTGCTTCACACTTTTTTTTATTTTACTTACAAAATCAGGAAGTTTAAAATATAATAAATTTAAAAGATTTCAAAAAATAACTACATCTTATCAACTCTTAAACAGTTTTTTGTTCATCCTGTAAAATTAGCTACTTGTTACTTACGAGGTACTGTCTTTGAACCCTCGATATGTTTATTTAACTAATAAGTTTCTACACAGTTTGTGCAAAGAATATAGATAGACGCTTATAGAAGAATTATTCACTTCCCGTTTTGAAAGTTTGCAAATATTGAACAGAGTTGATCGCACGTTACAAAAAAGAAGGGAGGTGGATCGAGATGGATCAAGATTTCACTAGGGAGCGGTCATGTCAGCGCTGTTATTGCTTCTAAAATATGAAAGAGTGGGGCAACAAATGGAACTTAGATATTTTTATGAGATGCCGCATGGTCGTAGAAGAGGATTAAATTTTTGCATTTTATAAAAATTTTTAAAGAAAATAATTTATTTTATTATTATTATTATTTTAACTTTTAATAATTATTCTTTTAAAAAAATATATGACTCAAATTTTTAATTGAAATATATACAAAAGTATAAATAATATAATTAAAACTCTCTTCTTATAAACTATAAATAAGCGTCAATCACCGGGAGAGAAAGCTCAAAAAATTGTAAGGTGTTTCGATCAAAAAACAATTCCTGATCTTGTTAGTACGCTAGAATTGCTTTTTAACATATACACCAAAGAATTATTTTTTACAATTTGAAAATTCGAAATTGTGAAGTATAATTTCGGATTTTTAAATTAAAAAATAAGTAAGTCCCAAATCAGCAACACCCGACGATAAAAAGAGACTTGGGGGAGAATAACATCACCTCCTTGTAATAGAGTTGCTAAGAAATCAAAGTGCTCTAACGAGCAGACTAGGTCATAAAGCACCCTGACAACAGACACCATCCTGATACTCAACTAGATCGGGCTCAAGCAAATTTGATCATTAACAAACTAGACCAAGCACTTGAGGCTCCTATGTAAGGTCAAAATGAACCCCTGCAGTTCCATAAAACATCGTTTAGCAAAGGGACTCTGTGGGTGAACTGTGTTAACGAGTATACAAAAAAATGGACGACTGAAGTGGTGAAGACTATTGAGGGCCTGTGGGAGAGAGTAAACTCAAATATAATTGTTTCAATAATATGCCTAAGCGCCCCATGATCCTCACCCGCGACCCCAAGAAAAAACTTGATGAAGAAACTATCAGGACCCATTTCAAAAGGCAAAATCAGCTGTATACAGAAGACTTGTGATCTCTGTTCTACATACTGAATGACAGTGAAGATAAAGGTTATAGAGGGAGGAGTTATGGAGGTAGTTCTCAGATCAGCATATCTCCCATATCCTATCTACCTCTTTTTCTTTTTCCAGGCGGCTTTCATCTGTGAAGTTTTTGGGGCCAACTTTAGTCAGGCATTCTCAATAGGTGTCCAAATCATTTTAAACTTTTTTTTCTATTCTGTTAATGACCGTTTCTGTAGCATTCGCATTATTTCTTATAGATTCGTTGGTCTTCTTTCCAGCCTTGATGTTCTAGCACTTTTTCTCAAATAATCCATTTCAACCGCCAACAATCTTCTCTTCAGGTCTGCATTAATTGTCCATACTTCAGAGCCATAACAAAGAACTGATTCAACCATGGTTTGCCCTATTCTTTTTTTGTTCCTTTGGACTTACTCCCTGATTAAGGGTAACATACTGCATCCTTGTCTTAGTCCTTTGGTTACTTTTATTGGCTCTGATAGTTTATTTCCGATTTTTAGGTAAGTAGTGTTATCCCTGTATACTTTTGTAATTATTCCTAAAAGGTATGGACTAATGCAGAGTTGTTGTAAAGCTTGCCACAAATTAAGTCTTGGAACTGTATCATACGCTTTTTCTAGATCGATGAAAGCTAGATGTACTTCGGTACCAATCGTTATTCTTTTTTCTATTAACTGTTGGAGTATAAACTCCAACAATTGGTTGGTTGGATATAAGTTATCAGTGCTAGATCTACCAGGCGTAAATCCACTTTGGTCTTCGCTAATTAGATGTCCTACAGCATCTTGTATTTTTCCATTTATTATCTTTCTTTCAAACAATCTACCGAAAGTAGGTAGGATACGTAATCCTCTGTTGCAGTTAGAATCTTTTCGATTACCATTTTTAAAGATGGACACTAGGTGAGCTGTTTTCCATTCAGATGCTACTTTAATTTGTTGGCTCCTGCTTTAAGTAACTCTACAGCTATATTGCCAGGTCCTGGAGATCGCCCTTTTTTATTTTAATTAACGCCTTACGGACCTCGTTATTCATAGTATTAATGTTACTATTTGTTTGTCTCTCGATTCTGTATTCCTGTCCCATATATTCCAATCTGGACTGTTGGAGTAAATTTTAATAGTGATTTTCCCACTTTTCTATAGGAATTAAGTTACTTAAGGAGTTATGAGTGTTTTATTTTAGATTAATGATAGTTTTCCATGCTTCCGTGCTATGAGAACCACTTATTAAATTTTCAACTTGGACACATTTTTGTTCCCAGAAATTGTATTTTCCTTCTTATCTTCTAGAGATGTTGGCGACCACATTGACCTATCTTATTCTATTCATAGCAGCTCGAAATAGATCAGTTGACGTTAGATCAGTCCATTTCCTAAGATTGGCCAGCCAGGATATACGTCTACGTCCAGGGTCTCTCTTACCCTCAATCTTGCCCTGTAGAATCAACTGTAGAAGTCGGTATTTATCATTACGCATGATGTGGCCGAAGTAAGCCAATTTTCTGTTTTTGTGATGTTAATAATGTCTTTGTCTTTTCTTAGCCTTTGGGGAATAATGTTACTTGTATGGTGTATATATGACACCCTTAATATACGTCGGTAGCACCACATTTCAAATGCTTCCAATCGTTTTATGGCATCTTCTCTAAGGTCCAGCTTTCTACTCCAGCTTTCTCTTCCAGCTTTCTACTCCAGAGAAGATGACACTAAAAAAGTAACATCTAAGAATTCTTATGCGTATATTAACACTTAAAGATAAGTTGTAGAGAATCTTCCTAAGGCTGTTGAAAGAGCTTCTGGCTTTTTCAATACGAGTTTTTATTTGGTAGCTATATCCCAAGTATCCTTAATATTTCTGCCCAAATAGCATATTTTTTCCACTCTTTCTAACGGTGTATCGTTAATTGTAATTTGGGCGTTTATGCCGTTGTTCTTACTAATGATCACTATTTTTGTCTTATTGCAATTTAGTTTTAGGCCGTATTTGTTACATGCTTCTACAACGTTATCCATCATCCTTTGGAGCCCCTGCGCACTGTCTGTCAGCGACACTGTATCGTCTGCATATCTAATGTTGTTTATGTTGGCCATTTACAGCAATTCCATCTTCTGATTCGTCTAAGGCCTCTCTAAAGATGTTTTCAAAGTATGTTAAATAATGCCGGTGACAATATGCAACCTTGTTTAACTCATTTTTCGACTGTGAAGATCTGGGACAGTTCATTTTCTAATCGTATTGTTGCTTTTTGTTGGATATATAAGTTTGAGATCAGTCTTATATCCTTATCATCGAGTCCTGATGTTTTTAGGATATCGATTAGTTTCCCATGTGGGATTTTATCAAATGCCTTCTCGAAATCAATGAAACACAGATCGCAATTGACATCCCTGGCTCTCTGTATTAGTATTAGTGTACCTCTAATAGATTTAAAATTTCACCATGCACCTCACCAGGTCCTGGTGATTTTCCATCTTTAATCCGCTTAATGGCCATAACATCTTCGTGTGTTATTTCTGAGCCGTAGGGATTGTTTATTTCAGTCGGACTACGTGCTGCATCTTCGAATAATTCTTGCATATATTCTTTCCATCTTCGTAATTTATCCTCAATGGTAGTCAACATTTGGCCTTCAATGTTTACAACTATGCCTGTTTTGTGTTGTTTTCTGGTATTCTGTACCTCTTTATTTTTTTTGTGCATATGGAAATCGTCATGTTTGCGTTGTAGTGTTTTAACTTCCGTACATTTCTCCGTACTCTTTGATTGCGTACTTCTCCGTTTTTCCTTTGATATGTTACTCTATTGCTAGATGTTTTATTTGTTAGCCATTTCTTATACATTTTGTTTTTTTTTCTTGTATCGTTTATTTTACGATTTCTGTCATCTATGGTGGTTCGTGGTGTTTTTTGTCGTTGTTCTCTGTTCCTAATACTTCATAAGCGATTTTTTTTATTATCGTTTTGAGGTTGTTGTATTCTTGTTCTACATCCATATTTCTTTTTATCTAATTTTGTTCTTTTTCTAATCTAGATTGAAAAAGATGAATACTTGATTGGAATAAAAGGTGCAATTAATATCTCTCCGTTTTGTACTGTGTAGTTTTGTTGGACCTACCCGAATGGAATAACAACGAGTCAGAATATATCAGGAATCAGATATCTTAAGATATATTAAGAAGGACGTCTGACGTGGATAGGGCATGTAATGTGGAGGGAACAAAATGACCCAACTAGATTCCATAAAATAGACCTAACTAGAAAACTCTCCTTGGTAGACCCATTGGTTAGAGAAGAAGATGAAGACCCAGAACAAAGTTCCTTGATAACACCGATGAAGACATGAGAAATATGCGAATACGTACTTAGCGGAGAAAGGCAATGGATAGGAACAACTGGAAAGAAGTTCATGAGAAGGCTTAAATCCACGCAGGGTTGTAAAGCTAGAATGATAATAATGATGAATTTTATTAATTATATCGTTAAATATTTCCAAAATTTCTAAATTTAATAATTTCTTCTTTGTTTTTAATATAATATCTTAACATAAAATTGAAACACAACACTTTTATATATTTAATTTGATACATTGCTCCTTATTATCATATTTCGTAGAAGAAAATAATTTTAAAATAACTATTTCTGTTTGCAAAATATTTATATTCTAAACAATTTTATTTCAAATTTATAGTTCTTCACATGCTTTTAAAATTTTATTATATACCAAATGTAGGTACCTACTCTACTTCCATTCAAGAGGGTATAAGTGCCTAACATCTGGCCAACAGACCTTTTTCACGTTACCTTTCTTTCACTGACAAAGAATGTAGAATTTAGATGCATATAACATTATTCTGAATTTCTCATAGTTATATAAGTATATAAAATAAAAAAAAGTATTAAATTAAATGTATGTCGATTGTATTGACAAATATAGATATTAAATTTGTGTGCAAAAATGCAATTATTAAATCTGAGTAACTTATTTTGCCGTGCAGATTTATAATTGCAATATTTACATTTTTCATTAATTTGAGGTATTAGGCGAAACGTGTTTTTTATTCGTATATCTAATATAGACTATACAGACCATTATTTTTAATTATGAGGTCTGTAAGATGTAACTTGATGTTTATCGTTGTATTTATATTATATTTAAATTCTTTAAATAAACTTATGTTGATCGAGACTGGCTGAATGACAATTGTCCAAGCCACAAAAAAAATTATTTTTTGAAAATTTTAATTTAATTTTTAAATGAACCTTTGTCAAAATATACTGAGTAATTATAGGACAATTACATCAAATATTGTTCGGTAGGACAACGCAATTTGAAAAATATAACAAAAAGTTTACTTTTATTTTTTACTACTTAAAAATTATAACTTTATCTAGACGTCATCTGTGGGTTCGACATTCCGGAAATTCGACTCTTCTAGATTTAACAGAGAATCAAGTTGGTCAAAAATTTCTTTGCAGCTATCATTTTACTGATAGCAATATAAAATCAATAAACCAAAACGGTAAGAATATATTAAAATCTGCAGCTATTCCTAAAAATTTCTGACTGTCACTAGATGTAATACAAGGGGCGACTCCACTGTCACCACTGCAATACTTTATGGATCCTCAAAGGATGCTAACCCTGCGAGCGCCTGCAAGGCTTACTGGCCCCACTGGTCCGAACTGAGTGGTTCGTCTTCGTGGATTTACGAGAAGATAAAGGATTTTCGGGATAGGGGTAAGGACTCCTAGGTCTCAGGTCCTGTAAAGAGCAGAGGTTATGGGCTTACTTTTGAAGCCGGAGATACGCATAAGCAGAATCTTGTATTCTCCTAGTCTCTAGCTGAGTCGGACGAAAGGAACATTAAAAACCAATTTAGAATTTACAATATATTGAATTTTACCTGAAGTTACAAATACAATCGATACAATCGTTAATAAGTCATTCGGCGCGTCGGGAGACGAGGAGCGAGAGAGTGAAGAGTTGACAGTTGTACTATTATAATAATTACTCAGGTTAGTATATAGAAATCTGTTACCTTATGTGTATTTAGGCTTTCAACCACGCCACGTTTCGGTCCTCTGGAGCTCGGTCAGTTGAGGGGTCTCCTCCTGTGTTACGAACTTACGAGTTACCACCAATAACCGGACTACACGAGATACTATGCCGGGTGTTAAGCACTCCCCGGAGACATACCGACTGCCTATTACTGATCGCGTACTGGACGCTATTGCGTCCGACCCGGCAATACTGCTTGAGCGGGCAGTCACGGTGCCCAGCTATCACTGACTGACTCGCTATTACTGACTGACTCGCTATCACTGACTGCCTGGCTACCGTCGTTTTTTCTTGTTTTATTGTCCTCGTACTTTCAACGCCGGTTCTAGTACCAAGGTCGTCTTTTCGCTGAGTTGTAGTCCTAGGCGTTATTTGGGTCACGAGTATTGTTATTTTTACAACAATAGTTTCTGTTTGACGTGCTTTTACTACATTTAAACAATTAACAAACAATGCACTAACTAGGTCAATTTCTTTGTGTAACCTAAATTTATACTTTCTGTATTAATTCTCCCTTATTAAATTTGGAATATAAAATAATTATCTTTCTATGCTGCTTAGCCCTTACTTTTTTCTATTCTTCACTCACTTGCTATGTTTACATTACATTACTCTCTACGCAAAAAAAGAAAAGGGCCGAGCCTTTTCCTTTTCCAACAATAAATTATTCTACTTACATATTATATTACTTATATTCTACTATATATATTTTTTTATATGTCCCAATTTATATGTTATCATTTACTGTTTCTTATAGACTATTGTACCGTGGTCAGCGAATATATCGTGCTGTCCCCGTATTGAACCTATGTGTATGACAAGTTGAGTTAATCGTGTATTAATCTTATTGAAACTTAACAAGTGAAAGAACTTTCCTAGCTTATTACAATTTTTTGTGATTACATGTGTCCATTACGACAAGCGTTTCTAATTGTTCTATACGATTGTACTCGCGTTTTGCGTTCACTGTTTACTTTATCGGCGTATCCTAAATTTAAATATTCGTAAATATTTCCAAAATTTCTAAATTTAATAATTTCTTCTTTGTTTTTAATATAATATCTTAACATAAAATTAAAACACAACACTTTTATATATTTAATTTGATACATTGCTCCTTATTATCATATTTCGTAGAAGAAAATAATTTTAAAATAACTATTTCTGTTTGCAAAATATTTATATTCTGAACAATTTTATTTCAAATTTATAGTTCTTCACATGCTTTTAAAATTTTATTATATACCAAATGTAGGTACCTACTCTACTTCCATTCAAGAGGGTATAAGTGCCTAACATCTGGCCAACAGACCTTTTTCACGTTACCTTCCTTTCACTGACAAAGAATGTAGAATTTAGATGCATATAACATTATTCTGAATTTCTCATATATTTCTCTCTATAAGTACATATATAAAATAAAAAAAGTATTAAATTAAATGTATGTCGATTGTATTGACAAATATGGATATTAAATTTGTGTGCAAAAATGCAATTATTAAATCTGAGTAACTTATTTTGCCGTGCAGATTTATAATTGCAATATTTACATTTTTCATTAATTTGAGGTATTAGGCGAAACGTGTTTTTTATTCGTATATCTAATATAGACTATACAGACCATTATTTTTAATTATGAGGTCTGTAAGATGTAATTTGATGTTTATCGTTGTATTTATATTATATTTAAATTCTTTAAATAAACTTATGTTGATCGAGACTGGCTGAATGACAATTGTCCAAGCCACAAAAAAAATTATTTTTTGAAAATTTTGATTTAATTTTTAAATGAACCTTTGTCAAAATATACTGAGTAATTATAGTACAATTACATCAAATATTGTTCGGTAGGACAACGCAATTTGAAAAATATAACAAAAAGTTTACTTTTATTTTTTACTACTTAAAAATTATAACTTTATCTAGACGTCATCTGTGGGTTCGACATTCCGGAAATTCGACTCTTCTAGATTTAACAGAGAATCAAGTTGGTCAAAAATTTCTTTGCAGCTATCATTTTACTGATAGCAATATAAAATCAATAAACCAAAACGGTAAGAATACATTAAAATCTGCAGCTATTCCTAAAAATGAGGTAACCTCTGCTATATTCGAAGCTTTGCAAAATAGAACTGATAGTTCTTATTCAACCATTAACAATAAATATTTATTCAGTAATGACTCTCAATTAAATCTCAAAATTCTTATATCACTTAAAAGTGAACCATGCCGTCAAAATCTAAATGATGCACACATGTCTTCGTCGTTGGATTTTTCAAATTGTGACCAACATTTTTCTTCATTTTCTAATAACTACCCTAACTTAAGCGATAATTGTATTAAGAAAAATTCAGTCCAAATCCAATTAAATAAAAAAATGAAGAAGTTAAAAATGCACAAGATGCATTAAAACGATTAAAAACTACATCAGAGTTAAAAATAAATAAAATTGTAAACAAATATGAGGCAAAAAGTAAATCTAAAAACAAAGTGATTAATAGGTATAAAAACCAAGTATATATGTTATAACTTAACTCGTAAATGAAATAGACGTACAAAAGCTTCAAACGAAGCAATAAAGTTCAAAAAAATTATTTAATATACTTGATGACGAATTAAAAGAATTTTTAGTTATGCAAATTAATCATATTAAGAAAAGTAAATGGACTGAAAAAGATAAACAGTATGCTATATCTTTATTTTATAGATCTCCAAAAGCGTATTGCTACCTTCGAGAGAGAAAAAACATTTTAAATTTCCATTGCGTAAGTAACATTAGAATTTGGATTAATGAGTTAGATTTAAAACCCGGTAAATGTAACACTTTGTTGACATTACTACAAATTAAATCGTCGCTAATGAACCCTAAAGAAAAAGAATGTGTTTTATAGTGGGATGCAATGAGCATAAAAAAGTGGCTAGATTATAATACTAAAAAAGATATCGTTGAGGGGTTCACATATTTGGGAAAACTAGGTCGCTCTCCAACAGAAGGTAATCACGTTTTAGTTTTCATGTTAAGAGGTAGACAAACTGATTGGAGGCAATCTATTAAGTACTATGTCGCCCATAACTGTGTACCTGGAAAAAACTAAGCAATTTAATTCTAAATGATTTAGATTTCTCTGAAGAAGTCGGTTTTAAAGTTAAAAGTGTGGTTTGCGATATCGGCCGTAGCAGTCAAACTGCGATAAAAATTTTGTAATAACGCCAGAAAAACTATCCATTGAAAAATTTGGTCGAATTTTTTTTTTATTATGACCCTCCTCACGTAATTAAGTGTGTAATAATCTTCATAATCGTGATTTTTTAATTGAAAACACCGTGGTTTCATGGGGTCCAATTCGAGAATTAAGTTTACACAAAATAAATGCGATATGTAAATAGGCACCTAAATTAACTGATCGACACATAGATCCTAATCCATTTGAAATGATGAATGTGAGTCTAGCCACTCAAATTTTTAGTAAAACCGTTTCAGCAGCTAGGTTAGCCGGTAAACTTTCAAATATAAACCCTTTAAAACACGAACACTGCATTTCAACCGCTGATTTTTTTTTTATGAACGATCTCTTTGATTGTTTAAATAGTAGATCGACTAAAGATCCAAATCCCCTACGGAAACCACTATCTCATTTGAATATCCAAGTTGAAAACTATTTAAAGAATCATTTAAATTGGATTAAATCATGGAAATGTAAAGATATTGAAACTAACCCATCCTCTTTTAATGGTTTTTATCTAACAATTAATAGTGTTTTAATGCAGTGGGACGAAATGGAAAAAGAGGGTAATGAATATTTATTAACTTCACGGCTTAATCAAGATTCGTTAGAAAATTTATTCGGAACGCTTAGAAATAGATCTGGTTATAATTCAAATCCAATTGCGATGAAATTAAGGCAAAATTTACAATATACAATGTATGCTAATTTAACATCTGTTTCTAAATTAACTAATAGCAAAGCTGACGAAACTATAACGCTACTATATAGCAATTCAGAATTTAATTGATTTAAAAAATCATTCGATAAATTAATGAAGATATTGAAGAAAAAAATGATGGACAAATAAGCTTTAATAATAAACGTATTGATTCTGTAATTGATTTAGAGGTTTGCGCTTTTATGGATGCAGTGGATGAAATGTCAGAAAACCAGGGGGAGATAACTGTTACTTCTCGCTTGCTTTCCGCTGAGTAATATTAACTTGCCTATTATTACAAATTAATTCAACATTATTAACATTGTTATAAGCAAATTAATATTAGCTAAGAGTAGCAATATTTACACATAAAAGGTTTTTAAACTATCTACTATTCGTACCTTTAAAATGTTTATAATTTCTCATATATTATTATTTTACTTTCTTTCGAGTTAATATTTTTTTCTAGTTCAACTTTGTAAGATATTTTGTATTTTTTAGCAGCTCTTTGAAATTATTGTAAACACAATTGAAACCTCGGAATAAAAAATAATTACATACTAGTCCCTTTTATTGACTTCATTTTTGAAACCGATCATTTATTCATTCATATATGAATAAAAAAATCAGTTATGAAGATTATATTTTTTTAGTAAATGTCATAAATTTCTAAATAAAATTTATTTTAATTGTAATTAATGTCAACAGTTTATTTTCAATTAAGTATAAATCAGTTTAAGACTATATTGTAATAATTTCACCAATATTCATTCATTGTGAAAATTATGTTTTAGTACTAGTTGTTATTTTAAAACAAGATTAAATAGTACCCATACAGCGTAAAAACTTTCACATAGACTATTCATTAAAAGTTACTGTTAAATATTTCAAAAATAAATCAGGAATGCTTTTTGTTGTTATTAAAAAATTATGGATGAAATTGAAGTTTCGGCGAAATGGAAAATTTCATAATTTAGTAAAAAGTTTCATTGAATACTTTTTTGAACAGAACAATTGTTCAATGAAATAATTTGAAAAATTATCTAAAAAGTTTGATGAAAAGTCCTGAAAAAATTAAATTTTTTGTTGAAAAATTTTGAAATTTTTTTACAAATGTTTCTTTAATTTTTGGGCAGAAAAACAGTATAATAAAAAGTTATGTGACGGTTTTTCGTAGTGTTGGAACAAACCTATTTTTTTAATTCAAAGTTATGAAATTAAAAACATAAATACTTTGAATATTGTAAATATAATACATTTTTAAGTTTTAAAATTAAAAATTTAACAATTTAATATATTAAAATTAAAGATTTTATTGTGAAAAAACAAAAAAAAAACAGTTTGCAAATCAATGGCATCGAAATTTGTTTAGGCGTAGATGCAAAGTTACATAAATAGCTCCGTCCTATTCCTTTCCCACTTCCCCCTAACTACATATTTCATTAAGCCGACGGCCACGGCACTACGCTTTGGGTTTATGCAGCCACCCTCTTAAGTAGTGTTTTGGAACACTAGTTTTGACGTATGAACCGTAACCATCGAGCAAAAAGAAGAGGGAATCTAATCGTTATGAAAAGGAGACCAAAAAAGTGGCTCTGATGGCGGACATATCCGGAAATGCAAAGGCGCTAAATTTAAATTTTCCAACACTTATTAACAATAGCTATAAAATATTTTTCAGACGAGAAAGTTTTAATTAAATATTAACTATAATAGTCTAAAAAGTGACACAATTGGTAAAAGATTTCAATATAAATAAAATTTCATGTGACAGTTGGGACAAACAATAACATAACCTAACTAAATTTGACTTCTTAAACAAGGAAAGAGACTGTCTATCTTGTCTAAAGTGGCCTCTCAAGATGGCACTTCCTGTCTATCAATATGTTTACTACCTTTACATTCCCTCTTTTGTCTTATTGCTCGATGACCGTAACCAAATGGCCCATTTGAACTGCTCTTCTATAAGCGTCTAATATTCTTTGGTTTGTGTATCAATAGACTAGATTTAGGAAATAATTCTTTCTTTTGGTTCTAAAGACTTTCTTTAGTATAAACGGTAAGTTTTACTTTTCATATGTCAGTAGAAAATATTTACAAAATTAATCTTTGGAGATAAATAACCCTAATTCAAATTATATTATAAATTATTGTAAATTATATGATAGTGATTTTATACTCAACTCTAATTATAATTATGGTTTTTAGGATTCAAACAAAAGACAAATTCGACAGCTGCTCAAGACCTGATGTCAAACTAATTACATACATTATCCCTCAATGATTTACCATGTTTTGTTTTGTCAACAAACAAGATTGGGTAATTACTTACATTAGTAAGGATAGTCGGATTAGTCTGAAATTTGGACAGTGGATTATGTTTTATTTTTTATTCACTTTTCAATCTATACATTTTTTTACGCTGAGCTATAGTTTTTCTGTAATTCGCATTTAAAAAACTGATATTTTGACATAAATTTCAAGATGCCGCCGCCATTACAGCTGCTGTCAATGATGTGCGTATGCGTAGTACATACTTCTTGATCCAATGTTGCCACACTTTTCAAATATATTGTTTATTGTGAAAATATTAATTCTCAAATACAATCATAAAGGAATAATGATAATGAGTATTATTTCCATTTTCTGTTTCTAAGGGATACATATAACTGTATTTCATTTGTTATTAACTTATGTTATTACGAATAGATTATAGCTTATTTCGTTTTATGTTGTATTTAGTTGGATGCATTAGTTATCAACTTCTTTATATTAGTTTAAATTGTTAGATGTTATGAGTAGATTAGGTTTTAATTTGTTTTTTTATTGGTACTCCATTTTGCTTATTTAAAGTACGCCGTAGCGTGTTTAACCACAGAATAAGAAACAATCATAATGCTCACTTTCAAATGCCGCCTTTAAAGTTTTTCAGCACGCTATCGCCATGTTTTAAACGGAACCATAGACTCGAATTGAGAAATTTGTGACAAGATACGACAAAACTGTAATTTAAATTTTTAGAGATTAATAATTTAGCTAATTTGAAATAATTTTAATAATTAATAATAATTTTGAAATAAATTTAATAATAATTGGATTAGTTTGGATTTGGTTTTATTATGTTATTTAATATTCAATATCGAGTTTTGCAAAAACACTAATTCTGCAACAATAATAAGTCATATAGATAGAGTATACTCTTATTAAAATTTAAATTCAATATATTTACTCCGAAAAAAAACAAATGTGTATGTGGCAACATTGAACCTGCGTGGAATATCTTATGTTGTGCGCAAACGCGCTTAACTTGTTCTTCCAAATAAATGAATTTTGGCCATTTTACAATATTTTATATTTTTAGATAATTTAACGGAGAAAATGATTGGTATTTACAATTGATTTATAAATTTTATATAACTTTTACGGCCATTTCGTATTTCGATTATATTTTTCTCTTGCTAATTTTTGATTTTCTATACTTTTTATGAAATTTTTTCAATTTTTTTTACATTTTTTTACTTTTTGTATGTTTCCGTAGACGGAAACATGAAAATTTTGCCTTTTTTTCATTTTTCAGGCTAAGTCCCCGAAAAATTCGCATTTTTAGGGACCCTTACTAATGTAAACAATTACCAAACATTATTCAATCTCTTTATAATTCTTGATATGAATTGTATCAGGTATTCGACCCCATCATGTATTTGTAGTAATACCCCTGATAATTTTTCTATTGAGGCATCTGTTCTTAATATGAATGGCTTTGTATAGTCAGGATGGTATATTTTTAATATGGTATATTTATGGTATATTTTTAAATTTGACAGAAAAATGTTTTTGATTTCTTGTAATGCTAGTTCTCTTCGCTGGTCCCATTTCCATTTTACACCTTTCCTCAGTAGTTCAAGTAATGGAATTTCTTTTATACTTAGATCTGGTATCATCCTTTTATAATAATTAATTATTCCAATAAATCCTCTTAAGTTCTTAAATTGTGTGGTGTTCTATATTCCTGAATAACCTGTGTCCGTTCTGGATCCATTTCAATTCCCTTAGTATTTAGTTTATAACCTACATATATTACTTCTTTTTGAAAAAATGTACATTTTTTTTGATTTATTTTTAGTCCAACTTTGTCTAATATGTTCATTATTATTTTTAGGTGTTCCGCATGCTCTTCAGCAGTTTTAGAAAAAATTAATATATCATCAATGTAATGAATTACAAATTGTTCATATTGATCCAAAATATCATGAAGACATCTACATAGAGCACTGCACGATGATTGAAGTCCAAATGGTACTACAGTAGAACCTGCTTAATTCGAACTTCGTTAATTCGAAATCTTCTTTAATTCGAATTTTTATTCTGGTCCCTAGCATTTCCTATATAAGTAATGTTAAAAAGTAGTGGATAATTCGAATTATATTTTGGATAATTCGAACTTTTCTACAAGTTAAAAATGCCAATTTCATGCTGGAAATTTCTGCTAAAAGAGGTAGTATTGTTTTCTGTTCTAAAGTGCCACTTGTTTCAAGGCCATTGTACATTGTACCCGTATCTGTCACCTCAATTCTAGCCCATCTGGCACGCCCCTTCAGTTGAGATGCATTGGCGTTGCAATTGCAATCACCGCAAATCACGTGAAGTCACTTCGTATTGAGTAAAGATGTCGTCGCATGGTAATACGAAAACATACAAAACTTTAACGTTATCGGAAAAAATAGCGGCAATTAGAGAAGTAGAAAAGGGGACGAAGAAAAAATCTGAGATTGCCAGGGACTTTGGAATTCCTCCTAACACATTATCCACCTACTTGAAGAATAAAGAAAAAATTCTCAAGAGTGAAAGTGTGTGCGGTAAAGATCGAAAAAGGTTAAGGGAGCCAGAAAATCAAAATTTAGACAGTTGTGTGATAAAATGGTTCAAACAAGCTAGGGATAAGAAGATTCCCGTGAGTGGTCCCCTTATAAGAAGCAAAGCTGAACAATTTGCTATTGAAATGGGGAAAAACAATTTTAAGGCGAGTACAGGGTGGCTCGACGGCTTTAAAGAACGCAACAAAATTTCTTTCAAATACATTTGTGGAGAAAGTGGGACCGTTAATCAGCAAGAAGCCAACCAGTGGAAAAAAAATTTGGAAGAGATGATTCAGGGTATAGATGAAAGAGATATCTTTAATGTTGACGAGACGGGTCTCTTTTTTAAATGCACTCCTGACAAAACGCTAGCATTTAAAAATGAAAAATGTCACGGAGGAAAACTAAGTACAGAAAGAGCAACTCTCCTAATTGGTGCAAACATGGACGGATCAGAAAGACTGCCTCTACTGATAATTGGCAAGTCGGCTAATCCGCGTTGTTTTAAGAACGTCAAGTCAAAACAAGTGGAATATGTGAGTAGCGCAAGAGCTTGGATGACTAGTGATCTTTTCGAGAACTGGCTGAAAAAATTAGACAAAAAGTTCATAAAAGAAAAAAGAAAAGTTATTTTGTTTATTGACAATTGTACAGCACACACCACTATCCCACTGATGGAAAATGTAAAAGGTTTTTTTTCCTGTTAACATGACTTCAGTTCTCCAGCCTATGGACCAGGGTGTCATAAACAATTTTAAACATTTTTACACACGTTTTTTGGTTGAAAACATATTGATGGAAGATTGCGACACCCTTAAAATAAAGTTAGATATTCTACAAGCATCTCGAATGTGTAAGAAAGCTTGGGACCAAGTAACACCCGAAACGATCAAACACTGTTTCAAAAGAGCTGGTTTCATAAAAAAGGAGGAGAACACAGACGACAATTTAATAGAAGAGCTGCTTTCAGTTGACTGCTGGGGGGACATCATTTCTGATCCTGCCATCTCTTATGAAGATTTTGTCAACATGGATTAAGATGTTGCAGTATGTGGTGAAATAACCGATACAGAGATCATCGCTGAAGTGCTTAAGGACAATGATGAAAAACAAGAGATCACCATATTACGCAACTTAAACGGTACTTTGAAAGTAAAAATGATGTAAGTCACTCTATTTTTAGTTCAATGAACATCTTAGAATCGTTTGTCATTTCCGAGACGTTAAATTCTAAAAAGCAGCTAAAAATTTTGGATTTCTATAGAAAAAATTAGTCTATTTTTATTTATTGTAACAAATATGTATTCTTATTTTCAATAATTTTTTTGAGACAAAATGTTTTATTTTTTTAATGATGCGTTCTCACTGGAAATTTTTTATCTGCCGATTGTTTCGGCTAAGATTTGGCCAAAAATACCAATGAGAAAACCTGTAAATGATAAAAATCGACAATAATTGACCATTTGTTATAGCTTGCAAATGCTTTAATTGGTATTCTGCCCTAATTTTGTTGGCCCATTTTTTTCGGTTTACAAAATTCGGGCAAAAATAGTAACGAAAACATCTGCAAGCAATAAAAATGGTCAACTATTGTTGATTTTTATCATTTGTATATGTTTTTGTAGGCATCTTGGTTTTTTGTGGATATATTTTTAATTCAATTCTTTGGATAATTCTGCAAACGATAAAATATTTCGATATCTCTGCAGAAAACATCTGCAAGCGACAAAAATGGTCAACTATTGATTTTTATCGTTTGCAGATGTTTTTGTAGGCATCTTTATTTTTTGTGGATATATTTTTAATTCGAATTTTTTGATAATTCGAATTTTTTTAACGGTCCCTTGAGGTTCGAATTATCCAAGTTTCACTGTACTTTGAATTGATATACTACTCCATTGATATGAAATCCTGTATATTGTCTACTTTTCCTTTCTAGAGGTATTAACCAAAAACTATGCTGTAAATCAATTTTAGTAAAAAATGACATTCCTGTAATTCTTCCTAGTATTCCATCTATACTCATTGGTGCTTCAAATTGCTTTTCAGTGATCTTGTTAATATTCCTTGCATCCAAACATAGCCTGATTTCACCTGATATTTTTCGTACTACCAGTATAGGGTTAATGAAACGTGTATCTGCCTTCTCAATGATTCCATCTTCTAACATATTATTAATTGTTCTATTTACTTCTTCTCTGTATTTATATGGTATTGGGTACAATTTTGTTTTAAAATCTTTTTCTTCTTTTACTTTTATACTATGAATATAATTGTGTTGCTGCAATATGGAAATGACTATTGATTTATATTCTTCAGGGCAACTTAAAACTTTTACCATATCCTCTTCTTTACAAATAAAATTATTTTTCATTATGTAATCATTATTCCTTGCTTCCAGTTTTACGCACTCCGCCTCGTAGGCATCCATCTGGTTTTTTCCATTCCTTAAATATTCATTACAATTATTCTTTACATTATTTTGGGACATCTCCCTATTATCAAAATACATTTCTTCTTCATAAACATCATTACTTTCTTTTAATAATATCCTATCAATTATTATTTCTTCTTCCTCCTCATCTTTCTACATAAACTTAATTATTTGCCCTTCCAAAGTTACAACTTTTTCTTCAAAATCTATCTTGACTTTCTTCTTTTCCAATTCATCATTTCCCATTAATATATCAACACATAAATCCTTGACAATAAATCCTTGCATAATAATTTCTTTATTAAGAATATTAATTTTAAAATTGGCTAGTTTATCAATTTCAACCAACTTCTTATTATTTGCACCAACTATTTTAAATTTTGGAATCTTCATTATATCTGATAGTTTTAATGTATTAAAAATAAAATTTTCCGAGACTAAAGTACTTTCTGAACCAGTATCTATCATAATCTTAATCATGTTATTTTTGGCCATAGCATTTATATAAATTAAATTAATAGATACAATAATTTTATCTTCATCTAAAGCAATAAATTCAGAAAGTTTCTCATAATGACAATGACCACACTTGTAATTCAGAAAGTTTACTGCATAAAATTTGGATTGTTAGAATTATTCTCTAATTGTGTCTGACCAATTGGTTCTAATGTTCTGTGTCTTTCACTACTATGACTTCTACTCATATTTGCCTGCCTTTTACTATTTCGTTCTCTATCTTCGCAGCTTCTGTTCCTTCGTATATGATTTACCTGTCTGTTATAATTAGGTCGTTCTGTATTTCTCCTATTGTTAAAATCTTGTCTATTATAATTAGTATTGTTATTAACATTTTGTCTATTGTAATAATTAGTACTGTTATTTAAATTTTGTCTATTTTGATTATTATTATTGTTGTTAAAATTTTGCATATTATTTCCATATCTATTATTATTATATGATTGTCTATATTGTTGATTATTATTCTTATTATATTGAAAATTATTATTGTTTTTTCTATTATTATTATTATTCATCCTAATATCATTGTTATCATTGTTACTTGGCATATTACCTTTTTGTATTCTTTGAATAAAATTGATAAAACTATCTATTGTTTGAATATTTTGTACTGTTACTGTTTGTACAACATCTGCATCAAAATGTCTAGATACGTTTAAAACTGTTACATCTTCTCTAAGTGGTGGTTCTAAATACTTTGCAACTGTTATCAGCTTTAATGCATAATCTACCATATTAGATCTTAAATTAGGTTTATACTTTCCAAAATATAGTACTTCCCTAAATCTAGCTTGCTCTAATTCGCCCCAATAATAATTTAAAAATTTATTTTCAAATGTTTGAAAATTGTCCAAATCATTCTCAACACTGGCAAACCAAGTTGCTGCATTATTACTTAATGTCATTCTAATATAATCTTTAATATCATTAATATTATTCACTAATCTTAATTTATGTTTTAAACTATTTATGTAAACTCTAGGATGCAAATTTTTGATATTACCAGAGAATTTAATCTCAGTGTCATTTGTTAAATTTAAGTAAGGTCTCCCTATGTCTCTCATTTGTGAAATATCATCTATTCTTTGTTCCACATTTCTTATTTGATTACTATTTATTTGGATATTTTGTTGCATATCATCCAATTTTTCTTCCGTATTTCTCCTGTCTTCGTTCATTTTGACTTCTAAGTTACATTTCCGCAACTCTATTTTCTGTTCTATATCTGTCATATTATTTTGAATAATCCTATTTACTTCTGTTCTCCCATTTTCTATCCTTTTCTTATAGTCATGCCTTATATTTTTTATTTCATTTTCTACTTTTTTCTCTGCAGCTTCAAGTTTTTTATCTATTTGTTTTATAATTTTATTATCTTCTATTTTCTTTTCTAATTTTTTATAATTCTCTTCCAATTTTTGTTCAATTTTTTTCATGTCTTCTTTGACTTCTTTAAAATTCTCTTCCATTTTTTTCGTATTCTCTTCCATTGTCTTATTCATCTGCATCATTAATGACATCAAAGCTGCCATATTGACATTTTCTCCTCTTTCTTGATTCATTTCTACTGAATCTTGTGTAACTTCGACTAAACTCTCCTCTTGTACAGCTTGTGTTTCTATTTCCACATCGTCTTCATTCTTTTTGTTTCTTGTACCTTTCTTTCCTTGAGACATATTGAGACTTTACTTGTTCAAATATAATTAAAAATAAAAGCTATAATTGTTTTTTCTTTCAAATAAAATTAATTTAATTATATGAGAGCACTTATCTTTCCAAACTAATTCTTTTAAGTAGAGAGAGCCCCGCGTTGGGCGACAAAATTGTTATGATGTGTTGTTGTTGTATGAGCTATGATTAAATTTGAATGATATATATGTATGTATAGGGTTTTTATCACGGTTCTCAAAGAATTAGTTTGTAAGTACTTTTTTAAATTATCTTTATTATAAATATTATGAAACAAACCTATCTATCTAATATAAGCAATATCAATTCAACACAATCTATCTAAAATTTGAAATTCTTACAATTATTAAATTATTAACAAAATTTGGTACCTTCTTTCACTGAACGCCTAAAGTTTTTCCAACATTAAAGTTATTATCACCACTCGATATCTTCTTACTAAGCCTTGGTTATCCAACTATTTTAATATGTTCCTTATTAATTATCTCCACTCACCATATAAATATATATTTAACTCCTTGTAATTTCGATATACTTAATGTACTTTGAAATATACTGGATCTTGTGGTTGTATTATTGAATGCTTATTTCAATGAATTAACTTCAAACTGTCACTATATTACTGTAGTAATAATTAATCTCCAACTGTATTTAACTTAACAATTCATGTAACTGAATCAATGCCTTCTGCTAGCTAAGAATCACTTCATAACCTCATAAATAACTGACTTAATAATCTTAACTCAATTAATAATCTTCTTGTAACTAAATTCTTGAATTATAACTTTACTAACTGATAAATGAAGTGGTAACTGAACTAAACTGCTAACTCAAACTGACTGACTGACTCAACTAAAACTGCTTCAAACTGACTGACCCCCTCTCGCCAAATTACATGGCTTTTTATATCCTTTCATTGTTTCCAGAATATTCCAGCAATAAACAATCTTCGAATCATTCTATTTTTTCTACTTGAAAATTCTGGAATCGTTTTTTGTCTGTTATGTATTATGTATACAGTCCCATTGACATTTCTAGAGTTTTCTATCTATAATTTACTTGACTTTAAGCTCTCCAGATCAGAACTACACTATTATATGAACTTAAACATTTATATGAACTATATTTTTACAATTTTTGTAATAATGTTTAACACGGACTGTTGTACATATTTATTAATATTACTTTCAGTTACAGATTACAGTGTCATCCTAACCTCCTAATCTAAAGTGCTTAACCTAACCTCTGCCCCGAGACCACGTGCCGCCTGTAGCGAGACGATACAGTACTCCTAGCTTCTAGTCAAGAAGATCTGCAAACACTACTTGATAGTGTCGTTGAGAGTTGTAGGGAGGCAGGTCTGGATCTTAACATAAGGAAAACCAAAATACTCGTAATAAGTAAACAACAGAATATAAAACGGTCTATATATGTAAATAATATCAAACTTGAGCAAGTTGATAAAATCGTCTACCTTGGACAGCAATTAAATCACGGCGAAATTAGATCCAGAATAGAGCAGGCTAGAGCTGCTTTTAGAAGGATGTCCAAGGTGTTATGTAACAGAGACCTAAAATTGGCATTAAGGATCCGCCTACTTCGCTGCTACGTGTTCTCGGTCTTACTTTATGCTGTCGAGTCCTGGACTGTGAATAAAATCGATCTAAATCGCCTTGAGGCTTTCGAAATGTGGTGCTATAGAAGAATTTTAAAAGTTTCCTGGGTGGAGAAGATTCGTAACTCCACAATACTAGAACGTCTCAGCAAGACTACTGAGATTATAAAAAGCATCAAGCAGAGAAAGCTGGAATATTTCGGACATGTAATGAGAGGTCCCAAATATAGATTGCTACAAAACATCATGCAAGGAAAAATAGCAGGCAAACGCAGTCCAGGACGAAGAAGAACCTCATGGTTGAAGAACTTGCGAGACTGGTATGGTGTAGATACAAGCATGCTATTTAGGGTGGCAGTGAATAAAATTAAAATAGCTATGATGGTAACCAACGTTCTGAAAGGACATGGTACATGAAGAAGAAGAAGGTGACTTTAATGCCCATAATACTATGTGGGGATCCGAAAACACATTTGCAAGAGGTAAAACAATCGAAAATTTTCTAAATAACGTAAATATAAACTTACCAAATTCAGGAAGTAGTACATACTTTCACATCCAATCGGGTAGTTTCTCTTGCATAGATTTATCTTTCAGTAATCCCGGAATATTTCCTTTACTTTCATGGTACACATTAAACAGTCTC